>CM024756.1:20629942-21029942 GCA_014218235.1 Colocasia esculenta | reverse complement strand
TGGAGAAAGTAGGGGGGTGAGCCTCGCGAACAAGGCTCAGTAGGGATAACACTCCCTACGTAGCTGCCCACCACCGTTTTCCCCTCAGCTCTGGAGTCTGCCAACATGGCTGCCAACTCTAGCACACTCGTAGCCTGGAGAACTCCCTCAATAGGCTCCTGAGGCTGGGGGACCCAGGAAAATGAAGACAACCTCTAAACGGGACAAGCCCTCGAGTGCCACGCACCGGGAAAAAGAGAACTGGCGGGGCAACCACCACAAGCAAACGACACAGCTAGTTGTAACCAAAGCAAACCAGCAGGCACAGGCACGCATGGCACACCTCTCGGAAACCCCCAAGAGGGCCGTCGGCCATCCAAGGCACAAACAACAGCCAGAAACCCAGTAACTAATAAGCGACCACAGAGGTGTCGCCTTCTGAACAAGAAGGTGCGACCAACCTATCGTCACAAGGTCACGATGACCAGGGTGCCACCTTCTGATCTGAACGCGACGTATCAACCTGTCGCGTTCAGCATCAGAAGGACGAACCCCAAGCAGGTCAGCAGACACGCAACCAACAACACCAAAGCCAGAAGGCGACGAGAACCCAGTCGCGACCTAAAGGAACAATGCGACATGGACCTTGTCGCAACAAGAAAGTGACACACAATGTGTCGCCTTCAGATTCAGAATGCGACATATCAAACCGGGGTTCCTCATCTGATGGAAGGGCCTTGGGGTAAACCCACCCCAAGGCCCACACCCCAAAGGCCACCAAGGCAAGGCCCCAAACAGAAGGATGGGCCCCATGCCAAGTTGGTGAGACCTCCTTCTAACCAACTTGGACCGACCCTTCTCCGCCACGATCGGAAACTAACTGAAACATAAGGCAAAGGGGGAACGCGACGACCAACCTGTCGCCACAAGAACATGACAGGTTAGAGGTCGCCTTATGTCTGGTGTTGCGACAGCCAACCTGTCCTCGACCTCAGACAGAAGCCACAACACGGGTGGGGGCCATCCCTGGTCCCCCAAGCTACAATACCACCACCTAGCAATAGGGAGGAGAGCACACTAAGAAAGAAGCTGGAAGGGGCTCGAGGGGCAACCACGCCACCTCTCCTCGCCCACACACAACAAGCACTACGATAAACACATGGAAGGAGCACCACCCGCAAGCATCCGCCCGTGCAAAACCATAAGAGCACTATGAGCACGGGGCGGATCACTCTAAAATGGGCCTTCACGAAGCTGCTCGGCCACCTCCTCCTTGCTCCACGACGCCGCTCCACTGCTCCGCCACGAGCTCGTCGGCGCCTCCATGCTCCAAGACGCCTGAGAAGGAGGGAGGGAGCTCCCCCACCTTGGAGAGGAGAATAAGTAGGAGAAAGGAAAGAAGAAGAATGAAAAGAGGGGTCTACTTGCCTAAGGCCTCAGAACTGAGTGTCGCGACAACACAAGCGTCGCGTTCTCAACCCAAAACGCGACAGGCTTCTTGTCGCCTTCTCAAAAGTTCCACCAGGTCGTCTGACAGACAAACAGCCTCTAGACCACGTGTCACACATGCAGGTGTCTCAGGTGAACACGACAACTAGCACATCGCCTTCATACACATGCTGCGGACACGTGGCACACCAGCCAACAAACACGGGAACGTGACACGAGGGCCGTCGCCTTCTCAACCAGAAGGCGACACGAGCACAGCATGTTCAGAATGCAACAGCCCGATCCGTCGCGATCCCAAGAACAACACCAAGGAAGCCAAAACCCGGGATGTTACACAGGGATCGTAGGGAGGTCACATATCGTTGGTCGAGTTTGCATATAATAATAGTTATCATTCCAGCATCGGCGTGGCACCCTATGAGGCTCTGTATGGATGACCATGTTGTACTCATCTTGATTGGTTTGAGGTTGGTGACTGTATTGTCATCGGGCCAGAGTTGGTTCAGCAGTCAGTGGAGGTGGTGCGACTTGTCAGGCAGAGGCTTCAGATAGCATAGAGCTGGCAGAAGAGCTATGCAGACTAGCGCATGTGACCACTTGAGTTCCACGTGGGGGACCAGGTGTTTTTCAGAGTGTCCCCTATAAAGGGGGTGATGAGGTTTGGTATGCGAGGGAAGTTGAGTCCACGCTATAATCCAAACTCTTTGCCATCATCGAGCATGTTGGAGGTTTGGCATTCTGGTTACAGTTGCCTCCAATGTTGGCAGCGGTCCACGATGTGTTCCATGTGTCAATAATTACGATAGTACCTTCTAGATGAGTCGCATGTTCTCCCAAGCACAGAGTGGACTGAGATGACACCAGTGTTGACGGTACCGGAGTTTTCGTTGTACATTGAGGATCGCCGAGTTCAGAGATTGAGGAACAAAGTGATTCCACTAGTTCGTGCTGCGTGGCACTCAGGCGAAGAGTCAACTTGGGTGAGGGAGGATGAGATGCATGAGCAGTTTTCATATCTCTTTTGTGAGTTCCCTTTCCCTTGTTCTAGCTTGAATTTCGGGGGCGAAATTCTTTTAAGGGGGGGAGGTTGTAAGGCCATGGGCCTTATTGGAGCCTTAATGGGCCTTTTCTGGAATAGTGGTTGGTTGACATCAAGGGTGCTTGACATCAACGTGGTGTTGATGGTGGAAATGTGTACTGTCAACTTGGTCTTGACGACAATCGATGTTGTCGTCTACCCAATTTTCTGGAAGTTTCCGAGTGTTGAACTTGACGGCAATCGATGTTGACGTCAAGTTCTTGGCGGTGTAGTTGACGGCAACATATGCCGGGCCTATTATTATAAGGCAACCCGAGGCCCCCTTCTTCCACCTTTTCTTCCCCTTCCACCCTCCACCTTCACCTCCTTCTTCCTCCACCTCTTCTGGCGGCCGACAAGAGTTCGTGGGGAGGTCGTGGTGCACGTGGCGACTTTGGATCGGCAAAGAAGCGACAGATTTGGGGATGACGCAATTTGAGGTTTTTCTTGGGGTATTTTCGGCATCTTGAGGTAGCGATCCTACCCCTAAACCCCTTTTGGTTCTGTTTTGAGCTTGAAATGCATGTGTTTGGGTGGAAATCGTGTTTTGGGAGGGTTTTCTCAATGTTGGGATTTGAGGGTGCATTGCTCGATCCAAGCATTGGATAGTTGTTTTCAACTTTACACAGGTATGTTTGATGAGGGAAAGCATTTCCCATTATCATATTGTGTGATTTTGGGCTGCATCGCCCTTGGTAGTAGCCTAGGGCCGTATTAGCTGCTGGAAGCTGAAGAACTTGACATCAAGGTTGTTGAAGTCATGCTCTTCAGGATGAATTTAATGGCAAGATTCCTTGCCTTCAATGTGGGGTTAACGTCAGGGTCTGTGTCGTTTACCAAGGTTTAACGACAATTGGGGTTGCCGTCAACCCTTCAAGTAGGTCCTAGCAGTCTGAGTCCCCTTATTCTGTGAGGCATGGACATGTGGTGTCTGCCTCCTGGTATAGTGTTCTAGACATTAAGAGCATCTCTGTCTGTGCGTGTGTTGTGTTGTGCTTGTGTTTGTGTTGTTTTTCCCTGGCATTGAGCTGGGCTCCGTCTGGATGACTAGCACTGAGATATTCTACCGGTGAACCTGGGTGTCGAGTGCGACTCCGTCTAGTGCGTGCCTTTTGTGGTGGTTACGAGCCAGTTTCTGTGGGGCCCCTTCTCCACCGTTTGAGTCCGGCATAGGGGAAAACTAGTTGAGCACCAGACGCGAGGGAGAGCATATGAGTGTGCACACATGGCTAGGGTTTAAGGACTCTATAGTGTCGAGGTGCCAAGCCATAGGCCCTAGCTGGTCCTACCATCTTTTTGAGTGTGTTGTGACTACTGTTGTGTTTTGTTGTGTGCTGTTAAGCCTGCGAGGTTCTAGTTTTTTGTTGACGCGCTCTTGCGAGGAGTTGGGCGTCACGCCACCGGTTTCTGTGTGTTACATGCAGTGTACTTTAGTGTAGTTTACTTTCCTGCACTTCTTTCGTACTGATTACTAGTGGGGGTTAGTGTCCCTACTGGGTCTCTTTTTGAGACTCAGTCCCTTCTCTTTCAGGTGGTTCGTCGTCGGCTCCTAGTGCTGAGGAGTCGAGTCACTCCGGTGCTGGTCCGCTTAGCTGTGAGAGTGGTACTCTCTTTTGTGCACGCACTCATTGTACTCTTTTCTTTGTTGGACATGTTTTGAGTTGTACCATGATATATATATATATATATATATATATTATATATATATATAATATTCTTGTGGTTTGTACATTTTCTTATATGATCTCCTCAGACACTTACTTTTAACCCTTCTGAGCTTTGCTCGTGGGTGGTGGTTCAGGGTTTGGGTTACTAGTGGGTAACTGGTAATTCAGATCATGGGTCGTTATAAATACAATTAACCAATTAACGTTAGAAAATATTTGATTAAAAGATATTGTAAAAAAAATCTCTACAAGAAAGAAAACATTAAGAATGATACTAGAAAGTCAAACTCATAATCGTAAAAAAAGAGGAATAGGATATATTCCACCCGAAATTGAAGAAAAGATAATACATCCTCAAGTATATCCAACACCAAAGTTTATCAAAGAACAAGTTAATATAAATGATCATTATCTAAACTGTGGTAAACTTGGGCATAATAAGTGGAACTGTCCTAAAAGATTTAACAAATGAGTTGTGAAGAAGACACAAAATAATAATAACACTAACCATGAAGGACCCAAGAAATATTGGGTACCCAAAAATCTCATGTAATTCTCTTGCATTTTAATGTTGGAGCAACCAGAACTAAATGGAATCTGGATAGCGGGTGCTTCAGACGCATGTCAGGTGACAGTCGAGCATTTATCTCTTTATCAGCTAAAGAAGGCGGTACTATAACTTACGGTGACAATGGCAAGGCAAAGTAGCTAGAATTGGATCAATTAGATCACAAGGAATTAGTCTCATTGACAAAGTATTGTATGTGGAGGGCCTCAAACACAATCAAAGCATAAGCAATTATGTGATAAAGGCCATGATATTCAATTCAAGTCAGAAGAAGTGTGATCACTTACCCTCACTCACAGAAAGTACCAAAAGGGAATGCAATATGTATGTGATTTATTTGGATGAACTAAAGCAACAAGATGTTGCCCCACTTAGTTGGCAGCAAGACACCTAGAGGGGGTGAATAGGATAAATTGAAATCTGAAGGCAAAAATCACCACTTTAAAACTTTAGTTAGTGAATGTAATTGTGTGCAATAAAGAGTAGCAGTGTGGAAGCAATCAAAGAAACAATCACACACAAGAACACAAGGAATTTATCCTAATTCGACCCTTCCAAAAATAAGTCCTATGTCTAGTCCCCAGGCAACCTCTTGGGCTTTCTCGAGTAAGAAGGCAACCCACTTCTTTTACAGGCTAAAAGCAAACCTGCTAAAACAAACCCCAGCGTGGTTCTTTCCTTCAACAAAGAGAACACATAGTACAGATCCTCTACTAGTCATGCCACCCAGCACAAGCTGATCTTCCCTTCTAACCAAGGGGAATGCTTGCACAATAAGCCTTCTCTTCCAATGAAGATGAACATTGTGTATAGTCCCACAGTTGGACACAAGTCTTTCTTTTAGAAAAGAAAGAACAAGCAGAGAGCTACAGAAGACAGATGGAATGAAGCTCAAGCTCTCAGCTCTCATTCTCTCCCCTAGATTTACAATGTAGCATAGAGATAGGAGGAAGGAATGAGCTTCAATATAAAGAACACTTGAGAGGATTTTCCTGTTTGCCTTGTGTGTGTCCCCTGCATCTTCAAAGTCTTCATCTTTTTTATGGAACAACTGAAAAGGATCGTTGAGGGATGTAAACCGTTAGAGATTTTCCACTTCATCTTCTTCTTCTTCTGAGTCTAACAATATCTTTTGTATCTATTGGATCCTTGGAATAGAAGAAGGTTTTCTAGCTGGTGCACACTTCCAAGGTTACTGGTAGTAGTTTCAGTCTTTGTGTATCATAGACCTGCATATAATAAATGCATGTTAATTAGAGAAGTCTTCTGTCAGATAGCACATACCTCTTTCGCCATGTTTCCTGCTGAAAACCAGAAGTACTAGGTACGAGCTTTGCTTTCTAGTAGGAAATAAGGAGTCTTTTTAGTCCTCCCTTTTTGATGACACATTTCTTACCTACCCTGAAAGAATAGACAGCACATAGCATGAATATATTAAAGATTTGAAAACTATTTGAATTGTCATTGGGCGCCAAAAATATTTTGAAAGTCAATTTATGTGTTTAAAAGCATATAAACACCAATCGATATGTAAACAACATCAATCAGAATGATATTAAAGTCATTAATTGATTTTCTATTAAAACTTTGACTAGTCAAGATATGAACTTTGACTGCAAAGAATCTTGTCGGAGTCGCACTTTAACTGCTAAGAGTCCTACAAAAAAGCACTTTTAGAGACCGATATAGAGACCGAAAATTTCGGTCACTATTCGGTCACAAAATAGTGACCGAATTGTGACTGAAATTAATAGTCGCTAAATAAATCTTTAGAGACCGATTCAAAAATCAGTCACTATTCGGTCACTATTTGTGACCGAATAGTGACTGAATTTAATCGGTCCCAAAAATAGAGACCGAAAAATTTCAGTCACTATTCGGTCACTATTTTTGGGGATCGAATAGTGCTGAAATTTTCGGTCTCTATATTTTGGGACCGATTAAATTCTGTCACAATTCAGTCACAATAGTGACCGAATTGTGACTGAAATTATCATCCTCTATATTTTGGGACCGATTAAATTCATCACTATTCGATCGCAAAAATAGGACCGAAATTTTCGATCTCGATATTTTGGGACCGATTAAATTCAGTCACTATTCGGTCACTATTTTTGGGACCCAATAGTGACTGAAATTTTCGGTCTCTATATTTTGGGACCGATTAAATTCGGTCACAATTCAGTCCCAAATAGTGACCGAATTGTGACTAAAATTAACAGTCTCTATATTTTGGGACCGATTAAATTCAATCACTATTCGGTCCCAAAAATAGTGACCGAATAGTGACCGAATTTTTGGTCTCTATATTTGGGACCGATTAATTCGGTCACAATTCGGTCACACAATAGTGACCGAATAGTGACTGAAATAAATCAGTCTCTATTTTAGAGACCGAATAGAGACTAATATTTTCGGTCTCTATCTTTTGGGACCGATTAAGTTCAATCACTATTTAGGGACCGAATGGTGACTGATTTTATTTCAGTCCAAATTCTCAAAGATGGGAGAAAATTTTGTGATCGATTTATTTCAATCACTATATATAGTGACCGAATAGTGATTGAAATAAATCAGTCTGTTTTGCGACCGATATTATCAGTCGGTAATCTGTCGCAACTAGCGACTGAATAGCGACGGTCCATTATATCGGTCGCATTTATTCAGCGAACGAATTTATTCCATTGCTAATCGATAGCGACCGATTAGAGACCCGATATATAGTGGTCGCTAATCAGTTGCTAATCCCTAACATCTCCTGTTTTTTTCTTAAAAATAGCATTTGTCATCTGTCAGCGGCTACAAACATCCTCTGCCATAATGTCGTTTTGTCAACGGCTAAAAAACAACTGTTGACATATGAAGCTTTTGTCAACGGATAATAGCCGTTGAAAAAGCCATTGCCAAATGTTCATTTATAAACGGCTAAGGTTGGCTGCTGACATAAGACACATTTGTCAACGGCTACGAGTAGCCGTTGATGTAACAGCTATATGTTAGTAGCTAATTTTAGCAGTTGAGTACATATGTTTTAGTACTTGTCAGCGGCTCTTGTTGTCCTCTGAGATAAGTTAGACTTTTGTCAACGACTGCGTTTAGCCGTTGATGTAACAACTATATGTCAATGGCTGTCGTTAGCGATCGACATATGTTTAGGTTTTGTCAGCGGATTAAGCCGCTGATAAATTAACATACTTAATTTCTCAACGACTTTTTGAGCCGCTGACATATATTTAATTTCTCATCTCTCTGCCCGCTCTCTCTTACCCTAGTCAGTTCTTACCTGACAACACCCTCATGTAGATCAGTGGCAATTTAGATGACCTTTAGATGCACAAGGTGTTTCGCCCCTACTACTGCCATGGCAACCGGCTAACTCATCGTCTGATGCTGCTATGTCACCAACCTATGTATACATCCTTGTTCGATCACTGAGGATCGAAGAGGGACACTGACTATCATATATAATGGAGATTTTAACATGCCATCTTCTTTTTGATCTACATGTTTTCAGACTACATCCACATGTATTTGACGCTCCATTTTTTGGTGATAAGACCGACGAAGCGACCTAGCTCTCCACTTGTGATAGGAAGTTTTCCTTCTATGCGCACTGCGACGTCACCACTTTTCATGCAGTTTTGATTATCTATCCAATCTAGATGCACCTCTGCTTCCCATCTCCAAAAGTTTATCTTCGATGTTGTTAGACGTTGGTAATATCATGATACCAAATCAATATTATCGGCACATGCACTTGCATGTGGCATATTTGTATTTACTTTTAAACATGTACGTTTATATTTCAATAATAATTAAAATACTATAGAAATAAAAAAATTAACTATATTAGTATTTAATTTAAACTTAAAATATACTCATTATATTTCATCCATCTAAAAGATATATCAAAATTGATAATTATTTATTGATATTTAAAAATATATACTTAAATATGGTATTGTATTTATCTAACCTAGGTCAACAACTATCATCAATACTTAATACACGTATGCACAACACCCTCTCTGTCGTATATTTAAATGTAACTTGTATGACAAATATATATAATATATATTCTAATATATGTAAATAATTATTTTATGTATGTTATAGATAGATTCAAGTATGGTATATATTTAGTCATATATTCTAACAATATATATATATATAATATATCTAATTATATAATTAATTATGTCATCGGCCCTTTGGGCGCTGGCATATTGCCACCCTACCCCCCTCGCCCTCCACACGCAGAACCCTCCCCACTGTCTATCTCCGGCCTGGCGATCTCCCCCTCACCCTCCACACGCAGAACCATCGCCTGCGCTCGGCGATCTCCCCACCCCGCTCCGCCGTCGGTCGCCTGCGTCGTCGACCGCCTCTGTCGTCGGCCCCCTCGCTGTTGGCAGCTCCTGACTGATCTCCATCCGGCCCGAACCCTCGCCTGCGCGGTGATCTCCCCACCCCGCTCTGCCGCCGGTCACCTCCATCCGCTACTACTGGCCGCCTCCCGCTGGCTCTCCGCGCGGTCCACCTCCGCCCTAGCTCTCCAAGCCGGCCGCCTCTACCCTAGTTCTCTACCTCTGCGCCAGATCGAAGGCGGACGCCAGGAATTCCGAGAAGGACAGTGCCAGCCCCGAGTTTGCTCCACCTTCTCCATATCTTCATATACTATATCTAACGTTTAGGATTAGATCCAGAGTAAATCCAATGGATTGATCTTGATCAAATTTTAGATCATGTTTAAATCTAACTATTTGATACTAGATTCAACGATGAGATTTTGATCAGATATAGATTGGATGCGAATTCAACCGTTAGATCTTATCAAACTTACATCCAATGGTTAAACGATGGACAGATACTCCGACAATCAAGTTAGCTCAGAAGTTGTGATTCGGGGGTTTAGTCTTTCAGAGATTACGTAACTTTTGACTTTATTTATTTATATATAATCTATGTATCTATGTATATCTATCAATCTACTATGTATATCTATATCTGTATATCTTATATAATAACTATATCTATTAAATTATATATGTATATACATATATATATATATTATTTATCTGTGTATATATATGTATATATCTATGTGATAGATAATTAAATATTAATAAATTTGATTTGTAAATTAATATTTTAAATGTAATTCGTAAGATCTTACTATTTTAAATGTAAATAATAAAGTTAATATTTACTTATAATATATCTTTCTATTATAAATATTAATAATAAAAATATATTTATTTAAGATATATTTTAAATAATAATTTAAAACCTCTAAATTCCTAAAATAATCCCCCCTCCCCTCCCCCGGGCCCAAATCTCCACCCGGCGCCGAATCCCCAAAATATTTCCCCCTTCCCCCGACGCCAAATCCTCGATTCCTCCTCCTTCCCCCGTCACCCCCCACCCTTGCGAAGCCCCCACCTCTGCCCCCCTCCTCCTTCCCCCCATTGTCCAACCCCCCCCCCCCCCCTACGAAGCCCACGCCTCTTCTCCTTCCCTCCCTTCCCCCGTCGCCGCCGCCCCCCTTCCTCCACCACCTCCTCCTCCCCCCGTCGTGTCAATGCTCGGGGGCAAGGATAGCTTCATCGGCCTTGACCGCACCGTCACCGGGACGACGGCGGTGATGATCTTAGTAGGACGTTCTTCCAGTCGGCCTATTGGGAGGTGAGCATGCCGATCCACTGCCCTTGCCGCTTATCCTGTCCCCCTTTCTCTCCGTTTTATACGAACAACTGGGCTCTCTCTCTCTCTCTCTCTCTCTCTCTCTCTCTCTCTCTCTCCTCTCTCTCTCTCTCTCTCTCTCTCTCTCTCTCTCTCTCTCTCTCTCTCCTCCTCTCTCTTTCTTTCTTTCCCTCTCACTACAAGAATAATACAGTTTAGCTACGGAATTTCGCTACGGATTTAGATGTATCTATAATCTATCTCTCTATATATGTATAGAGTAATATATATATATGTCTGTAATCTATATATCTATATATATTACCTATAATTTTATAATATATATTTCATTTTAATTTATCTTTCATTTTAATTAATATTTTAAATGTAATTGTTAAGATGTTAATATTTTAATGTTAATAATATAAATTTATATTTAACTAATAATATATCATAATATTATAAATAATAATAATAATACTTTTACTATATTTTAAATACTAAATCCAAAACCCCTAAATTTCCAAATAGTCCCCCCTCCACCAGGCGCCAAATCCCCAAAAATTTCCCCCCTTCCCCCGCCAACATCCCCACCTCGGCCCCCTCCCTTCCTATGCACCCCGTCCGCCACGCCAAGACCCCTACCTCGACTCCCTTTCTGTGCCCACCCCCATCCCGGACACCCTCCCTCCCTGCTACCACGCCACCACCCCCTCCACCCCGCCAACACCCCAGACCCCAGACCCCTCCCTCCCTGCGCACCACCCCCTCCACCAACACCAGCAGCAGCAGGAAAGCAGATCGTCGGGTGGTCGGTCTGAGCCTCTTCGCCCCCTTCTATGGCTACCTTCTCAACGCCCTTCTTGGGCGTCTCCAACGCCTCGCTGATCGAAGGGAAGCGGGCGGAGGTGGAGATGCTGGGAAGAGCGAGGAGAAGGCAGCTGAGTGGGGTAGGTCAGCGAGGGGCGGAGACGCCTACTGCACCATCGGGACGCAAGAGAGAGCATCGAGAGTGGGAGGACGGTGGTAGTCGAGGTGCGGATGGATGGGCAGAGCAGGGAGCTGCTCACGTGGGCGCTCGTGAAGGTCGCCGAACCCGGGTCTGTGACGACGCTCTCCATGTCCTTCCTAGAAACGCTGCCACCGCTGGTATTGTTCCCATTGCACTCCTCGGCCTCCCATTTCTTTCCACCCCCTGTTCTTTCCTCTTCTTTTGAATGGTTTGATCGTTTGTTTTTCTTCTACAGACTATTCCGGTCGCGGTACGAATTTCCCGAATACCAACTAAGATGTACTTAGTAGTTAATAGTTTTTAGGTAGTTGATTGCATGCATTTCCCCTTTCAACTCATTTAATGGTTTCTTTCTAATTACATACCCTTTCTCAGGTTCCCAACCATTATTGTACTATTGGCCTAGAGCTTTCCTTCACCTTGTTGAAGGTTGACATTGAACAGGCAATCTGTTGGAAGATTTGATCAAATCCTGCATTGTTGAGACCTCAGAATAATGGGACTTTGTTTATGATAATGCTATTATTAATCTTTTGTTATTTATTTGTATTATATTGTGATATTTTTGTTACTCTTGTACTTTCAGGCCTATATTGAGAAAGAAGATAGCAAGAAGTTGAAACAGAAGCAGCGAGAACACATGCAACCAAAAATGGGGAAAATGGATATCGATTATCAGATCTGCCCTTGTGTGTGTGGTTTTTCTTTTAATTTCACATTCTACAATTATAGTTATGGGTGTCTAGTAGCCTTCTTTGTTTTACAGTTCTGTCACTTCTACTGCCTCTTTTGACTGAGATTCACTAAAATTTTGTACATGTTCGTCATGATGCATTTTTCAAATATCAAACAAAGCTGAAATTGACCACCCATGGTGACCTTTACCATGAAGGGAAAGAATTTGAGATACTTTATGCAAAGCACATTATGTTTGTTTGATTATCTTCTGTGAAAAATTTAGAAGACATTAGTGCCTTGCCGGTTTTCTTTACTCTTTTGTTTTATGACAAGCATTCCTATCCTTCTCACTAAACTAAGAAACTGCCAGGAATTGCAAAAATTGTTTTTAATGCAGAGACTGTCTCCGTCAATGCTATTCTTAATTCACTATTCCTGTAAATCATGCACGATAGGTTAATTAAGGGAGATGAAGCCAGGAATGCTGTTCCAAGAACTGAAGGAAGCCCTTGGTATGCCTGATGGTGCCCCTCCTCCATGGCTAATCAATATGCAGGTCAGTTGCTTAGAGGCTATGTTGAGATCTCAAAAAGGTTCACAGAACTGGAACTGGTAGGGGCCAGTTCTGGTTCCGATTCCTGTTCAACGTGGGGTCGGTCCCCTAGGTTAGTTTTATATTATGTTTGTTAAAAAATGATCCAAAAAGTTTAAATACAATCTCAAAGTTTAAAACCCTAATCTTTATTTAATTTGTAATTTTCAACCTGAATGAAGTTGTTAATCCTTAATTTCATTTGATGGAGTCTCAAATATGTTAATCACTAAGTTTATGACTTAATTTTGTAATTTATTCAAAATTGTCCTTTTGTTGAAAATATTGCATATTGTTTGTTTTAAAGAACCTGCTGGTGAGGCGCTGGAACCTGTTTAGCCGGATTGGGGACGGCCATTTCCAATCTGGTTCTCCTGATCCCAGTGTGGACCGGCTAGTTCTGCAAATCTTTATCTCAAATGCCTCTTTGTAAACTGATTAAAATTTGTGTGGATAGAGGTAAACTGCTTAAACTTTACTTGTTTGCTATTGTCTGACCTTTGGTTGCAGAGATGATATTGTGCCTTGTATGTCCTTTCTATATCACTAATCAGTTATGCCCATGGTTCTCTGCAGGATCTTCATGGTGCCCTTGATGATGTTGCAGTGACAGAAGCCTTAGAATTACACAAGATTAAGAATCGCCAATGGGCCATTTTCAAAACTTCAGCTATAAAAGGGGAGGGGCTTTTTGAGGGCTTGGATTGGTAATTTCTGCCTCATTTAAAGAATGCTAATTATGACAGCATATAAATATATACACACTTTAGTAGGATCCCAAAGTGCATTATATGGCCACTTGAAATTGAGTGCCCACAATCCGTAAGCTCATTGAACCTCACTACCTGCACATCTATGAAACAACCTTCCTTGTCATGTTAAGATTCATAAAAGGAGAAAAGATAATAGTTTATGAATTTCATATATAGAATAGATACTCTGGCAGCTCTTTAGAAAGGTTTGTTTTCTGTATTAATAGTAATATGATCATAATAATATTGTGTGGACTCTGTTTTACATGGGCTAAACTATTATTAGTAATGTGATCATTAATTTAGTTTTTAGGTTCTTAAGATAGCATGTTTATAAGGTAATCTGCAATCTAAAGTATATAATTTAGTAGCAAGTTTATAAATTTTTAAGTAGCAAGTTCTTAAGGTTTTAAGGAGCAGGTTGAGTTTAAATGAACTTTGCAATTTAATTAGTTCCTTAAGGTTTTAAGTTGTAGGTAAATTCACAGAGAGAACTATTTGAAGTAAAAGACTAACTATATATGTGTATTCTCTGAGTAACATTATATATGCATTTAATCATTGCCAACTATATTATTAGACATCAGGCTTGCTGATTATGTCAACTGTTCAAAGAGACAGTTGGTTTCACATGTCAGTCTAAGCAACTATGTGCCAAAAACTACACGGAACATTTACATTGATGGTGGGTGTCATGTATGCTTAGAAGATTAAGGTCGTGTCCTCTTTGTTTCTGTAAGGATTACAATTACATCCCCTCTCGATCCCAGTTATCTATATGTTCTGTCTCTTCTCTAAATTTCTGAGCCCTGAGTATGCAACATAGGGAAGCTATTAGAAAGGCATAATTTCTGCAAGTTTGGAAACATCATTAGCTAGTTGTTATGCCAAAAGGAAGCCTGCACTTCCATGAGGTTTGGAGAAATTTTTTTTCTTTTTTATGTTTTCAGTGAGTACTAAATGAAAATGTGGGAGTATCTTAAAAGGATGCAGTTAAATGCCTTATGCTACAGAGGTTTTAAGTGAAGGATATATCGTGCTACAAATGCTTTGAGTGAGAAGATTGGACATGCATGTAATGCTCTTGCATACAACTGGTAGGCCACATCTGGAACTATTCCTAGATTCCTGCAGCATTGAGGCACCAAAAATTTCATAAGCCAAATGAGAAAAGGGGGGAAAACAGACTATTGGTTGACTTCTAAATTACCTCTAAAGCTTTGGTTTTCACTTATTTTGCAATCATCTCAAGATTTTTTTTAAGCATTCTGCTATTTTGGGGGCAATAAATTGCAACAATAAAGTTTGTTCAAAATGAAAGATTCAGTCCTACAATCTCTAGAAAATATAGGTGTCTAGATCATGTTCGAGTAAGGATAAAGATACTCAAAAGTCCTTTCTTCCCTCTACTTAAAAACCCCAATATCACACAGTTAAAATTTTCTTCAGGCCAGCTGGCCACCTACAACAACATCATCCAAGTGTCAACTGAACAACTATACAGTCTACATGATAGGCCTGAAATCTCAATATCTACTCCCATATTGGAATAATACTAATAAAATGATGTCCAGATATTTGAAAGCTGAAGAAGTGACTGCCATAAGTACTGAAAATGAAAAGAAGATAATTCAACAGATGACAAATCAAAGCATTATGGTTGTGCTATCTACTTCCAATTTGATTAAGAAAAGGAACCAAACTCCTGAAGCAGTTGGTAATCTTTCTTAGTTGAGCTAACTCGACAAGAGCCTTTACTTTTTCAGTAGTAACCTGAACGACAGAGGAAAATGAAATATGAAATATACATATTACTTTTTACAGCCAACTGAAGTGTATAACAAGAAACGGTATTTGTGATACAATCAAACCTTTGCTCAAGAATTTTTTTTAAAAGAAGGTAGACTACAGTACCAATTTTTATTGCAAACCTTTCCTTAGGATGAAATCTAAAGGCATGTTGTTACATTATGATCTACATAAACATATGGAAATGAAATTCAAGGTTCGGACATAGTTAAATGAAGATAAAGGTTCAAGCTGACATCTAACTCCTACTTGTTATGCCATAGTCCATGCCATACTCAGCGCGACTGGTCCAGCAAAGTTGCAGTAGTGAAATCTGCTTCAAAAGCCATGACTGCAGCTACTAGCTAGTATATATAAATAAACAAGCAGATCAGTAGGGCATAAAATAAGAGATAAAAAAATAAGCATTATTTTTTGGCTGTTTCAGAATCATAATTTCATTGACTTAGCAAATTTATCCTATGAACATGTTTCTATTGTTCAGCTTTTTTTACCTAGAAGTAAATCTTTTGAAAATATCAGAAGCTTGGTTACCTGAACCAAATTTCTCTGGAGATCCTCCATCTTCTTCTGGTTCACATCTCTTTCCAGTAGATGTCTTTCATCCTGCAGAGACAAAAGTAACAGTGCCTCAACCTGGAAAAAGAAAATGAGTATTTTTAATCTTAAGCAAGTTAGTTTAATTTAGAAATGAAGAACTTAGGTTTAGGGGTTCAAAATTAGAAATACTCATCCGATTGGCCTCCGATTTTTTCCAGCACGGTCAGGGCAATGATTGTGACTTATGAAAACTAACGGAGTTCAATTTGGACTCCTAGTTTGAGCTCGACGCTCAATTTCATTTTAAGCAAGTTAGTTTAGTTTAAAAAGGAAGAACTTAGCTTGGTTTGGGGGGTCCAAAATTTGAAATACTAATCCGATCGGCCTCTGGCTTGTTCCAGCACGGCCAAGGTGATGAGTGTCACTTGTGGAAACTAACGGAGTTCAATTCTGACTCTCGGTTTGAGTTTGACGCTCAAATTCACATTAAGAAAATTAGTTTAGTTTTGTTTTGTTTAAAAAAGAAGAACTTTGCTAAGTTTGGGGTCAAAAATTAGAAATACTCATCCGATTGGCCTCCGGTTTGTTCCAGCACGGTCGGGGCGATGAGTGTGACTTGTGAAAACTAACGGAGTTCAATTCCGACTCCCGGTTTGAGCTCGACGCTCAAATTCACATTAAGCAAGTTAGTTTAGTTTAAAAATGAAGAACTTAGGTTTGAGAGTTCAAAATTCGAAATACTCATCCGATTGGCCTCCGATTTTTTCCAGCATGGCCAGGGCAATGATTATGACTTGTAGAAATTGATGGAGTTCAATTCGGACTCCCGGTTTGAGCTCGACGCTCAAATTTACATTAAGCAAATTAGTTTAGTTTAAAAATGAAAAACTTAGGTTTGGGGGTCCAAAATTCGAAATACTAATTCGATTGACCTCCGGTTTGTTCTGCCAAGGTCGGGGTGATGAGTGTGACTGGTGGAAGTTGATGGGGTTCAATTCGGACTCCCGGTTTGAGCTCGACGCTCAAATTCACATTAAGCAAGTTAGTTTAGTTTATAAATGAAGAACTTAGCTAGGTTTGGGGATCTAAAAGTATAAATACTAATCCAATTGGCCTCCGATTTGTTCCAGCACGGTCGGGGTGATGAGTGTGACTTGTGGAAACTGACAGGGTTCAATTTAGACTCCCGGTTTGAGCTCAATGCTCAAATTCACAATAAGCAAGTTAGTTTAGTTTAAAATAAAGAACTTAGGTTTGAGAGTTCAAAATTAGAAATACTCATCCGATTAGCCTCCGGTTTTTTCCAGCACGGCCAGGGCAATGATTGTGACTTGTGGAAATTGACGGAGTTCAATTTCGACTCCCGATTTGAGCTCGACGCTCAAATTTACATTAAGCAAATTAGTTTAGTTTAAAAATGAAAAACATAGGTTTGGGGGTCCAAAATTCAAAATACTAATCCGATCGACCTCCGGTTTGTTCCGCCACGGTCGGGGAGATGAGTGTGACTTGTAGAAATTGACGGGGTTCAATTCGGACTACCGGTTTGAGCTCGACGCTCAAATTCACATTAAGCAAGTTAGTTTAGTTTAGAAATGAAGAACTTAGCTAGGTTTGGGGATGTAAAAGTATAAATACTAATCCAATCGGCCTCCGATTTGTTCCAACACAGTCGAGGTGATGAGTGTGATTTGTGGAAACTGACGGGGTTCAATTCGGACTCCCGGATTGAGCTCGACGCTCAAATTCACAATAGGGAAGTTAGTTTAGTTTAAAATTGAAAAACTTAGGTTTGGGGGTCCAAAACTAGAAATACTCATCCGATTGGCCTCTAGTTTTTTCCAGCACGGCCAGGGCGATGATTGTGACTTGTGGAAATTGACGGAGTTCAATTCCGACTCCCGATTTGTGCTCGACGTTCAAATTCAACTTAAGTGTGACTAAAATAGTGTGACCATAATATTGACTGAAAGTGAGTGAATGAAAATCTATAAATTTAAATAATTTATTGTTTATAATAGTATTCAATTTTAACTTATTATTGTTATATATGTATTGTAGGTTCCTTCATCAGGTGGCGTGGGAGGAGACGAGCACGAGGACGAGGATTCATGATTGTCATTTCATTATTATTATTGTTGTTGACATTTTTATTGTTGTTGTGGACAGTTTATTATTATGGTGTTGTGGATATTTTTATTATTGTTGTGGACTTTTATTATTGTTGTGTTGTAGACATTTTTATTATTAGAGTGGATATTTTATTATTATTATCTTGTAGACATTTTATTATTGTTGTGTTTGTGGATATTTTTATTATTGTTGTCTTGTGGACATTTATTATTGTTGTGGACATTGTTGTATTTATACAGGTTATTTTACTAAAAAAGTAAATAAATTTATAAAATAATTAAAAATATAGAGACTGATTAGTGACCGAATTCTTCAGTCACTATTCGGTCCCTAAATCAGAGACTGATCTGTGACTGAAAAAATCGGTCACTGTTAGTGACCGAAATACTTCAGTCTCTAAGACGAATTCTTCAGTCACTAATCAGTCCCTAAAACAGGGACCGATTTGAGACTGAAGTATTTCGGTCAGTAACAGTGACCGATTTTTTCACTCTCTGATTTAGGAACCGAATAGTTACTGAAGAATTCGGTCACTAATCGGTCTCTATTTAGTGACCGAATTAGTGACCATCTAGTTCGGTCTCTGAAAACGACTTCTAGCGACTAAAATATATCAGTCACTATTCGGTCACTATTTAGTGACCGAATTGTTTCGGTCACAGATTTGTGACCAGAAATTCTTTACCGACCAATTCGGTCACTGTTCGGTCACTGTTCGGTCACTATTCGGTCTCTGAGACGTTTAGGGACCGAAAATTTCGGTCTCTATTTCCGCTTTTTCTTATAGTGAGTCACAGTCGAAATCACACTTCAATTGCTAAGAATATTAAGCACCCGGTCGAAGTGGGACTTCAGTTGGTTCAGAAAATAACGCAGTCAGTCGAAGTGGAACTTCAGTTGGTGTAGAAAATAACATCGTCAGTCAAAGTGAAACGTCAATTGATCCAGAAAATAACGCTGTCAGTCAAAGTGGAACTTTGGCTGGTCCAAAAATATCACAATCAGTTGAAGTGGAACTTCGACTAGTCAAGAAAATAACGTCGTCAGTCGAAGTGGAACTTCAGATGGGCTAGAAAATAACATTGTCAGTCGAAGTGGAACTTCGACTAGTCTAGAAAATAGCACAGTCGGTCGAAGTGGAACTTCGACTGATGACTTTGACTGATCAGAAGAAACTTCGATTGCATCAAAATACACACAGTCAGTCGAAGTGGGACTTTGACTGGTTCACAAAAATAGAACTGACAGTCGGCGTGAAACTTTGACTAAATAGAACAAAATTATGCATGACGAAGTGAAACTTCGGATGATAGCTTCGACTGATCAAAATACATGCAGTCAGTCGAAGTGGGACTTCGGTTGGCCCACAAAAATAACACTGACAGTCGAAGTGAAATTTTGACTGGTGAGTTCGGTTGATCAGAAGAAACTCGTACATGATGAAGTGAAACTTCGACTAAAAGCTTCGACTGATCAAAGAAAACATGCATGATGAAGTGAAGCTTCATATATTACTTAGTATATGACGAAGTGAAACTTCGACTGGAAGCTTATATTAGTCAAAGAAAACATGCATGACAAAGTGAAATGTAAATAGAAATCGATAGAGATTTTTAGTGCAAATCTTATGTAGCGACCCAAATTTTTAAATATAAATAAATAAGAAACCTCAGTATCACATGTGGGACATTACAACGGAATTAAATGAAAATTTATTATTCGGACACTAAACTATGAGTTACAGGGAGTAATAAAGAAAATGGGTCAGAACATGAATAACTGGGTTGGCCAATGCTGAATAAAGTCTTAAGATGAATAAACCCGTTATTTCATATAACTAACTAAAGTGAAATAGATGTTGAGGTCAAAACATGTTTATTGGGCCAATAGGTGGTCAAACAAAAAGAAAATAGTGTTTAAATTTTTATTAACCCAATACCCATTAGTAAAATGGGTCAATTAAGCTTAAACATGAGCTAATTGAGCCATTAATCATGACCCAAACCTAAGCCCAACATGAGAGCACAAATTTGTTCTCTACTACTTGCTAATTGGTGTTGGATTAAGATGAAAATAGCTTCATATGGTAGTTCTTGTAGCAACCTGGACTTTTCGAAAAATAAAAACTTAATAATAATAAAAATAAAAGTAATTAGAAAATCAAATAAAAGAGAATTAAATCAAACCCATTAAATGAAACGAAGTAATGGGCTTTGTTAAATGGACCCATTAGAAATTAGTGGACCAAAATAGGGATTTTTAAAAGGAGAATAATAGGAAAATACCCTAAATTCGTAACTTAAATATTGCTTAAATAGAAAAGAGGTATTTAAGCATTAAAAATAGCTAATTTAAGATGGAATTGGATTCCTAAACCTACCCTAATTGCTTGGCCATGAATTTAGATCCCATCCTAACCCAATTAGAAGTTGTCAAACTTAGAAGGAAGGAAGGAATTAGGAAATCTCGGAATTAATAGGAGTTAGAGTCCTATTAGGAAATAGAAAGGGAGAATGCTTAAATACTCTCCTAAATCCCCCATGGCTGGCCCTAGCTTGTTGCCAAGGGTTGCTGGACCAGGAGGAGAGGCCAAGGAGGAGGAGATCTCATGGGGAGAAGAACCTTTCAAGCTCTCATCCCCGTTCTTCAAAGTTCTAGCCCTAAAAAGGAAAACAAGCCAAAGGTAGCCATTCTCACGAGCAAAAATCATAAAACTTCGTATGTAGATAGTTTCAATCATCAGGGACGAAAGCCCTCTGGTTTCATATTTTTCCATCGAGTAAATCTTTTCTTCTTGATTTTTGAAGTTCTGCAAACCCCATGACCCCGAACCTCCTTGAGAAATTTATGTCTTCATGCTTACTCGTCCCCATGCCATGAGATTTTTACTGGAAGAATTGATGCATGTTAGGCATCTTTTGCCCCTAAAAACCCTAATTTTCATCACCCTATCTTGCGAATTAATTCTTGCATTTCAACTGATCACAGACTTCTATTCTCCATGTTTGACTTGATTAAGGCCTGTCGAAACCATGATTGTTTTCAAATTCTGATTTACTGGAAGTACTCTTGCATGTCTAGATCCGTTTAGAACTAGTTTCGTGATTTTTCATACATTGTACAATTTGTTCTTAATTTACGAATCACCCAGTGTCAAAACAACGTAGTTCTGGACCGCAATCTAAGAACATGTCCTTTCCCTGTCGGACTCAGGCACGGAACCTGAGAACGTGACAGCCCGATAGGCCGCGTTCTCAGGGCCATCGCGACATAGTACTTGTCACGATCTGATCGCGACAGGGGCTGTCGTCACGTTCTGTCTGCCAGATCTGACAAACCCGTCGCGTTCTGTACAAGACCCTGTCGCGTTCTGCTTGACCCTGTCGCGACCCTCATCAGGGTACGTCGCGTTCTCAGTATTTTGCACGAAACCCCCTATCTCTGCAAGTCTTGACTTTCTACAGTAATGCTTTACCCTGTTAACTATCTTAAACTCAGTAAACGAAATTGTTAATCATGGACATGTAATTAGTTAATTAAAAAGTCTTTCACTTGATTATTTCATCTCCATGTTTCTCTTAACACATGCACACACTTGAACCCTCCAATATGGCTTAATTTGGCATGAAAATATTTCATAATGTATCTGGTAATTTGTTTCAATAATGTATATTAATTGTCCTATTTTAAATGAACTTGTCTACGATTCTTGTGATGTTTTAGGAATACCGTTACCGATGCTCCACTATTCTAGAATTCCTCTAGAACGTCGGGCACTTGTTTCTATATACACACTCTCGCTTGACTTGGACAAACTCTCCGTCGGATACTCCTTCTGCCGGACTAGTGAATCCTTGCTCAAGGCCTCCGTAAGTCTCCTCTGTGCATGGATTCCCACTTGGTCGGCAAACTAGTTATACCCTAACACCTATGATACCCTTTAGGGATCAACATGATCCAAACAGCTATTAGAAGTTTGCTCTTATCTTGAATCACGCCGGACCTCTGGACCTGTGCGCAACATGGTCAGCGGAAGGGTAGTGAATTCCACCTGACTGCCAACACCAAGTGTGCGTGTTGTGCAACTGTTACTATCATCTGTTTACTCGACGTGTTACGTGCAATGTCCCTTAGTTCTCATCTATATTCTACTCGCTCGTCTATCCACGTTCACTCTACTATCTCGTCTATTCATCTAGTGCTCTCGTCCATTTTCTTGGTACTCTATATTGGACATTGACTGATTGTATGAAGATAAACAATATAACCAATGCCTGACAATATAAAGGGCCCAATCTGGTCCTGGGATGTGCGCCCGAAAGTGCTATTTGCCCATGGGAGTTAAATGACTAGAGTGTTTGGCATTACACTCGAGTGCTATCTATCTCGACTATCTAAATGACAATCAAAGTGTTATATTTTCTTGTTGTCTACATGACAAACAAAGTGCTATACTATACTCATTGTGCTAATGATATACTTGTGCTATTTGTGCTATGGCCATCCTGCTATTTGTGCTATACTCGACGCTTGTGCTATATTTGGAAACTTGTGCTATTTCAATCACGTGCTATCATGCTATCTCTCACACTACTTGACTCTCTCGCTCTATCATTAGTTACTCTGCCTTTTAATACATTAATCATTTAAAGCCTGCTTGACTATTGAGATTTAAGTCCTACTGGGCATTATCGCTCACCCTGTGTTATTTGTCGTTGTGTTCTCAGGTGAAACCGAGGATGAACCTTACACTCAAGAGGATTGGAACGACCAAGAGTGTTAGTACTATGTTAGAGTGTTAGTTAGTCTTTTGCTTTTATTCAATGTAATTGGGCCCTAAAGAATGGCTCTGATATTAGTGGTTGTAACTAGACATTGGAAATTATTAATGAGAAGAATTTACCTTAGTGTTTATTTCTTGTTCAATGGTGTGATGTCTAGTACTCGCACTGTACCCGTTTATTTGCAACTGCCTCGCGTTCTGATATTCCGCATCGGGGCGTGACAGTTCTAGTCATGGTAGGACTCCTACCCTAAATTGGGAAACCTCAAACTCGGAATTGGCCACACCTAGCATTATAAAACCATCATAAGACCTCTATGGTTGACTTTAGCATGCTCTCTTCATTGCTGAACGTGGGAAGAATGGCCAGGAGTAAGGAGGACAACCCAAGAGCTTGGATTCGTGAAGGACATCTTCCCCAAGCCTTTGCATCGACCCTTAACAACTAGGGAGTTCTAAATGACCAAAGGTAGGTGTTCTCAGGCCAAACCTTAACATGCCATATACCATATGAAAGGGTATCGAGTCTAGTTTCATTTGCATTGAATTTACTCAATTTTTATCAAGCATGCTAGTTGTATTAAGCGTTTTCCAAGAGTCACGCATGATTAGGGCTTTTCATGTTTATATTATGATTCATGCATATCAAGGTCAAATTGGGTCAACCTAAAACTTAGTTGTGTTCTACTCGCCCTCCTCTACAACTTTCATGTTCAGAGTTTGTCCAAAAACCCCTAGATTTGAGTTATAAGCCAAACAAGCATGATTGCATTGTTTCCATAATCTTTGGATTGCACGCTAAACCGCGACAGATCCAGACGTCGCGATTTTGAGAAGGGTAACGCGACCGGCTGACCCGTCGCATTTACCTTAATGACAACTGCACAGACCAACTTGTTTCTGACCGGTTCTGATTAGGTCCGACACATCAAACTGTGCGCCGCATAGACTTCCGTGTAAGTCTGATATGCGATCGTACATGGCATCGTGATTCGCTTTATTTTCCCACCCTCGATATCCATGTATTTTATATTTTGATTTATTTGAAACCCTTATGAATGTGTCTATTTTATTGGTTGTGACTATACTTTGATTACCTTAAATGCGACCGGTAGTCCCGTCGCCTTTCTATTCCACAATTGTGTCCGCATCGATTCCCTTGAAACGTGTCAGACTGACCCATCGCGATTTGAACGCGATCGGTACCCCGTCATGATTTAGACCCAGAATTAAATTCATCCTCTTTTACTATGTTAACCCTCCTTGAAGTGCGATGACTATATCCGTCACGATTTTACTTGCATCCAGAGCCTTCGTTGTTGCTTCTTTTAAAGTACTTAGTGATATCTTAGGCTTGTTAGTATGTTATTAGTGTCTATCTAGATCAGTACCCTTAAAAGGTATCAACCCCATGTTAAAAGTATTAATCACATGAATATGATTCTAATGTTCCTTATGAAAGTGATTGATCATGCTCTTCATTCGATTATGCTTCATTTGTTCTTAAGTTCCAGCTTATGGTTAAAATCATGATATAAGTTGTGCAATAACAGTGTTGTTGGAAACATGTGTTCAGATGAGCCTATCTTGTTTAAGCTTTCCTTTAATGATACTTGCTATCTTTGTGACTTTTTGCATGTGGATTTTCCTTATTTGAGTGCTTTCTGACGTTTCCATATTCGGCCATTAAATTGCACGCATTGTTAGGAAAGTTCAAACTCACGTCAGTTACACGCTTGCACGCTTAGGCACACCCTTCTTGAGGGATTGGAAGCTCTCTGTTGGTCATTTCGTATTGGTAGACTAGTGACCTTTCCACTAAGACCTCCATAAGTCTCTGTACTCTATGGATTCCCTCATAGAGACCGAGCTGGTTGTACCATGAAGTTCCATGGAGATAGAAAGCACTTGTTCCATGTACGATCTGTCATTTGTCTATACTCTTGTCAAGACATTAAAGTTTATGAAAATTAAAATAAGTTGCTATACTGTTCAATTGATCTCTCGAGCTATTGTTATATCCTTAAACTTCATGTAAGATCTTTGTCCTTATTACTATGTGCTTGTCTTGGAAATCTGTGGCCATAATATGTTTATGTTTGATCGGCACAACATGGGACTTCTGTCCAATGACCAATGCCTATACAAATAAGGGCCATGTCTGGTCCTAAGGAGGAGCACCCCAATGTACTTATTAATCACGAGACTATGGACTTGTGGTGCGTGGCATGGCAACGGCATGTGTGCAAGATTTGTGAATGTGCCTTTTGTTGGCCCTTTTGGTACGGCAGCAAGCTAACCTAGAGTGGGGGGTGAATAGGTTTTTTTTAAATCTGAAATAGAAACTTAAACACAGAAAATTAACACTTGAAAGTTTGGTTAGATTATTGTGATAAAGAGTAGCAGTGCGGAAGCAAATAAACAATCACACAAATGACACAAGGAATTTATCCTGGTTCGGCCCTTCCCACATGGAAGTCCTACGTCCAATCCCCAAGCAACCTCTTGGGATTTTACTAACCAAGGGTACAGTCCCCCTCAAGGACAATACAACACCCAGCACCCCAGCTAGTCTTCTTCTCTTTCCCGAGCAAGAAGGCAGCCCACTTCTTTTACAGGTCAAGAAGCCAACCTCCTAGTACAAACCCCAATGTGGTTCTGCTAGACACAAACCCCTAGCTAGGTTCTACACTGTATACAGTCCTACAGCTGGACATGATGTCTTTCTTATAAAAGAAAGAACAGTGCTGAGAGTTCTACAAGAATGGCCTCTACCCAAAAACTCTCAGCAAAAACTCTCCCCAAGAATTACAATAAGCACAGGGAGAATGAAGAGAGAAAAGAAAGCTTGAAGGCTTGAATGCTTGAGACGCTTTTGCTCGCTTCTTCTTGGCTCAGGCTCTTTCTCTCTTTCTTTAAGTGTATGTGGCGTTGAGGTTCCTCATTGGTTGTACACTCCTTCAAAGATTTTCAGGAAAGCTCTCTTTTTGATCTTCAGCCTTGCTTCATCTTTTATATGCGAGGCTTTGAATAGATCCATTGAAGAGATCCGTTGGAGCTCTTCTAGACGTTGCTGATCTTCTCTTCATTTGTCTTAATCAGACTCTGGTGGTCTTCGAGGTCTGTAAGCATAGAAGAGAGTGTTAGCACAAAAGAGTGTTTATGATAAATGGTGCATACCACTGTGTTTCTGCTAACATGCTGAAAATAGTAGTTCATATCTTTTTCTGACACGACTCTGGGATATGCATGCAGCTTTATTCTGTCAGAAGATATTTGACTTGTCTTTAGGCGCCAAACATATTTGAAACATCTGAATATAAAGGAAATCGATGTTTACATGAAGCCGATGTTATAAGTATAGGCAAATCGATGGCCAAATCGATGTTCAATCATAAGCAAATCGATGTTTGACTTATCAAATCGATGTGAGAAGCAAATCGTTGTTTCTTACTTATGAAATCGTTATGATGATCAAATCGTTATGGCAAGCAAATCGATGTGAAACTTATCAAATCGTTGTGAAGCCTTAGCGAATCATTATAGAAGGCAAATCGTTGTGAGAGCAAATCGTTGCGCTCAATTATCAAATCGTTATGACCCTTAGCGAGTCGTTATAGAAGGCAAATCGATGTCAGAGCAAATCGTTGTTCTCACTTATGAAATCGTTATGCGATCAAATCGATGTTTCACTTAACGAATCGTTACACAATCAAATCGTTGTGTGACTTATCAAATCGTTTTTAGTGAAATTGATGTGGCACTTTGAATATAAATCGATGTATATTGAATGAACATCGACTTAGCATTTTAGTGCGCCTTATTGCATCAATGTGAGACTTAGCGTTTTGCTATAAGATTGATGTGACACAGATGAAACAAAATGTTCAATTTAAGTTACATCAAAAACTTTGTTAGCACCAAAATATGAAGATAATAAATAGTGGTTCAACAATCTCCCCCTTTTTGGTGACGACAAAATTTATGAGATTTTCTGATATACATAAATATATAAAGCAAAGAGTTTTTAGAAAAATTCATACAAACTCTCCCCCTTTTTGTCACTAACCAAAAAGGAAGGATCTTACCATGCATTCTCTCCCCTTTGAGAAAATTTCTTACCATTGAGGGGTTCAACAATGATAGATATTCAATGAATAACTCCCCCTTAGTGAAGGCTCCCCCTGAGCATGAGACTCCCCCTTAATGTGAGGCAAGTCAGATCTTGTTGCTCTTGACCTTATACATGTTGATAGTCAAGTCTTCAAGATTTTTATCTGCATACATCTTAACAGTAAACTTGCAAACATTGTTAGTAGCAATTAAAAAAAATTCAATATTTATGACTACTCCCTCTTCATATGAGATTTGGATGAAGAGTTGGCAGTCGCTCTTGCCTTGAGCATCCTTGATCCTGATGCTCCAACGCTAACCTGCAAACAAATTAGTCAAAAATAGGTACCCAAATCGTTTTGGGTCCCTGATGGTTAGATACATAAAAGTATCCTTTTGGAATCCAAACTAGGTACCTTGTTGTGTAGGTATTTACGGTGTGTCCTAATTTATTACAATGAGAGCAACAATGAATAAAGTTTATTTTGCAGTTTTGATTGCCCTTGATTTGAACAAACCTTTTAGAAACCTTTTTATTTTGATTCACCTTGGATATTTCAGGTTTCGTTTTCTGAGGTGTGTTGGTTTCTTTTACAAATTTTGGTAAAGGATATTTACCTAGATTTATGGCTTGTTTTTCTTTTTCCAGAGGAATGTATCCAAGCCCTTGTTTATTATTTCCAGATTTTGATCCTCTTAAGCATAGAGCTAGAGATGTTTTTTCTTGAGTTAATTTCTTAACTGATTCTTTTAAATACAGATTTTCTTCAGTTAGATTTTTTAATTTTTCTTCTAACTCTAACTTCTCATTATTCTTACTTTTCAAATCTTCATTTAAAAGATGATTATTATCTTTACTGACCTTTAGTTGTTTTTCCAATTGTTCCATTTCTGATTTAAGATCAGAATTAGTATTTTCCAAACAAGTAAGGTTGTTCTTGATTTTTTTCAATTCTTTTACAACAACCTTGTGTTTATCATAAAGTTCATTAAAGACTTCTTCTAAGTCTTCAGATTCTGACCCTGAATTTGTGCATGAATTAAAAAATGAGTCAGAATGTACCTCATCTAGTCCCACCATGAGAGCTAGATTTACTTGCTCTTTCTCTGATTCTGAGCTTGATGATTCTGAGCTTGTGGCCTCATTATTTTCCCAAGCAGCTGCCATGGCTTTTCTTTTAAATATCTTGTGCTACTTCTTGGGCTTTTCGGTTTGACCAGTCTTCTTGAGTCTTGGACAATCTGGCCTCAGATGTCCAGGTTTTTTGCATTCATAGCAGACTGGTTCTTTCTCCTCTTTCTCTTTCCTTTGGATCCTTGTTGATCCATTTTTCTTCTTCTTTAAAATCTTCTGAAGTTTGGATAGTACTTCATCAACATCACTGTCTTCAGATCCTGCAATTTTTGAGCTAGAAGAAGAAGTGGAAGGAGCAACTACCACTTTAAGAGCATTAGTACATTTCTTCTTAGATGAGCTTTCAGATAATCGCTCCATATTTATTTCATGTGCCATGAGAGAACCTATTAAATTATCAATCGACAATTTGGTTAAATCATGGGCCTCTTCAATAGCAGTTACTTTAGGTGTCCATGAAATAGTTAAAGACTAAGTATCTTCCTAACGGTTTCCTCATTAGAAAGAGTTTTACCAAGAGAGCTTAAACCAACTACTATGCTTGAAAATCTATTATACATCTGAGTAATGTTTTCGTTTGGAAGCATTTTGAATTGTTCATATTGAGAGACAAGAATATCTATCCTAGTTTGTTTCACTTTATATGTTCCTTCATAAGTTATCTGTAGTTTATCCCACATTTTTTTGCAGATTTACATGCAAAAACTCTACTAAATTCCTTTTTGGATAGAGCACAACATAAATAGTTCTTAGCTTTGAAATTTAATGATAATTTATTTTTATCTGATATTGTAATAGCAGTAGTACCTTCAGCAGGAACAATAACATAATCTCCTACCTCAATTACCTGCCACAGATCAAAGTCTATGCCTCGAATGAAGCATTCCATCCTCATTTTCCAGTATTGGTAGTCCTCTCCATCGAAAAATGGAGGTATGGTGACTGATTGATCTTCAGCATATCCTTGAGCTGCCATGGATCTTTGCTCTAAGATCGTTGGATTTTCTTTGAATGTTCAGAGACCCGTATGTTCAGAATGGAGGTCAGATTCAGAGGCCGCTTGTACGTTCCTGAGGAGGCGAGCCAGGCATTTTTGTCAAAGGCTCACAGATCGAGGTATGTTGTTCATCCTGGCTCCACCAAGATGTAACATTGCTTGAGAAGGTTCTTCTGGTCGCCAGGGATGAAGAGGGGAGTGGCAGAGTTTGTTGCTCGGTGCCTTACCTGTCAACAGGTGAAGGTCGAGCATCAGCATCTTGGTGGTGAGCTGCAGCTGTTACCCATTCCCGAGTGGAAGTGGGACGACATCACCATGGACTTTGTAGTTGGTTTGCCCTGTACCCCGCAGAGGCACGATGGTATCTAGGTGATTGTGGATCGTTTAACCAAGGCAGCGCATTTTCGTCCGATCAGGATGTCGTGGTCAGTGGACAGGTTAGCCAGGCTATACATGGATAGAGTTGTTTCGTTGCACGGGATCCCCGTTTCGGTTGTCTCCGACAGAGATCCGAGGTTCACGTCAGGGTTTTGGCACAGTCTTCAGAGAGCACTGGGCACAGAGTTGAGGTTCAGCACAGCGTACCACCCTCAGACAGATGGACAGTTAGAGCGGACCATTCAGACACTGGAGGACATGCTGAGAGCGTGATGTTTAGTTTGGAGCGGCACTTGGGAGTCGCACCTTCCGATGGTAGAGTTCGCATATAACAACAGTTATCACTCGAGCATCAGAATGGCACCATACGAGGCTTTGTATGGTCACTCGTGCAGGACTCCACTTCACTGGTTCGAGGTCAGTGAGAGGCAGCTTTTGGGGCCAGAGTTAGTGCAGCAGTGTGCAGACACAGTCAGTCTAATCAGGAAGAGGCTTCGGGCAGTGCAGAGCAGACAAAAGAGCTATGCAGACGTCCGCAGGAGACCGTTACAGTTCAATGTTGGTGATCTTGTCTTCTTGCGGGTCTCGCCGACCAAGGGCGTCATGAGGTTTGGCAGAAAGGGAAAGCTCAGTCCGAGTACGTCGAGCCTTTCCCTATCAACGAGAGGGTCGGCGAGGTGGCTTACAGGTTGAGTCTTCTGGCAGAGCTAGCAGGTGTGCATAGTGTGTTTCATGTTTCGCAGCTCAGGAGGTACGTTACAGATCCTTCACACGTGTTGGACTACTCGCAGCTTGAGGTGGCGCCAGACTTGTCAGTGCCAGAGTACCCAGTCAGCGTTGTCGACCGCAGAGTTCAGCAATTGCGCTGGAAGTAGATTCCACTGGTGAAGGTCGTCTGGGAGAACCGCGTTGGTGGCGAGGCCACCTGGGAGCGCGAGGATGAGATGCGCGATCAGTTCCCCTATTTGTTTGATTGATTGGTATGTTATCTTCCCTTTTTCTGCTTTCCGGGTTGAGACCGAGTTGTTTTCATTTTGAGGGTGAAATGTCTTAAGGTGGGTGGGATGTAAGACCTGGCCCCCTTGGGCCCTTTGGCCCCGTCCTCAGGGTCGCGACATGCTCCCTGGTCGCGACGAGGTCGCGACAGGGAGGCCGTCATTACAAGGTTCAGGTCACAATGACTAGGGCTGTCGCGTTCTTAACACGACGGTGTGGCCGTCACGTTTTGGTCGCGATGTCTGATGGCATCGCGACATCGTTTCTGACAGACGTGGCCGGTGTCCTTTCTGTCAGAATGGCCCTTTCGTGCATCAGACGCACGCGCGTGACCGCGACGTGGTCATCCGTCACGATCGCTTTTTCGGTCTTCGAGGTTTGACCCACTTTTTGGGGTCGCGACAGAGGCAACCGTCACGATAAGGTCGCGATGCCTAGGGGCATCGCGACAAGAGAGTTATCGCGACATGTCGTTCCGTCGCGTTCTGGGGGCTGTCGGGTTAAAACCCAAGGTCGCGCCCCCTTTTCCCCTCTCACCCTCTCAGCTCTCTTTCTCTCCTCTCCTTTCCCTCTCATGTTTCCCTTGCGGATTCTGATGACCAGTCTGTGCCCATGTAATTTTAATTAATTACATATATATTTTGATGATCAACAAAACCAAACAAAAGTTTATCAATTATATCTAATGAATATTTCATAAGTCTTAAGCACAGGAAAAATACCAAGGTCAAACAAGCCAATAAAGGTATGCATTACTTCTCTGAAGCCTTAATCTTTTCAACATCATATTTCTCTAAGTCCATATCGACTTCTATTGAAGGCCATAACGATTTCCCTTCTGGCTGAAAAGTCATGTTGTTTCAAACAAATCGATGTCGTAACGATTCTATAAGTGATCGCAACGATTTCCTTATAAGACTGAAAAGTCATGTTATTTCAAACAAGTCGATGTCACAATGACTCTATAAGTTACCGTAACGATTTCTTTAGAGCCCGTAATGACTTGCTCGTCACAACGACTCTATAAGTTACCGTAACGATTTCTTTAGAGCCCGTAACGACTTGCTCATCACAACGACTCTATAAGTTACCGTAACGATTTCTTTAGAGCTCGTAACGACTTGCCTGTCGCAACGACTCTATAAGTTGTCGCAACGATTTCTTTAGAAACTCGTAATGACTTGCCTGTCGCAACGACTCTATAAGTTGTCGCAACGATTTCTTTAGAATCTCGTAACGACTTGCCTGTCATAACGACTCTATAAGTTATAGTAATGATTTCTTTAGAAAGCGCAACGACTTGCTTGTTGTAACGATTTCATAAGTTACCGTAACGACTTCTTTAGAACTCGCAACGACTTGCTTATTGTAACGACTTCATGTTACCATAACGATTTCTTTAGAGTTCATAACGACTTGATAAGTATTCATAACGACTTCTTTAGTGTTCACAACGACTTGCTTTATATAATGATTTGTTAAGTATTTCACATCGATTTCTTCAGAAACACAACAATTTGCTTTGTGCAACGATTCATTAAATGTTCATGATATATCTTCTGTCACATAACGATTTGCTATGACTCATAACGATTTCATAAGTCATATAGTCATCGATTTCATATCTTGATATCTTATTCATCTTAAAAACGTTGACTAGTCAAAGTCCACGTAGACATCTCTCTGACGCTTTTGCATTTATGAGATCTGAACATATCTCTGCATGCATGCAGACCATATCATCCTTTATCGTGCCTACTCTGATAACGTCCTTTAGACTTAAGTTATTTGGCATTACTATTTTCATGTCTATTGCTACTGACGTTGACTGACATCAGAGACAGCTTAGCTGTATGCTATTGAGATTGACATTTGTGCAGACCTCTGATCCAGCTTCACGGTACAACGTTAAACAAATAGAAGCCAACGGATATCTTTGAAGATCTCATCTCTTTGCGTGCTCAAGTGATCAAAAGACTGTTGACAGGAAGCTTCCAAGACTCCAGATGTCATTCAGTCTAACGACTACTCAAAGAGAGACAACGAACACTTCAACGTCTACATTTCAAATTGAAGATATAAATTCAAGTCAGAAGAACAGAAGAAAATAGATCGCGAATTCAAGCATTCAAATTCTTCTGAAGAAAGTCCAGAGCCAAGAACCTTCATTCCACTTAGCTTTTGCTCTTTTGCTCTCCACTAGTTTGTGAAAATCTTGAGAGAGCCTGTATAGTTCTGAGAGTGTACTTAGCTTAAATCTCTTCCTCTCAGTTCTAGTTGCTTCAGATCCTTGCTTGTCAAAAGCTTGATCTAGGGGCTTGAATTTCATTCACTCTCTTTGTGTTGTTCCCTTCGGTGTGAAGGAAGACCTGGTGGTATCCAGGGTGTTGTTCCCTTCGGTTGTGAAGGAAGACCTGGTGTGGTATCCAGGGTGTTGTTCCCTTCGGGTGTGAAGGAAGACCTGGTGTGGTATCCAGGGTGTTGTTCCCTTCGGGTGTGAAGGAAGACCAGCTGAGCTGGGTGTTGTAGTGTCCTTAGGGGGACTGTACCCTAGTTAGTGAAATCCTGAGTTGTTGCTCAGGGACTGGACGTAGGACTCCTAAGGAAAGGAGGTCCGAACCAGGATAAACCTTGTGTTGTGTGATTGTCTTCTTTGTGTGTTTGTTATTTCAACTAACTGTCACTAACCTACTTCGAAGAACGTTTGTGTGAATGTTTTTAGTTACAGGTATCTTCTAGATTAATTTTTAAAGACCCATTCACCCCCCCTCTGGGCTCGTCAACTGGGCAACAAGTGGTATCAGAGCGAGTCTCTTCGACAAAGAAAGGATCCAACGATCTGAAGAGTAAAGATCCATGGCAGCCCAAGGTAACTTTGAAGGTCAGTCTGTCAACCGACCCCCTCTTTTCGATGGTGAAGATTATCCTTACTGGAAGACCAGAATGGAATACTTTCTACAAGGGCACGACTATCAAATTTGGTCCATAGTAGAAGAAGGTGATCTGTTAGTCACAAATGAGAAAGCACAATGGACAGATGATGACAGGAAGAAGATTTCCCTGAATTGTAAAGCAAAGAGCATCCTATGCTGTGCTCTAAGTAAGAAGGAATTCAACAGAGTTTCAGCCTGCAAATCCTCAATGGAAATGTGGGAAAAGCTCAGGATTACTTATGAAGGCACAGACAAAGTAAAAGAAACAAGAATCGACATTCTTGTCACTCAATATGAAAGATTTCAGATGCAGTCAAGTGAGTCCATAACTCAAATGTTTAGCCGGTTCACTGACATCACAAATGGACTAGCTAGTCTGGGGAAAACCTATGAGATGGGAGACATGGTAAGGAAGATACTTAGATCCTTACCGTCCTCATGGACCCCAAAGGTCACAGCAATAGAAGAAGCTAATGACCTGAAGAGAATGTCTGTAGAAAAGCTCATTGGGTCCCTCATGGCCCATGAGATCAACATGGAAAGGCTAGGAGAGTCCTCGAGCAGAAAGAAGCACTCCAACGCCTTAAAAGCTGAAGAAGATTCACCAGAAGCAAGTTCAGCTGAAAGTGAAAGTGATGCAGACAGCGAAAATGAGGAAGCTATGCTATCTAGAAAATTACAGCAAATTTTGGCTAAGAAGAAGAAATTCCAATCTGGAAGAAGGCACTTCAAAAGAAACAAGGAATTCAAGAAGCCAGATGGAAAAGAAATAAAGAAAGGAGAACCCGTCTGCTATGAATGTAAGAAGCCAGGACACATTAAAACTGAGTGTCCAAAGTTAAAGAAGCCGGAATTCAGGAAGAAGGACAGTTCCAAGAAGTTCAGAAAGTACAAGAAGAAGGCGATGGCAGCAGCTTGGGAAAACAGTAGTGACTCAGACAGTGAGTCAAGTTCTTGCAGTGATGAAGAAAAGGCCAACTTAGCCTTCATGGCAAATACTGAAGATAAGGTAACTTCTGACTCCTCTTTTGATTCATGCAATGATTCAGATTCCGATAGCTTAGAAGAGGCTTTCAACGAACTATATGAAAAATATAAAGAAGTGACCAAATTATTAAAAGTGAGCAAGAAAAACATAATTGTATAGAAAATACAAACTCAGATCTAAAATAGAAAATGAACAATTAGAAAGTCAAATAACTGAACTTAAAAGAAGAAATGAATTGTTATGTGAAGACCAAAAGCTAAGAATGAACAAATAACAAAATTGGAAAAACAGGAAAGTACAGATGAATTAAGAAAAGAAATTAAAAACTTAAATGAAGAAAATGATAAACTATCAAGCACACTAGAGAAATTTACTAATGGTAAAAACTCTCTAATATTAAAAGGTGCTAGAAGATCAGGTAAGAAGAAAAATGGATTAGGATATACACCCCAGATAATGAAGAAACCATAATTTATCCTAAAACATATCCAACACCAAAATTTGTACCTGAACAAGATATAGCATACAAAGCTGATTTCAAATATATAGAAAAGTAACTAAGTTATCCTGCTGTAGTCACTGCAATAAGTTAGGACATATTATAACTACATGCCCAACAAGACACAAGAAATGGATAATAAAAGGCAAAATCAATGATACTAACCAATCAGGACCCAAAAGAATTTGGGTACCTAAAGCTTGATGTTTTTATTTCAGGTTAACCCTCGAGCATCCAAATGGTACTTGGATAGTGGGTGCTCAAGACACATGTCAGTAACCAGAAGTTATTCTCGCATCTCCAAGCTGAAGAAGGAACAGTCACTTATGGAGATAATGGGAAAGGAACAGTAATAGGCAGTGGCTCTGTAAATAACAAAGGAAAAACAGTCATAGAAGATGTGTTATTAGTTAAGGGATTGAAGCACAATCTCATTAGCATCAGCCAGCTGTGTGACAGAGGCCATCAGATCAAGTTTCAAGAATCAAAGTGCAGCATAGTGAAGGATGGAGCAGTCATCTTTGAAGCAAATAGAGAAAAGAATTTGTATGTGCTCTATCTTGAAGAACTCAAAGAGGAAAATGTTTGTCTGGCAGCAAGTAAAGACAAATCTACTGAATTATGGCACAGACGACTTGGACATTGCAGTTTAGATGGCATGAGGAAATTGCAGAAGAAAAGTCTTGTGGAAGGTCTGCCAAAAGTCAGTGGAAAGTTGGAAGGTGTTGTAGAGCTGTGCTAAGGGAAAGCACACTAAAAGCTCCTTCAAGTCAAAGACGGTGGTGACCACCTCAAAACCCTTAGAGCTCCTACATATGGATCTATTTGGGCCAATGAGGACTACCAGTCTTGGAGGAAAGAACTTTGGATTTGTCATAGTTGATGACTATTCAAGATATACATGGGTATCATTCCTAGAGCATAAAGATGACACTTTTGAAAACTTTGTTAGTTTCAGCAAGAAGGTGCAGAAAGATCAGAAGTTCAGCATTGTGTCTATCCGATCAGATCATGGTGGTGAATTTCAAAATGAAAGGTTTGCTAGATTCTGTGATGATCAGGGAATTGAGCATAATTTCTCAGCACCAAGGACACCACAGCAAAATGGTATTGCTGAGAGGAAGAACAGAACCCTATTGGATATGGCAAGAACTATGCTCTCAGAATATGATCTGCCAAGATATTTTTGGGCTGAAGCAGTCAACACAGCAAGCTATATTGTCAACCGAGTGATGATCAGGTCAATCCTGAAGAAGACTGCATATGAACTGTTTAAAGGGAAGAAGCCAAAGATCAGCCATTTCAGAACCTTTGGATGTCCCTGCTTCATTCACAACAATGGAAAAAGGGACATTGGTAAGTTGGATGCCAAATCAGATGAAGGCATCTTCATGGGGTACTCTTCTAAACCTAGAGGCTATAGAGTATTCAATAAGCGTACTTTACTGATTGAACAATCTGTACACATTATCGTTGATGAAACTAACCCTTCCTTGAGAAAGGAAATAGATAGTGATAATGATGATGCAGATGAACTGTCCAAGAAACTAAAGGATACATCAATTGAAGATAAGGATGATCCACCTCTGGAAGAATTGCAACAAGAAGAAGTTACTCATGAAAATCTTCCAAAGGAGCGGAGATACAAGAAAGATCACCCACTTGAGAATATTATTGGTGATCCATCCGTAGGGGTAAGAACAAGAGGTAATGTTATCCCTTGTGATTACTTAGCTTTTGTATCTAAAATAGAGCCTAGGACAGTCAATGAAGCTCTTACTGATGAATCTTGGATAATAGCCATGCAAGATGAACTAAATCAGTTCAAGAGAAACCAAGTATGGTCACTTGTTCCTAGACCATCAGATCATCCAGTCATTGGCACCAAATGGGTGTTTAGAAATAAACTAGATGAAGCTGGTGTAATCTTAAGAAACAAGGCCAGACTGGTAGCTCAAGGCTATTCTCAAGAGGAAGGCATAGATTTTGATGAAACCTATGCACCTGTAGCTAGACTTGAGGCTATTAGAATATTATTAGCTTATGCATCTGCTCTAAATTTAAAACTATTTCAAATGGATGTTAAATCTGCTTTTTTAAACGTTTTATTAAAGAAGAAGTCTATGTAGAACAGCCTCCTGGTTTTGATGATATAGACTTTCCAAATCATGTTTTTAAATTGCATAAGGCTTTATATGGTTTAAAGCAAGCGCCTAGAGCCTGGTATGAAAGGCTTAGCTCTTTTCTTTTGAAACATGGTTTCAGTAGAGGTCAAGTAGATAGTACTCTATTTATTAAGTCAAAGGTCAAACATATATTGCTAGTTCAAATTTATGTAGATGACATTATCTTTGGATCTACTGATGAATCCCTTTGCAAGTACTTTGAAAAGTTAATGCAGGGAGAATTCGAGATGAGTATGATGGGGGAGCTCAACTACTTCCTTGGACTTCAAATCAAACAAGGAAAAGATGGCACTCACATCTGTCAAGCTAAGTACACCAAGGAACTGCTGAAGAAATTTGGATTTGATAACACCAAGCCACTGTCAACACCAATGGGTACATCAACAAGGATGGACAGCGACAAGGATGGTAAGAAAGTAGATCAAAAAGTCTATAGAGGTATGATAGGTTCACTACTTTATTTAACAGCCAGTAGACCTGATATATTATTTAGTGTATGCATGTGTGCTAGGTATCAAGCAGATCCTAGAGAGTCACATTTGATTTCTGTAAAAAGAATTTTTCGATATTTAGCCAGAACTCATGATCTAGGTTTATGGTATCCAAACTCTTGTGAAATCAATTTAGTAGGGTATTCTGATGCTGACTATGCTGGATGCAAGGTAGATAGAAAAAGCACCAGTGGTTGTTGTCAGTTTCTTGCAGGGTGTTTGATATCCTGGTCCTCAAAGAAACAAAATTCAGTAGCACTGTCTACAGCTGAAGCTGAGTACGTGGCTGCTGGAAGCTGCTGCACACAACTCTTATGGATAAAGCAACAGCTTGAGGATTTTGGATTAAATATCAACTCAATTCCACTACTGTGTGACAACACCAGTGCCATTAATCTCACCAAGAATCCAGTTCAGCACTCAAGGACCAAACATATTGAGGTTAGATATCATTTTATTCGTGATCATGTTGCAAATGGAAATATTGAAATATCCTTTATTGATACAAATGGCCAATTAGCAGACATTTTCACAAAAGCCTTACCTGAAGAGAGATTCACATCTCTCAGAAGGGAATTAGGCATGTGCAATTTGTGATAAAAGTTTGCTTGCAACTGGCACATTAATTTTTAGATTTAAGTTGTTTTCCTCCATGTTTTTAAGCGAAAGAAATTCAAATTACCCCTTGTAACCGCTCTTTCATTGAAGTCGGTCTGAATAGTCAACACCTTTTGTCGTTTTCCTCCGCCTTTTGGCGCCTCACTTTCCACCCCATTATTTATTCCAAAAATTAAATGCGATAACGATTCATCTCCCGTCTTCAACCCTTTCCCTCTTTATCTGCTTGTGCGAGCCGATGCCCTAACCTCTTCAACAACGACTCTCGACCCTTTGAAAATTTGCTCCCATTCCCGCGAAAGATCTCTTGAGGGTTTTCACTCCTTCCCTCATCTCAATCCTCCAGAAACCTTCTTCACCTGATTTCATGGCCGCATCCGTCGTCACTGGAAGTCTTGGGGGCTACGGCGCTGAGTTCCTCACTCCTGAGCAGCAGGAGAGGTTCACCTTTGTGAAAACTAAGGTCTGTGGAAACAAGGCAGTGGACATAGCAGATCTTGAAAAGAATGGTATGCACAGCGTAGCAGCAGCATTGAGCAAGATGCAGTGGTTGGGAATCACCACCTTCTCAGAGGTAAGTTATCCAGACCTCGTGAAGGCCTTTTTTGTCTGTTTGAAAGCAGAGGCAGACGGGTCCCTAGTTTCATCTGTTAAGGGAACTCTGATTAAGATAGATTATGACCTATTGCACCGGTTATTTGGGGTGAAGACTTCAGGGCACAGTGGGGTTCACACCGTGGACGCCCAAGCTAAAGGTCTTGGTATTGTAGGACCGGAGTTCAGACTGAGGGATGGAAAATTAGACATTAATCAGTTCAATGCTTTCAACCGCCTCCTTCATTTCATAGTTTGCCAAATCGTAGTTCCTAGAAGTGCAACATTCTCAACCTGCACCAAGGCTGATTCAGATGTAATGTTTTGGGCCATTCAAAACAAGGAGATTAACATGGCCGAAGTGATGTTTGAACGAATGAAATTTGCTCGTGACCAGATCTGGGATACCAGGAGTAAGCTTAATGTGTCGTTGCCTTATGCCCACTTGCTTACAAAGATATTCAAACACTTTGGTGTTGATTTGTCTGGGGCGGTAGTAGAGAACATGGGCCAAGCTATTAGGTCCAGGAACCTGAGAAAAAGTGGCTTTTCATTGGTCAATGGAATTTGGTCTAAAACCTCTGTAGCAGAAGGAGAGGCCATTATTGAAGATGTCCCAGAAGTTCAAGAAGATGTGCCCGAAGCCTCAACAGAGCCAGCAGGAGCAGCATCAGTAGCAAATGATGAACCATCAGAACTTGCAGCATCATCTGAATTGGCAGCAGCAGTACAAGCAGAATCACAACCTTCAGTAGCTCAAGCAGAAGAACCAGTGGATGGTGCAGTTTTTGTAGATGCTCCCATTCAGGGGGAGCAAGACAGGATCATGGAAGATGCTCCCATTCAGGGGGAGCAAGAGACTGAGGACCTTTCTACATCTCAAGGGGTGCATTCAACAGATGCCCCTGTTCATGAAGAACAGACCACAGCTCATCAGGATACAGCTGAGAGGAAAGGCAAAAAGATTGCTCACAAAAGGCGAAGGACATTACAGAAGCTGAAATTGAAGCCTATTCTGAAAATATTGGAAGCACAAAATGCACTCTTATCCTCAGTCCAATCAGATGTAAGCTCTATCATTGTTCGCCAGGACTCTACTTCCAATGATGTATCACAGGTAAAACACTCTTTGAAATGGTTTAACAAGGAAATGAGCAGCATGAAGGTAACACTTTCTGAGATTCTGAAGGCAGTAAGTTCTCCACCTCATGGCACTCAAAATGTTTCAGAAGCTGTTCTCAGGCCATCAGGGCCAGTAATCGCAGAAGAAGACAGTGTGCCAGTCCAAGTTCAGACTCAGCAGCAAGCAAAAGAACCCAGGCCATCTGATGAGAATGCAGGGCCATCTGGGCAGAATCTTGAAGAGGAATCTCATGTGGCTATTTCAATGGCAGATGGAGTACCCACTGAGGATCAAGGGCCAGCAGTACAGGCTGAGGGTCTGTCACCCCTGGAGATTTCGGCAGCAGTTGGAGAAGCACAGGCTGTTGTTCCCGAGCCTTCCACTCTTCCTACTCCAGCCCCTCCTTCTCCACCCACCTCATCCACAGCTCCTCCAGCACCTCCTGTTCCTAAACGGCCACGTTCACGACAAATCTCCTCTCCCACTCCTTTCACTTCTTCCACCACTCCTTTACCTTCCTCCACTGTTGAAGTTCCTCCCGGATCTTCTTTAGCTGGAGCTTCCTCATCTGGTCCCTCCTCCTCAAGACCCAATGATCCTTCTACCATCACTCCTGACTCTTTGATTCACCCACCAGCACCTCCATCTTTCATCACTCTCATTCCTGAAGGTGCCCAACTCACCCAACCTGAGATCCATGGCATCAAGGATGAATTTGAAGAAACAATTCTCAAATCTGTCCTAGCCACTGGAACTCACTCTCACAGGACTGGTATTTCCAGCCCTGTCTCCAAACGAAGGAGACTTACTTCCACCCTTCCTGTCTCCTCAGATCCTTGCTATCCACCTCTGTGGTTTTCCCTAGCCATTGCAAATAAGCACAAACCCCTTTATGAGGAATACCTTCAAAAAGTGGTTCTTGCTCATATTTTTTGTTTACCTTTCCAAAATCTTTCCAACCATCTGACTACCATTTTCCCTTACACTTCTCTTTCAAAGGCTCAACAGTCAAAAATCTTTTCTGTGACTGAAGCCAAAACTGAAGAGCAGTGGGCACGGATCAACAGTGCTTTGTACTCCCAATTTAAGAGAGTGCAAGCTGCCAGATATCCTCCCAGGGAAGCCCCTCTCCCTTTGTATGAATGGTTCCAGATCCATCACAAGAACCTGTTTGGACCTTTCATTCAGAAAGAAATCAAGTTCATCAGGCAGTATCAGATGTTCTGCAATTACTGCTATATCAACAGCTTGGATGAACCTCAGTTGGGGCAGTTTCGTGCAGCCATCACAGCTCTGCAGTCCACTCATTGTGAACCTCTTCAGGTAGACTTTGCTACCTTGAAGTTCCCAGACATCGTGTTCCTTCCACCGCTCCACTCCTTGATCATGGATTCCTCGGTTGGTACACTTGTCTTTGAGAGAGCTGCTAGAGTCATGGCCAGGTTGCATGTCTATGAAGGCCGTGATCTTCTTTCCAAAGATTTGTGTTCAAACACTATCTTGAAGGGCAGATTTCAGCGGATATCCTTGCTCCCATTCTCTCAGAATGTGAAAGGCTGACCTCTGATGAGTGGCTCAAGCACTATCCTTTGTCTGCTCAATAGCTGTCTGATCTGAATGCCTCCCAGGCACAAGCCAATCTACCTCCTCTGTCACCTGATGACTTTCTAGACGCCAATTCCCATCACCTCATCAGAAATACATTCGCAATCTGGCTTGAGAGATTCAAGATTTTTCGTGATTTGACGAAGGAGCTCCGGTCTCATTAGATCTTCTATCCTATCAAGATGGACAAGTTTCTCCTCTTTTCCAGCTTTGGGTCCTTCTCCACTTTCAAAATAGCCTTAGGTTTGGATAAATATGGGGACTTTATTTCTGAGCAGTGGAACCTTCATCTCAAGCGGATGGCCCCCACTATGGGACCCTCCTATAACATTGAGATTGGAGCTTTTCAAGCACATTTTGAAGAGCAGGAAAGATTGGCACTTCCTGTCATCCGACAGTTTGCCTCCTTGTTGTCTCCTGCCTTCTATCTTGATCCTTCTCTTCGACCTCAAGAACAATAATAAAATTCACTTCTCTTGTCTTCATATACTACTTATCCATGTCTTTGTCTCAGATTACTCCTTTTTTCTTTTTGCTTAATGACAAAAAGGGGGAGAAAAACTTATGTCTGAAACATTTATGCATTTTTTCATCCATACTTATTGTTCAGTTTTGTCATCACCAAAAAGGGGGAGATTGATGACCAGTCTATCCCCATGTAATTTTAATTAATTACATATATATTTTGATGATAACAAAACCAAACAAAAGTTTATCAATTATATCTAATGAATATTTCATAAGTCTTAAGCACAGAAAAAATACCAAGGTCAAACAAGCCAATAAAGGTATGCATTACTTCTCTGAAGCCTTAATCTTTTCAACATCATATTTCTCTAAGTCCATATCGACTTCTATTGAAGGCCATAACGATTTCCCTTCTGGCTGAAAAGTCATGTTGTTTCAAACAAATCGATGCCGTAACGATTCTATAAGTGATCGCAACGATTTCCTTATAAGACTAAAAAGTCATGTTATTTCAAACAAGTCGATGTCACAACGACTCTATAAGTTACCGTAATGATTTCTTTAGTTAGAGCTCGTAACGACTTGCCTGTTGCAACGACTCTATAAGTTGTCGCAACGATTTCTTTAGAAACTCGTAACGACTTGCCTGTTGCAACGACTCTATAAGTTGTCGCAACGATTTCTTTAGAAACTCATAACGACTTGCCTATCATAACGACTCTATAAGTTATCGTAACGATTTCTTTAGAAAGCGCAACGACTTGCTTGTTGTAACGATTTCATAAGTTACCGTAATGACTTCTTTAGAACTCGCAACGACTTGCTTATTGTAACGACTTCATGTTACCATAACGATTTCTTTAGAGTTCATAACGACTTGATAAGTATTCATAACGATTTCTTTAGTGTTCACAACGACTTGCTTTGTATAATGATTTGTTAAGTATTTCACATCGATTTCTTCAGAAACACAACAATTTGCTTTGTGCAACGATTCATTAAATGTTCATGATATATCTTTTGTCACATAACGATTTGCTATGACTCATAACGATTTCATAAGTCATATAGTCATTGATTTCATATCTTGATATCTTATTCATCTTAAAAGCGTTGACTAGTCAAAGTCCACGTAGATATCTCTCTGACGTTTTTGCATTTATGAGATCTGAACATATATCTGTATGCATGCAGACCATATCATCCTTTATCGTGCCTACTCTGATAACGTCCTTTAGACTTAAGCTATTTGGCATTACTATTTTCATGTCTATTGCTACTAACGTTGACTGACATCAGAGACAGCTTAGCTGTCTGCTATTTGAGATTGACATTTGTGCAAACCTCTGATCCAGCTTCATGGTACAACGTTAAACAAATAGAAGCCAATGGATATCTTTGAAGATCTCATCTCTTTGCGTGCTCAAGTGATCAAAAGACTGTTGACAGGAAGCTTCCAAGACTCCAGATGTCATTCAGTCTAACGACTACTCAAAGAGAGACAACGGACACTTCAACGTCTACATTTCAAATTGAAGATATAAATTCAAGTCAGAAGAACAGAAGAAAATAGATCGCGAATTCAAGCATTCAAATTCTTCTGAAGAAAGTCCAGAGCCAAGAACCTTCATTCCACTTAGCTTTTGCTCTTTTGCTCTCCACTAGTTTGTGAAAATCTTGAGAGAGCCTGTATAGTTCTGAGAGTGTACTTGCTTAAATCTCTTCCTCTCAGTTCTAGTTGCTTCAGATCCTTGCTTGTCAAAAGCTTGATCTAGGGGCTTGAATTTCATTCACTCTCTTTGTGTTGTTCCCTTCGGGTGTGAAGGAAGACCTGGTGGTATCTAGGGTGTTGTTCCCTTCGGTTGTGAAGGAAGACCTGGTGTGGTATCCAGGGTGTTGTTCCCTTCGGGTGTGAAGGAAGACCTGGTGTGGTATCCAGGGTGTTGTTCCCTTCGGGTGTGAAGGAAGACCAGCTGAGCTGGGTGTTGTAGTGTCCTTAGGGGGACTGTACCCTAGTTAGTGAAATCCTGAGTTGTTGCTCAGGGACTGGACGTAGGACTCCTAAGAAAGGAGGTCCGAACCAGGATAAACCTTGTGTTGTGTGATTGTCTTCTTTGTGTGTTTGTTATTTCAACTAACTGTCACTAACCTACTTCGAAGAACGTTTGTGTGAATGTTTTTGGTTACAGGTATCTTCTAGATTAATTTTTAAAGACCCATTCACCCCCCCCCCCCTTAGGCTCGTCAACTGGGCAACAGATTCTTGGCGGTTCTTGGTGCTTGAGGCATTCGGGCTGAGGTGGTGTCATTCCCGCTCGTGCAGGGGACGTATTCGTGTCATTTGGAACGAGGAGGAGGCATCCTTTCCTACGAGAAGGCCCCAACGGGTTCGTTCTTCGCGTGGAGGTAGGGACTCTTGATCCTCTCGCCCTAAGCATGCTCCCTTCCCCCTCTAAAGCGTGGTTTCTCTGTGGTTTGGGGGTTGGGAGTGTGAGAACTCCATGCTCGAGGTTGAGTGAGGTTTCCCTTCGAGTGTAGATCCATGTTTGTGAGGTTTTAAGGGTCGTTTGGATGCTTTACTATCTTTCTAGAATGTTGAGCATGATCCCCTCCCCCTTGTGTGGTTGTTTCCCCATTTTGGAGTGGTTCCCGGAGGGGTTGCTCCGAAAACCCCCCTCTGTCTGAGAACGAGACGATCGTGGAGGTCGCGATCTGGTCGCGACGGCCTGGCCGGTCGTGACGAGATCACGATGCTCTTGTGTGTCACAATTTGGTCACGATGGCCTGGCCAGTCGCGACGAGATCGCGATGCTGTTGGGTGTTGCGACCCGGTCGCGACAGCTCAGGCCACCGCGACTGGATCGCGACAGAGTAGGGCATCGCGACCAGGTCGCGACGGCCCGCTGCGTCGCGACCTCAGTCATGAGACAGGTTTGATCTTCGCCGTTTTTGTTTCATTTACTGTACCCATAGCACATGTGCTAGTTCCCCAGTATGGTCTACACTAGTCTTTCACCCGGTGCTCGGCACTTGAGGGCTTGTCCCGTGTGAGAGGTTGTTACCGTTGCTTGGGACCCCCATCCTCGGGAGCCTGTCGAGGAAGTACTTTGGGCTACGAGTGTGCTCGAGTTGGCAGCCACCAGGCGGACTGTGGAGCTTAGGGGAAAACAGTGGTTAGGACAGTGGCGTTGAGTCGCTTGCAGAGCTCTCATGGTTGGGCTGGGACACCGAGGTCAGTTTCGGAGTTCTTCCCAGCGCAGTCCAGCTAGTCCTTTTCTCACTGCCTTGCTCTTTGCGGCCCCGGAAACGCTTAGAGAGGCCAGGCGTGGGACCGTAGTCCGACCAGACTACGGCGGTTACTTTTGTGTTACTTTGTGTCCTACCTCGCTCTGACGAGACATAAGGGTCATGACCCGGGTTGAGGATAAGACGTTGGTGGGCGCACCTAACCTTGACTAGTGGTAGTGCTCCCTGTAGCTAGTGTTACCTATCCAGGTGGAGTCCCCTCCGTCTATGTTTGCTAGCCGTGTGGTGGTCACGACGAGCAGTCGTACGGAGTTTCCAACCTTGTGTACTTTCGTACCGTGCTAGTTGTAGTTTTGCTTCCGCACTTCAATTGTAGGTAGAAGATATAAACTGATGTCATTTATTTATATTTATATTTTTCTACCTGTTTAGAGCCAGTAGGAGATTGGTAGTCCCTACTGAGTTTCTGTTGTGAAGCTCATCCCTCTTTTTCCCAGGTGAGACTTCTCAGTAGTGGCAGGGCGCGCGCCGAGCGGAGGAGATGGGGCAGTAGGCGGGGTCCCCGTAGCTAGCAGTGGTTCCCTATTTTTTCAGTGTACGTCACCCTCGGGGTATGCCCCTAAGGGACTTGTTCTTCCCCTGCCTTTTACTTGTACTAGCGTGCGTGTGTTGGGACTGTACTTAGAGCGGTACCCGGCAGTCTCGCTCTCTTGTTTGTTTCCACTTGTACACTTCTAGCTTAGCAGTTGATGTTTTACTTCCGCTACATATCCTGTTAGACAAGAATTATAGCCCTTCGGGTCCCCAGCTCCGTGGGTGGCGACCGCGAAAATTGGGTCCTCAGCATGGGCCGAGGGTCGGGTTCTCGGGTCGTTACAACCTAACCTTCAACTAGAGTCGACACTACTTTGACAAAACTTTGTAAACATGTATATATGAAGAGTGGACCATCAAACATGTCATTATCATTAAAATATGAAATATTAAGTATCAAAAATACATTATTTAGTCATCATTGTAATATGTACAATATGTTATCATCAAAATCAAAGTACGAGTGTTTGGACATCATCCATAACCAAATGCTGTAGTCATCATTAAAATCAAAGTATGAGTGTGTAGACATCATCAACATGAAGGTTTTTAGTCATCATCTAAATGAATACACAACTCCACAATCTTCCACATATATACAATAGACATCAGATTGTGTACAAAATGTCATCATCAAAACACACAACTCAACAATTGAGGCGGAGTACATTGCTGCAACAGAAATAGTAAAGGAAGTAGTCTGAATGAAGAAGTTGTTGACCAGGTTGTAAGCCCAGAGGGGGGGTGAATGGATTGCTAAAATTTCTTTTAAGAATATTCCTATTAATAAGAATACTTTGACAGAAGACACTAAACTCAAACGTTAGAGTTAATGAGTAATGGAGACAAAATGAAACAATCACAAGAACAACAGAAATTTATCCTGGTTCAGATCTCCTATCACAAGGAGTCCTAGGTCCAGTCCCCAAGCAATGTCTTAGGATTCCACTAACTAAGGGTATAGTCGTCCGTAACCCTTACGGACACTTACACATCCAGTAACAGCTAGCCTTCTCTTCACTGCATGAAGAGGCAATACACCACCTGATACAACAGGTCTTCCTTCTTACAAAGGGAAACAAACACCCACTCCACAGTAGGTCCTCTCTTCACAAATGAAGAGGAGCACTCAAGAAGAGTAAAGAATTGATGGCCCCTAGACCAAGCTTATAGTAAATGCTTGATCTGAGGTAGAAATTGAGAGACAAGAAAATTATACAAAATGAGTGTCTCTCAGATCTACAACAAGCTCTCAAAAACTAGAAGACAGTTGTTGTGTGGAGAGCTAAGAGCATAAAACTATTTCCGAATGAAGGAACGAGCTCTTCTTTCTTTTTCTCAAGGTCACAAGGTTGATCTTCATGGAGTCAATAGCTTCTATTTATCTTCTCTTGAGAAAGTATCTGTTGTCTCTCATCTTCAAGCACGTTAGATGTGTCTGATTTAACGTAGGAATCAGGAAAACCTGCAGCAATTAAATGCTGGGATAGACACATACAGAGAGAATGATTATCTGGAATCTTCTTGCTTCTGTCAACGTGACAGGTCCAACGTTGTAACGTGTGTGACTACCGAAAACTTGCACACAATAAATGTTGAAGCATAGACAACTTAACTGTGTCTAAACTGTCAGTCAATGTCAGTAGCCATGCTTTATGAGGATATACCAAAGAGGAAACTCCATTCTATCACCCTTATTAAAGTTCTACTTTATGTGACATGAATATGGTAAACAAAAGAGATGTCGTGCAGAGATATTGTACCCAAAATAATAAATGTTTGAGTGCACAGGATACATAATTGTTCACGGGAAAATTTGAACAGCACAGAGATTTGAAAATGTATTTGAATATCATAAGGGATAAAATATATATATTCAAGACTTATCTAGAACGATTATAAAAATTATTCTTAGAATGATCCTTTCACTGTCTAAAGCACAATCGTTGTTAAAGTAAAGTTGATGCATAGAGACAGTCTAAGTATAATGACAGTCAATGTCCAATCACAATCGATGTTCAAGTGAAGTCGTTGTGAGTGTAATCGTTGTTGGAATGGAATCGATGTTAATATGAAATCGATGTTGAGATGTGACCATAATCTATGTAGGAGTTTAATCGATGTTGAAATGAAGTTGGTGTGAACGTAATCTATGTATAATGTAATCGATGTTGAAGTGAAGTCGATGTGAACATAATCCATGTATAAATATAATCAATGTTGAAATGAAGTCGATGTGAACATAATCCATGTATAAATGTAATCTATGTTGAAATGAAGTCGATGTGAACATAATCCATGTATAAATGTAATCGATGTTGAGGCATAATCGATGTTGGAGTGAAATCGATGTTCTAGGTGAAATCATTGTTGAATTGAAATCGATGTTTGAATGAAGTCGATGTTCATGTGAAATCGATGTTCTAAATGAAATCGATGTTAATCCGAAATCGATGTTTGAATGAAGTCAATGTTTAAGTGAAGTCGATGTTCTGAATGAAATCGATGTTGAACCAAAATCGATGTTTAAATGAAGTCGATGTTTAAGTGAAGTCGATGTTCTGAATGAAATCGATGTTGAACCGAAATCGATGTTTGAATGAAGTCGATGTTTAAGTGAAGTCGAGTTCTAAATGAAATCGATGTTGAACCGAAATCGATGTTTGAATGAAATCGATATTTAAGTGAAATCGATGTTGAACTAAAATCGATGTTTTAAAGATGTAGTCGTTATTTAAGTGAAATCGATGTAATAACAAAACAGTAATCGTTGTGAACTTATAACAGTAGTCGATGTAGACTTAGGCAAATCAAATGCAGTTGAATTTAAATAAAAATGAGTGTAAGTAACTTACTGAATTTGTTTTATTTGATATCTGTTGACAAGCTTAAGAAAAGTGTTAGTCAATAATTTCCAGAGTTTTGTTAATCACTAGAAATACAAATAATATGTAAATATTTATATGGACATTGACTAATCATCAGAAGTTCATCACAGATCTAGGAGTGGTGCCTGGCCATGAAGAGTCAATTCCATTACTTTGTGACAACAACGGATGATTGCTCAAGCAAAGGAACCTAGGTTTCATTAGAAGTCTAAGCACATTCTGAGGAGGTTCCACTTGAACAGAGAGATCGTGGCCATGGTGATGTAGTAGTGAAAAGAGTTCCATCCGAAGATAACATTGCAGATCCATTGACAAAACTATTGACTTAAATTTTTTTGAACGACACCGAAGTTTGATGGGGATCAGACATATAGGTGATTGGATTTAGGTCAAGTGCGAGATTGCTAGTTATGAGTGCCATGTAAGCCAACTCACTTTAGTGATGGTACTTGTAATCTTGTACTAATCTATTTTAATAATGATATTAATGTCATTTTCTCACTTATATTACATATATGAAATGATGTTTATATTGTGATGTTCATGGGTATGTGTAATGGGAATTAGATCATGATGAGATCATAATAATAAGACCAATTCTCTTTAAACACAGATCCTAAATATTCTTGTTCATATGTTACTCGAGAAGGATATCGACATAACCAGATAGATTGGTGTGTTGTATACTCGTCTATATGATGGAAGTAACTGGTCTCATAGCTACTTGTGTGGAGAAACTGGGGGTATGGTGCAAGTTCTCATTGAAGAATGATTTTAATGAATGATCCGCTTTCAGAATGTTGTATGATTGATGATACCTGATGTTAAACGGCAATTCCGTAGTCTCAGTTGTCTAACTAGTCCTTGGACTTGAGACACCAAGGCTGTCTTTTTTAGTACTCCATCCTTCGATACCAGACTTATAGGTCTGGAAGTTCCAGATCTAGTACAGTCGATTATTGGGAATGGTAGCAAATCCTGGCTATGGTCAATCGTATTGAGAGAGAAAGAGTTCTCCGGGAGATTTGATAAGAGCGAGAATCAAATGGATTCTATATAGGCCTGACAGTACTATGCCTCACATACGGTCTTTAGGATATTAGTTGGATGAAGAACTAAATGTACACGGTAATTGTAGGTAACATGGTCCAATGGATTTGATCCCCTTATACTATTCGAGGACTATGGCGTAGTAGTTTGGTACATCCATGCATAGTCGATAAGTTGAGTGAATTATTATGGAGATAATAATTCATTAAGTCGAAAGAAGTTCTGAGTCAAAAGGGTTTTGACAAGTGCAAGTCATGGCCAACTCGGTATTGGGGGCCTAGAGGGTCACACACAAAAGGTGGTTGACACGATTATGATAGAGGATTGGATAAGAGTTATCCAATAGACTCTTCTTTGACCAAGAACAGAATAATGACAGTCTGTCACTAGGATGGTCGTGGTGAAAGGATCAACTATCTCCAAGATGGTCATCATGACAAGATCTACTGTCGCCAAGATGGTCTTGGCGACATAGTCGATTGTCGCCAGGAATCCTGACAACATGGTCTACTGTCGCCAAGAAAGTTTTGGCAATAGTGACCTATTTCACCAACCTTGTTTGGTGACAACTTGTATTGTTGTCAACATAGGCATGGCTGCTTGTACTCCAGGCCATACACAACATGGCCGCAAGACATGAAGGCCATGTGTGGTTGATCGGCTGCCCTCTACAGAAGTAGAGGGTGTGGAAGAGATCTATACGCTGAGCCCTCTACCACCAGACCCTCACTCACTCTTCCACTCTCCCAATTGCTATCTCTCAGTTCTCTTCCAAGGAGAGAAGAGAGAGTAGAGCTCTCCCTCTCTTGTTTGTTGTTGCTGCTGCACCTACTCCTGTTGTAGCCCTTGTTGCTGGTGCACCTTGGAGGCACACTCAGGAGGGGAGACGGCAACGTGAGGAAGATCTGTCATTGCCGGAGACCGCCGTGTGCATACCGCTAGAGGGAGGTCACATGAGCTCATTCATCCACAGGACTGTCTCTATGCTTTAGGGGATATATGAGCGCCCCTAGGTGAGAAAATCTCGCCCTTGTATGAATTGCATGAATGTCATGCACCCGGATATCATCCCAGCCCAATGAATTCTTGTGGGGAATGTGTTTTTGTTTTTATATTTACTTCCGCTGTGCATCTGATGCACTTGCACACTTCCCTAAAAAGTGAACAACAATGAGTTGACCCTAATAAATAAATGATTCTAAGTCAAACATTGACTATGATTAGGGTTCCTCATGCTAAAACTCCAACACAAACTATTGGCCCTTGGGTAAACCATAACCCTTCTACCTTTTGGGCTTCCAGACGCTAGCCTTCTCTGGAACAATCATATATGACTAAGCCAAATATGCAACCAGCCTACTAAAGGATTGAAAAGAAAAGTTCTATATTGTTATCTTCACTTCCCCAAGAGTTGACCTGATGTCATAAAGAAAGATCCTTGGCCAGTGGGAGATTATTAACCCTGTAAATAGAGTTGCCTTTCCATTTTTCCTTAGTTGTTTATTGCATTCACAAGAAAGAACCATTGACCGAGGGAGAGATTAAGCCTAGTTGCACATTCTCGAGGCTCATTTCAAGTAAAAGTTTCTCACTTGTAGTGCCTAGAAATAGTCAAGCCCCTTTTTCCTCCAAGATTTCCCATATCTGAGCCCTTAAAGTAGGAGGTTTCTATGGAAGCTAAAATCTCACCAACCTTCCTTGAAAGGTAACGTTCTTCATTAGCTTTATCCAAGATTAGCACATGCTGACGTTCATTCTTCTTCTCTCATCTTTTTCAAGGTCTTTCATCTCTGAAGTAGTGAGTGATCATTGACTTAAAGAAGAAGCTAGGACAAAGCAATTGTTTGCAGAGGTAGGGTTGTTGACCCTTTTATCTCATTTTCTATATGAATTTTGGTGATAACAAAAGCAATGAAACTATGTAATTAACATTCAATTTCCATTAAGTTGTCAATAGGAAATAAAGGTGTAACTATCTCTTTAAGAATCACCAAAGTGAGTACTTTAAAACTCAGTCTCAAGTACTTCAATATTTTCTAAGTTCATACAGATTACTATTCTGTGTTCATATTGATTACATAACAAGTGTCATTCTGATTAGAGAACAAAGTCTGTATTGATTGTTGTTCAACCTTTTGTTTCGATTACTGACTAAGTGAATGTTCCGATTAGTGAAGACATGTGTTCTAATTGCTTACTAAGTGAATGTTCCGATTAGTCAAGACATCATATTCCGATTACTGAACAAAGGTTTAATATTGCTCTGATTGATGTTATAAGCTTTCCGGTTAGTGAACACTTGCCTTGAAGTGTTCTAATTAGTGTTATATGCCTTCCGATTAGTAAAGACCATTCCGATTATAGACTAAAACACTTGCATCGATTAGTGAATACGACTTTCATTTCGATTAGTGAACATTTGCATTATATCGTTCCAATTAGTGTTATTCATGCATCGATTGGTGAGTACAAGCCATGCCTTATTCCGATTAGTGTTATACTCACTCTGATTAGTGAACAACTGTTCAGTATTTGTTCCAATTAGTGTTATAAACATTACGATTAGTGAACAAAGGTTCAATATTCTTCTAATTGGTGAAAAAAGCTCATTACTCTTCCAATTGATGTTATTACATTCTGATTAGTGTTAATCACATTTAAAATACATCGGTTAGTGAACTAAGTGTTCAGTACTTATATTATGCACGGATTATTGATATTTTACACTTAGTCCATTGACTTGAAACCTTTCAAATTGGTTTTGGCGCTCAAACTTGAAGAAGTTCAAAACTTGGTTCATGTCTTTTACACAATATCTCTTGCGTATCTGAAGTCATTGAAAATTAAATACAGTAGACACTACTTTTCTGACTCAGGCTATATCTTATAAAAATATGTTCTTACCTCGTGCATGTTGTATAGATATTTTCTTTCTTAATAGACAAAAAAGTAACTACCTAGAATAGCAGGCGGTCAACAGAAAATGTGGACATCATGTGGAAGAGGTATGGATTCATTGACACATGATTTCTCTTACCTAACATGTTCTTCCATGCATTAAATGCCCACATGTATTTGGTACTCACGCAAAGCATACATTAGACACTGCAAACATCTTGGAACCATGTATGCTAAAGAAGAAGAAGACTTAACGGATTTCTCAACGGATAACTTCCACGAGTCTAGAAAAGATGAAGACTGCGGAACACAGAGAACATGCTTTTCATGAAGATCTTTCAAATTTGTATGAAAAGATCAGCTGAGCGCTTAAGAAAAAAACCTTCAAGCTTCCAATCTTCAAGATCTCTCCTGTGTTACTTCAACCTTTCTAGAGAGAGACAACATAGAGTCTGAGGGCATTTTCTTGTAAATTTTGTCTTCTTAGATTTTGTCTCAGAATTGGCCTTATAATTGTCTATCTTGTGCTTGGCCTAGGGACTTTCTCCAAACTCTTTCTGTATGTCAGATATGTGCCTTTTTCTATGTGAAGAGAAAACTTGTAAGGTTTGCAAGTGTGTTTTCTTTTGATAGAAGGGAAGACCAGCGTAGACTGGGTGTTGTAGTTCCTCATTGGGTTGTGACGAGAGGACCAATTGAGGTGGGTGTGTAAGTGTCCTTGAGGGGGACTGTATGTTGGATAGTGAAATTCCAAGTTAGTGGATTGGACGTAGGACTGAAAAGGAACTCAATGCCAAACCAGGATAAATCTTGTCTCCTGTGTGTGATTGTTTATGTCTTTATTTCTACTATTGACTAACACTAACGATTACTTTTAAGTCTTCATTTTGAGCTGTAGAAATTTCTAGCAACCTATTCAACCCCCACCCCCTCCCCCACCCCCCCCCAATCCCTTTTCTAGGGGCAACAAGGCTCCTCCCAAGCTAAACTTTAACTGCATGCATGATTAGGGTAAGGATATGCATGTACATATGTACTGAATATATGTTTGATGGCTTTCAGTAGGTATAGAGGTATGACGAGACTCGGGGCTAAATGGTTTGTTGTGTTGTAAAACCAAGTCTTCCTTTGACCAGGGATCGACAGGATTCTCGGAGATCACATGAGCCCTATGTGACTCCATCTCTCTACGGGCGACTACTAATCAAGTAGGGAAAAGTCTTTAGGGTTATGAACATATGAAGACTCATCAAGAAAGGGAAAAGGGTTAAGTTTTTTTTACATAAAGAAAGATAAGCTTCAACACTTCCATGTCTGAATCATAGTTTTGACTACACCGAATGCTTTTGTGCCTAGTCTTTTCATCATATTTGCATTTGGCAGTACCTTATGATTCTTCTTAAGGATTGTCCATGGGATGGGCTATGTTTTCTTAAAGTGATTGCAGTGAATCTTGACTTGGTCATAGGTCCAATCGCCATTGTTCATTGAATGATTGTGCTGTTCCTGAGCCTGTAAAAAGGCCATCTTTCATACTTACCTTTTAGCTTATTACTCTTATCGTTATTGGAACTCTTTTGGCCATATTGTTAATGGAGATTATCAAGGAAAATGGGGACTATATGCTTGGAGGATGACGTCCCATGACCCTAAGATTTTGTTTGGGCTGGTTTGGCCTAGGCTGAGGCCCAAAATACTCATTTAACTATAGGAGTGTGGACGTGAGGTGATGGCATAGCACCAATATAAAATGCAATATTAGTGTCCTGATAATTTCCCCACTACAGGAAAAATAGTATATGTCAGCGGCTATAAACCGTTGACAAAACAAAAACACCGTGACAAAACATATGTCAACGGCTGGAATCCGTTGACAAAGTCGTCGACATCTTCGTCGTCGACTTATCATATGTCAACAGAAATATGAGCCGTTGACAAAAAATTTATTTGTCCACCACAAAAAAATTTATATCAGCGGCTATAGCCGCTGACAAAAAAAATTTATGTCAGCTGGTTAGCAGCCCGCTGACATAAAATTTTAATGTCAACGGCTTTTAGCTGCTGACAAAAGTGACTTTTGTCAGCGGGTGGTAAAGCCGCTGACAAAAATCACGATATCTTTTATCAGCGGGTTTCAGCGCTGACAAATGTTGTATAATTTTTTTTAATAATTTTTTTATTATTTCTAATTTTCTGGTTGAACAAAATATAAAAATATACACAACAAGAAAACAAATAATACAACTAAAATAAATCCACATTCAATCATATAACATCAAAATCTCTAAATCCATTCATACAACTAAAATAAATCCACATTGCTTCTCTATGACTGCCACATGAATTCCCTGACCTTCAACAATCTCTAAATAATCCATTCAGAACAATATATACATGTATGATTGCACATTTTGATATCATTTGTGCGTACGGCGTTACATACTAGTGCTGAGCATCAGATCCTCTTGGATTCATGCATGCAGGAGCAGACAGAACATAACATATGAATAAGAACACAGAGAGTTACAGAAATCTGAGCTTAGGAGGGAGATATATTTGGGAGATGTGTGGCAGGTGAAGAGAGTGTTAAATGCTTAGTATGACTTGTGAGATGAAGGATAAGACTTACTGTCCGGAGAACAGAGACTGATTCACGTGCAAAGATGTTGTTCTGCTTGCCACAGAGAACCTCTAGGACCAAAATCCCGAAACTATACACATCTGCTTTGTCTGTCAGAATGCCTGGATAACATACTCAGGAGCCACGTATCCCTACACAACCAGTGAAAAAGGGAGAAGGAAAAATCTATATATGTTTAGTCACATACATGCTGGATTATTAGTATTTTATATATGCTCAAATAGTTTGATATTACTGAGAGTTTTGAGATATGAACTCACAAGCCCTCAGCTACCCCCAGTATAACTTGGAACCTTTGCTCCCATGTTAGTAGATAGTTGTTGCCTTTACCTGGGAGCCAAAGTGGTGTTTTAGAGAAAATGTCAATCTATAAACAGAAGAAAACAGGAAATATATATGACCCTACAACCTGGATTCTAGAAGAATGAGATTGTAAGGAGTACATAGCTTAACATAATATCCACAAGTTTCCTTCTATAAGTATGAAACTGATAAGCATGGGAGACTATCCCCAGTGATTCTAAGGTTGAATAGCTAGGAGAAGGGGATGGTGGAAGAAACAAAGAATGACAAACTAATGAGAAGCATATATAGGAAAAAAAAAACTCAATTTGCACAGCATGTCATTATCAAGTGTGGCACAAAGTCAGATCATTTGGCTTCCCTTTTTAGCTGCAAGTCTTTACTAGATGATCCTCAAATGTTTAAGTGAAAGGACATACGGAAACTAAGAACTTGAGAAAGAAATTAAGAACAACAAGAGAAAGGAATGCTTACCAAAGAGAAAATGATCGAGGCTGGTATTTGGTATGTATTCATACACGAGGAGACTCTCGGGCCCTTCAATGCTGCAACCCAGAAGCTTTACAAGGTTCTTGTGGTGCAGTTTACTAATCAGGTTCACCCATCCCAACAGAAAACAAAAACAACATCAGAAACAGCGGACAGTGATCACCACAAACGCAGACAGAAACCTTCCCCCCCTTCCACAGAACCCCACAAAACCAGAACAACAACAATCAAAACAATCCAGCACACACTGGAAACCCAGTGATTGGCATCTCACCATGATCCTCCTGTTCTTGGGCTTGAGGTCCTTGAATGTGCTCTCCTGGTCGATCGCCAGCTTGATCAAGAGAGCCACTCTTCCTTGCGATTCTCGCCGGAGGCTGCTGGAGGAGGAGGAGGAGGCAGAGGCAACCGACTACCTGCAATCTGTTCTTGAGCAAATCTGGAACTCTAGATAAATGGAACGGTGTCACCTTATTAGTGCATAGAATTCCAGTTTTAGCAAGTCGTGGAGGGAGAGGGGGTTACCATTTTCCACATTCAAGTGGGAGAAGACACCCTCTGGCTTGCTGCTATGGCGAACCAGATTGGAGCTGTTGACACCGCTCTTCTCCTTCGCTCCGTCCATGGCGTCCGAGCTCGTCACCTGATAGGAGACCTCCACCGCCGTCCTCGAGCCGTGGTTCGGCAGCGGCAGCTTCTGTTGCGGCTGTTGTGCCTTGTACACTCTCCGACTCTGTGGTGGAGCTCCGGTGGGGGAGGAAGTCATCGCACATCTCTCCGAGCAGAGAGCTCGGCGCCGAGCGGAACCGTACCAACCCGGTGCCCATCTGCTGCTGCTCCTGCTGCTGGTGGCGATTGAGATCGGAATCATCCATCCCGTTTAGATTCAGATCCCTGGAGGCCGCACGAGATCCGTACACGACATCCACTGGGGAGCCTTGATATGATAAGCAGGGGAGGAGAGAGAAAGGAGGCGGCGGGTAGGGGCAGCGGCAGGGCCTCCTCCTCCTCCAATCCGTGGAGAGACTGGAATGCCGCGGTTAGGGGCAGCGGAGTCGACGAGGGAGGCGGTGAGGTGGGAGAGAGAAAAGAGGGCGGCGCGGGGTGAGAGAGAGAGCAGGGAGGCAACAGAGTGGGAGAGAGAGAAGAGGGAGTGGCACGGCCAGATATTTTAAGTATTTGTCAACGGCCACCTAGGCCGTTGGCAAATGTCATGTTTGTAAATGTCCCACCAAGCCGCTGACAAATGTTGAGGTGTATTCTATTTTTATTAAATATTTGTCAACGGCCAAAACGTATGAATGACAAATGTAACTTTTGTCAACGGGCTACTATAGGCCGTTGACAAATGTTAGCAAAAAAATATTTGTTGGGGGGCGAGAAAAATTTTGACATAACATTTGTCAACAACTAAAGTAGCCGCTGACAAAGGTTACCTTTTTGTAACGGATGATTGACATATTTTAAGCATTTGTCAACGGTTGTAAATAACTGTTGACAAAAGTTACCATATGTCAACATATTTTTGTACCGCTGATAAATGTCGGATATGTCAACGGATTTTTAAAGCCGCTGACATATATTAGTTGACAAATCTTATTATTCTTGTAGTGCCCACTGAATGAGTTGTACATTAATCTGAATGAAATGCCATTGAATGAATGAAGTATTATTGAATGCTCATCATAAATGGCCAATCTTATGAAAATCTGACTATTATAATCATTGATCTTGATTTATTGACAATAATAATCACTACATTTGGGGAGTGCTCCTCGGGCCAACCCATCTTTAGATGAACATTTGTCCTAGTTGGTGCATGTGCAAGGATCCTATTTTTCCCTATTGCCACCTTGCATCCATGCTTGGTTTGCTACTGACAATGTAGATTTTTACTAAATAAGTGTTACAGGTCAATGTTGATATTCTAGCTTAAATGATTATCTCTGAACTTGACTACATTCTTCTAGATTGCTTTAGATTTTTACATGTATATTACTTGTCAAAATGATAAGAAGGTAAACCTAATGCCTACTGAGATGTAACTCTACTAAGCGTGTTAAGTTCACCCTCTTTTGTTCCAATTTCAGGTAATATATATGGGGAGACTGCTAATATGACTACCGATGGGGGTAATGAGTGAAGAGTGTCAGCCTACTATTCCTTGTCTTAGAATTTGTACCCCATTTTGTTATTGCTGGGATTGTAGCTTGGACAATTGCCCTTCTACTTGAAACTTAACTATTTATAGTAATTGCACCTTAGGAGGGTGCACAAGTGTTAAGATTTATATTGAACAAACTAATAGCTTCCACTGTATGCATAAACCTCGTTAGTTGGTTTATCTTCTCTTCTATCCATGGAGAAAATTGATATTTATATTTATATATATTGCTCCCAAGACATGGCATATTCACATCACAATGCCACATGGTCTACTAAAAGCATTGGTCATTACCTCCATAAACCTCAAATGCGTCACACTTAGATACCTCAACTAGACTTCTAGAAAACAAATGTGGAGGGATCAGTTGCCACAACAAAGATGCATCACCTATGGTGTGCACGTCTTAAAATCATATATGCACCCACCAACAGAGCTACATTAAGAACACAGTGGCTGATGTTGACATGTTCAAAATCCGAATGCAAAACCCTCTATTCAGTTTATAGAAATATCACATGCACCTGCTTTATTCATTCCACAAAAATGCTATAAACACCCAAAGAGATCGTGACATGCTTATAAGCAGTAAAAATACACCTAAACATGCTTTTAAAATAGGTATAACTCCTATACATAATTTCTATCCAATTTACATTATAAATAGAACAAATTAATCACAACCCAATGGTAAATCAACTAGAAAGTCATCTTCAAATACTTAATCATATAGGAAACCACAAGAATATGTAGAAAATGTAGGAAAGGAACTCACCCTACACAGAATGGAGAAAACAACCTGTTGAGGCCTTCTAGTGAGTTGGCCACCTCCTCCTAGCTAATTTCCACCCCTTAAAGCCTTAAGAACACATGCAAAGTGATGAAAATGGCAAAATGGAGCTTTGTGAAAATTTGGGCAGATCTAAAGATGAAACCCTCATTCTCCCTACTTAACTTGATAAAAACTAGTCAGAATCCTAAATGCATGGTCAATGCTCACGTGTCTACAAATGTGTCATGATAGAGTGTCGCATTTAGAAATTAAATGCCACATGTCTCCCTTGAGCTGACACGTGCCTCGACACCCGATCAAACAAATTAAGCCAAATGCATCAGTCAAAGACACCACGAACAAAAGTATCTAGAGTGGCTCATCTTGGCGTCATCCTTCCAAACATGCCTTTAACACGTCAGCTAAACCTATCACGCTTAAATGGTTTTCAGCTAGAAACCTTGTGAACCTGCAATTTCAAACATTCCACACCAGTACATAAAGTGACCTTGATAATCCATAGCCAATAAGGATATGAATCCAGTATCACCTCCTATAAGCCCGAAGACTCGGAAGGGATTCGTACTTGCTGAGAGAGAATTACAAGTAGTACATGTAATTGTTGGCCCAGCTAGCTTGGCAGCTCGATATCCTAGAGGGGGGTGAATAGGTTTTTTCTGATTTCTGAAACAGAAACTTAAGACAGAAAATTATCACTTGAAAGTTTGGTAGTTAGTGTGATAAAGAGTAGCAGGCGGAAGCAAATAAACAATCACACAAATGAGACAAGAATTTATCCTGGTTCGGCCCTTCCACAGGAAGTCCTACGTCCAGTCCCAAGCAACCTTTTGGGATTTCACTAACCAAGGGTACAGTCCCCCTCAAGGACACTACAACACCCAGCACCCCAACTGGTCTTCTTCTCTTTCCCGGGCAAGAAGGCAGCCCACTTCTTTTACAGGCTTAGAAGCAAACCTCCTGGTACAAACCCCAGTGCAGTTCTACTAGACACAAACCTCTAGCTAGGTTCTACACTGTATACAGCCCTACAGCTGGACAGAAATCTTTCTTAGAAAAGAAAGATCAGACCAAGAGCCATTACAAGATGAACAGTTAAGAACTAGCTCACAGTCACAAAACTCTCCCAAAAATTACAATGAGCGCAGAGAGAGAGAATGAAGAGAGAAGAAGAAAGCTTGAAGGCTTGAATGCTTCAGATTCTTGAACACTTCTTCTGGCTCAGATATTTCTCTCTTTTCCTTTGAGTGTATGTGGCGTTCAGGTCCCTCACTAGTTGTACACTCCTTCAAAGATATTCAGGAAGGCTCTCTCTTTATTTCTTCAGCCTTGCTTCATCTTTTATATGAGAGGCTTTTGAATAGATCCGTTGAAGAGATCTGTTGGAGCTCTTCTAGACGTTGCTGATCTTCTCTTCATTTGTTTAATCAGACTCTAGTGGTCTTCGAGGTCTGTAAGCATAGAAGAGAGTGTTAGCATAAAGTGTGTTTATAAGATAACAGTGCATGCTACTGTGTTTCTACTATCAAGATAAAATAGCAGTTCATATCTTTTTCTGACACGACTCTGAGATATGCATGCAGCCTTTTTGTCAGAAGATATTTGACTTTTCATTTAAGCGCCAAAAACACTTAGAGCAAATCGATGTTTAAGTTACTTATCAAATCGTTAAACTTATAAGACTTAACAAACTATTATGAATCTTAACAAATCGATGTGAGAAGCAAATCGTTATGGCACTTATCGAATCGTTGTGAGAACTAAATCATTGTGAGAGCAAATCATTGTTCTTACTTATGAAATCGTTATGAGAACCAAATCAATATGAGAGCAAATCGTTGTTCTCACTTATGAAATCATTATGAGCAAATGTTATAAGCCTTAACGAATCGTTATGAGAACCAAATCGATATGAGAGCAAATCATTGTTCTCACTTATGAAATCGTTATGCGAGCAAATCGTTATGAGCTTAACGAATCATTATGAAACCAAATCGATATGAGAGCAAATCGTTGTTCTCACTTATGAAATCGTTATGCGAGCAAATCGTTATGAGCCTTAACGAATCGTTATAGAACCAAATCGATGTGAGGGCAAATCGTTGCGCTCACTTATCAAATCGTTGCACGATAAAATCGATGTTTCACTTAACGAATCGTTACACGATCAAATCATTGTGTAACTTATGAAATCGTTGTTAGTGAATCGATGTGGCACTTTTGAATAGAAATCGTATATTGAATGAACATCGATTTAGCATTTTAGTGCGCCTTAAAATAATCATAAATATTGATGAAACAATCTAATCATAAATTTTGTTAGCACCAAAATATGAAGGTAATAAAGAGTGGTTCAACAATCTCCCCTTTTGGTGATGACAAATTTATGTGAATTTTCTGACACAAATATATGAAGCATAGAAAATGCAGAAAATTCATAGAACATACAAATTCTCCCCCTTTTTGTCACTAACCAAAAAGGAAGGATCTTACCATGCATTCTCTCCCCTTTGAGAAAATTTCTTACCATTGAGGGGTTCAACAATAATAGATATTCAATGAATAACTCCCCCTTAGTGAAGGCTCCCCCTGAGCATGAGACTCCCCCTTAATGTGAGGCAAGTCAGATCTTGTTGCTCTTGACCTTATACATGTTGATTGTCAAGTCTTCAAGATTTTTATCTGCATACATCTTAACAGTAAACTTGCAAACATTGTTAGTAGCAATTAAAAAAAAATCAATATTTATGACTACTCCCTCTTCAGATGAGATTTGGATGAAGAGTTGGCAGTCACTCTTGCCTTGAGCATCCTTGATCCTGATGCTCCAAGGCTACCCTGCAAACAACTTATTCAGAAATAGGTACCCAAATCTTTTTGGGTCCTTGATTGTTAGATGCATGAAAATATCCTTTCGGGATCCATACTAGGTGCCTTGTTGTGCAGGTGTTTACAGTGTGTCCTAATTTATTGCAATGAGAACAACAATGAATGTAATCTATTTTGCAGTTTAGAACACAATTTTTAGAAACCTTTTTCTTTTGATAAGACTTGTTCATTTCAGAGGCCTTTTTCTGAGGCATTTTGGTTTCTTTTACAAATTTTGGCAAAGGATATTTTCCTGGATTTATGGCTTGTTTTTCTTTTTCCGGAGGAATGTATCCAAGCCCTTGTTTATTATTTCCAGATTTTGATCCTCTTAAGCATAGAGCTAGAGATGTTTTTCCTTGAGTTAATTTCTTAACTGATTCTTTTAAATACAGATTTTCTTCAGTTAGAGTTTTTAATTTTTCTTCTAACTCTAACTTCTCATTATTCTTACTTTTCAAATCTTCATTTAAAAGATGATTATTATCTTTACTGACCTTTAGTTGTTTTTCCAATTGTTCCATTTCTGATTTAAGATCAGAATTAGTATTTTCCAAACAAGTAAGGTTGTTCTTGATATTTTTCAATTCTTTTACAACAACCTTGTGTTTATCATAAAGTTCATTAAAGACTTCTTCCAAGTCTTCAGATTCTGACCCTGAATTTGTGCATGAATTAAAAAATGAGTCAGAATGTACCTCATCTAGTCCTACCATGAGGGCTAGATTTACTTGCTCTTTCTCTGAACTTGAGCTTGATGAGTCTGAGCTTGTGTCCTCTTCATTTTCCCAAGCAGCCGCCATGGCTTTTCTTTTGAACTTCTTGTGCTGCTTCTTGGACTTTTCGGTTTGACCAGTCTTCTTGAGTCTTGGACAGTCTGGTCTTAGATGTCCAGGTTTTCTGCATTCATAGCAGACTGGTTCTTTCTCCTTTTTCTCTTTCCTTTGGATCCTTCTTGACCCATTTTTCTTCTTCTTTAAAATCTTCTGAAGTTTGGACAGTACTTCATCAACATCACTGTCTTCAGATCCTGCAATTTTTGAGCTAGAAGAAGAAGTGGAAGGAGCAGCTACCACTTTAAGAGCATTAGTACATTTCTTCTTAGATGAGCTTTCAGATAATCGCTCCATATTTATTTCATGTGCCATGAGAGAACCTATTAAATTATCAATCGACAATTTGGTTAAATCATGGGCCTCTTCAATAGCAGTTACTTTAGGTGTCCATGAAATAGTTAAAGACCTAAGTATCTTCCTAACGGTTTCCTCATTAGAAAGAGTTTTACCAAGAGAGCTTAAACCAACTACTATGCTTGAAAATCTATTATACATCTGAGTAATGTTTTCGTTTGGAAGCATTTTAAATTGTTCATATTGAGAGACAAGAATATCTATCCTAGTTTGTTTCACTTTATCTGTTCCTTCATAAGTTATCTGCAGTTTATCCCACATTTCTTTTGCAGATTTACATGCAGAAACTCTACTAAATTCCTTTTTGGATAAAGCACAACATAAATAGTTCTTAGCTTTGAAATTTAATGATAATTTATTTTTATCTGCTGTTGTAATAGCAGTAGTACCTTCAGCAGGAACAATAACATAATCTCCTACCTCAATTACCTGCCACAGATCAAAGTCTGTGCCTCGAATGAAGCATTCCATCCTCATTTTCCAGTATTGGTAGTCCTCTCCATCAAAGAATGGAGGTCTGGTGACTGATTGACCTTCAGCATATCCTTGAGCTGCCATGGATCTTTGCTCTAAGATCGTTGGATCTTCTTTGAATGTTCAGAGACCCGCTCTGATACCACTTGTTGGCCCGGCTAGCTTGGCAGCTCGATAACCTAGAGGGGGGGTGAATAGGTTTTTCTGATTTCTGAAACAGAAACTTAAGACAGAAAATTATCACTTGAAAGTTTGGTTAGTTTAGTGTGATAAAGAGTAGCAGTGCGGAAGCAAATAAACAATCACACAAATGAGACAAGGAATTTATCCTGGTTCGGCCCTTCCCACATGGAAGTCCTACGTCCAGTCCCCAAGCAACCTCTTGGGATTTCACTAACCAAGGGTACAGTCCCCCTCAAGGACACTACAACACCCAGCACCCCAGCTGGTCTTCTTCTCTTTCCCGGGCAAGAAGGCAGCCCACTTCTTTTACAGGCTCAGAAGCAAACCTCCTGGTACAAACCCCAGTGCGGTTCTGCTAGACACAAACCCCTAGCTAGGTTCTACACTGTATACAGTCCTACAGCTGGACAGAAATCTTTCTTAGAAAAGAAAGATCAGACCGAGAGCTATTACAAGATGAACACTTAAGAACTAGCTCACAGTCAAAAACTCCCCCAAAAATTACAATGAGCGCAGAGAGAGAGAATGAAGAGAGAAAAGAAAGCTTGAAGGCTTGAATGCTTCAGATGCTTGAACACTTCTTCTGGGCTCAGGCTCTTTCTCTCTTTTCCTTGAGTGATGTGGCGTTCAGGTCCCTCACTGGTTGTACACTCCTTCAAAGATATCAGGAAGGCTCTCTCTTTCTTTATTCAACATTGCTTCATCTTTATATGAGAGGCTTTTGAATAGATCCGTTGAAGAGATCGTTGGAGCTCTTCTAGACGTTGCTGATCTTCTCTTCATTTGTTTTAATCAGACTCTGGTGGTCTTCGAGGTCTGTAAGCATAGAAGAGAGTGTTAGATAAAAGAGTGTTTATAAGATAACAGTGCATGCTAATGTGTTTCTGCTATCAAGATAAAAATAGCAGTTCATATCTTTTCTGACAGACTCTGAGATATGCATGCAGCCTTTTTGTCAGAAGATATTTGACTTTTCATTTAAGCGCCAAAAACACTTCAGAGCAAACGATGTTTAAGTTACTTATCAATCGTTATACTTATAAGACTTAACAAATCATTATGATCTTAACAAATCAATGTGAGAAGCAAATCGTTATGGCACTTATCGAATCGTTGTGAGAACCAAATCATTGTGAGAGCAAATCGTTGTCTTACTTATGAAATCGTTATGAGAACCAAATCAATATGAGAGCAAATCGTTGTTCTCACTTATGAAATCGTTATGCGAGCAAATCGTTATGAGCTTTAACGAATCGTTATGAGAACCAAATCGATATGAGAGCAAATTGTTGTTCTCACTTATGAAATCGTATGCGAGCAAATCGTATGAGCCTTAATGAATCGTTATGAGAACAAATCGTGTGAGGGCAAATCGTTGCGCTCACTTATCTTCACTTAACGAATCGTTTACACGATCAAATCATTATGTAAACTTATGAAATCGTGTTAGTGAAATCGATGTGGCACTTTTGAATAGAAATTGATGTATATTGAATGAACATCGATTTAGCATTTTAGTGCGCCTTAAAATAATCATAAATATTGATGAAACAATCTAATCATAAATTTTGTTAGCACCAAATATGAAAGTAATAAAGTGTGGTTCAACAGTAATTACAATAGGAATTAAATGAACATTAAATAATTTAAATGTCCAATTTACAATTGGGTACAAAAACTAAAGTACAATACCTTAAGTGGGTGTACCTGAGCTGTGTAGAAGAAAACACCAGTTGCTCGTACACGAAAAAACCACTATACCTCCATGTGTTGGTCGAGGTTACTACATCTATGACGTCATACTTGAAAAAGTAAAGGAAGAGCCTCACAAGTTCATCAGCTCATTAGGATAATCCCCCAAGAGTCAAAGCATGTAAAATAGGTAACCGATAATAATAATAATATCCTACTAAAATAAAAGAGATGAGTACCAAGTAACTGAATAATAATAGAAATTAATGAAATAATTAACAGGATTATAGCATGCTGAAATTATGGTATCAATTAACAAAGTAATAACATGCTGAAACAAGATAGCACAGCTAGTTACCAATAATGTGTAGTTGTGACAAGGTAAAATACAAATCAGTAAGCAAGATGCTCACTCAAGTCTGAAAAAAGATCTGGATAAGCTCATGGCACCCACACACTAGTCTCGCAGTCAAAAACACATTTTGATTGTAGCTCCATGCATGCCATCCTAGACAATGAGAGGCTATGGAGACTACTCTCACACACCATCACCTATAGCTTGGCCAAGCTACAGTCTCCCTCCTAACCATCTCATTAGGTTTTAGGGCCTAAAGAGTGAGACAAGTGAGAAGTAAAACTAGGGACTATATAGGGACCCACATGTCTGTGAGGTGTCAATGACCCCAATGACCCCAACTTTGCGACAAGCGACACAAGAGTCTAGACACTATCCCAGGCCATCTTTCCCCTATCCTAGATGAGGGCACATACAAGGGGAGTCTAAGAAGATGACACCAAACCCTAATAGTGCACAAAGCACTGAGACTAACTATCAAGCCCCCATTTAGCAGCGGAATAAACTAGAAATGTGAGTAGATACATAATATATCAAGCAGTCAAGTAATTCAGGGCAACTAAAGACAACAATTAGAATAATATAAACTCTTATGTTAATTGATAAAATCACTAAGTCTTTTACATAACTAATTTAGAGTCATTACATAGGACCCATTATGACACTTTACATTTGAAAGAAGCAAACTAGAGTTCACTAAGACTCTGCTATGACACTATGGTAACTCCACCAAGTTGACGTCATGCCGCTCATCACTCTTGTCCATTCCCATTGCCGTATGTATCGTCATCTGACTCACCTGAAAAATATTAAGAAACACTTGATGAGAGAATGCTCAGTAGGACTTATATCTCATGAACCAGGCAATGCTTGAAGTGATTAACGTGTTAACAAGTAGAATAACTATATGAAGCATGTTGGGTCAGATTAAAGAAACAAATAGTATGACGATGTCAAGTACGAGAGATAACAATAGAAAGTATCAAGTATAACGAGAGAGAATTGGCCTTATCACAAGTAACAAATCAAGTCAAATCACATAAGGTAATATCATGTCAAGCACGTCACGAGTTGATTATCATAGATTAATCAAGAACATGTACTTTGGTGTAATGCCCCACCGTGTCATTAAACTCCTGCAGACACAAGTACCTTTGGATGCTCCTCCTATGACTAGATGAGGCCCTATATGCACATGCATTAGGTCATGTGTTTTATCTAGACAATCAATTTTAGATGGCCAAGCAACTTCCAAGAAAATGATGAGAGGTATAGACGAGTAGATGAGAATATTTGTGGATGAAAGAGAGAAGAGAACAAATGATTACTGATTTTCCAGAAACATACTGATACTATGCGCATAAAATAGATCGATGAACACACGAGAAAACATTACTAGACAGTACTATCAGGTACTAGCAGTGACAGGGAGAAGGTGGGCTACATAATGGATGCATTAATAACACGGTCCAAGGTAGGGTGCGATAAGATGAGAGAACACAGTCTGTAGGTATACCGCGATATCAACGTGGGCTACAAAGCGGGCTCGTTCATAAAGAGACACTAAGGGCTGATTGGAAAATGTCGTGCAGGTTCAGCATGATCCCATGGGGTGTATAGGTGTTTGTGATACAACCAATTTGGCGTCTTAGAGATGTTCTAGGCTCACAGAGACTTACAAAGGCCTTGACAAGAAAGTTCTAGTTTGACAGGAGGAATACTTGACAGAGGGTTCTCACAATGTCAAGAGGGGTGTGAAAACAGTTACTCGACGCTCTAAAGGACTTCTAGAGCAGTGGAGTAGCAATAACAATGCCCCAAAATGACAATAGAAAATGAGTACGGATCGTGTATATAAGCCCTCGTTATTTCATGTCCTTCATGTTAATCATTTTAATTACTTTTAAGTCCATATTAATTCTTTTATAGCCATCACATGATGATGACCCAAGTTAACACTTTATTGGATAGATATATGAGACAAGCACGAGTTATAATCAAGATAGCATGAAGAGGTCATTAAATTAAGAATCATTATATCTTAATTACATAAATTTAATTAATATGCCAATTTACTATACATCAACTTGAGAAAGGTTGTAGGATTATTTACAAGCCTTAAATCTAAGTTAAAGTGCACTATTTACGGGTGTGGTAGGTTTTTATACCGACAGTCAAAACTTGACGAGGTGAGCCTTCATGCTCAAAACACGGTCCAGGTTGTTGAACCACTCTTATATTTTACCCTTATATTTTGGTGATAACAAAACTTATGATTAATTAAATATTAAATATATTTAATATCATATTTTTCTAATAAATTAAATATCATATTTTTCTAATAAATATAAATTTATGGCATTATTGTTGTGTGATTTGCACTAAAAAACTAAATCGATGTCTATTCAATATACATCAATTTCAGTTCACAAAGTGCCACATCGATTTGCTTGAAAACATGGATTTCACTCAAACATCGATTTGCTTAAAACATGGATTTCACTTAAACATCGATTTGCTTGAAAACATCGATTTCACTTAAACAACGATTTTAACATGGATTTCACTTAAACATTGATTCTCTTGAAAACATCGATTTCACTTAAACATCGATTCTGTTCAAACATCGATTCTAACATCGATTTCACTTAAACATCGATTCGCTTGAAAACATGGATTCTGTTCAAACATGGATTTCACTTAAACATCGATTTGCTTGAAAATATGGATTTCACTTAAACATTGATTCTGTTCAAACATGGATTTCACTTAAACATCGATTCACTTGAAAACATAGATTTCACTTAAACATGGATTCTATTCAAACATGGATTTCACTTAAACATCGATTCACTTGAAAATATGGATTTCACTTAAACATGGATTCTACTCAAACATAGATTTCAACTTAAACATCGATTTCCTTATATTTCAAAATATTTTTGGCATCTAGCGAAAATTCAAATATATTTCATTTGCGTAATCTTCTATCTTTTGACAGAAGATCTTTTTTATCTCTCTAGATTTCTTCTCTCCTGTCAGACAAAAAGGGCTTACCTACCACTTCTGGGTGACAGTAGGAAATATAGAGGTATAAGCCTTTTTGATAGAAACACTCTTTTATCTAAACACTTTATTCTATGCTTGCAGGCCTCGTAGACCATAAAATATTAGAAAAAGAGAAGATGAGCAACGGCTAGAACTCCAACGGATTTGTTCAAGTCTGCTCATATAAAAGATGAAGCAATGCTCAAGAACAAGCACAGAGCTTTCCTGAAAATCTTTAAAGGAGTGTGCATCCTGTGAGGAACCTGAATTTCACATACACTCAAAGGAAAAGAGAGAAAGAGCCCGAGCCCAAGAAAAAGTGCTCAAGCATCTGAAGCCTTCAAGCTTCAAGCTCCTTCTCCTCTCTTCACTCTCTCTCTGTGGTCATTGTAATTCTTGGGGAGAGTCCTTCGCTGAAAGTTTCTGGGTTAGAGTCCATTCTTGTAAAGCTCTCAGCATTGTTCTTTCTTTCTAAAAAGATTTTAGTCCAACTGTAGGACTGTATACAGTGAGTCTCTTCCTGCGTGAAGAGTTGGCCAATATAGTTGCTGGCATTTTCTGTCCAGCTAAGGGACTGTACTCAATGTAGAACCTAGCTGGAGGTTTAAGTCTAGCAGAACCACACTGGGGTTTGTACTAGTAGGTTGGCTTCTTGACCTGTAAGAGACGTGGGCTGCCTTCTTGCCCGGGAAAGAGAAGAAGACCAGCTGGGGGGCTAGGTGTTTTATTATCCTTGAGGGGGACTGTACCCTTGGTTAATAAAATCCGAAGAGATTACTTGGGGACTGGACGTAGGACTTCTATGTGGGAAGGGCCGGACCAGGATAAATTCATTGTGTTCTTTGTGTGATTATTTATTTGCTTCCGCACTGCTACTCTCTATCACACTCAACTAACCAAACTTTTAAGTGATAATTTTCTGTGTTTAAGTTTCTGTTTCAGATTTCAAAAAACTTATTCACCCCCTCTAGGTTAGCTTACTGTCATACCAAAAGGCCAACATAAGTGTGCAACATGTTCAGGTTAAGTGAATGCATTGGGACTGGGAGCCTCATTCAAAATGCGGCGTATCACGCCATCGCATTCTAGACATGGTCACCAGGGCCACCATGTTCATACGCAGCAAACCTGTTCGTGACATAGAGGCAAAGAAATTCTTAAATCTCGAAGTATAGTGCATGAAAAATCCTCAAACCAGTTTTAAATCAAAGCTAACATGCTCAGGAATGTGTAGAGATAAGAAATTTGACATGAAGACATGGGTTTAACAAGATTAATCATGAAGAACAAGGGGTCAAGTACAAATATGTATGATAAAAATTAGGGAAACTGCAAGGATTATGCATGTAGCATGAAGATTGGCTTACAAAGAGATTTAATTACGTTTGCTTGGGAGAATGCCTATCTTTGGACGAATTTATGAAATTAGGGCTAGAACGTGAAGAACTTGATGTAGAACACTCCAAGTCCTCCTTTTTCACGATTTCCTTCTCCTATGGCCTTCCTTTCATGTCGTAGAGAGTCTCTAAGCTGTAATAGGGACACCCATGAGGGGATTTGAGGTGTATTTATAGGGATTGCATTTTTAATTTTCTAATACAACTCTAACTCCTCTTAATTTCAAGTAAATCATTTTCTCCTAGCCTTCCAATCTCTAATTAGAGTTGGACTAGTTGGAAAACTTGCTTTCTAAGTTGGGTTAGGTCTTAAGCACGATTTGTCATCATTATCTTTTGTATTTAAGTTAATTTAGCCCAATTTATCTAAAGGGATAATGGGCATTCTGATTTTAATAATAATTTTTTTATTATTCTATCTCCTATTTTGGCCTAATAACTTCGTTATGGACCATTAGTTAAACCCATTATTTATTTTTATTTATTGGGTTTTGATTTAACTCATTTATTATTTAATTAACTATAATTTATTTATTTATTTTAATAAATTAAGTTGCTACACTAACCCCATAGCATACATAGTGCAAGATACACTTAATACTGTGACTCATAATTACGGGTAAAGGTAGGATAAATAACACAGTGTGCTTACTGACCAACAATATGTAAAACAATGCTAAAAAATGGTTAGAATAGGTATAAAATTCATATCTGAAAATGCTTAGGTTATGTGCACTTGCGCCATCCAAGTCTGTTGTGACTTAAATGAAGATGCACCTTGACAACTAGGTGTGTTAAGAACGCACTTTGCGATTTGACGCATTTCAACATAGTGCACCAACTCCTGTAGAAGACCACCATTCTATGCTACAAAACCTACATGCATTCTTTTGTGCAGATAAAGATGATCATGTAGAAGTTAAAATAAGCTAGAAATCAAGGATTTAACATGAAAACATGATCTACAACCTCCACAACTCCATCATCATGCTCTCTAATAGAATTTTAAATGTGGAAGCCTTTGAAAACACAATGTAGACTGGATTTCATTTAGAAAACCTACTAAACCCCCCATGCAAATTTTCTAAAGCAAGAATCATTAAGAAGCAAGAGAACCAAGGGGAAAACATGCTACCAAACTTGAAGATTTTACTCTTTCTAGGGCCTTCAAGATGATCCACTCCACCTCTAGGTCCTTTTCCACCAAGAATCATGTCCAAATCCTCTTAGAAATTGTCTAGATCTCCGGAGAAAACCCCTGGGCATCTAGTTGGAGTTGAAAGGGAAATGCTCCCCTCTCTTTATAAACCCTAGCCATTCGAATGTGCTACCTTGCCATGGCGCGTTTCTAAAAGCACCACTCCCTCTAGATGCATTTAAGAAACTAAATGCCACGAGTCCCAGGGGCATGTCATGCATCAGACACGTGTCAACCCATCTGCTAAGCATCCGAGTACTTGATTAAAATAAAGAAACCTAAATGTGTTATGCATAGATAGCACGAGCCTAAACGCGTTGTAAGTCACTAAGGCAACTCGAAATCCTAAATGCACCCTTCAAGATATGCACATTCTGAACGTGTCATCCTTGCTAATTGTGTCTTAAGTCGAAAAGTCAGAACATGCTAAACCTAATAAATAGGGATCTGAAAGCACATATGCTATAGTATGGGCCCACAATGGCCACAATACCTATAAATCCAATAATGGGAATCCAAAAATGACATACACTATAGTGCCAGGTGTAATCACTATTGCCCAGCTAGCAAGCCCAGAGGGGGGGTGAATGGGGCTTTAAAACTTCGTTGACTAACCCTGTACACACAAAAACGTTTACACAAAATACACTTCGATGGATGTTAGTGATAGTGAAGATAAACAGCAATCACACAACACAAGGAATTATCCTGGTTCGGATCTCCTCTCTTAGGAGTCCTACGTCTAGTCCCTGAGCAAAATCTCAAAATTTCACTACCAAGGGTACAGTCCCCTTAAGGACCCTTACACCAGACGCAGCTGGTCTTCCTTCAACCCAAAGGGAATTATGTAAGGCCCTTAAATTTTGTCCTTTTATTTGTTGTGTGTGTGGATTCGTGCTTGTGTGTAAATATTATGTATGCATATGTAGATATCTACGTACATATTAGCTAGGTGTACTTATGTATGCATGTGTATGTTTAGATGTAATTATTATTTGTTTGCATGGTGTAGTAGTGTGTACATATACTATATATATTGTAGGTATATATATATAGCGTATATATGGTTTTCTGCATGGTTTAATGCTCTGGCCGAAGAGAAAATTGGCGTCAACATGGATGGACGTCCATGTTGAGTAAACGTCCATGTCGATGGATGCCAGCTATGAGGTAAACGGCCATGGATGTGGACGTCTACTTCTCTGATTTTCTGTGCGCAGCAGATCCCGAAATTCCGGGTTGGGCTTGCTCACTGATTGGGGAGATGTCTCCCAACGGCTCTCAACTCCCATCAGACCCTGCCCACGCATGCCCCAGCCTAGACTTATATAGAAACACCCCTTAGCAGCTGGAAGAGACCCCTTTGTCTCTTGGCAAAGAAAACCCTAGAAACCCTAAGTCCCTGTGCAAAACCAGAACTTTGAGCCTTGAGATCTGAAGACTGGTGGCTTTTTCCGGCGATCTACTTCGACAAGGAGGAACCCTTGACATCAGGCTACACATCCCGACTCTGGTGTGCTGCGAGGATCATCCCAGAAGCCGGAGTGGAGGTGTTTGGAGGCTTCTTGGCTTTGGCCGAGGAGGGCTTCTCCGACCTTGTAATCCATTTGTAGATTTATTCAAAGGCAAGTAACCCATTCCCGTGATGCATGTATATGTCCAGTAGGTCTTAGATATTTTATGGGATTTTACTCGTATCCTGGATCCCCCACATTCACCCTTTCTTTGGAGCTCGGTCTGTGTTTTTGCACAAACAGGAACTTAACGGCAAGATCCCTTGCCGTTAAGCTCTTCAATTGGCGGCAGACGATGTTGCCGTTAACCCTTTGAACGGCTAGCCTTTGCCGTTTAGTTCTTCAGGATAGAACAGTGAGCTGTTCTTCCTTATATATGATTAATTTCCGAAGTTTTTCACATGAGGATATATTGTAAACATTATATGCTATGTATTATGAATGGTGGAATGCGTTGTGAGATTTTATGAATTTCTGTAAATAGTGTGAATGGTTACACTTATGAAAAATGCATGTTAGATGAGACCTTGGTTGTGTTAGTCTACTGTTCACATGATTCGTGAGGAATTTGAATGCCATAAATTTTCTAGACCATGTGTATGTATGTCAGTCCATGCTCTGCAAAATTGGAAATTTTCCCATGATCATGTGATTTATTACAATTTCGGTAATGAAATGAGAAAGCATGTGTAGGGTCATGTAAAAATCACAGTAAATAGTATGATGTGAGATAAATTCGAAAAAAAAATTCGGTGATAATGTGCATGTTAGGTACAGGTCTGAGAACTGCCAAATCCGACATTTATGTTGTGCTTCCATGATAACTGAATTATTAATGGCATGTGAATGAGTGTTTCATTTTCTGTAAATTCTGTGTAATTCATAAAAATGTGAAAATTTGCATGAGTGGTCTAAACCCTGCAAACAGTGTGTGGTTAAATTTTCATGAGATTTGGGTAACAGTAGGTTATATTGTGAAATTTCCATGTGAAAATGAGCTATTAATGCATGCTATCATGATTATGGTTGGATTATGTGTTTTCAACTTGATTAGTGTAAATTACTGAGTGTTTAAAACTCTGTCAAACAGTAGCACCATGAATTAGGAAAAACTGAACCATGTGCTTAATAGCGACAACGTAAGTAATGCGTAAATTGGGTGAAATGTGTGTGTGTAAAAATCGAAATGTGTAAATTGTGCCGTGTGTGACACTGCTTCCATAGAGGGCTGTGGAACCGTACCGTGGAAAAGTCCCCACGGGAAGGTTCAATGTGTTAAAATCCTATGGGCATTAGGATGAAATCCTGGAGGTGGACAAGTACCACTGGTTAGGGTGGAGAGTTCTTCTCCCGGTCTGCGCAGTACCAAGAGCCGTCACTGTGTTGCCTAGGTGGCGTCTATGTGTTATGTGTTATGTGATGTGAATGTGTCCTTCTAGTGGTGGTTTGGACTATGTGTCACGGCATTTAAATGTGAAAATGTGAATGTGTATATGTGCAAATTGTGTAGTGTGAACATGTGTGTAAATGTGAATGAATGTAAATGTGTAAACATGTGAACAATGTAAAAATGCGAACTGTGAATGTATGAATGCAATAATAAAGGTTATCCGAAGGTGAATTGCAAATGAAACTTGTGATTATGTTATGAAAGGGAAAATTACATTATGTCTAAATAAAAATAAAACAGCAACCTTAATGTGTTTATAATGGTGTTATATGTGCAAAAGTGTGTAGAATCCATGTTAGGGATATTTCCTTCTTATGTGTGAAAATCCCATGCTAATTTGCTATCATGTTGTAGTTAAATGTAAGTGTAGTTCTCATGTGAATGAATGAGTAGAAAGCATGCGGTAGGTATTTCATTTGGATTGATATAAACCATGTATCATGCATAGTGAAATTAGTAGAAATATCATGATAGGTAGTTTTCCATTATTGTACAACCATGCTACATGTTTTGATTAATAAAATTGAATGAATGGCCTACTTGTGATGTATGCATGTATGATGTGTATGGAGTTTACTTGCTGAGTCTTTTAGACTCACTCTTGCTTCGGCGTACAGGTTTAGCAGGTGACCCTACTTCCTTGGAGGAGACCGTTGAGAGCGACTCCGAGCGAGGAGAATAGAGTGTTGTGGAGTCACCGTTGTACCTTACTTTCATAGTATGTAATTGAGACTTATGAAATTGAAGCTTATGTAAATTGTGGACGAACAATGTAATTTGAATTTTGTATTTCATTATGTGGACTTAGTTCCTTAAATTGCTATATGGATCATGTATGTTTAATGTGGATGATGAAATGAAAAGACAGTAGTTCTTTTACTTCCGCTACTCTGTATTCATATTTGTGTACATCTCAATCATGTGTGTTAGTGCTTGGGTAAATGTCCCACTGTGACGAGACTCACTATACCGACGTGGATTGGTATAATCGTACCGGTATAAGGAGGGTCGTCGCAGAGATTGGTATCAGAGAAACTGGTTGAGATTGTACATAAATATACATAAGTCATCATCTCCATTACATGCTAAGTCCTTATAGAGTTGTCCACGTGTGTAGAGTTGATTAATAATGAATGAAAGATAGATAAGAAAGTGGTTAGGGACTAAATAACGTAGTTTCTAATAGTGATTAAATTAATTGCAGCTTATGGCTTCACGCGGTAGACGTGGTGGTGTACCTACTCGTGATGGCGAGCAGAGGAGAGATGAGCCTAGGCGTGAGGACCAAGCTGAGCAGCAGGCCCCGGCACCTCAGGGTCCTGTACTTCCCCCACCGCCACCTGTGGATTATGGAGTGTTCATGCAGGCCATGCAGACGCAGGCTCACACCCAGGCTGCACTCCAGGCTCAGATGGAGGCTCAGGTTGGAATAATAAAAATAAAGAGTAGTTTGTTTTATTTAATTGCATGATGTTGTGTTGAATATGCATTGCTTGTTGTCTGTTGTAGCAGGCCCAGGTTCCAGTTCCCCAGGCTCAGGACCATGGTGGACCCTCCATCATGGAAAGATTCAAGAGGATGTTGCCACCCTCTTTTCAAGGGGGAGAGCGACCCATTACTAGCTGAGAGCTGGATGAGGGAGATCGAGAAGATCTTCCGGGCTGTTAGGTGTGCGGACGAGGACAAGGTCACTTTAGCCACCTATATGCTACAGGTATGTGTTAGTTTTATATGTTTGCTTATCCTGTTAAACTAGAGCTGTTAGTTGGTGCTTATGAAGGTTGTGTTGCAGGAGAGAGCTGATGTGTGGTGGGCTTCCTTACTGCGTACCCGATTCGAGGACGGTGCTATTGACGTTGCTTGGGACGAGTTCGTGAGGCTCTTTCGGGCCAAGTTCGTCCCCGAGCATATCCAGGACAGGATGGAGCAGGAGTTCCTTTCCTTGACTCAGGGCTCCAAGACTGTACTCGAGTATGAGGCCAGGTTTGCTGAGTTATCTAAGTATGCACCTCACATAGTAGCTGATGAGCGCAGGAAGGCAAAGAAGTTTGTGATGGGCCTTAAGCCATCACTGAGGACGAGGCTAGTGGCGTTCGATCATCGTACCTTGGACGAGGCCCTTAGCGCTGCTTGTAGGCAGGAGGGTGAAATGGAGCAGTACCTCGAGGAGAAGAAAGCTTTGCAGAAGAGACCTGCGGCCCCTTTCCAGCGGCAGGATAAGAAGAAGACAGCATACCAGACACCGCAGCGCCCAGTGGCAGCCAGCAGTACTCAGGTACCTTCTCAACGTTCCCCTGGTGTGAAGAAGGAGTGTCCCCATTGCGGGAAGACACACGGTGGTACGGAGTGTTGGATGGTAGCGGGAAAATGCTTGAAGTGCGGGAGCAGCGACCACAAGATCAAGGATTGTCCGAGACTTCAGCAGGGAGTCCAGCGCGGAGCGCCAACCCCAGCAGCGGTAGCAGCAGCAGCGCCAGCTACAGGAAGGCCTCGAGCCCAAGCTCGAGTGTTTGCCCTAGCACGAGAGGATGCCGAGCAGGCGGAGCATGTTACCGAAGGTACGGTTTTACTTCTAGGTGTGCACGCTCGGGTTTTGTTGATACGGGTGCCACTCACTCGTTCATTTCGAGCGTTTCGCTAGGCAGTTAGCTCTAGAGTCAGGCGTAGAGTCTGAGGATTTAGAAGTCCCGTTGTCTGTACACACACCCGCGGGTACGGTATCGACTGGGAAGTGTATTCCGTCGTTACCTGTGTGCATTGAGGATAGAGTCCTAGAAGGGTGTTTCTTCTTGCTAAAGATGAAGGACTTTGATGCTATTCTTGGTCTGGATTGGCTAGAGGAGCACTATGCGTTAGTAGATTGTCGTCGGAAGAGGATTGTTTTCCGCATTCCTGGTGAGGACGAGTTCTCTCATCCCTTGCCAAGAAACTTGGCGGGAAAGTTGGTCATCTCTGCCATGAAGGCGATGCGCATGGTAAACAAGGGTTGTGACGCTTTTCTTGCCAGCGTAGTGTTAGTACCCGAGGCTGGTGAGTCACCTACTCTTGTAGAGATCGAGGTAGTGCAGGATTTTCCAGACGTCTTTCCCGATGATTTGTCTGGATTGCCACCGAATAGAGAGATAGGGTTCACCATAGAGTTGCTTCCAGGCACCTCTCCTATCTCGAAGGCTCCATATCGGATGGCACCTGTAGAGTTAGCCGAGTTAAGGAAGTAGTTGCAAGAATTGCTAGTTAAGGGATTTATTCGCCCTAGTGTTTCCCCTTGGCGCGCACCTGTCTTATTCGTAAAGAAGAAGGATGGATCACTTAGGTTATGCATCGATTATAGGAAGCTAAACCAAGTGACAGTAAAGAACAGGTATCCCTTACCTCATATTGATGATTTGTTTGACCAGCTGCAAAATGCATCAGTCTTTTCTAAGATCGATTTGCGATCTGGTTATCATCAGTTGAGGATTAGGAGTGAGGATGTGTCCAAGACGGCGTTTAGAACCCGTTATGGACATTATGAGTTTTTGGTCCTTCCTTTCGGATTGACCAACGCCCCTGCAGCGTTCATGGATCTCATGAACAGGGTTTTAGGCCGTACTTAGATAGCTTTGTTGTGGTATTTATCGATGATGTGTTGGTCTACTCTCCGGATGAGGCCACACACCGTCAGCATTTGAGGGTAGTGTTAGAGGTTCTCCGTGAGCACAAGCTGTATGCAAAATTCAGCAAGTGCGATTTTTGGTTGCGCGAGGTTCATTTTCTTGGGCATGTTATCTCCGGTGCTGGTGTAGCAGTTGATCCAGCAAAGGTCCAGGCAGTTATGGATTGGGAGACCCCCAAGACCCCTTCGGAGATTCGTAGTTTTCTTGGTTTGGCTGGTTACTATCGGCGATTCATTGAGGGATTTTCATCCATCGCCGCCCCATTGACTCAGCTTACCAGAAAGGGGGTGAAGTTTGTGTGGTCCGAGACATGTGAGAGTAGCTTTCAATTATTGAAGGCTAAACTTACTTCCGCTCCGGTATTGGTATTACCTAGTGGTGCTGAAGGTTTTGCCATTTATACGGATGCATCTCGGATTGGCTTAGGCTGTGTACTAATGCAGCAAGGAAGGGTAGTGGCGTATGCTTCTCGCCAATTGAAGGAGCATGAGCGTAACTATCCGACTCATGATTTGGAGCTTGCGGCAGTGGTTCATGCACTAAAGATCTGGAGGCACTATCTTTATGGTGTCAGATTTGAGGTGTTCACTGACCATAAGAGCTTGAGGTATCTCTTCTCCCAGAAGGAACTAAACCTACGGCAGAGGAGATGGATTGAGTTCCTCAAGGACTACGACTTCGATCTTCAATATCATCCAGGAAAGGCGAATGTCGTAGCGGATGCTCTTAGCAGGAGGAGGTCTTCGCTCCAGCAGGATTGGAAGATGTTGGAGGATGCGGCGTGTGCGATGACTGAGTTAGAGCCCTTATGTCAGGCTTTTGTGGCTCAGTTGTCCCTTAGGTCTTCGGTGTTGGATGAGGTGATCGAGCAACAGAAAGCCGACCCTAGACTCCAAGAGTTAGTGGGCAAGGCAGGCATTGCTCGTGATGAGGATGGCGTGATTAGATTCCATCACCGAGTATGTGTTCCTGACATTGTAGATGTCCGTGAGCATGTTTTAGCAGAAGCTCATAGGTCGAGATTCTCTATTCATCCGGGTAACACTAAGATGTACCAGGATTTGAAGAGGTCCTTTTGGTGGTCCGGCATGAAGAGGGATGTAGCGGATTATGTATCTAGGTGTTTAGTGTGCCAGCAAGTGAAGGCCGAGCGGCAGCGACCATCTGGTCTTATGCAGAAGATGGAGATCCCAGTATGGAAGTGGGAAGCTGTCACTATGGATTTTGTTTCGGGTTTGCCTCGATCTAGATGGGGTAATGACTCGATTTGGGTAGTCGTAGATAGATTCTCGAAGACTGCGCATTTCTTGCCTATGAAGAAGAAGCAGTCAGTAGAGAGCTTGGCTAGATTGTATGTCAGTAGCATTATTAGATTGCATGGTGTGCCGAAGTCGATCATTTCGGATCGAGATCCGAGATTTACTTCGAGGTTGTGGAAGGGTCTTCAGGATGCTTTAGGTTCGGAGCTGAAGCTCAGTTCGGCGTTTCATCCCCAGACAGATGGACAGTCTGAGAGGACTATCCAGACGCTCGAGGATATGTTGAGGGCGTGTGTGCTGGATTGGAAGGATGATTGGGAGCGCCATTTACCTCTAGTGGAGTTCGCATACAACAACAGTTTCATGCGAGCATTGGTATGGCTCCATTTGAGGCGTTGTATGGAAGGCCTTGCAGATCTCCTTTATGTTGGGAGGAGACCGGCGATAGGCAGTTGATCGGTCCGGAGTTAGTTCAGGAGACTTCGGATAAGATTCAGCTTATCAGGAAGAGGCTTGTTGCGGCACAGGATAGGCAGAAGAGCTACGCCGACAACAGGAGGAAGGATTTGGAGTTCGAGGTGGGTGAGCATGTCTTTTTGAAGATTTCACCTACTCGAGGTGTCGTCAGGTTTGGCAGGCATAGCAAATTAAGTCCCAGATTCATTGGCCCGTATGAGATTCTCAGGCGTTTAGGTAGCGTGGCTTACGAGCTAGCTTTGCCTCCGGCTTTAGCTAGTGTTCATCCCGTTTTCCACGTATCTATGCTCAGGAAGTATGTTCGAGATCCGTCTCATGTTATTAGTCACGAGCCAGTGGAGATCCAGCCAGATCTGTCATATGTGGAGCAGCCAGTAGCTATTCTTGACCGGAAGGTCTAGCATCTCCGGAACAAGAGTATTACGTCAGTGAAGGTTCTATGGCGGAACTTCTCGCGGGAGGAGGCTACTTGGGAGCTTGAGGATGCGATGAGGAAGAAGTATCCTCATTTGTTCGAGTAGTGTTGTTTAAACTTCGAGGACGAAGTTTCCTTAAGGGGGAGAGGGTGTAAGGCCCTCAAATTTTGTCCTTTTATTTTGTGTGTGTGTGGATTCGTGTTTGTGTGTAAATATTATGTATGCATATGTAGATATCTACGTACATATTAGCTAGGTGTACTTATGTATGCATGTGTATGTTTAGATGTAATTATTGTTTGTTTGCATGGTGTAGTAGTGTGTACACTATACTATATATATTGCAGGTATATATATATAGCGTATATATGGTTTTCTGCATGGTTTAATGCTCTGGCCGAAGAGCAAATTGGCGTCAACATGGATGGACGTCCATGTTGAGTAAACGTCCATGTCGATGGACGCCAGCTATGAGGTAAACGGCCATGGATGTGGACGTCTACTTCTCTGATTTTCTGTGCGCAGCAGACCCCGAAATTCTGGGTTGGGCTTGCTCACTGATTGGGGAGATGTCTCCCAACGGCTCTCAACTCCCATCAGACCCTGCCCACGCATGCCCCAAGCCTAGACTTATATAGAAACACCCCTTAGCAGCTGGAAGAGACCCCTTTGTCTCTTGGCAAAGAAAACCCTAGAAACCCTAAGTCCCTGTGCGAAACCAGAACTTTGAGCCTTGAGATCTGAAGACTGGTGGCTTTTTCCGGCGATCTACTTCGACAAGGAGGAACCCTTGACATCAGGCTACACATCCCCGACTCTGGTGTGCTGCGAGGATCATCCCAGAAGCCGGAGTGGAGGTGTTTTGGAGGCTTCTTGGCTTTGGCCGAGGAGGGCTTCTCCGACCTTGTAATCCGTTTGTAGATTTATTCAAAGGCAAGTAACCCATCCCCGTGATGCATGTATATGTCCAGTAGGTCTTAGATATTTTATGGGATTTTACTCGTGTCCTGGATCCCCCACATTCACCCTTTCTTTGGAGCTCGGTCTGTGTTTTTGCACAGACAGGAACTTAACGGCAAGATCCCTTGCCGTTAAGCTCTTCAGTTGGCGGCAGACGATGTTGCCGTTAACCCTTTGAACGGCTAGCCTTTGCCGTTTAGTTCTTCAGGACAGAACAGTGAGCTGTTCTTCCTTATATATGATTAATTTCCGAAGTTTTTCGCATGAGGATATATTGTAAACGTTATATGCTATGTATTATGAATGGTGGAATGCGTTGTGAGATTTTGTGAATTTCTGTAAATAGTGTGAATGGTTACACTTATGAAAAATGCATGTTAGATGAGACCTTGGTTGTGTTAGTCTACTGTTCACATGATTCGTGAGGAATTTGAATGCCATAAATTTTCTAGACCATGTGTATGTATGTCAGTCCATGCTCTGCAAAATTGGAAATTTTCCCATGATCATGTGATTTATTACAATTTCGGTAATGAAATGAGAAAGCATGTGTAGGGTCATGTAAAAATCACAGTAAATAGTATGATGTGAGATAAATTCGAAAAAAAAATGGTGATAATGTGCATGTTAGGTACAGGTCTGAGAACTGCCAAATCCGACATTTATGTTGTGCTTCCATGATAACTGAATTATTAATGGCATGTGAATGAGTGTTTCATTTTCTGTAAATTCTGTGTAATTCAGAAAAATGTGAAAATTTGCATGAGTGGTCTAAACCCTGCAAACAGTGTGTGGTTAAATTTTCATGAGATTTGGGTAACAGTAGGTTATATTGTGAAATTTCCATGTGAAAATGAGCTATTAATGCATGCTATCATGATTATGGTTGGATTATGTGTTTTCAACCTGATTAGTGTAAATTACTGAGTGTTTAAAACTCTGTCAAACAGTAGCACCATGAATTAGGAAAAACTGAACCATGTGCTTAATAGCGACAACGTAAGTAATGCGTAAATTGGGTGAAATGTGTGTGTGTTAAAAATCGAAATGTGTAAATTGTGCCGTGTGTGACACTGCTTCCATAGAGGGCTGTGGAACCGTACCGTGGAAAAGTCCCCACGGGAAGGTTCAATGTGTTAAAATCCTATGGGCATTAGGATGAAATCCTGGAGGTGGACAAGTACCACTGGTTAGGGTGGAGAGTTCTTCTCCCGGTCTGCGCAGTACCAAGAGCCGTCACTGTGTTGCCTAGGTGGCGTCTATGTGTTATGTGTTATGTGATGTGAATGTGTCCTTCTAGTGGTGGTTTGGACTATGTGTCACGGCATTTAAATGTGAAAATGTGAATGTGTATATGTGCAAATTGTGTAGTGTGAACATGTGAATGTGTAAATGTGAACAATGCGAACGTGTAAATGTGTAAACATGTGAATCCAAGGTGTTAAAAATGCGAACTTGTGATTTATGTTATGAAAATGTTAGATTCATGTTAAAACAGCAACCTTAATGTGTTTATAATGGTGTTTTATATGTGCAAAAGTGTGTAGAATCCATGTTAGGGATATTTCCTTCTTATGTGTGAAAATCCCATGCTAATTTGCTATCATGTTGTAGTTAAATGTAAGTGTAGTTCTCATGTGAATGAATGAGTAGAAAGCATGCGGTAGGTATTTCATTTTGGATTGATATAAACCATGTATCATGCATAGTGAAATTAGTAGAAATATCATGATAGGTAGTTTTCCATTATTGTACAACCATGCTACATGTTTTGATTAATAAAATTGAATGAATGGCCTACTTGTGATGTATGCATGTATGATGTGTATGGAGTTTACTTGCTGAGTCTTTTAGACTCACTCTTGCTTCGGCGTACAGGTTTAGCAGGTGACCCTACTTCCTTGGAGGAGACCGTTGAGAGCGACTCCGAGCGAGGAGAATAGAGTGTTGTGGAGTCACCGTTGTTGTACCTTACTTTCATAGTATGTAATTGAGACTTATGAAATTGAAGCTTATGTAAATTTGTGGACGAACAATGTAATTTGAATTTTGTATTTCATTATGTGGACTTAGTTCCTTAAATTGCTATATGGATCATGTATGTTTAATGTGGATGATGAAATGAAAAGACAGTAGTTCTTTTACTTCCGCTACTCTGTATTCATATTTGTGTACATCTCAATCATGTGTGTTAGTGCTTGGGTAAATGTCCCATTGTGACGAGACTCACTATACCGACGTGGATTGGTATAATCGTACTGGTATAAGGAGGGTCGTCGTACAACCCCTGGATACCACACCAGGCCTCCTTCACACAGAAGGGAAAGACACACCCTGGATTCCACCAGGTCTTCCTTCACAATAGAAGGGAACAACTTAAGAAATAGTGATCAAAGAGATGACGCCCCTAGATCAAGCTTATAGAACACTGCTTGATTGAAGCAAGGACTGAGAAGAAGAAGAGATCTACAATCAAGGATTCTTCTCAGACCGAAGGGCTTCACACAGTGTGCACTTAGCACGAGAGCAAGAGCTAAAAAACTAATGAGGAGTTGTGTTTGGCTCTAAAAGGGTTTCAGAAGGTTGAAAACGTTGTCGCTTGTAGTTCTCTCACTTTTTTTTCTGCTTTTCGAACTTCATTCTTCTATATATATCAACGTTTGAAAATCGAACGTTGAAGTGTCCGTTGTCTCCATGCATAGTGTGTACGTTAGACTGCTTGATCCTTGGAAGCTTTCAGTCAATAGTCTCTTACGTTTCATGCACATAAAGAGATAAGATTCTGTAATATCTTTGGCTTCTATTTTGTCCAACGTTGTATCACTAGAGCTGTCAGTGACCGCATATATTAAATGCTAGAACAGTAGGCAGCTAGGTTGTCTCTTGTTGTCAGTCATCGTTGGTTGTGAACATTCACCAAAATGTAATGCCATTTTGCTATTCAAAAAGGATGCATAGAGAATAGTCATGATATTGTCTGTATGCATGCAGAGATACGTACTATCGTAATAAATGCATGTTGTCAAAAAGATATACGAGACGACTTTGACTTTTCAACAAATTCAAAAATCAGCTCGAAAGGCAAATCGTTATTTTCTATGAAATCGCTATATGCAAATGAGTTGATATTCGTGAAAATTGTTGTGCTCATAAGCACGCTGATGCACTAACAACTAAATCGATGTAGAGAAAATCGTGTGGCTTCGTAAACAATCATTATGCATGAGTCGTTATGGTCAGTGATCAAGTCGTATGTACCTTATTGAACGTACAGAGATCAAATCGTTATTCTTACTTAGAAAATCGATGTGAGACCAAATCGTTATGATCACTAAAGGAATCGTACGAGACCAAATCATTATGATCACTAAAGGAATCGTTACGAGACCAAATCGTTGCGATTACTTATCGAATCGTTGTGAGGGAAAATCATTGCGATCATTCGAAAAATCGTGCGATGAGCAAATCATTACGACGACTTAGGAATCGTTGCGATGAGCAAATCGTTACGATATCCGAAGAAATCGTTGCGATGAGCAAATCATTATGATGACTTAGGAATCGTTATGGAAACAATTTCTTTTGTTAAAACCAGACGACATTTCAGTCTATGAAGAAATCGTTAAGGAACTTATCAAATCGTTATGATGAAACGTTGTAGACAGAGAAAATCGTTGTGATTACAATAGAAGTCGATGTGGACTTAGAGAGACATCAGAATTGAAATTAATAATGCTTCAGAAAGGTAATACTTACCAAATTGGCTTGTGGCTTGTTTTCTTGTAATATTCCCTGTGCTCAAGACTTATGGAATATATGTTAGTAATTTTGACAAGGTTTTGTTAATCACCAAAAAATAAGTTGTGTAATTAATTAAATTACATGGAGACAAACTGATCATCAATCCCCCCTTTGGTGATGACAAAACTTACAAGGAGTATGAGTAATCTAAAGCTTTTTCGGAATGTATTTCAGAAGTGCTAAGTATTTCTCCCCCTTTTGTCATTAAGCAAAAAGATACAACGCTAAGACAAGAAAGAGAGAAAACAACAAGGAAATTTATGGAGCATTGGAGGGTTCAGAGAGATAGAAGGCAGGAGACAAGAGAGATGCAAAGCGCTAATGACAGGTAGCGCTTGGCGTTCCTGCTCTTCAAAAAGGCTTGAAATGCTCCAAGCTCAATACAATAGGAGGGTCCCATGGTGGGAATCATCCTCTTGATGTGAAGCTGTCTCTGATCTGATATGAAATCCCAGTATTTGTCGCTACCAAGAGTTACCTTGTAGGAGAGGAAGCGATCAAAAATGGCAAACTGAAGAGAACGAAGTGATTTTAAAGGGATAGAAAATCTGATGGTGCCGAAGTTCCTTCTTTAATGCTAGAAAGATCCTGTACCATTCTTCCCATTTCAGGAAGGAGTCCCAGACAAGGTGAAGAGAATTGGCATCCAGAAAGTCAGCGGGAGTCAGAAGAGGTTGATGGAGCGAGCCTGAGAGGCATTCAACTCTTGAAGCTGTTGAGCAGACCAAAGTGTATAGCTTTTCCCAATCAGCAGGTGACAGGCGCTCACATTCAGATAGAATAGGGGCAAGAACATCGGCCTTGAGGTACCCCTGAATATACTGCTTGAAGACAAATCTATGAAAGGCGAGGATACGACCTTCTTGCACAGAGAGCTGGCCATAACCTGAGCAGCATGCTCAAACATGAGAGTTCCCACAGACGAATCCATGATCAGGGAGTGAAGTGGAGGAAGGAACACCACATCAGGAATGTTCAAGGTGGCAAAGTCACCCCGAAGAGGTTCGGTGTGAGCAGCCCTGGAACATAGATCATGGATGGCTTGCCTGAACTGGCCCAACTGCACCTCGGGAATGTTATGAAGATAGCAGTAATCACAATACATTTTGTATTTCCGGATGAACTTGATTTCCTTCTGATGAAAGGGTCCAAAAGTATTTTGTGATGAATTGAAACCATTCAGAGAGAGGAAGAGGAGCTTCTCTGGGAGGATATCTGGAGGCTTGACTATGACGAAAGCGACTGTACAGATCTCTGTTGCTCCGAGCCCATTGATCTTCATTTTTGGCTTCAGTCATGGAAAAAAATTTGACTGTTGGGCCCTTGGAAAGAAAGAATAATGGGAAATTGTATTGAGATGGGCCGAAAGATTTTGGAAGGAAGGCCAAAGAGGTGAGCCAACACTACCTTTTGAAGAAATTCTTCATAGATAGGTTTTGCTTATTGGTAATGGAAAGAGAGAACCAAAGGGGAGGATAACAAGGTTCAGAAGAGACAGGATGGGTTAGAAGTGAGTCTCCTCTTCTTAGGAATGGACTGGAAGAGCCTGTCCTATGAGAGTGGGTCCCAACAGCCAGGACTGAACGAAGTATTGCTACTTCAAATCATCCTTGATGTCTTGGATTTCTGTGTGAGCTAATTGGGCCCCTCAGGATAATAGTAATAAGAAGGGGGTGGTTGTGGATGGAAGATAGAGGCAGGAGAGATGGAAGGGACAGAAGGGCCCTGAAGAAGGACCACTAGAGAGGCTCCTGCTGAAGAAGATGCAGATGGAATGATGGTGGAGAAGTAGGTGATGAAGGAGTTAGGGAAGAGAGAGGTGTAGGTGAGGAAATGGTTCTGGAGCGGGGTCATTTGAAGTGAGAGGAGCTGGAGGAGTAGTGGATGAGGTGGGTAGAGAAGGAGGTGTTGTAGTGGAAAGAGTAGGAAAGGACAGAGGGCTTTGGAGCTACAGCCTGATCTTCTTCTCTTGCATCACAGATTCCACTGAGGTGAAGCAACCTCTACTGACCCTGGTGGCCCGATTCCTCAGCACCAACTGCATGATCAACAGCTCATCCTCAACAAGAATTGGCCCTGATGGCCCTACAGATTTTCAGACAAAGGCCCTGATGGCCGCTCTTCCTCTAGCTGCTGCTCTGCAATGACAGGCCCTGATGGCCTATTGGACTCTTCACTTGGCCCTGATGGGCCCTGCACTACCAGAAGGAGGGGCATGAGATGGTAAGTGCTCCCTTACAAATGCTGACAAGTCTACTAGCATATTCCCCAGACTGTCATACTTTTCAAAGGCTTTTAAGTTCAGTTGATAGTGCTTCTAATGAACGGGCATATGAGCTTTGACTAATAAAATGGAGGCCATATCTGACCTCATGGAACATAAGATTTTGCCTGCTCATCCAGGCACTCAACAACAGGTTTCAAATTGATTTCAACTTCTTTTTGCCAGATCTTCTGTGTGGTTTACTGGTGAGGAGGGAACTTCTTCAGCCATAAATTTTCTTTTGTCTTCTCTTGCCCTAACCACGGGCTCTTCATGATCACCTTTTTCAATTCTTCTTCTGAGGCACTTCCACAATGCCTTCTCTAAACGATCATCAATGGGGGCATTGACATTTTGCTCCCCCTGAACTACTGCTGCCCTCTTGCTCAATTGATGCTGCTCCCCTTGAGCTAGAGCATCTTCCAAAAGCACATCTTCAGTTTCTATTCTTTGCTCCCCCTGAATGGGAGATTCTTCCAAGACAATCGAACCAATGTGGCCTGATGCCACAGATTTTGCTACAGCTTGCTCACTTGCACTGGCTCTCCTTGGAGATGGAATACAGTGCATCCCTAAGTAGACTGCCTACTTGGGAAGAGGAAGAGGAGCCTCTGAGAATTTGACCAACAGCTCAAGGTGCTCAGGAGGGATTTCCTCAATTCTTGTACTACCTGCTGTAGACACCCGATTATGACTAATGGGTTTGAACCGCATTCTTGCTACCTTAGTGGGCCCCAATTGGTCACTCACCTTGAGCCCATCACTTGCCTTGATTTGAGCCCATTAATCCATTAAAATACCTTGAAATCCAGAAATCAATCATTTGAGAGTCCCTAGAGGAATATAACTCCTATTTAATCATGTGGCTAGAGAGAATAATCCAAGATAATTCGGGATCCTTGTCGCGACGCATTGTGGCGCCGCGACTATAGTCGCCGGGTGGGGCCGCCGCGACAGCCCATGCATTATCCATGCACGTGGGCAATGCTGTCGCGTCCCCCGCACCGTCGCGTCTCTAGTCGCAACCCACGATCTGACGCGACAATGCCCGAGATCTCTGGCCTCCGTAACCACACCCTATTTATCCTCCCATACACTTTGACTTGGTCTAAGAGGGTTATCCCAACCCTTTGGACGGATCCTTGCCCTAGGGACTCTCCTAAGCTCCCCTAAGGCCTCTACACACCCGATTTTGATAGAGCTTTATCCTCCATTTTTAATTTCCCCACCTTTTTGAGGATATAATACCTAATTTCCTCATCCAAGCTCTATATAAGGAGAGCCCTCCTCATGGACGAGGGGAGCCTCATGATCACCCCGAAGGCTGCCAAATTTTCCTCTGAACAAGACTTAGCCACGCAGATCGCTCATTCCACTCATTTCCCTTCACATTCCACTCCTCACAACTCATTCATTTCACCATCAATGGAGCAAGGAACGTAAAGAGGGTGACTTCAGCAATCTCCCAGACCTCTTTGCACATCATCGAGCTGCATCCACGCCAGGAAGTCGCCCTAATGGGGCTCATCCCTTTCCTCTTCCTCTTTTTTTCTATTTCTACATGCATTTTTACGTTCTTTTTAAATAGAGCACATCACCATCCACCCACGTTTTCCCACACCACAGGGGTTTAAACCACCCCAGGTGCGTTCCCACACGATCTCCCATCTCATTTCGTCCTTTTAGAATAGATACTACACTTTACACGTTCTAATAGGGTCTTTTTCTTTGTGTTTTCTTTGATTGGCAGGCAAGCAGTAAGTCTACGAGGAGCTCTGGTGCTCTAGCCGGCTGGAGGACTAAAAGAAGTCACTACAACAAATCTCCCGCATTCAGAGAATGCGACGGCCTAGGGTGACGCGACAAAGACGCGTCGATTTCCATTGACACGATACTAGAGACGCGGCGGCCATGGCGACCCCGACACCAGGTCAATTTCCTGTTCTCTCCTTTTTCTAGTTAAGTTAGCCATTGTCTTTCTACATTATTAAGCAACTTATCTAGGGGCGATCATCATCCTTTTTTCCTACGTTATCATATTTGATATCCATGTCCGTGTCGAGGAAGCCAATCCCTGTGATTACACCTGCTTCCTCTGCTGCTGCTGGCACTGCTGCTATTCCTGCTGAATCTTCTGCTACTACTGCTATTTTTTATGGTACTTCTGGTGCTACACCTCTGGTTCTAAAGCTTCTGTAGCCACTACTTCTGGTTCTGCTATATCTGCTACTACCTCTTACTGGACTTCTTGGGCTTCGCCAATTATGGCCTCACCCTCAGCCAGAGGTCTTGGACCATACACCATTTACTATTGAAAAACCACTCTTTCTCAATTTTCTAGACCTAATTGTTGGCCATCTTCTCAACTACTGCTCAAGACAGATGTATGCCATAATGTTTGAAAATCTTGGTGAGCAGGTGGGCATAGGGAAAGGATACATTTAACTTGCTCTTAGTATCCCAAATTTGATCATGAGCAAACTTCATTCTTTCAATAATCACTGCAGCCTTATTTACCTCCTGGTTCTGAATTGCCAAAACATCATATCTGAATCTGCTTTAGTACAGGTTGAAAAGGTAGCACTTCTAGGAACCAAAATCTGATAGACTATAAAGTGTAGAAGGTGATTGAATGCATTCAATTGATTGATATCCATTTACCATCTTTCAACCTAAATCCTGGACCAACAATTCCTAGACCCTTTGCCTGGGTATCCACAGAGTGGATCCCACTGTGACCAGACGTGCTCACACACCAAATAGGGTCTTCAGAAGCTCATGGTCAATCTTGATCTGGACTCCCTTGACAGAGGATGTCAAGGACCCATCTGCCTCTGATCACAAACACAACAAAAGGCCTTCACGAGGTCTGGATAGCTTACCTCTGAGAAGGTTGAGATTTCCGTCCACTACATCCTGTTCATAGCGGCCACTATGCTGAGCATACCATTCTTCTCAAGATCTGCGACATCTACTGCCTTATTTCCACATAGCTTAGTTTTCACAAAAGTGAACCTCTCCTGCTACTCGGCTGTGAGAAACTCAGCGTTGTAGCCTCCAAGACTGCCGGAAACAACTGATGCGGCCATGGATTCAAGTGGAGAAGGGTTTCTAGAGGGTGGAGATGGAAGTAGGAATGAAAGCCCTCAAGAAATTCTTCGCGGGAAGAAGAGAGAGACTTCAAACTTGCAGAGAGTCGATGCCAGAGTCGTTAGGGTATCGGCTAGGGCAAGCGAAAGAAAAAGGTAAAGGTAGGAGATGAATCGTTTCCTCATCGTTTCGGAATAAGGAATTAAATGCTTTATCGAAAGTGAGGCACCAAACGGGGAGGCAGAAAAACGACAAAAGTATTTGACCATTTGAAAGACTTTTATAAAAGAGACCGCCAAAGGAAGATAATAGCATTTTCTTTTGCTTAACGCCACGAGAGAAAACTTACTTAAATCTGAAAATTTATGTTTCGGTTCTAAACAAAAATCTTTTCACAAATTACACATGCCCAATTCCCTTCTAAGAGAGGGAATCTCTCTTCAGGTAAGGCTTTTATGAAGATATCAACTAACTAACTGTTTGTATCAATAAAAGATTTTCTAAATTAACATTTGCTACATGATCCCGAATGAAATGATATCTAACCTCAATATACTTGGTCCTTGAATGCTGTACTGGATTTTGGTGAGGTTTATTGCACTGTGTTGTCGCAAATAATGGAATTGTTTTGATATGTAATCCATAATCCTCAAGTTGTTGCTTGATCCCAGGAGTTGTGTACAGCAACTTCCAGCAGCTACGTACTCAGCTTCAGCTATTGACAGTGCTACTGAGTTTTGTTTCCTGGAGGACCATGATATCAAGCAACCTGCAAGAAATTGACAACAACCACTTGTGATTTTTCTATCTATTTTGCATCCAGCATAATCAGCATTTGAGTATCCCACTAAGTTAATTTCACATGATTTTGGATACCACAGACCTAAGTCATGAGTTCTAGATAGGTATCTAAAGATTCTTTTAACTAAAATCAGATGTGATTCTCTAGGATCTGCTTGGTATCTAGCACACATACATACACTAAACAAAATATCAGGTCTACTAGCTGTTAAGTAAAGTAAAGAACCTATCATACCTCTGTAGTTCTTTGTGATCTACTTTCTTACCATTCTTGTCACTGTCCATCCTTGTCGATGTGCTCATAGGTGTTGACAGTGGCTTGGTATTTTCGAATCCAAACTTCTTTCTTTAGGAGTTCCTTGGTGTATTTAGATTGACAGATGTAGATCCCATCTTTTCCTTGCTTGATTGGCAATCCAAGGAAGTAGTTTAGCTCCCCCATCGTGCTCATTTCGAATTCTTCCTGCATAACTTTTCAAAGTACTTGCAAAGAGATTCATCAGTTGAGCCAAAATTATGTCATCTACATAAATTTGTACAAGTAGTATATGTGTGGATCTTGCTTGATAAATAGTGTACTATCTACTTGACCTCTACTGAAACCATGGTCTAATAGAAATGAGCTAAGCCTTTCATACCAGGCTCTAGGTGCTTGTTTTAAACCATATAGTGCTTTGTGCAGTTTAAAAACATGATTCGGAAATTTAGTGTCATCAAAACCTGGAGGTTGTTCTACATAAACTTCCTCCTTAATGAAACCATTTAAAATGCAGACTTGACATCCATTTGAAATAATTTCAAGTCTAGTGCAGATGCATATGCAAGTAAAATTCTAATAGCCTCAAGTCTAGCTACAGGTGCATAGGTTTCATCGAAATCTATGCCTTCCTCTTGGAATAGCCTTGAGCTACCAATCTGGCCTTGTTTCTTAAAATTACACCAGCTTCATCCAATTGTTTCTAAACACCCATTTGGTGCCAATAACTGGATGATCTGATGGTCTAGGAACAAGTGACCACACATGATTTCTCTTAAACTGATTCAGTTCATTCTGCATGGCTAAAATCCAAGATTCATCAGTAGAGCTTCATTGACTGTCCTAGGCTTTATTTGAGAAACAATGCTAGGTAATCACAAGGGATTACATTACCTCTTGTTCTTACCCCTACGGATGGATCACCAATGATGTTCCAGGTGGGTGATCCTTTTTGTATCTCCACTCCTTTGGAAGATTTTCATGTGTAACGTCCTTTTGTTGCAGGTCTTCCAGAGGTGGATCATCCTTGTCTTCAATTGATGTATCCTTTAATTTCTTAGACAATTCATCTGCATCATCAATGTCACTATCTTCTTCCTTTCTCAAGGAATGGTTAGTTTCATCAAAAATAATATGTACAACAGACTGTTCTATTAATAAGTGTGTTTATTGAACACTCTATAGCCTTTGGGTTCAGAAGTGTACCCCATGAAAATGTCTTCATCTGATTTGGCATCTAACTTACCAATATCTCTTTTGCCATTGTTGTGGATGAAGCAAGGACAACCAAATGTCCTGAAGTGACTGATCTTTGGCTTCTTTCCTTTGAAAAGTTCGTAAGCTATCTTCTTCAAGATTGGCCTGATCATTACCGTTAATGTATAGCTTGCTGTGTTCACTGTTTCAGCCCAGAAGTACCTTGGCAAAGCATATTCTGACAGTATATTCTTGCCATGTCCTAATAAGGTTCTATTCTTCCTCTCGACAACTCCATTCTGCTGTGGTGTTCTTGGTGCTGAGAAGTTGTGCTCAATTCCTTGAACTTCACAAAATCCTCGCAAATTTTTCATTTTGAACTCTCCTCCATGATCTGACCGGATTCCAATAATGCAATACTTTTTGTCTTTCTGCACCTTCTGGCTGAAGCTACAAAGCTCTCAATGTATCATCTTTGTGCTCCAAGAATGTGACCCATGTGAATCTAAAGTAGTCATCTACAATAACAAAGCCAAAGTTCTTTCCTCCAAGACTAGTGGTCCTCATTGGCCCAAATAAATCCATATGAAGAAGTTCCAGGGTTTAGAGGTGGTTACCACAGTCTTTGACTTGAAGGAACTCTTAGTGTGCTTCCCTTTTACACACGGTCTGCAGATTCCATCCAATTTATTGCTGACCTTTGAGACCTTCCACAAGGCTTCTCTTTCTGAGCTTTCATGTCGTCCAAACTGCAGTGGCCCAATCTTCTGTGCCACAGCTCAGTTGACTGCTCTTTGCTGGCTGCTAAACATATGTCTTGGTCCTTGAGTTCTTCAAGATAGAGCACATACAGATTCTTTTCTCTGTTGGATTTGAAGATTACTGCCCCCATCCTTTAAGATACTGCACTTGGATTCTTGAAACTTAATCTGATGGCCTTTGTCACAAAGTTGGCTGATGCTTATGAGGTTGTGCTTTAGACATTTACACAAAGAACATCTTCTATTGGTTTTCCATTACTGCCAACAGATCCAGTACCAATAACAATCCCTTTGCCATTTTCCCCATAGGTGATTGTTCCTTCTTCAGCTTCTAGATGAGAAAAAATCTTCTATTTCCTGACATGTGTCTTGAACATCCACTATCTAAATACCATTTGGATGCTCGAAGATTTCCCTTTCTGTGACGTCTGCCATGAAGGCTAAGTTAGCCTTTCTTCTTCCTCGCTGGTTGAACTTGACTCGCTGTCTAAGTCACTGCTGTTGTCCCAAGCTGCTGCCATGGCTTTCTTCTTATGTCTTCTGAACTTTCTTGAACTGTCCTTCTTCCTGAATCAATTTCTTGAGTTTGGGACACTCTGCCCTGATGTGTCCTGGCTTCTTACACTCATAACATAACGGCTCAACCTTCTTCTGCTCTTTTCCTTCTGACTTCTTGAACTCTTTGTGTTTCTTGAAATGCCTTCTTCCGGATTGGAACTTCTTCTTCTTTGCTAGAATCCTTTGCAGTCTTCTGGATAGCATTGCTTCTTCATCATCACTATCCTTGCTGCTCTCACTATTGTCTAATGATTCTTCTGATGAGTCTTCGTCGGCCTTGAGTGCATTTGAGTGCTTCTTCCTACTAGAGGAGTCTCCTAATCTCTCCATATTAATCTCATGAGCCATAAGGGACCCAATGAGTTTTTCCAGAGACATTCTCTTTAGATCATTTGCCTCCTCAATAGATGTCACTTTAAGAGTCCATGTAGAGGGTAGAGATCTAAGAATCTTCCTAACCATATCTCCCATTTCATAAGTCTTCCCTAGTCCAGTCAACCCATTTGTAATGTCTGTGAATCGACTGAACATCTGGGTTATAGATTCTCCTGGCTGCATCTGGAACCTTTCATATTGAGTTACCAGAATGTCAATCCTGGTTTCCTTGACCTTGTCTGTGCCTTCATAAGTGATTCTCAATTTTTCCCACATCTCCATTGCGGATTTGCAGGCTGACACTCTATTGAATTCTTTCTTGCTGAGAGCACAGTACAAAATGCTTTTAGCCTTACAGTTTAAAGAAATCTTCTTCCTGTCATCATCTGTCTAATTAGCCTTTTCGTTGGTGACTAGGAGATCGCCTTCTTCAACTATGGACCATATCTGGTAGTCATTACCTTGTAGAAAATACTCCATTCTTGTTTTCCAGTAAGCATAGTCTTCTCCATCGAACAATGGTGGTCGGTTGACAGACTGACCTTCATTGTGACTTTGGGCTGCCATGGATCTTTACTCTTCAGATCGTTGGATCTTCTTCTTTGTCGAAGAGACTCGCTCTGATACCACTTGTTTCCCAGCTAGCAAGCCTAGAGGGGGGGTGAATGGGGCTTTAAAACTTCGTTGACTAACCCTGTACACACGAAAACGTTTACACAAAATACACTTCGATGGATGTTAGTGATAATGAAGATAAATAACAATCACACAAAGACAATCACACAACATAAGGAATTATCCTGGTTCGGATCTCCTCTCCTTAGGAGTCCTATGTCCAGTCCCTGAGCAAAATCTCAGGATTTCACTACCAATGGTACAGTCCCCCTTAAGGACCTTTACACCCAGACGCAGCTGGTCTTCCTTTAACCCGAAGGGAATTACAACCCCCTGGATATCACACCAGGCCCTCTTTCACAACAGAAGGGAAAGACACACCCTGGATCCACCAGGTCTTCCTTCACAACAGAAGGGAACAACTTAAGAAATAGTGATCAAAGAGATGACGCCCCTAGATCAAGCTTATAGAACACTGCTTGATCTGAAGCAAGGACTGAGAAGAAGAAGAGATCTACAATCAAGGATTCTTCTCAGACCGAAGGGCTCTCACACAAATGTGAACTTAGCACCGAGAGCAAGAGCTAAAAAACTAATGAGAGTTTGTGTCTGGCTCTAAGAAGGGTTTTCAGAAGGTTGAAAATGTTGTCGCTTGTAGTTCTCTCACTTTTTTCTGTTTTTCGAACTTCATTCTTCTATATATATCAACGTTTGAAATTCGAACATTGAAGTGTCCGTTGTCTCCATGCATAGGTGTACGTTAGACTGCTTGATCCTTGGAAGCTTCCAGTCAACAGTCTCTTATCTTTCATGCACGTAAAGAGATAAGATCTTCTGTAATATCCTTTGTCTTCTATTTTGTCCAACGTTGTATCACTAGAGCTGTCAGTGACTTGCATATATTAAATGCTAGAACAGTAGACAGCTAGTTGTCTCTTGTTGTCAGTCATCGTTGGTGTGAACATTCACCAAAATAGTAATGCCATTTTGCTGTTCAAAAAGGATGTATAGAGAATAGTCATGATATCGTCTGTATGCATACAGAGATACGTACTATCGTAATAAATGCATTGCTGTCAAAAAGATATACGAGACGACTTGACTTTTCAACAAATTCAAAAATCAGCTCGAAGGCAAATCGTTATTTCTATGAAATCGCTATATGCAAATGAGTTGATATTCGTGAAAATCGTTATGTGCTCAGAAGCACGCTGATGCACTAACAACCAAATCGATGTAGAGACAAATCGTTGTGACTTCGTAAGCAAATCGTTATGCATGAGTCGTTATGGTCAGTGATCAAGTCGTTATGTAACTTATTAAATCGTTACAGAGATCAAATTGTTATTCTTACTTAGAAAATCGATGTGAGACTAAATTGTTATGATCACTAAAGAAATCGTTACGAGACCAAATCGTTATGATCACTAAAGGAATCGTTACGAGACCAAATCGTTGTGATTACTTATCGAATCATTGTGAGGGCAAATCGTTGCGATCATTCGAACAAATCGTTGCGATGAGCAAATCGTTACGACGACTTAAGGAATCGTTGCGATGAGCAAATCGTTACAATATCTGAAGAAATCGTTGCGATGAGTAAATCGTTACGATGACTTAGGGAATCGTTGCGATAAGTAAATCGTTATGACGACTTAAGGAATCGTTGCGATGAGCAAATCGTTACGATGACTTAAGGAATCGTTGCGATGAGCAAATCGTTATGATATCCGAAGAAATCGTTGCGATGAGTAAATCGTTACGATGACTTAGGGAATCGTTGCGATGAGCAAATCGTTATGACGACTTAAGGAATCGTTACGATGAGCAAATCGTTATGACGACTTAAGGAATCGTTATGGAAACGATTTATTTTGTTAAAACCAGATGACATTTCAGTCTATGAAGAAATCATTAAGGAACTTATCAAATCGTTATGATGAAATCGTTGTGATTTACAATAGAAGTCGATGTGGACTTAGAGAGACATCAGAATTGAAATTAATAATACTTCAGAAAGGTAATACTTACCAAATGGCTTGTTGACTTTTTTTTCTTGTAATATTCCCTGTGCTCAAGACTTATGGAATATATGTTAGTAACTTATGACAAGGTTTTGTTAATCACCAAAAAATAGTGTGTAATTAATTAAATTTATGGGGACAAACTGATCATCAATCACTGGGATGTGTGCCCCTCAGAGATAACGAAAAACATTGCTATAAATATGAGACCCCAAATATGTTACAGACAAATATGATCGCCACCAAATAGATTGCCAATAAAATACGAAGAAGTGATAATTAGGTGGTGAACGAAAATGGGGCTGGGGATTATGATTCGAAGGAAGAAGGCATTGATAGTTGTTCTAAATTTAGGTGGTGTTATGCCAAACACCGTGTATAGGAATCCCTCTCTCAAATGCTAATTTAAGATCGAAATTAGTATAAAAACTATATCAAACACCATGTAATGGAGAAACTATGCCAAAGAAGATGCAGTAATTTACACAAATATAGTATTAGAGTACAACTTACATATGCAATTTACACAAATATGATACAACAATATAACTTACATAAATATGTTGCAATTTAGACAGATATGCTACAACTTATTATGTAAGCCGCAATATATTTGTGTAATTTAGGAACTAATTGTGTAACTTATATGACAATAAGGTCAAAAGAAAAAAGCAACTTACATGGCACCTCACACACACACATGCATTTGTCCATCTCTCTTTGGCACCCATTGCATTGCCTCTCTCTCTCTCTCTCTCCATCAACGCTAGATGGGGAATGCCCCTTCGATGCCTCCCTCCCACCTCTCCTCTCTCTCTCTTTCTCTCACCCCCCACACCCCTTGCACCACCGACCTATCTCTCTCTCTCTCACCCCCACCCCCACCCCCACCCCATCCACACCTATTCCCCCATGCACCTATCTTTCTCTCTCATCGCCCCATGCATTCCCCCCTCTTTATCGCTCATTGACCCATCCTCTCTCTCTCATCGCCAAAGTTAGAGGGGGAGACCCTTTGACACCCGATGCCCCCAACCTTCTGTGTCTCTCACTCAAATTGATACATCCTCTCTTTCTTTCTCTTCTCTCGGGGCAAAGAATTTTGAGAAATGTGATGTGATACAAGGAGAAAAAGTAAGAGGATGTGATAAGTTTGCTTCCACGATAATAATGAGATATATTTTTGTAAATATATTAAAGTCAGATATATTTGAAAAAATTTATTTTAAAAAAATATTTAAAAATTGTTTTTTTACTTTTAATGGGAAATTTTATGGTGAATTTCCGTTTTCTTCACGGGTAAAGTAAGGTTAAGGTAGAGCGGCGTATACACAGACTGCTGCCCAAACCCCTCGGCGGGAAGAAAAAGATGTCCTCCAAAACCCTAGCGCGGGCGGGCGCTTCGCTTCTCACCCGCCTCCTCCCCGCCCCTCGATTGACTCAGAGCAGTGAGAATCTCGCGGCCAATTAACGTCCAATCGCCCGGCGCCGTCCTTTCTCACCGGGTTCCAGGTTGCGCCGCCGGCCGTCCGCGCGGGATGGGATGATCTCGAGACCATGAAGCTATTTGCTTCGGCTGAGGGGATGCACTTCCCTTGCGGCCTCCCTTCCGCTCGCTTCTTCTTGGAGGATGGTTAGATTTCTACCTGCGGTTTCTGGATCGCCTTCTTCTTTTGGCGCAAGGCGCGTGGTCGCCAGTTGTTGGAACGATAGATTTCTTGTAGCTCATTTCTCTGCTGCAGGATTTCACTTCCCCCTTTCTGGGTTTTCTTCTACATTTTGGATAAAGCTTTCAGAGGGCTTGCGGGAAATATTTATTATTTTAGCTGTTTATTTTTGCTCAGTGTAACGTGACCATCTACTTCATCGTCTATATCCAAACACATATCTTTTACCTATTTACTGATTTAATACGTTTGCATACTTCGATACAAGCTTACTTTATAGTGTTTCTTATTCACCTAAAGTGGAGAATTTTGATGTTTGAGGCGACAAACGGAAACTTACTAACTGCAAAACACTTGCGAACAATCGAAGAGTATTTTTGGATGCACGTCGCTTTTATCGTTTGGATGGCAGCAGGATATTCAGGTACTAATTTAAGAAAAATGCACGGTTATTCTTAGATAAAAGCATCCAAGGAATTGTCGGGCTTTGTATATGTGAAACTTTTGCCGGTGTTTTTTTGGATTGAACAGGGGAACATTTTGAGTTGTATTCAATTCAAGAGTTTAAAACCTTGAGACTGGATCATCACTTGGATCATTTAGTTCTATTCCAGACACACTTGAAACTGTCCAAAATTTAGGTAAAATTGTCTAGACAGCTTAAACCAGCCCTTGTCCAGGTCACTAGAATTTTAAACCTGATTTTCAGGATAGTAATTAAGTGTACAAATAAAATTGAAGTCAGTTAACTTTGGAGAAGTGAGTGCCCAAGGTGAAGTAGAAAGGATGGATATGTTAATGGGAGGTGGCTAACTCATAGTAGAGAGAGAAAATGACGGTCCTTGGAAAAAAAATGAACTTGTCTTTTGTCTTTTCCCAACTACCTATATTCTAGTGGCATAGGCAGTGGCATAATCCTTAAGGGAAAGTCAAGGTTTTGTTTGTAACTATTGTGTGGGGAGCATAGTTTTACAATGGAATGGACTTCAAGCATTGTGCTTCTTGACATTTGAAGCATGTGAACAACATAGGACTTTCAATATCAAGTCTTTACTCTGGAAACTGGTTGACTTTTGATGTCTCTTATATGATAAGTCATAAATGCCAGTGTTATTAGACAAGCATGTTACCATAGCATTGGGGAGTACTTACCTCTGAAGTGTCCAATAAGGGGTTTGCCAGAGAGGATGTTAGAAAGAAGATTGTCAATGTGTTGTTATTGTTGTTATTAGTGTGTTGTTGTTGCAAAGCTGGAGTACCGCCTTCTCTTGTTCACATTCATTTCATTGATGGTCACAAAGCCGATTTAGCCTCACCTTATTAATCTAATTTTAGACAGAAGCATCAAGCTTTGCAGGCCTTCATTCTTCATGTAAGAAAACCGTGCTCAATCCTGTACCTGGTTGTTAGGTTAGCAGTATCTTTGAGATAAGAAGGTTGTTTTTTTAATCAATGTTTGACCAAGAGATATCCATTTGGATCTTCAACTGTCAGCGGTGGACTGGATTCATGATATTCCAGGATTTATCATGATTGGAGTCCTTTCCTACTTGAAGAAAATAAAGCTAATCCATGTTTTAACCTAATGGATGTCCACTTTAAAAAAATGTTTTAACCTCATGGTTAACATTGACTATTGTAAAATAGCTGTTGAGCTGCCATTGACTGAGTGGAATCTGGTACTTGGCAAGTCCCTCTTTTCAGGAGATAATTTCAGTACCACTCTCTGCAGGGGCATCTACCCTCGACCTGCTGCTGTTGGGTTTCTAGATCTTTGTGTCCAACTTTGGCAATGTCCTAGCCAGAGCCATCAAACAACTGTAAACTGGACAGTATGGGGGATACAAGACAAGAGAAGAACAAGAGGCAGAACCTATGTAGAGAACAGGAAACAATTCATGGTTTGGTTGAAATTAACTACAATTTCCTTTAATCTTAAAAAAAACTACAGTTTCCTTTTATCTGCGAAGAAGTTCTATGAGTACAGCTTGCCTTGTCAAAAAGATTCCATGAGTACAGCTGATGTAGATGTGACTAATTTTGATAGAAATAGAAACAACTCCATCAGTTGATGGCACCCTCAGTATGCCATTATGCAAGGTCCTTCAGGGTATGCCATTATGCATGGTCCTTCAGGAATTTTGCTGTTCCCCTCTCCATTATTTATGATCTTGTCTACATCTTGTTCTCTGATGCATTGAAAGGATCTTGTCTTCCGACATGATTGGCATGCTCTTGGCTTTCAGAGTTTGCCAAAGTATATAAGGTGGCAATCAATTGAGTTAAGAAATATGGATGTGTTTGAATGAATCTAGTGAATAAACACACCACCCCCTCAAAAAAAAAAAGATCACATTACAAGAAAAAAAACATATGATCCATTTGGTTTCTTTTTTCATACCGTACAGTATTTGCTCCAACTCTGTATGTGGCTACTAGTGGGGCGGCTGAAGTCATAAACACTTCAGGAATTACATGGATGTGAATCTATGCCCCCCCACTTCTGGAAAGTCTCCATTATGTGGTATCCAGTTGAGAAGGAAATTTCACTGATGATCAAGCGAGGGGCATAAATGATGATTCAGGAGTACTAGGTTTTTTCATGTATATGCTATTCTTTAGATTATAGCCTTTTGCTCCTGAAAGTGATAGAATTAAGCATGCAGTTTCAGGTTTTTGTCCTTTGTAATTGCAATATCATTTGGAGAAGAATCATCATGGTTTAATTGTCATCTTAAGTTCATCCGTGCTTAACCTTGATTACATGCAGAGCTTCTAATTGATCATCATTATGAACTATTTTAGTTATGTCATTGTTTTGTATTCGTGAGTGCTTCATAGCTGTGGTTCCCATTTTCTCTTTTTTGGATCTACTACTTTATGGATGACATTTCCACATTACTTGACTGCAGGAGAGGAGTCGTTGTCAGATGAACCTAAGCTTTTACTTCCAAAAAGAACATACCAACCCAGCCATGTGAAACGGAAAAGGACTCATGGATACTTTGCTCGGTCTCTTTCTCTACATTATTTTTTTTTTCTAATTCTGCTACTTTAGCAAAGTTTAACAACGTATCATCGTGCAAAAAAAAAGTTTAACAAAGTCTACAACCAGAATGCATATTCCTTTGTAAAGCTCATTGATAATAATCTATTTGATTCTAGTTCCAAAATTTGCAAATATTTTTTCAATTTGCATTATGTTGTGGTTCTTCTTGATACCACCTGAAATCTTACCTTGTCTTTTTATCCTCCACTTTTCTTCCTTTTCCCCTTTGCGGTACGGTGGATGTAGATAGTTACATGAATACAATACATGAACATACTACAGAGTGGTTATAAGTCACAAAACTTTATATTTTTATTGCTTGTATGAGGATGTGGGACCTGAAGCTCCATTTGCTTTCATGTGCCAACAGTAAAGAGACGAAAGGAGGGAGGAAGGTTATTGCACGGAGGTTGGCGAAAGGTCGACAGAGAATTACGGTCTGATGGTCTTTGATCTCTTTCCTAGAATCCCACAGTGCACTGCTCTCAGTTGAAGAGAAATTGGCATGAGCTTTCTACATCCAGTGTGGCTCTGCTTTGTTGTCTCAATAAGCATGATGGCCTTACGAATTCACAAGTTCGTGTTCCTTTTGAAACGGATATGCATTATGAAACAATGTAGCCTTTATGTTTGGTCATTTCTTGATTGTCTGGCAAAATCTTTTGAACTCTGCGCTCAGTGCGTCTTGTTCCGTAAACGAAAGGTCCCCGTGGCATCACTCCTCAGTCCTCACCAATTGATCTGACCTGGTTTTAGTCCGATGGAAATGGTCTTATTAATAGCGTACCAATTCAGATTGTTGATTTCGCATGGTTCTTCCACGGTGATGGCATGGGTATGATCAACTAACCCTCTGTTTTTGATTGGATGTTAGGGTCTGTTTTGTGTACCATCAAACTAAATCTATACCGTCAGTTATGAGAATTGCCAATTTTAAAAATTGATGATACTTAAGATGCCTTGTTTTATAAGTCGTATTTTTTTATGTATATTTGACTTTGGTTTTTGATAGTTTGATTGAAACTAAAATTGGCTTAAAAAAAAAAAATCGGTCTGCAAAGCAGTTTACGGCATTCCAAGCATGGAAGATGTCTTAATTATTGGCCATCTCTCTGGTGATAAGATGTGCGGAAGAAAGCATGTAAGCCTTTACTACTGAAGGGTCGTTATTGTCATTTGAGTAACATGTTCATCTATTTGAATGAAATTTTTTAAGGGTAAATTAATTAGGAGTTTTTATCAGGTGTTTGACTTATTTTAGGGGTGTTTATAATATGGTCTAATTCTAAAAATCGCACCGAACTAATTGATTCGGGTCAGTTTGGTTCGGGTGGACAGGTCTTGCGGTTCAGTTCTGTTTGTCGCTGGAAAATTGATTAAATTGAATATATATTAAATATATTTAATTATATATTATTTCAATGAGAAAGTGTGGCCCAGAGGGCACTTCATTCTGCATGAGAAGTCTCCAGTTTGAAACTTAGGTTCGATTTGGTTCGATTTTCGAAAAAAAATAATTCAAATCGAATTGAACTGTGAATATTTTAATTTATTTTTTAGTTCTTAATAGAATTTAATTCATTATGGCTAGTGTTATTTTTTATTATAATATATGTTAAGTCTAGTAAGAATTTCTCTATTATAATTAGAGATTTTTAATTAATTTATCTTTTGTTTAATGTTCTGTTATAGCGGGGAAAGAAAGTGATACCACCCTCAAAGTTAGTTTCTTTTTAAAATAAAAACATGCAGAAACTATTCATGATGCAGAAGTTTCCGATAATAGGATAATAGGTACAAGTATCTTAAAATTTTCCTATCACCTTAGAAGATAGTTTCTCAATATATATTAATTCATAAACAAATTGGTCTGGATCTCATTGGGGCTAGATGCACAATGAGCTCATGACGAGATCAGGTTGTGGTCTCACCCTCTCAATTTGATGACCAACTTGGACTCAGTACAACCCGATCACCGACGTCAGCGAGGACAGAGTTCACATTAAACCTAAACATGGCAGTATACTCGAGGGGGTATCTTGGAACTTTGAAATTGCCTTTAAACAATATGCAATGGTGCCATGTGTAGGATCATATATACTGCTTTTCAACGTGGTTGATGATAAATTTTTACCCTTGGGGGTGAACATTTGAATTAAGATACATGTCAGAGGATCCAAACTACTAAACCACTCCTATGTAACAAGTACAACACTTTTTTAAATTGTTGGCTTCCACACATTAAGCCATCATCATCTTCAATTAAAAAAGGGAAAAAAAACATCATCCCTAATTTTTCATCTTCATTCCTTAAGTCTTCTCTAATTTCTCGTCTTCATTAATTCCTCAAAGTGTCATAGTTTAAAGAGTAAATTAATTAAGAGTATCTGATTGTAATAGAGAGGTCTTTACTATAACATGATTTAACGTATACTATAACAAGGGATAATATTTATTGTAATATGTTATAATTCTGTTAGAGACTAAAAAAATAAGTCAATATTTGATAGAGATTCTTAATTAATTTACCCTAATTTAAACAAAACTAAGTTAAAAACTGCAACACTTCATACTATTATGAATAAGCCCCTCATATCTTTACAAGAAACACTCCTGAAATATATGTTCATAAAAAAGTATGTAATTGTGAGGGCTCGTAAACTAATATCTAAATTACAAGAGTCAGTTCATGATTAGTGTGGTGGTAATTTCTTGTTCGGTGATGGGCCGAATAGGCCTCCACTGAGAGAGAGGGAAGAACCATCGCCGGTGCGGACGAAAGCCTGCAAAACCAGGAGAGCGTCAGGGGGGTCCGGTTGGAGAACCGGGGGAACCCTCCGATGCCTAAGTCAGGTCAGACTGTGAGACAAACAGGAAAGGAAGGTTCCTTGTGTTGAACCACTCCTATATTTTACCCTTTTATTTTAGTGATAACAAATTTATGTTTAATTAATTATTATTAAAAATATTTAATATCATGTTTTTCTTAATAAATATAAATTTATGTGATTAATTGAATATTAAATATATTTAATACCATGATTTTTCTAATAATAAATTAAATATCATGATTTTCTAATAGATATAAATTTATGACATTATTGCCATGTGTTTTGCACTAAAATGATAATCGATGTCCATTCAATATACATCGATTTTAGTTCAAAGTGCCATAAGGATTTGCTCTCATAAGGATTCACTGTTATAAGGATTCGCTCTCATAAGGATTTGCTCTCATAAGGATTAACTGCTATAAGGATTCACTCTCATAAGGATTCACTCTCACATCGATTTGGTCCCATAACGATTTGATAAGTGACTCTCACATGGATTCCTTTGTAAGAACATGAATTTCATAAGTGAAACATGGATTTGATCTCTCTAAATATCGATTTCCTTTATATTTTAAAATGCTTTTGGCATCTAGTGAAAAAAGTCAAATATTCTTAATTTGCGTAATCTTTTATCTTTCTGTCATGAGATCTTTTTTGCTTATCTCTCTAGATCTCTTCTTTCCTGCCAACAAAAAGGGGATTACTTACTACTTCTGGGTGGCAACAAGAAACATAGAAGTATGAGCCTTTTTGACAGAAACACTCATTTAACTAAACACTTTCTTCTATGCTTGCAGACCTCGTAGACCACAAAATATCAGAAGAAAGAAAACATGAGCAACGGCTAGAACTCCAACGGATTTATTCACAGCTGCTCATATAAAAGAAGAAGCAAGGCTGAAGAAAGAAACATAGAGCTTTCCTGAAGATCTTTGAAGGAGTGTACAACCAGTGAGGAACCTGAACTCCAAATACACTCAAAGGAAAAGAGAGAAAGAGCCTGAGCCCAAGAAGAAGTGTTCAAGCATCTGAAGCACTCAAGCATTCAGCTCCTTCTCCTCTCTTCACTCTCTCTGTGTGCATCTTGTAATCTGGGGGAGAGAGTCTTTTAGCTGAGAGTTTCTTTTAGTTGGTTTTCTTCTGTTCCAACTCTCAGCAGTGTTCTTTCTTTTCTAAGAAAGATCTTTGTCCAGCTGTAGGACTGTATACAGTGTAGAACCTAGCTAGGGGTTTGTGTCTAGCAGAACCGCACTGAGGTTTGTACCAGGAGGTTTGCTTCTGAGCCTGCAAAAGAAGGGGGCTGCCTTCTTGCCCGGGAAAGAGAAGAAGACCAGCTGGGGTGCTGGGTGTTGTAGTGTCCTTAAGGGGGACTGTACCCTTGGTTAGTGAAATCCCAAGAGGTTGCTTGGGGACTGGATGTAGGACTTCCATGTGGGAAGGGCCGAACTAGGATAAATTTCTTGTGTCCTTTGTGTGATTGTTTATTTGCTTCCGCACTGCTACTCTTTATCACACTAAACTAATCAAACCTTTAAGTGTTAATTTCCGTGTTTAAGTTTCTATTTCAGAAAAAACCAATTCACCCCCCCTCTAGGTTAGCTTGCTGCCGTACCAAAAGTCCAACACCTTGGTGTGTAGATTCGCACGAGGGCGAGTGTGTGTGAGATAGGTCTCGTGCCTCTGCATGAAGGTTACATGTTCCTTATATAGGTTAGGGATTTGAAGGGTCCGGACATAGCCTTCTCCAATGATAACTAAAGGGACGCATCGGTTGAGTTCCCGAAGCGGGGGTTGTCTACTTAAGACGCCCGTTGGGATGCCAGGCGTTAAAGCCCCAGGTCGTGTGGCGGCGTGCCAAGCCTTCATATTAACTGTTGTGGTAGGTGAAGGGCCGCTTAGAGTCGCAGGCCATGGTAGTGCCGCGTAGGGGCTAACGGGGCGTGCTCGGTGTTCGGGGAGGCTGCCCGGTGCTCGCCACGGCCATAGAGGGTTCAAACAAGAGCCTCGTGGTCTGCCCGATAGATTGTATCCTATTTGAACAGGTCTGGAGGTGTCCGAAGACCATCTTTGAACTCTTAGGCACCTGATGGCTGAAGCGTGTTCGGAAACCAATGGCTGGATCTGAGGACACGTGGCCGAATGGCCATAGCCTAGCTGGCCCATTGGGCTATAATGGGTCTATGGGCCTAGGAGGCTAGAAATAGCCTCCTCACTCCCCCCCCCTCACGCTCTCAGGTTTGCTCGGGTGCGATCGCGAGCACTTGAGAGGGTAGACGTCTGCTCGGTGTCGCCTTCGCATTAAATGCGATGCTGACCGTGGCGGTATGTGTCCCCTGGCGATGCCGTTTCATGATGGCGGAGAGGACATGATATGACCATAGCTCAAAACGGCCCATTCGAATGGGCTGTTGGAAGGAGCGGACCGCCATTATTCACCTTTGAATTTTGTGCCTCTTCTTCCATATACGGAAGGGAAGAGGGGAAGGGAGTGCCTTACGCTTTCCTTCTTCAGAAAAGCATCTTCCTGCGCTTGTCGTTTGCGTTCTCGCCCCGCACAGCACCTTCCTTTCCATTCACTGCCTTCCACACGGACGTGAAGCAGCGATGGCGCAACGAGAGGGCAAGGCTATTTCCGTGGCTGGAGCGAGTGGAGAAGCGCCAGCGACGACGACAGGAACGAGTGGAAGAGCGTCAGCGACCACGAAGGGGCCGAAATACTGGTGTTTCGAGAACCTCTAGGAGCGCTATCGGATCGGAGAGGAGTATGATATCATAATGGCTCGCGAGGACTAGACCTACTTGCTGGACAAGCCAGGGTGCTTCGTACTCTCCCTGGATATCCTCAAAGTAGGGTTCTGGCTGCCATTGCTGGAAGTGGCGAGGGATTTGCTGACCGCGTGGAAGATAGAGCCAATCCAGCTGACGCCGAACTCGTGGAGGATGATCTACGTCTTCTGCATCATATGTCAAGAGCGAGGGCTTCAGGCTTCGGTAGGCATCTTCTGCAACCACTTCAGCCTTGCTTCGTCGCCACAGTATGGGAACGCGATCATGTACACGAAGCACCGGACGAACAGGATGCAGATTCACTTCTCCGGGTGTTTTTTGAACAACAAGGGCTGGATGGGCCGAGTTTTCTTCGTTGGTCGAAGGAAGGGAGTTGGATCACCAGAGTGGGGATTCCCTACTCAGGTGTGCGAGCCTCTGAAGAAAGATGTCGCACCCTTCCTTATCCAGGATGCGGTAAAGAGTTCGACAAACCTGTCCTCAGTGCTCTTGGAACACGTCGAGGATTATTTAATGGAGTATCAGCTTGTCAAGTACAAGCTCAGCCGGCCATGGGGTAAGTTTCCTCGCCCTCGAACTTGGCTTTGTTCTAATGAGGATGCAGCTTCTGAGCTTTCTGTTCCTCTTCTACAGATGCTGCCGAGCTAGCCGCTGGTCAGGACCAGGAAGATTTGGCCCTGTTCGCCGAACAGATTACTGTCAGGGCATACCTGACGTATCTGGGCAAAGACGCACCAGCGAAGACGGCCATAGGTGAACGCCCTGCTGCCAGCGGACGACCTGCCGAGTAGCGACCTCTGCGCATCAGCCTTCGGAAGGAGGCTGCTCCACAGAGGGAGGCGACCACCCCAAGGAGGGAGGTGGTGACCTCAGGGCAGGAGTCCGAGGAGGAACTCGAGGTTGCTCCCCAACTTCAACTTCGCAAGAAAGAGGAAGTTGGTGAAAGCGGCCGAACAGGAGAGGCCGAGGATCCCAACTACGACGGAGCCCCTAACCGTTGAGGGAATGCTCTATGAGCTGGGCCTCAGTGTCGAGCGCCCTGAAAAGTGCCAGTGCCCATGGGAGTTAAAATGATCATAGGATGTGTTACGACATGCATCCAGCGCCAGTTACTATCTAGATTAATGTATGACAATCAAAGTGCTATCTCTACAAGTGCAAGCGTGATCGTTACTAGTGCACCGTTGTGCAATTTACATGTTATATCGTTACATGGCCATTCTATTATCGTTCTCGTTGTACTATTTTCGCTGTGACAGTTGGAATTGTTCTCTCGTTATCGTGACATGCTCTACATGACTTTACTCTCTAGTTAACCTGCCATTAAGACATTAACTATTTAAAGCATGCTTGGGTTCATGAGATATTAAGTCCTACTGGGCGTTATTCGCTCGTCCTGCGTATTTATTTAATGTGTTCAGGTGAGTCAGATGGAGACGACCACACATACGAGGACGGGACTGAGGAAGATGCTCAGGAGTGACCATTTCAGCAACCAGTGCTATCTAGTAGTAGTCTGCTAGTAAAGCTATGAGTTAGTGAGTCAGTTAGTCATAATGTAATAGTTTGATTTTGAATAAAGTACTATGGGCCCTAGTTTTGGCTCTGATACGTTGATGTATTAGTCAGTTTATGAAGATGATGAGTTATTAGTAAATGTAATGGAGATTTTTGGATTATTAATGAGATATGAGGTTGTTTGGTATTATTCCATTGTGTAATGGTTTGTTATTATTTTTCGCTCTGCACTATTTAATAACTGTAATCCCGCTCCGATATTCCGCGTCAGGGCGTTACAGTTTTGTGGTATCAGAGCCAAGGTTTTTTGTGTAGTATAAGATGATCTAGATTTGACCTAACTTGACTTAGAGTATAATTCCATACCTTTGTGAGATGGTAATTCGTGGGTAAATGAGATAAATAAACTCACACACGCACAAACCTAGTGCAAACTCAACGACTTACATTAAAATTCTCTTTTGAAGGAACTTAATCAATGGCAGCGGAGCGTGCTCAACTCCGTGACATGTAGCAGACTATCCAACAACTTACCCAAGCTTTACTTCAGGCTGCTGGAGCCAACAACAATAATAACAACAACCGAGCAGCTGGTGATTTACATAGAAATTTCCGCAACCTGAATCCGCCTCGATTCAGTGGTACCACAGACCCTGATGAGGCCGAGAACTGGCTCAAGGAGATTGAGCGTATCTTCCGCGTCATGCAATGCGCGGATGGGGACAAGATACTACTAGCTACATTCCAGTTTGAACGGGACGCCCGTGCGTGGTGGGAGTCCGTCGAAGCTACCTGAGCAGATGCACAATCACATGGGAGGAGTTTAAGGAGCACTTTAACTCCAAATATTTCTCTGAAAGGGTCCAAGAAAGGAAGGCCTCTGAATTCGCTGCACTCAAGCAGAGAAACCTGACAGTTTCCGAATACGAAGCACAGTTCTCCCGATTGGCGCGCTATGCTAATCATCTGGTGAGCACAGAGAAGATGAAGGTGAAAAGGTTTCTTAATGGGCTCAGGCTTGCATACATCACCCAATTGGCACCTATGGACATCCAGACCTATCCAGAAATGGTCAGGAAAGCACAACTACTCGAGGATGCAACCGATCTCACTGATCGCATCAAGGGTAGAATGGTGAAGAAGGAGCAGACATCAGGAACCACCAGCAAGTCCGCTAATGACAGGAAAAGGCCGTTTAGCATTACTAATGGGCCAAGCCAGGAGCGGAAGCCCAAAGTCCCCACCACTACTGCTCCAAACAACAAGCCCAGATGCAAACATTGTGACAAGCTTGGTCACACGACAGAAGAATGCTGGAGGAAGGCTGGTGCATGCCTTCGTTGTGGGAGCCGAGAGCATCGGATTCCTGAATGCCCATTACTGAGGGAGAATGAGAAGCATCCTACGGGACCAAAGAAGCCAAGCAGACTCCAAGCCCTGCAAGAGGTAGAGACCACCGAGGAAGGTGGAGTTGTGGAAGGTACACTACCGGTCTTTTCTCACTCGGCATTTGTTTTGTTCGATACTGGCGCAACACATTCGTTCATATCACAAGCATTTGCTGATACCTTAAATGAGAAACATGCATCTATGACATTTGAATTATCTGTCACAACACCACTAGGAGAAAAGGCTCAATTGAATAAATATTTTCCATTAGCTGATGTTAAGATTGGTGAACTCAATCTAAGAGCTGACTTGATCTGTATGCCCATGGAGGGCTACGATGTTATTCTAGGAGCCGATTGGCTATCCACGTATGGGGCTATCGTGGATTGTCGAAGAGGGAAAATTTCTTTTAGTGAATTCCCTAAGCTGACCTTCACAGGACGTAGGCACAAGAGACACTTGTCCCTCGTCTCTGCTATAAAGGCACAGAACATGATAAGGAAAGGGAGTATGGCGTTTCTTACCGCCATCATAGTGGAAAAGAAAGCACTTAAGATATCAGACATCCGCATAGTGCAAGAATACCCTGATGTGTTTCCCGATGAGCTACCAGGCATTCCACCTGAGAGAGATGTGAATTTCTCTATTGATCTCGTACCTGGAGCTGCACTGGTTTCACGCCAACCCTACAGGATGTCTCCTGCTGAATTGAAAGAGTTGAAAGAGCAACTAATGGAACTTCTAGAAAAGGGTTTCATTAGGCCAAGTACTTCTCCTTGGGGAGCACCAGTGTTGTTCGTCAAGAAGAAGGACGGATCTATGAGATTATGCATCGATTACAGGCAGTTGAACAGTCTCACTATCAAGAACAAGTACCCTCTGCCGCGTGTCGATGAGTTGTTTGATCAGATATCAGGAGCAAAGTATTTTTCTAAGATTGACCTTAGATCGGGATATCATCAGATGAGGATTCAAGATGCAGATATCTACAAGACAGCTTTCAAGAGTAGGTACGGTCATTACGAATTTGTAGTCATGCCTTTTGGACTAACCAATGCTCCTGTAGCTTTTATGCAATTAATGAACAGCATCTACCGGCCCTACCTCGACAAGTTCGTCGTGGTATTCAATGATGATATTCTCATATACTCCAAGACCAAAGAAGAGCACGAGGAGCATCTGAGGATCGCTCTGCAAATCTTGCGGGACAATCAACTCTACGCCAAATTGAGCAAGTGTGAATTCTGGCTCAAGGAGGTGTCATTTCTGGGTCATGTTATTTCCAAGGACGGTATCGCTGTCGACCCTTCCAGGTAGAAGCCATGCTCAACTGGGAAAGGCCGACCAATGTCACAGAAATCAGGAGCTTTCTTGGACTGGCTGGATATTACAGACGGTTCATAACAGACTTCTCCAAGATAGATGTACCTCTTACGCGTCTTACGCGAAAAGAGAATCCCTATGTCTGGAGCAAGGAGTGCGAGAAGAGCTTCCAGACACTGAAGCAGTTGTTGACATTTGCACCTGTCCTCGCATTACCAGTCGAAGGAGCAGGATTCTCAGTCTACACTGATGCATCTGGAATCGGTCTAGGTTGTGTATTAATGCAGAACGAAAAGGTGATAGCTTATTCTTCAAGGCAGTTAAAGCCACATGAAGTCAATTATCCTGTCCATGACTTAGAGCTAGTTGCTGTGGTATTTGCACTCAAAATCTGGAGGCATTACCTGTATGGGGAACAATTTATTGTCTACTCCGACCACAAGAGTTTGAAATACTTATTTTCTCAAAAGGAGCTCAATATGCGACAACGGAGATGGCTGGAGTACTTGAAAGACTTTGACTTCAACATCAATACCACCCCGGCAAAGGTAACGCAGTAGCTGATGTACTCAGTAGAAAGGCAGTAGCTTCGTTATCCTGTCTAGTCATGGGCGAGATGCAATTGCTAGAGCAATTCGCCAATCTAGATCTAAATATTGAAAAGAGGAGTGATAAGATGATCGTGGCTAATCTTAAAGCTCAACCCGACATCTTTGTTGAGATCAGAGAGCAACATGCTAATGATCCGTTTCTAATCAGAGTAAGAGAGACCATAGCTGACAAGCCATACTTCTCCATCACTGAAGATGGAAGAATATTATTCCAAGCCAGGACTTGTGTGCCTGACAATGAAGAGCTGAAAAGGAAACTAATGGATGAAGCCTACAAGACCAAGTACACAACACATCCAGGTGCAACCAAGAAGTACCAAGACATGAAGAGGTCATTTTGGTGGCCAAACATGAAGCGTGAGGTAGCTGAGCATGCCGCGCACTGCCTCACTTGTCAGCAGGTAAAAGTATAACACCGTCGTCCTGCGGGTGTACTTAGACCCCTGGACATACCTGAATGGAAGTGGGAAAGCATCGGAATTGATTTCATCTTGGGTTTACCCCGAACTCGTGGTAGACTTGATGCTATCTGGGTTATTGTGGACCGTTTAACCAAGTCCGCACACTTCCTTGCCATTAAGAGCACTTGGAGTGTGGATGTGTTAGCAGCATTGTATGTAAAGGAGATAGAGAGATTACATGGAGTCCCTGTGTCCATTGTCTCAGATCGTGACCCGAGATTCACATCTAAATTCTGGAGGGGACTTCAGACAGCGTTGGGCACAAAACTCAACTTTAGCACAGCTTTCCACCCACAGATGGATGGACAGACTAAAAGAACAAATCAGATAGTGGAAGACATGCTACGAGCTTGTGCTATAGACTTTGAGGGGTATTGGAATGAACAATTGTCACTGATAGAATTCGCCTACAATAACAGTTATCAGGACAGCATCAAGATGGCACCATTTGAAGCATTATATGGTAAAAGTTGTAGATCGCCAGTATGCTGGAATGAAGTAGGTGAGCAGCAATGGCTAGGACCATACATGGTGCAGAACACTAGTAGGGACATACAAATTATCAGAGATAGAATTAAGATAGCTCAATCCAGGCAGAGAGCTATGCAGACAAAAGAAGAAGGGACTTAGAATTTCAAACTGGAGATCATATAATGCTAAAGTATCCCCGACCCGAGGATTTCAAAGGTTTGGGATGAAAGGCAAGCTGAGACCGAGATTCATAGGTCCATTTGAAGTATTGGATAGAGTTGGCGAGGTGGCATACCGACTAGCACTACCTCCCCAGTTCTCTACCGTACACAATGTTTTCCATGTATCCATGCTGAGAAAATACGTGTATGATCTGTCACACGTAATCAGCTATGATGACATTACTCTGAACAAGGATATGACCTATGAAGAAAGGCCAGTGAAGATCTTAGACAAGAAGATGCAACAGCTTCGGAATCGATCCATACCCGTGGTCAAGATTCTGTGGAGGAATCACGAAGTTGAAGAGGCAACTTGGGAGCCCGAAGCAACCATGCGACGAAATTATCCGGATTTATTTAGTAAGACATTCTTCCTCTTACGATTATATGAATTTGGGGACCAAATTCTTTTTAAGAGGGGGAGGATGTAGCAACCTTGATTTTTCAAATCAAGAAAAATAAAAATTTTATTTAAATAAATAAGATAAATCGATTTAATTATAATAAAGGGAGAATACATGGAATAAAAGGGAATTAATGCAATACCCATTAAGCTAAATTATTAATGGGTTACTCTAATAACCAAAACCAAATAGATTGGGCCCAATTAGTGATAGCCCATCTTGAGAGGAGAAGTAATTAGGTGAAATTCGTATCTAATTAATAATAAAAAAAAGGGTCAAATTAACTATTAAAATAAGTTATATCTATCTTAAAAAGAGTCCTACACTTACCCTAAACATTTACCCACGAAATTGGAACCCTTCCCAACTCTATTAGGTGGATAAATAAGAGAAAGTGAGAGATAAATGCCAATTTTCGGAGTTGGATGAGAAAGAAAGAGTTTTAGGTGACTTAGAACTCTATAGGCTATCAAAACACCCCCCATTTGACCCTAGCACCCCACAATTTTGTGCTAAGACTTTTGGAGACGAAGAGGAGAGGATCTGGACCAAGGAGCAAGGAAGGAGAAGGCTTAGAGCAAGAAGGGTTTTCATAATCTCGTCATCCAAACTAGGGTTTTCTTACTCCATGAAAAAGATAGGCAATCTCTCAAGCTAAAATCGTGAAATAATTACCCTAGGTAGAGTTCATGTACCTCTTCAAAAGCCCTATGGTTTTGTGGTATTAGGTTCATCCATTTGGGCGAATTTAATTCGTGAAGCCCTGCTGTACCATGAACCTGAAATCTCATGTTCTCTCTAATTCCTTACATGTACTTGTTCCCATGCTATGAGAAAATTCTCATTGATACTACATTAGAATAGCTTTTAAACGCCTTTGGTTTCGTTCTATTTCGATCTCCCATAAGGGAGAATTAATTCTTTGAATCTCTGTCAGATACATGCATCCGACCCTTCATGATTTCTTATGAACCCCGTTTATGCTTGACTTCAGATCATGATAAAATTATCATAATTACTACATCCTGTTAGATTTTGAACGCCCTTGGTTTCGTAATTTTTCTTCATTTATACACCTCTAATTAATTCGTTGAACCCTGACTGTTCCTGTTTAGGTCACTAAAAAGTAAAGTGATCAATGCATATCTAAACCTTGTCTAATTTCAAATTAATCGTGCATGTTGATAGATGTACATGTCTACTTTTGTTTAAAATTGGTTTCGGGATTTTTGGATCACCGTACTATTTTATATGAAATTTAGAACGTCCCTGTGTCACAGAGGACTCGCCCTGGGAAAAAGGGAAAAACCCGGACCGCCCCTGATATCGCGGCGGCGCGATATGCCGCGATAACAGGCAGGTCGCTGTCGGCTTTCAGGCCACGTCATGAACACGACGGGCCTAGCCGCCACGTTCCCAAACCCGAACCAGGCCAGGCCGGCCGGTTCGCTTGTCACGCCAGGCCGAACCACCGCGGTCAGAACCGCGACGAGATACCCCGTCGCGACACTCGGCCAGAACAATAATTATGCTTGTATCCCTGCTGATTAGTCTATATACTTCTTAATTAGCCATGATTAACCCATGTTATAGTTAATTCGACTTGGTAAATTAATAATTGGCTTTAATGATATACATTTAATTATTTAAAATGACATTTACACGACTTGTCATATCCTTAAGATTTCTTTACACTTGCACACACATAACATTTTAAATTGCCATTTGATCTTGATAAATTATGCAATAATGTATTCGGTAAATTATCAAATAAATGACTAAATTACCCTATTTTGATAAATACAATTGTTTCCATTTTACTCGCTCATTTTATCTACTGATACTGTTTTCCCTCGGCCTTCGAGCACTCGAGGCACAACGGACCCGTTTTTACACACTTTTCCTTGACTTGGACCACCTCTCCACTGAGAATACCCTCGACTAGACCAGGGACTCCTTGTCAAGACCTCCGTAAGTCTTCTTGGCTTTGGCGCACGTCCTTAGTCAACGAGCTGGTTGTACCCCAAAAACCCGTTACACTCTTAGGGATCAGTACGATCCAAGCCCTAGTGTTCCTTCTCGTCTTGAGTTCACGCCGGACCACCTGACCTGTGTACACAGCACGGCTAAGGGGCGGTTGTGACTTCTACCAGACTGCCAGCACCCGACCTGGTGCTGTGCAACCGTTACTATCGGAATTTCACGTGTTTTACGGAATTGTCCCTATCTCATCTACTATCTATATCCTCTCATCTGTTCACATTCTCTCTACACTCTCATCTATCTCGTCTAGTACTCTCTTATCTCTTCTTGGTACTCTATTGGCCATTCGTGTGATTGTCTAAGATAAAAGAAATGACTAATGCCAGCGCAATAGGGCCGATCAGGTCCTGGGAGGAGCGCCCGAAAAGTGCCAGTGCCCATGGGAGTTAAAATGATCATAGGATGTGTTACGGCATGCATCCAGCGCCAGTTACTATCTACATTAATCTATGACAATCAAAGTGCTATCTCTACAAGTGCAAGCGTGATCGTTACTAGTGCACCGTTGTGCAATTTACATGTTATATCGTTACATGGCCATTCTATTATCGTTCTCGTTGTACTATTTTCCTTGTGACAGTTGGAATTGTTCTCTCGTTATCGTGACATGCTCTACATGACTTTACTCTCTAGTTAACCTGCCATTAAGATATTAACTATTTAAAGCATGCTTGGGATCATGAGATATTTAGTCCTATTGGGCGTTATTCGCTCATCCTGCGTATTTATTTAATGTGTTCAGGTGAGTCAGATGGAGACGACCACACATACGAGGACGGGACTGAGGGAGATGCTCAGCAGTGACCATTTCAGCAACTAGTGCTATCTAGTAGTAGTCTGCTAGTAAAGCTATGAGTTAGTGAGTCAGTTAGTCATAATGTAATAGTTTGATTTTGAATAAAGTACTATGGGCCCTAGTTTTGGCTCTGATACGTTGATGTATTAGTCAGTTTATGAAGATGATGAGCTATTAGTAAACGTAATGGAGATTGTTGGATTATTAATGAGATATGAGGTTATTTGGTATTATTCCATTGTGTAATGGTTTGTTATTTATTTCTCGCTCTGCACTATTTAATAACTGTAATCCCGCTCCGATATTCCGCGTCGTGGCGTTACAGTTTTGTGGTATCAAAGCCTAGGTTATTCTTAAGTATAGGATGATCTAGGTTTGACCTGACTTGACTTAGAGTCTAATTCCATACCTTTGTGAGATGGGTAGAACCGTGGGTAAATGAGATAAAATAAACTCACACACGCACAAACCTAGTGCAAACTCAACGACTTACATTTAAATTCTCTTTTGAAGGAACTTAATCAATGGCAGCGGAGCGTGCTCAACTCCGTGACATGCAACAGACTATCAAACAACTTACCCAAGCTTTACTTCAGGCTGCTGGAGCCAACAACAATAAACAACCGAGCAGCTGGTGATTTACATAGAAATTTTCGCAACCTGAATCCGCCTCGATTCAGTGGTACCACAGACCCTGATGAGGCCGAGAACTGGCTCAAGGAGATTGAGCGTATCTCCGCGTCATGCAATGCGCGATGGGGACAAGATACTACTAGCTACATTCCAGTTTGAACGGGACACCCGTGCGTGGTGGGAGTCCGTCGAAGCTACCCGAGCAGATGCACAAATCACATGGGAGGAGTTTAAGGAGTGTTGCCCAGCTAGCTAGCCCAGAGGGGGGGTGAATGGGTTAATAAAACTTCGATCTTTGATTAAAACCTGTTTACTGAAAAGATTGCACAACTTAATAACAAGGTTAGAGTTAGAGCAAACAAGACAACAATCACACAAAACACATCCACAAGACACAAGGATTTTTATCCTGGTTCGGAACTCCTCTCCACAGGAGACCTACGTCCAGTCCCTGAGCAATACCTCAGGATTTTACTACCAAGGGTACAATCCCCCTTAAGGATCCTTACACCCAGCCTCAACTGGTCTTCCTTCAGCCTGAAGGGTACAACAACCACCCTGGATACCACCAGGTCTTCCTTCGTCCAGAAGGGTACAACAACCACCCTGGATACCACCAGGTCTTCCTTCGTCCAGAAGGGAACACAATCTAATAAAAGGAGTGTGGAAACAGGCTTCAGACTCTAGCTTGACCAGCTACACACTGAAGCTCCTAAGCCCCCGAGAGAGAGAGAGATTTAACAAGGTTTTTCTCTCCAAGGACCACACAGGCTCTTACAAAAGAGAAGATTCCTTTTGAGCACAGAGAGCTAAGAGCTTAGAACCAGGTTTGGAGTGGAGGCTTCGCTCTTCTTCAAAGTTCTAAAGATTGTGAGAGATGGATTTCTTTCTTCTTCTGAAATCAAGCGATGTTGCTCACACTTCTTCTTTTCGTCTTGAGTCTTCTATTTAAACTGCTGATTCAAATTCGAACGTTGATGTGTCCGTTGTCTCTTATCCTTGTGTACGTTAGACTGGTCACTGAGGAAGCTTCTGATCGTCAGTCTTTTATCCTGGTGTACACGCCAAAGAGATGTCATAAAACTTTGTATCTTGTGTCCAACGTTGTCCAGATGAGTCTTGTCAGATATCTGTAAGCATATCATCAATAAATAGAAGACAGCTAGGACTGCTGTCTATTGTTAGTTGAGAGGGAACAGATATTGCAGTATATAGCAAAGCTCCTTTCTGTCCCAAAAAGTACGTAGACAGAGTAGCATAGAAATGGAAGATATTGTCTGCATGCATGGGAGATACGATCGGAGAGCATTTAATGCATAGCAGTCAACGGACAAGATATGACTTTGACTTTTCAACGCTATTAAAAAGCATTATACTGATGCATCAAGAAATTCGATAAAAAGAATCTTGCTGACTTCATAACTTATGAAATCGTTATGAATTATAGCAAGTCGTTATGAACTGTAAAGAAATCGTTGTGATAACTTATGAAGCCGTTACAACAGGCAAGTCGTTGCGAGTTCTAAAGAAATCGTTGCAAGAAATCGTTATGACTAATAAAGAAATCGTTACGCGAAATCGTTATGACTATCGAGTTGTAAAGAAATCGTTATGACTATCGAGTTGTAAAGAAATCGTTACACGAAATCGTTATGAATTCTAAAGAAATCGTTATGACTATAGAGTCGTTGCGAGTTCTAAAGAAATCGTTACAAGGTCTAAAGAAATCGTTACGGCTAGAGAGTCGTTGCGAGTTCTAAAGAAATCGTTACGAGGTCTAAAGAAGTCGTTACGGCTAGAGAGTCGTTGCGAGTTCTAAAGAAATCGTTACGAGGTCTAAAGAAGTCGTTACGGCTAGAGAGTCGTTGCGAGTTCTAAAGAAATCGTTACGAGGTCTAAAGAAGTCGTTACGGCTAGAGAGTCGTTGCGAGTTCTAAAGAAATCGTTACGAGGTCTAAAGAATCGTTACGGCTAGAGAGTCGTTGCGAGTTCTAAAGAAATCGTTACGAGGTCTAAAGAAATCGTTACGGCTAGAGAGTCGTTGCGAGTTCTAAAGAAATCGTTACGAGGTCTAAAGAAATCGTTACGGTAACGATTTGAGTGTTCCGGTCAAAGAGGAAGTCGTTCTGCTTATCAAAGAAGTCGTTACAGGGACTTGGATAGAAATGATGGGACTTACCAGATTGTCTTGATCTTTCATTTTTCTTTTGCTTCCTGTTCTCAAGGCTCAAGAAATCCATTAGTGTTATTTTGTTAATCATCAAAATTAATATATAAATAAATGGAAATATTTATTATGGGGACAGTTTGGTCATCAATCTCCCCCTTTTTGATGATGACAAAATATACTAAACATCAGACAAAGAATGAAATATGTTTTTCAGATTTACGTTAGTTGTCTCCCCCATTTTGTCATTAGGCAAAAAGATAAGCTGTGAGACAAAGAAGAGAGAAAGATTTTTATTAAGATGGAGAAAGATAATACAGAGGAGATAACAAGGAGGCATGCTGTGAGATAACAGCCCATGCCTTGATCTCAAGATCCTCAAAAAGTTGTAGAAAAACTCCAGAAGCAACTGAGAAGGAGGGTCCCATGGAAGGGATGTTCCTCTGAATGTAGAGTTGCCTTTGCTGCTCTAAGAATTCTCCATACTGAGTTTTGTCCAAAATGAATCTGTAGTAAGTACTCTTGCCAAAACTGGCCCTATGGAGAAATCTGTCCAAGGAAATTGGATAGTGAATCTTTTGATTTAACAGATCCTGCTTTAAGGCATAGAAAGCAGAATATCTAGATGCCCATACAGCATAGAGCTCTGGTATGGGTGCGATGGAATTTAGATCCATAAAGGCTTCGGCAGAAAGAGCAGGCTTCCTCTGACTGACTAGATCTTGATTGATAGCTTCCAATTGCTGATAAGAGGCCCGATAGAGAAGCTCCCATTCTGATGAGGTGAGTCTTTCACACTCAGAAATGAGTGGAGCTAAGGTCTGAGAAGACATGCGGCCAGAGTGATATTCTCTGAAGATGAACCGCAAAAAAGAAGGAGATCGGCCCTGCTTGGCTGACATCCGGCCCAACTGTCTTGCAAACATATCTAAAGCATGAGACCCAGCATCTGAATCAAACACTAAAGAGTGCAGCTTCGGCAGAAGAACTGGAAAATCAACCTTGAAGGAGACAAAGTCTACTGTAAGAGGAAGGTTGAGAGGGGTTTCTGATTGCAGCACAGTAATCTGCGAGTTGAACTGGCAAAACTGAACTTCTGGAATTTTGTTCAAGTAACAGAAGTCACTGTACAGCTGAAAGGCTCTGGCAACGCGAATTTCCTTCAAAATGAAGGATCCCCAAGAGTTCTTGTGCTGGAAGATAAACCACTCAGAGAAGGTGAGTGGGTGAGCTCTGAGAGAGAGAGATTCGGCCCTTGCAGTCAGGTATTTTGAGTACTGAGCCTTGTTTCCTTTGATAGCTGCCCACTGATCTTCAGTCTTGAACTCAGTGCCCTCAAAGATTTTGGATTTGAAAGCTTGAGATATCTGAGTAAAAGGAAGAACAATGTCCAGGTGTTCGGAGAGGTTGAGAAAAGGAATACCATAAATGGTAGAAAGAATGCATTTCTGGAGGTATTCTTTGTAGATAGGTCTTCTCTTAGGATCAAGGGTAAGAGAGTACCATAAAGGAGGGTAGAGAGAAGCAGAAGGAGTGCTTAGAGAGGAAGAGGTTTTTCTCTTTTTCAAGACAGGACTAGGAGGGTCAGTCCTGTGAATGTGAGAGGCTGTGGAAAGAATGGTGAGGAGAGTGTTCCTTTCAAAATGGTCTGGAACATTGGTGTCAAAAATACCAAGAGGCAGAGGTTTCACTGGAGGAAAGATAACAGAATTAGGAGGAGTAGGAGGATAGAAAAAGTGTTTAGGATTAAAGGAAGAGGTTGGTTGAGGATGAGATGTTTGGATTTTAATAGGTGAAGGTTGAGGAGTTAATGAGGATGAAGCTGAGATGAGAGCTGGAGTAGGTGAGAAGGAGGGTTGAGAGGAAGTAGAGGATGAGGAAGGTTGGGTGCGAGGCATGGGATGTTTTATGGTTGGTGGAGCAGGAGGTGCAGTAGGAGGAGATGAAGGTGTGGAGAGGGTTGGAGTGGCAAGAGATGAAGTATCAGGGGCCTTGGAGACTGACACTGGCTCTTTTCCTTTGGCCTGACTTTCTCTGACTGCAGGAGAGGGTCCTGAAGACCCTGAGGCTGCCACTGGTCCGGGTGACCTTACAACTGATGGCCCTGATGGCCCTGACCCTTGAACTGGCGGCCCTGTTGGCCGAGAGACTTCTGCTGGAGGCCCTGGTGGCCTAGGAACTTCAGCTGGAGGCCCTGGTGGCCTAGGAACTTCAGCTGGACTGCTCTGAGTAGGTGCAGGAGGGACACCACTAGACTTTGAAAGATTAGCCAGCAAATTCTTCATATCAGACATTTCTTTATTGAAATACCTCATTGCATTTCTTATTGAGGATACGTCTGAGGAGGTTGAAACTTGATTTGAAACAATTCCTTGTATGCCAGACTGAACTGATGCCAAGATCTCTCCTTGGGCTTTTAACAAGGCCATAACATGCTTCAACTTTACTTTCCTATGGCCCTTCCTTGACCTCCTGTGAACAACTCTTTTCTGCTTACCTGGCTGAGAGACAGGCTCCTCAAGATTTATAGTTGCACTTGGGCCTTCACTAACATCAACCATGGCTGGAGCTGGAGTTTCCTGAGTAGGTGCAGCTTTCTCAGAAAAGGCTTCATTCTCTGGCTTTTCACTCTCAGCATGCTCCCCTGAATGGGAGCAGGGACTTCAATACTTTCTTGCTCCCCCTGAGCAGGAGCTTCTTCCAAGACAACATCTTCATCAGGTCCACCTGCCTTAGAAGAGACTGAGATGGAGGGAATGGAGTCCAATACTTCTTTTAAAATAGAGGCGACTAAGGTGGTGGGCAAGGAATCTGCCACACCAGCTGCACCCTCTTCCAATTGAGCTTCGGATTGGCATCCCACAGCTGACTCAACTGGTTCTTGCTCTGCTGGACTTGCTGCTGCTTGCTCTACTTCTACTGCTTCTGGAATATCTGCAATAACTGCTTCTCCTTCAGCCACAGAGGATTTCGACCAAACTCCTTCTTGCACTGAAAAACCACTTTTCTTCAGGTTTCTGGACCTTATAGACTGGCCCATCTTTTCAGCTACCGCACCTGACAGATCTACTCCAAAGTGCTTGAAAATCTTGGTCAGAAGATGGGCATACGGAAGGGAAACATTCAACTTGCTCTTTGTTTCCCATAACTGAGCATGTGCAAACATCATTCGCTCAATCATCACTGCGGCCAGGTTTATCTCTTTGTTCTGGATTGCCCAGAACATTATGTCCGAATCTGCCCTAGTGCATGAGGAAAAGGTAGCACTACGGGGAACTAAGATTTGGCAGACTATAAAGTGAAGCAATCGGTTGAACGCGGACATCTGATTAATATCAAGCTTCCCATCCTTCAACTTAAATCCTGGACCGATAATCCCGAGACCTTTGACTTCATCATTCACAGAGTGAATGCCACTAAATCCAGAGGTCTTTACTCCAAACAGATCACGCAAAAGCTCATGGGTTATTCTGATTTGGATACCCTTGACAGAGGAAACAAGGGATCCATCTGCTTCTGACTTCAGACAGATGTAGAAGGCTTTTACCAAGTCCGGGTAGCTTACCTCACTGAAGGTGACCACATCCATCCACTGCGATCTTCTTAGAGTATCAACTAGCCTGGCCATGCCACTCTTCTCAAGATTCTGAACATCCACTGCCTTATTTCCGCAAATCTTTGTCTTCACAAATGTAAATCTTTCTTGCTCCCTTGGGGATAAATACTCAGCACTGTAGCCCCCAACACTTCCGGAGATCAACGGAGCGGCCATGGGTGCAGAGAAGAAAAGATTCTGGAAGGGAGGATGATGGAAGGGACGGAAGTTCTCGAAGGAGTTCTTCGCGGGAAGAGAAGAAGGCTTCGAAAGATGCAGAGAGTCGATCCCAAAATCGTTAGGGCATCAGCTTTGGGTGAACAGATAGAGAATAAAAAGGGTAAAGGTAGAAGACGAATCGATCTCAAAGCGATTTGGATAAAATAATATTACTTTAATGACAGGAGGAGCGCCAAAAGGCGGCAAAGGTAGAAAGCGACAAAAAGGTTTGACAAGTCAAACAACTTTCTACACAGAAGCGGTCAAAGCATATAGATAACTGAGTTTTGTTTAACTTTAACGGAGAGAGAACTTTTCATTTAATCTGAAAAATTTATATGTCAATAAAATCACAGAAATTCTTTCACAAATTGCACATCCCTAGTTCCCTTCTAAGAGATGTAAATCTCTCTTCAGGTAGGGCTTTTGTGAAGATATCTGCCAATTGACCATTTGTATCTATAAACGAAATTTCTAAATTACCACTAGCTACATGGTCTCGAATAAAATGATATCTTACCTCAATGTGTTTCGTCCTTGAGTGTTGAACTGGATTTTTGGTGAGGTTGATGGCACTAGTATTATCACACAATAGAGGAATTGATTTGATGTGAATGCCGAAATCTTCAAGTTGTTGCTTTATCCAAAGAAGTTGTGTACAGCAACTTCCAGCAGCAACATATTCCGCCTCAGCTGTTGATAGAGCTACTGAATTTTGTTTCTTGGATGTCCATGATATTAAGCATCCTGCAAGAAACTGACAACATCCACTGGTGCTCTTTCTATCTACTTTGCAACCAGCATAATCAGCATCTGAATATCCTATTAGATTTATCTCACAAGATCTAGGATACCAGAGACCTAAATCATGAGTTCTAGCTAAATATCTAAATATTCTTTTTACAGAGATTAAGTGAGACTCTCTAGGGTCTGCCTGATATCTAGCACACATGCATACACTGAACAAAATGTCTGGTCTACTGGCAGTTAAGTAAAGTAATGATCCTATCATACCTCGATAATTCTTTTGATCTACCCTTTTACCTTTTTGATCACTGTCCATTCTGGTTGATGTGCTCATTGGAGTTGATAATGGCTTTGCATCTTCAAATCCAAATTTCTTCAACAGCTCTTTGGTGTACTTTGCTTGACAGATATGAGTGCCATCCTTCCCTTGCTTGATTTGCAATCCAAGGAAGTAGCTTAACTCCCCCATCAAGCTCATTTCGAATTCTCCCTGCATAAGCTTTTCAAAGTACTTGCAAAGAGATTCATCAGTAGATCCAAAAATAATATCATCCACATAGATTTGTACAAGAAGTATATGTTTAACCTTAGATTTTATAAATAATGTACTATCTACTTTACCTCTAGTGAAACCATGATTTAATAAGAAATTACTGAGCCTTTCATACCAGGCTCTAGGAGCTTGCTTTAGACCATATAAAGCCTTATGTAGTTTAAATACATGATTTGGAAATTCAGAGTCGTCAAAACCTGGAGGTTGTTCAACATAAACTTCCTCCTTGATGAAACCATTTAAAAAGGCTGATTTGACATCCATTTGAAAAAGTTTTAAATCAAGTGCGGATGCATAAGCAAGTAAAATCCTAATGGCCTCAAGTCTAGCTACAGGTGCATAAGTTTCATCGAAATCTATGCCTTCCTCTTGGGAGTAGCCTTGAGCCACCAATCTGGCTTTGTTCCTTAAGATTATTCCAGACTCATCCAGTTTATTTCTGAACACCCATTTGGTGCCAATAACTGAATGATTGGATGGTCTAGGAACAAGTGACCATACTTGGTTTCTCTTGAACTGATTTAGTTCATCTTGCATGGCTAGTATCCAAGATTCATCAGATAAAGCTTCATTGACTGTCTTAGGTTCTACTTGAGAGACAAATGCTAAATAGTCGCATGGAATTACATTACCTCTAGTTCTTACCCCTACAGATGGATCACCAATGATGTTTTCAGGAGGGTGATCTTTCTGATGTCTCCATTCCTTTGGAAGATCTTTATGTTGGATTTCTGTTTGCTGCAGTTCTTCCAGAGTTGGATCCTCTTTGTCCTTAATTGAAGTTTTCTTTAATTTTTCGGACAAGACATCTGCATCATCAATGTCACTAATTTCTTCCTTTTTCAAGGAAGGGTTAGATTCATCAAAATAACATGTACTGATTGTTCAATTAATAAGGAACGTTTATTGAAAACTCTATAACCTTTAGGTTTAGAGGAATACCCCATGAAAATGCCTTCATCTGATTTGGCATCCAACTTACCAATGTCCCTTTTTCCATTGTTATGGATGAAGCAAGGACATCCAAATACTCTGAAATGGCTAATCTTTGGCTTCTTTTCTTTGTAGAGTTCATAAGCAGTCTTTTTCAGAATTGGCCTGATCATCACTCTATTTATGATATAACATGCAGTGTTGATAGCTTCGGCCCAGAAATATCTTGGCAGATCATATTCTGATAACATTGATCTTGCCATATCCAAAAGAGTTCTGTTTTTCCTCTCAGCAATTCCATTCTGTTGAGGTGTCCTTGGAGCTGAGAAGTTGTGCTCAATTCCTTGATCATCACAGAACTTCGTAAACTTTTCATTCTGAAACTCACCACCATGATCTGATCGAATAGAGACAATTGAGAATTTCTGATCTTTCTGAACTTTCTTACTGAAGCTGACAAAATTCTCAAATGTGTCATCTTTGTGCTCTAAAAAGGATACCCAAGTGAATCTTGAATAATCATCAACTATTACAAATCCAAAATTCTTTCCTCCCAAACTGGTAGTCCTCATTGGCCCAAATAAATCCATGTGAAGTAGTTCTAAGGGCTTTGAGGTGGTTACTACAGTCTTTGATTTGAAGGAGCTCTTGGTGTGCTTTCCTCTTGCACAAGGTCTGCAAATGCTATCCAATCTGAAATTTACCTTTGGCAGTCCTTCAACTAGTTTTCTTTTCTGAGCTTGTTCAGCCCATCCAAGCTGCAGTGGCCCAATCTTCTGTGCCACAACTCAGTTGATTTATCTTTGCTAGCTGCCAAACACACATCTTGATCCTTGAGTTCATCGAGATATAGAACATACAAATTTCTTTCTCTGTAGGCTTCAAATATGACTGCACCATCCTTTAAGATACTGCATTTTGATTCTTGAAACTGAATTTGATGGCCTTTGTCACACAACTGGCTGATGCTGATGAGATTGTGCTTTAACCCTTTGACCAGCATTACATCCTTTATGACTGATTTTCCTTTGATGTTCACAGACCCGCTTCCTATCACAGTCCCTTTTCCATTATCTCCATAGGTGACTGTACCTTCTTCAGCTTGGAGATCAACAAATATCTTCTTGTTGCCTGACATATGCCTTGAGCACCCACTATCCAAATACCATTTGGATGCTCGAGGGTTAACCTGAAATGAGAACATCAAGCTTTAGGTACCCAAATTCTTTTGGGTCCTGATTGGTTAGTATCATCAACTTTACCTTTTAATATCCATTTTTTATGTCTTGTTGGGCATGTCATTTTAATATGTCCTAACTTGTTGCAGTGACTGCAGCAGGATAACTTAGTTACTTTTTCTATGTATTTGAAATCAGCTTTGTATGCTACATCTTGTTCGGGTACAAATTTTGGTGTTGGATATGTTTTAGGGTATATTATGGTTTCTTCATTATCTGGGGGTGTATATCCTAATCCATTTTTCTTTTTACCCGATCTCCTAGCACCTTTTAATATTAAAGAGTTTTTACCATTGGTAAATTTTTCTAGGGTGCTTGCTAGTGTATTGTTTTCTTCATTTAATTCATTTACAGTTTTTCTTAAATCATCTGAGTTTTCCTGTTTTTCTAGGTCAGTGATTTTTCTGTTCTTGTCTTTTAAGTTTTCACATAATAGTTCATTTCTTCTCTTAAGCTCAACTATTTGTTTTTCTAGTTCTTCGTTTTCAGATTTTAAATCTGAGTTGGTATTTTCGAGACATGTGATATTTTTCTTGCTTAGCTTAAGTAGTTTACACACTTCTTTATACTTATCGTAGAGTTCATTAAATGCACTTTCCAAATTATCCGAATCTGAGTCATTACAGGAATCGAAAGAAGAATCAGATGTTACCTTATCCTCGGTATTCGCCATGAGAGCCAAGTTGGCTTCTTCACCTTCACTGCTCGAGCTTGACTCACTATCTGAGTCGCTGCTGTTGTCCCATGCAGCTGCCATGGCTTTCTTTTTGAATCTTCTGAACTTCTTGGAGCTGTCCTTCTTCTTGTGATCATTTTTCTTTAACATTGGACAGTCTGCCTTGATATGTCCAGGTTTCTTGCATTCATAGCAAAGTGGCTCATTCCTCTTCTGATCTTTTCCATCTGGTCTCTTGAGATCTTTGTTTTTCTTGAAGTACCTCCTACCAGACTGGAACTTCTTCTTCTTTGCCAAGATTCTCTGCAATCTTCTTGAGAGCATGGCTTCTTCATCATCACTATCTTTGCTATCTTCACTGTTATCTAAGGATTCTTCTGATGAGTCCCCATTAGCTTTAAGCGCATTTGACTGCTTCTTTCTACTGGAGGATTCTCCTAGTCTTTCCATGTTTATTTCATGGGCCATGAGAGACCCAATGAGTTTTTCTACTGACATTCTCTTAAGATCATTAGCTTCTTCGATAGCTGTGACCTTTGCCGTCCATGAAGATGGCAGGGATCTGAGAATCTTCCTTACCATATCTGCATTTTCATATGACTTTCCTAGACTTGCTAGGCCATTAGTAATGTCAGTAAATCTACTAAACATTTGGGTAATAGACTCACCTGTTTGCATTTGAAATCTTTCATACTGAGTGACAAGAATGTCAATTCTTGTCTCCTTTACTTTGTCTGTACCTTCATATGTGATCTTTAACTTTTCCCACATTTCCATGGAGGATTTGCATGCTGAAACTCTGTTGAACTCTTTCTTGCTTAGAGCACAACATAGAATGCTCTTAGCTTTACAGTTCAAGGAGATTTTCTTTCTATCTTCATCTGTCCATTGTGCTTTCTCATTTGTGACGACCAGATCACCTTCTTCCACTATTGACCAGATTTGATAATCGTGGCCTTGTAGAAAGTATTCCATCCTGGTCTTCCAATACGTATAATCTTCACCATCGAACAAAGGAGGTCTGTTGACAGACTGACCTTCGAAGTGACTTTGGGCTGCCATTGATCTTTGCTCTTCAGATCGTTGGATCTTCTTCTTTGTCGAAGAGACGGGCTCTGATACCACTTGTTGCCCAGCTAGCTAGCCCAGAGGGGGGGTGAATGGGTTATTAAAACTTCGATCTTTGATTAAAACCTGTTTACTGAAAAGATTGCACAACTTAATAACAAGGTTAGAGTTAGAGCAAACAAGACAACAATCACACAAAACACATCCACAAGACACAAGGATTTTTATCCTGGTTCGGAACTCCTCTCCACAGGAGACCTACGTCCAGTCCCTGAGCAATACCTCAGGATTTTACTACCAAGGGTACAATCCCCCTTAAGGATCCTTACACCCAGCCTCAACTGGTCTTCCTTCAGCCTGAAGGGTACAACAACCACCCTGGATACCACCAGGTCTTCCTTCGTCCAGAAGGGAACAACAACCACCCTGGATACCACCAGGTCTTCCTTCGTCCAGAAGGGAACACAATCTAATAAAAGGAGTGTGGAAACAGGCTTCAGACTCTAGCTTGACCAGCTACACACTGAAGCTCCTAAGCCCCCGAGAGAGAGAGAGATTTAACAAGGTTTTTCTCTCCAAGGACCACACAGGCTCTTACAAAAGAGAAGATTCCTTTTGAGCACAGAGAGCTAAGAGCTTAGAACAAGGTTTGGAGTGGAGGCTTCGCTCTTCTTCAAAGTTCTAAAGATTGTGAGAGATGGATTTCTTTCTTCTTCTAAAATCAAGCGATGTTGCTCACACTTCTTCTTTTCGTCTTGAGTCTTCTATTTAAACTGCTGATTCAAATTCGAACGTTGATGTGTCCGTTGTCTCTTATCCTTGTGTACGTTAGACTGGTCACTGAGGAAGCTTCTGATCGTCAGTCTTTTATCCTGGTGTACACGCCAAAGAGATGTCATAGAACTTTGTATCTTGTGTCCAACGTTGTCCAGATGAGTCTTGTCAGATATCTGTAAGCATATCATCAATAAATAGAAGACAGCTAGGACTGCTGTCTATTGTTAGTTGAGAGGGAACAGATATTGCAGTATATAGCAAAGCTCCTTTCTGTCCCAAAAAGTACGTAGACAGAGTAGCATAGAAATGGAAGATATTGTCTGCATGCATGGGAGATACGATCGGAGAGCATTTAATGCATAGCAGTCAACGGACAAGATATGACTTTGACTTTTCAACGCTATTAAAAAGCATTATACTGATGCATCAAGAAATTCGATAAAAAGAATCTTGCTGACTTCATAACTTATGAAATCGTTATGAATTATAGCAAGTCGTTATGAACTGTAAAGAAATCGTTGTGATAACTTATGAAGCCGTTACAACAGGCAAGTCGTTGCGAGTTCTAAAGAAATCGTTGCAAGAAATCGTTATGACTAATAAAGAAATCGTTACGCGAAATCGTTATGACTATCGAGTTGTAAAGAAATCGTTATGACTATCGAGTTGTAAAGAAATCGTTACACGAAATCGTTATGAATTCTAAAGAAATCGTTATGACTATAGAGTCGTTGCGAGTTCTAAAGAAATCGTTACAAGGTCTAAAGAAATCGTTACGGCTAGAGAGTCGTTGCGAGTTCTAAAGAAATCGTTACGAGGTCTAAAGAAGTCGTTACGGCTAGAGAGTCGTTGCGAGTTCTAAAGAAATCGTTACGAGGTCTAAAGAAGTCGTTACGGCTAGAGAGTCGTTGCGAGTTCTAAAGAAATCGTTACGAGGTCTAAAGAAGTCGTTACGGCTAGAGAGTCGTTGCGAGTTCTAAAGAAATCGTTACGAGGTCTAAAGAAATCGTTACGGCTAGAGAGTCGTTGCGAGTTCTAAAGAAATCGTTACGAGGTCTAAAGAAATCGTTACGGCTAGAGAGTCGTTGCGAGTTCTAAAGAAATCGTTACGAGGTCTAAAGAAATCGTTACGGTAACGATTTGAGTGTTCCGGTCAAAGAGGAAGTCGTTCTGCTTATCAAAGAAGTCGTTACAGGGACTTGGATAGAAATGATGGGACTTACCAGATTGTCTTGATCTTTCATTTTTCTTTTGCTTCCTGTTCTCAAGGCTCAAGAAATCCATTAGTGTTATTTTGTTAATCATCAAAATTAATATATAAATAAATGGAAATATTTATTATGGGGACAGTTTGGTCATCAGGAGTCACTTTAACTCCAAATATTTCTCTGAAGGGTCCAAGAAGGAAGGCCTCTGAATTCGCTGCACTCAAGCAGAGAAACCTGACAGTTGCCGAATACGAAGCACAGTTCCGCCCGATTTACGCGCTATGCCAATCATCTGGTGAGCACATAGAAGATGGTAGGCGAAAGGTTCTTAATGGGCTCAGGCCTGCATAATCACCCAATTGGAACCTATGGACATCCAGACCTATTCAGAAATGGTCAGGAAGCACAACTACTCGAGGATGCAACCGATCTCACTGATCGCATCAAGGGTAGAATGGTGAAGAAGGATCAGACATCAGGAACCACCAGCAAGTCCGCTAATGATGGGAAAAGGCCGTTTAGCATTACTAACGGGCCAAGCCAGGAGCGGAATGCCAAAGTCCCCACCACTATTGCTCCAAACAACAGCCCAGATGGAAACATTGTGACAAGCTTGGTCACACGACAAAGAATGCTGGGTGCATGCCTTCGTTTGGGAGCCGAAGCATCGGATTCCTGAATGCCCATTACTGAGGGAGAATGAGAAGCGTCCTGCGGGACCAAAGAAGCCAAGCAGACTCCAAGCCCTGCAAGAGGTAGAGACCACCGAGGAAGGTGGAGTTGTGGAAGGTACACTACCGGTCTTTTCTCACTCGGCATTTTGTTTGTTCGATACTGGCGCAACACATTCGCTCATATCACAAGCATTTGCTGATACCTTAAATGAGAAACCTGCATCTATGACATTTGAATTACCTGTCACAACACCACTAGGAGAAAAGGCTCATTGAATAAATATTTTCCATTAGCTGATGTTAAGATTGGTGAACTCAATCTAAGAGCTGACTTGATCTGTATGCCCATAGGGCTACGATGTTATTCTAGGAGCCGATTGGCTATCCACGTATGGGGCTATCGTGGATTGTCGAAGAGGGAAATTTCTTTTAGTGAATTCCCTAAGCTGACCTTCACAGGACGTAGGCACAAGAGACACTTGTCCCTCGTCGCTACTATAAAGGCACAGAACATGATAAGGAAAGGGAGTATGGCGTTTCTTGCCGCCATCATAGTGGAAAGAAAGCACTTAAGATATCAGACATCCGCATAGTGCAAGAATACCCTGATGTGTTTCCCGATGAGCTACCAGGCATTCCACCTGAGAGAGATGTGAATTTCTCAATTGATCTCGTACCTGGAGCTGCACCGGTTTCACGCCAACCCTACATGATGTCCTCCTGCTGAATTGAAAGAGTTGAAAGAGCAACTGATGGAACTTTAGAAAACGGTTTCATTAGGCCAAGTACTTCTCCTTGGGGAGCACCAGTGTTGTTCGTCAAGAAGAAGGATGGATCTATGAGATTATGCATCGATTACAGGCAGTTGAACAGTCTCACTATCAAGAACAAGTACCCTCTGCCGCGTGTCGATGATTGTTTGATCAGATATCAGGAGCAAAGTATTTTTCTAAGATTGACCTTAGATCGGGATATCATCAGATGAGGATTCAAGATGCAGATATCTACAAGACAGCTTTCAGGAGCAGGTACGATCATTACGAATTTGTAGTCATGCCTTTTGGACTAACCAATGCTTCTGCAGCTTTTATGCAATTAATGAACAGCATCTACCGCCCTACCTCGACAAGTTCTTCGTGGTATTCATTGATGATATTCTCATATACTCCAAGACCAAAGAAGAGCACGAGGAGCATCTGAGGATCGCTCTGCAAATCTTGCGGGACAATCAACTCTACGCCAAATTGAGCAAGTGTGAATTCTGGCACGAGGAGGTGTCATTTCTGGGTCATGTTATTTCCAAGCGGTATCGCTATCGACCCTTCCAAGGTAGAAGCCGTGCTCAACTGGGAAAGGCCGACCAATGTCACAGAAATCAGGAGCTTTCTTGGACTGACTGGATATTACAGACGGTTCATAAAAGACTTCTCCAAGATAGCTGTACCTGTTACGCGTCTTACGCGGAAAGAGAATCCCTATGTCTGGAGCAAGGAGTGCGAGAAGAGCTTCCAGACACTGAAGTAGTTGTTGACATCTGCACCTGTCCTCGCATTACCAGTCGAAGGAGCATGATTCTCAGTCTACACTGATGCATCTGGAATCGGTCTAGGCTGTGTATTATGCAGAACGAAAAGGTGATAGCTTATTCTTCAAGGGAGTTAAAGCCACATGAAGTCAATTATCCTGTCCATGACTTAGAGCTAGCTGCTGTGGTATTTGCACTCAAAATCTGGAGGCATTACCTGTATGGGGAACAATTTATTGTCTACTATGACCACAAGAGTTTGAAATACTTATTTTCTCAAAAGGAGCTCAATATGCGACAACGGAGATGGCTGGAGTACTTGAAAGACTTTGACTTCAACATCCAATACCACCCCGGCAAAGGTAACGCAGTAGCTGATGCACTCAGTAGAAAGGCAGTAGCTTCGTTATCCTGTCTAGTCATGGGCGAGATGCAATTGCTAGAGCAATTCGCCAATCTAGATCTAAATATTGAAAAGAGGAGTGATAAGATGATCGTGGCTAATCTTAGAGCTCAACCCGACATCTTTGTTGAGATCAGAGAGCAACAGGCTAATGATCCGTTTCTAATCAGAGTAAGAGAGACCATAGCTGACAGGCCAGATTTCTCCATCGCTGAAGATGGAAGAATATTATTCCAAGCCAGGACTTGTGTGCCTGACAATGAAGAGCTGAAAAGGAAACTGATGGATGAAGCCCACAAGACCAAGTACACAATACATCCAGGTGCAACCAAGATGTCCAAGACATGAAGAGGTCATTTTGTGGCCAAACATGAAGCGTGAGGTAGCTGAGCATGCCGCGCACTGCCTCACTTATCAGCAAGTAAAAGCAGAACACCGTCGTCCTGCGGGTGTACTTAGACCCCTGGACATACCTGAATGGAAGTGGGAAAGCATCGGAATGAATTTCATCATGGGTTTACTCCGAACTCGTGGTGGACTTGATGCTATCTGGGTTATTGTGGACCGTTTACCAAGTCCGCACACTTCCTTGCCATTAAGAGCACTTGGAGTGTGGATGTGTTAGCAGCATTGTATGTAAATGAGATAGTAAGATTACATGGAGTCCCTGTGTCCATTGTCTCAGATCGTGACCCCAGATTCACATCTAGATTCTGGAAGGGACTTCAGACAGCGTTGGGCACAAAACTCAACTTTAGCACAGCTTTCCACCCACAGACGGATGGACAGACTGAAAGAACAAATCAGATAGTGGAAGACATGCTACGAGCTTGTGCTATAGACTTTGAGGGGTATTGGAATGAACAATTGTCACTGATAGAATTCGCCTACAATAACAGTTATCAGGACAGCATCAAGATGGCACCATTTGAAGCATTATACGGTAGAAGTTGCAGATCGCCAGTATGCTGGAATGAAGTAGGTGAGCAGCAATGGCTAGGACCAGACATGGTGCAGAACACTAGCAGGGACATACAGATTATCAGAGATAGAATTAAGATAGCTCAATCCAGGCAGAAGAGCTATGCAGACAAAAGAATAAGGGACTTAGAATTTCAAACTGGAGATCATGTAATGCTAAAGTATCCCCGACCCGAGGATTTCAAAGGTTTGGGATGAAAGGCAAGCTGAGACCGAGATTCATAGGTCCATTTGAAGTATTAGATAGAGTTGGCGAGGTGGCATACCGACTAGCACTACCTCCCCAGTTCTCTACCGTACACAATGTTTTCCATGTATCCATCTGAGGAAATACGTGTATGATCCGTCACACGTAATCAGCTATGATGACATTACTCTGAACAAGGATATGACCTATGAAGAAAGGCCAGTGAAGATCTTAGACAAGAAGATGCAACAGCTTCGGAATCGATCCATACCCGTGGTCAAGATTCTGTAGAGGAATCACGAAGTTGAAGAGGCAACTTGGGAGCCCGAAGCAACCATGCGACGAAATTATCCGGATTTATTCAGTAAGACATTCTTCCTCTTACGATTATTTGAATTGGGGACCAAATTCTTTTTAAGAGGGGGAGGATGTAGCAACATTGATTTTTCAAATCAAGAAAAATAAAAATTTATTTAAATAAATAAGATAAATCGATTTAGTTATAATAAAGGGAGAATATAGGAATAAAAGGGAATTAATACAATACCATTAAGCTAAATTATTAATGGGTTACTCTAATAACCCAAACCAAATAGATTGGGCCCAATTAGTGATAGCCCATCTTGAGAGGAGAAGTAATTAGGTGAAATTTGTACCTAATTAATTAATAAATAGAAAAGGGTCAAATTAACTATTAAAATAAGTCATATCTATCCTAAAAAGAGTAATACACTTACCCTAAACCTTTACCGACGAAATTGGAACCCTTCCCAACTCTATTAGGTGGATAAATAAGAGAAAGGGGAGATAAATGTCAATTTCGGTGTTGGATGAGAAAGAAAGAGTTTTAGGTGACTTAAAACTCTATAGGCTATCAAAACACCCCCCATTTGACCCTAGCACCCCACAATTTCGTGCTAAGACTTTGAAGACGAAGAGGAGAGGATCTGGACCAAGGAGCAAGGAAGGAGAAGGCTTGGAGCAAGAAGGGTTTTTATATCTCATCATCCAACTAGGGTTTTCTTACTCCATGAAAAAGGTAGGCAATCTCTCAAGCTAAAATCATGAAATAATTACCCTAGGTAGAGTTCATGTACCTCTTCAAAAGCCCTATGGTTTTGTCGTATTATGTTCGTCCATTTGGGCGAATTTAATTCGTGAAGCTCTACTGTACCATGAACCCGAAATCTCATGTCTCTCTAATTACTTACATGTACTTTCCCATGCTATGGAAAATTCTTATTGATACTAATTACAATAGCTTTCAAACGCCTTTCGTTTCGTTCTATTTAATCTCCCATGAGGAGAATTATTCTTTGAATCTCTGTCAGATACATGCACCCAACCCTTCATGATTTCTTGTGAACCCCATTTATGCTTGACTTCAGATCATGATAAAATTATCATAATACTACATCCTGTTAGCTTTTGAACGCCCTTGGTTTCGTAATTTGTCATCATGTATACACCTCTAATTAATTCGTTGAACCCTGACTGCGCTTGTTTAGGTCACTGAAAAGTAACCTAATCAATGCATATCTAAACCTTGTATAATTTCAAATTAATTGTGCATGTTGATAGATGTGCATGTCTACTTTTGTTTAAAACTAGTTTCGTGCTTTTTAGATCACCGTACTATTTTATATGGAATTAGAACGTCCCTGTGTCACAGAGGACTCGCCCTGGGAAAAAGGGAAAAACCCGGACCGCCCCTGATATCGCGGCGGCGCAATACGCCGCGATAACAGGCAGGTCGCAATCGGCTTTCAGGCCGCGTCATGAACGCACGGACCTAGCCGCCGCGTCCCAAACCCGAACAGGCCAGGCCGCCGGTTCGCCTGTCGCGCCAAGCCGTACCACTGCGGCCAGAACCGACGGATACCCCGTCGCGACATTAAGAGTAACGCGCCCATGCACCCCGTCGCCTTCTTGAAATTTCGGCCAGAACAATAATTATGCTTGTATCCCTGTGATTAGTCTATATACTTCTTAATTAGCCATGATAATCCCATGTTATAATTAATCGACTTGGTAAATTAATAATTGGCTTAATGATATACATTTAATTATTTAAAATGACATTTGCACGACTGTCATATCCTTAAGATTTCTTTACACTTGCATTTTAAATTGCCATTTGACCTTGATAAATTATGTAATAATGTATTCGATAAATTATCGAAATAAATGACTAAATTACCCTATTTTGTTAAATACATTGTTTCTGTTTTACTCGCGCATTTTATCTACCGATACCGTTTTCCCTCGGCCTTCGAGCACTCGAGGCACGACGGACCATTTTTACACATTTTTCCTTGACTTGGACACCTCTCCACCGGAATACTCTCGACTGGACCAGGTACTCCTTGTCAAGACCTCCGTAAGTCTTCTTGGCTTTGGCGCACGTCCTTAGTCAACAAGCTGGTTGTACCCCAAAAACCCGTTATACTCTTAGGGATCAGTACGATCCAAGCCCTAGTGTTTCCTTCTCGTCTTGAGTTCACGCCGGACACCTGACCCGTGTACACAGCACGGCTAAGGGGCGGTTGTGACTTCTACCAGACTGCTGGTACCCGACCTGGTGCTGTGCAACCGTACTATCGGAATTTCACGTGTTTTACGGAATTGTCCCTATCTCATCTACTATCTATATCCTCTCATCTGTTCACATTCTCTCTACACTCTCATCTATCTCGTCTAGTACTCTCTTATCTCTTCTTGGTACTCTATTGGCCATTTGTGTGATTGTTTAAGATAAAAGAAATGACTAATGCCAGCGCAATAGGGCCCGATCAGTCCTGGGAGGAGCGCCCCGAAAAGTGCCAGTGCCCATGGGAGTTAAAATGATCATAGGATGTGTTACGGCATGCATCCAGCGCCAGTTACTATCTAGATTAATCTATGACAATCAAGTGCTATCTCTACAAGTGCAAGCGTGATCGTTACTAGTGCACCGTTGTGCAATTTACTGTTATATCGTTACATGGCCATTCTATTATCGTTCTCGTTGTACTATTTCCCTGTGACAGTTGGAATTGTCTCTCGTTATCGTGACATGCTCTACATGACTTACTCTCTAGTTAACCTGCCATTAAGACATTAACTATTTAAAGCATGCTTGGGATCATGAGATATTAAGTTCTACTGGGCGTTATTCGCTCATCCTGCGTATTATTTAATGTGTTCAGGTGAGTCAGATGGAGACGACCACACATACGAGGACGGGACTGAGGGAGATGCTCAGGAGTGACCATTTCAGCAACCAGTGCTATCTAGTAGTAGTCTGTAGTAAGCTATGAGTCAGTGTCAGTAATAGTTGATGAATAAAGTAATAGTTGTGATTGATATGAGTATTAGTCAGTTATAATATAAGTATGTTATGATTTTGGTTATTAATGGATATGATGTTATTTGTTATTATTATTATTAAATGTATGTATGTTGTTATTATTTCTCGTGCACTATTGTAATAACTGTATCCCGCTACGATATTCCGCGTCGGGGCGTTACAATCCGCCTTTGAATTTTGTGCCTCTTCTTCCATATACGGAAGGGAAGAGGGAAGGGAGCACCTACGCTTTCCTTCTTCAGAAAAGCATCTTCCTACGCTTGTCGTCTGCGTTCTCGCCCCCCACAGCACCTTCTTTTCCATTCACTGCCTTCCACACCGACGTGAAGCAGCGATGGCGTAACGAGAGGGCAAGGCTATTTCCGTGGCTGGAGCGAGCGGAGCAGCGCCAGCGGCGATGACAGGAACGAGCGGAAGAGCGTCAGCGACCACGAAGGGGCCGAAATACTGGTGTTTCGAGAACCTCCAGGAGCGCTATCGGATCGGAGAGGAGTATGATATCATAATGGCTCGTGAGGACTAGACCTACTTGCTGGACAAGCCAGGGTGCTTCGTACTCTCCCTGGATATCCTCAAAGTAGGGTTCTGGCTGCCATTGCTGGAAGTGGCGAGGGATTTGCTGACCGCGTGGAAGATAGAGCCAATCCAGCTGACGCCGAACTCGTGGAGGATGATCTACGTCTTCTGCATCATATGTCAAGAGCGAGGGCTTCAGGCTTCGGCAGACATCTTCTGCAACCACTTCAGCCTTGCTTCGTCGCCACAGTCTGGGAACGCGATCATGTACACGAAGCACCGGACGAACAGGAAGCAGATTCACTTCCTCGGGTGTTTTTCGAACAACAAGGGCTGGATGGGCCGAGTTTTCTTCGTTGGTCGAAGGAAGGGAGTTGGATCACCAGAGTGGGGATTCCCTACTCAGGTGTGCGAGCCTCTGAAGAAAGACGTCGCACCCTTCCTTATCCAGGATGCGGCAAAGAGTTCGACAGACCTGTCCTCGGTGCTCTTGGAACACGCTGAGGATTATTTGATGGAGTATCGGCTTGTCAAGTCCAGCTCAGCCGGCCATGGGGTAAGTTTCCTCGCCCTCGACTTGGCTTTGTTCTAATGAGGAGTCAGCTTTTGAGCTTTCTGTTCCTCTTCTACAGATGCTGCCGAGCTAGCCGCTGGTCAGGACCAGGAAGATTTGGCCCTGTTCGCCGAACAGATTACTGTCAGGGCATACCCGACGTATCTGGGCGAAGACGCACCAGCGAAGACGGCCATAGGTGAACGCCCTGCTGCCAGCGGACGACCTGCCGAGTAGCGACCTCTGCGCATCAGCCTTCGGAAGGAGGCTGCTCCACAGAGGGAGGCAACCACCCCAAGGAGGGAGGTGGTGACCTCAGGGCAAGAGTCCGAGGAGGAACTCGAGGTTGCTCCCCAACTTCAAGTTCGCAAGAAAGAGGAAGTTGGTGAAAGCGGCCGAGTAGGAGAGGCCGAGGATCCCAACTACGAAGGAGCCCCTAACCGTTGAGGGAATGCTCTCTGAGTTGGGCCTCAGTGTCGAGGACGCGGTCGTCGTCAGCAACCACTCAGACAGGGACTCTTTTGCGGAGCTGATCGAGGCGTCAGAGCCCTCGATTTTTGCCAGTGATCGCGGGGGAGCGGCCGCGAAGAGGGAAGTGGTGGCAGCGGCGGAGGCACTGGTCCAGTAGATGCCCGATTCTGCTCCGATGTCCGAGATGGCGGTAGCGGGACCCTCCACAGGGTAGGACCTTGTCATCATGGCCGGGCAGTCAGTTGGCCACGGCGAGGTTGCAATCCCACAAGAGACGCCAGAGGCAAAGGCCGAAGACCCAGAGGCCACAGCGGCGAGCGTGGTCTCCGATCAGGGGGCTGAAGAGCCCATCATCACCTCCAAGCAGGCCGTCGGAGTGGCCGAGGTGAGAGCGGGGTCCAAAGAAGATCGCGTAGCTCTCGAGGTACTCATGGTGAGGACCCCTGCTCAACCTTCGGAGGCTGAATTGGAGGCGGCCTTGGAACATCTCCGAGCAGACCCCTTTTCCCCAGATCTTCCCCCTTGCCCTACTGTCGAGCAGCTAGAGGGGCTTCAAAGATATCTGGGGGTGAGCTCCGGAGAAGTGGGAGCCGACGAGGAAGGGAGTGCAATGCCTTCCTCAGGAGGGAGTGCCAGTGACGACGTCGATCACGAGGAGCTTGCTCGTGACATAACGTGGTCTGTCAACGTGCTTCGCAAGTTGACGGTACGGGCACAGATGTAGCAAGTCTTCTGGGATGACGAGGTCACGGCTTCGGCAGAGTGAGAGGAGCAGAGCCGACGTCATGAGGTTGATCAGCGAAAGAAGATTGACGACCTCCGAGCTGCACTAAAGGCTTCTGAGTTGAAGCTCGCCATTGTCGAGGCCGAGAAGAAAGCCACCGTTGTCGTGCTCCACGAGGTTGAAGCTCTAGGAGTCACCTCATACAAGTCCGACCCAGAATTCCAGAGGGATCTGTAACATTATGGGGTCGCTTTCTATGGGGTAGGCCTCGAGTTCGGTGATCAGTGAGGGCGTCTTCATGCGTCGGTGGAGTACACTCAGGAAGCTTTCGACGCAGCTCTTCGGGAGTGCCGTCGGCGGACGCGGGATCCCCGTCTCGACGGGATCTGCTTTGCTAGTTTTCGCACTGGGCGGATGTCTTCCGACGCCGAGGATGTTGGCCCCTCTGACCGAGCCCCATGAACTTTGTATCTCCTTTTCTTTTTAACATGTAATTGGCCCTAGTAGGCTATGTACATTCTCTTCAATGAATGGAAAACTATCCTTTTTCTATCTTTTTCCTTGTTATTCTATTCGAATCGAAATTTGTCGTGTCTAGAGGCTCGTAGGTACCACGCAGGCCTTCCGAGCTGAAGAGCTCCGACCAGGGGTCGTACCGCACACCCTTTTCACAAATTGATAGAACAAGAAAAAGAGAAGTAGGATGCCGAACAGAAAGGCCTTTATGAATAATAAGTCTTTACATTTGATACATGCCAGGTCCTCGTTATGATTTTGCCGCTGAGGGTAGACAGCTTATAGGACCCTTTTTCGAGAACCTGGATGACCTTATAAGGTCCTTCCCATTTTGGGACGAGTTTTTCGGTTGCCCTTCGGGGGTCCGAAGTATAGCAATGGCGAAGAACAAGGCCACCTTCGAAGAAGCGCTGCTCATGAACTCTGGAGTTGTAATACTGCGCAAGCCGCTGCTGATAGGAGACTAGCCTTATGCTGGCATCGCCTTGGCATTCGCCGAGCATGTCCAGGTTCTCCCTTAGTGCACAGTTGTTGGCTACTTCGTTGAAGTGACTTGTTCGGAGTGTTGGGAGAGAAACTTCCAAGGGCACAATTGCTTCAGTGCCGTCGGCTAAGTGGAAGGGGGTCTCTTCAGTGGCCACCCGAGCAGTTGTTCGGTGACACCAAAGTACGTTGGGAGCTCCTCGATCCACGATCCTCTTGCTACCTCCACCCTTGTGCGTATCCCATGCAGTAGTGTTTGGTTGGCATTTTCAACCAACCCGTTAGCCTGGGGATGCGCAACTAAGGTGAAGTGGTGGTAAATGCCGAGCTCCGAGCACTTCTGTTTGAAGAATGTGTTGTCGAATTGTTTCCTGTTGTTGGTAGTAAACACCTTCGAGATGCCGAACCGGCAAGGGATGCTCTTCCAAACGAACTTCCATGCTTCCTGGTCGGTGATGGTGGCAACTGGCTCAGCCTCGATCCACTTGGTGAAGGAGTCGATGGCGACGAGCAGGAATTTCTTCTAACCTTGGGCTTATAGGAATGGTCCCATAATATCAATACTTCACCAAGCAAAGGGTTGCGGCTTGAAGAGGGAGTTCAGCTGTTCGACAGGCTATCGGATGAGATGCCCGAACTTCTGGCATTCCGGGCACTTCCTTGCATAGGACATGCAGTCCTTTTGTAGAGTAGGCCACCAGAACCCTGCTTGGAGGATGTTGCACGCTAAGGTTCTTCCGCCCAGATGGTTTCCGCACAGACCCTCATGCACCTCCTCGATAGCCGGCGTTGCCTCGGAAGGGCCAAGGCACCGTAAGAGGGGTCTTGAAAGGTAACCTCGGTAAAACTGGCCTTCTATGAAGGTGAACTTCTGACTGCATAGTTTAATTTTGCGGGCTTCAGCTTGGTCGGGAGGGAGCTCTTCGTGGAGTAGAAAGGCCAGAATAGGATCCTTCCAGCTCGAGGCCTGTTGGTCGGTTTTGGTGGCCGCTACATCCACCTCGGTTCTCAGTGAAGCGAGCTCTTCAATGAACACGGAGCGAGAAGGGGTTATGTCGCCTGAAGATGCCAGTCTGGCGAGTGCATCGGCCCGCGCATTCTGCTCACGTGGAACATGCACAACTTCGAAGTAAAGGAGGCCTTCTGCTTAGCACTTCACTTGCTGGAGTACTACGCCATGCGGGGCTCCCTTGCCTCGAACTGTTCCCTGACTTGGCTGGCAACCAGTTGGGAGTCGCTGAAGGCCCGTAGCCGAAGCGCTCCAAAGTACCTTGCCATTCTGATATCGAATAGAAGTGCTTCATATGCAGCTGCATTGTTGGAGGTGGCGAAGCGGAACCTGAGGGTGTACTGAAATTCCAACCCATCTAGGGATGTAAGGATCAGCCCTGTACCACTTCTTGTGACACAAGAGGACCTGTCTATGTAGAGCTCCCATGGGGGCTCGTCTGCCAATTAGGTGTCCGTCTCGGTCGGAAGGGTGCATTCTGCCACGAAGTCCACTAGCGCCTGTCTCTTAATAGCCGTTCTTGGTCGGTAGTTGATGTCGAACTCTCTGATCTCGATGGCCCATTTGATGATCCTTCTAGAAGCCTCTGGGCGCTGCAGGATGAGCTTCAACGGCTGGTCGGTTAGCACCGTGATCGGCTGGGCCTGGAAATAAGGCCTAAGCTTCCGTGCAGCCGTGATGCGTGCCAGAGATAGCTTCTCTGCTCGGGTATATCTTCTTTCAGCTTATTGAAGCACCCTACTTATATAGTAGACAGGCTGTTGCGTTGTCGCCTCTTCTCTAATCAGTACTGTGCTGATGGAGTGTTCGGTGACTGAGAGGTACACGAATAGTTGCTCTCCGAGCACTGGCTTCGAGAGAATTAGCGGAGCGGCAAGATATGCCTTCAGCTCGGTGAAGGCCGTTTCACATTCCTCAGTCCACTGTGCTTGCCCCCCTTGTGGTGAGGTGCCTTTGGGGACTCGCAACAACTTGAAGAAGTTAAGACTCCTCTCGGCTGCTCGGAACATGAAACGGTTGAGGGCAGCGAGGCGTCTAGTAAGACGCTGGACGTCGTGTATAGTCTTCAGACTACTCATCTCCAGAATTGCTTAGATCTTCTCGGGGTTGGCCTCTATTCCTCGATTAGAAATGAGGAAGCCAAGGAAGCCGAGGAACTTCCCCGAGCGTACTCCGAACGTGCATTTGGCCAGGTTGAGCTTCATGTTGTACCATCGCAGAGTGGCGAAGGTTTCTTCTAGGTCGGAGATGTGGTCGGCGCTTGGGCGTGTTTTGACCAGCATGTCATCGACGTAGACCTCTATATTGCATCCAATTTGCTGCTTGAACATCTTTTCAACCAATCGCTGGTAGGTTGCGCCTGCATTCTTCAAACCGAATGGCATTCTGGTGAAACAGTAGAGGCCGAGGTCAGTTACGAACGTCATGGGGTCCTCATTTGGGGGATGCATACTGATCTGGTGATAACTAGAGTAAGCATCCAAGAAGCTGAGGAGCTCATGCCCGGAGGTCACATCCACCAGCTGGTCTAAGCGCGGCAGAGGGAAGTTGTCTTTGGGCGTCGCTTTGTTGAGGTCCTTGTAGTCTACACATACATGCCATTTGCCATTGGCTTTACAGACAAGGACCACATTGGAGATCCACCTGGGGTATTGGGCTTCTCGAAGTAGCCTAATTGATCGGCTTTTGACGTTGTGATCGTGGATCACAGTCTGCTGTTCTCGGTTGACTGGTCGCCACCTCTACTGGACAGGAGGTACCCTTGGATCCAGACTAAGGTGGTGGGTCATCACCTCCGGAGGGATACCGGGCAGCTCGTTGTCCGACCACGCAAACACGTCCAAATTGGCGAGCAGAAAAGCCTTGTAGCGTTGTTGTTCGGCTTCTGGTAGTAGGGCGCCAATGTAGAGGACGTGGTCGGGGTCGTCGTTCACCCGTATTTGCAGCAAGTCTTCAGCTTGTTGGCCCTTTTGGTACGACAGCAAGCTAACCTAGAGGGGGATGAATAAGTTTTCTGAAATCTGAAACAAAAACTTAAACACAGAAAATTATCACTTGAAGGTTTGGTTAGTTGAGTGTGATAGAGAGTAGCAGTGCGGAAGCAAATAAACAATCACACAAAGACACAAGGAATTTATCCTGGTTTGGCCCTTCCCACATGGAAGTCCTACGTCCAGTCCCCAAGCAATCTCATGGGATTTTACTAACCAAGAGTATAGTCCCCCTCAAGGACAATACAACACCCAACCCCCCAGCTGGTCTTCTTCTCTTTCCCGGGCAAGAAGGCAGCCCACTTCTCTTACAGGTCAAGAAGCCAACATCCTGGTACAAACCCCAATGCAGTTCTGCTAGACTTAAGCCCCCAGCTAGGTTCTACACTGAGTACAGTCCCTCAGCTGGACAGAAAATGCCAGCAACTACACTGGCCAACTCTTCACACAGGAAGAGACTCACTGTATACAGTCCTACAGCTGGACAAAAATCTTTCTTAGAAAAGAAAGAACAGACCAAGAGCTATTACAAGATGAACACTAAGAACTCTAGCTCTCAGCCATAGATTCTCCCCCATATTTACAATGACTACAGAGAGAAAGAGAGAGAAGAGAGGAGAAGGAGCTTAAAGCTTGAAGGCTTTAGACGCTTGATCACTTCTTCTTGGGCTCGGGCTCTTTCTCTCTTTTCCTTTGAGTGTATCTGGAGTTGAGGTTCCTCACAGGATGTACACTCCTTTAAAGATCTTCAAGAAAGCTCTCTACTTTGTTCTTCAGCCTTGCATCATCTTTTATATGAGTAGCTTTGAATAGATCCGTTGAAGAGATCCGTTAGAACTCTTCTAGTCGTTGTTGATCTTTCTATTCTTTTTCTTCTGACTGTCAACCACTTGGTGGTCTTCGAGGTCTGCAAGCATAGAAGAAAGTGTTTAGATCAAAGAGTGTTTCTATTAAAAAAGGTCTCATACTTCTGTGTTTCCTGTTGCCACCCAGAAGTAGTAAGTAACCCTTTTTTGTTAACAGGAAAGAAGAGATCTAGAGAGATAAGCAAAAAAAATTTCATGTCAGAAAGATAGAAGATTACGCAAATCAAGAATATTTGACTTTTCACTAGATGACAAAAATATTTTGAAATATAAAGGAAATCAATGTTTAAGTTAAAATCTATGTTTGAACAGAATCCATGTTTAAGTGAATGCAATTCGTTGTTTGTGTAATAGCAAATCGTTGTTTGTGTAATAGCAAATCGTTGTTTAAGCACAAGAAAATCGTTGTTTGTGATCAAATCGATGTTTCTCTTATGAAATCGTTGTTCTGGTCAAATCGTTGTTTTACTTATCGAAGCGTTACAACGATCAAATCGTTGTGTAACTTATCGAATCGTTATAGCGAGCAAATCGTTGTTTCACTTATGAAATCGATGTGAGATCGAAATCGTTATTTCACTTAGGAAACCGATGTCACTACAAGAAATCCTAGCTCTGCCTACAAAAGTTGCTTACGATTCAATATATTCGTAGGCTATTCGTATGGATAGGCATAGTTATGCTTACAGATTATACGTGTCGTAAGCATATGTTCAAAACTTTGTTCTTGAACTTTTAAGATATGTCTATCCCTATAGCGTAATATCGTAAGCATATAACGTTATTAATATACTTACGGAGTTTGATACAGTAAATATATAATAAAATATTTTTTTAACATTGGGCGCCCATTCAACTTTGGCCTCCCGCGCCCCAATTGAAGGGTAAAAAATCCCCTCCTTCCCCTTGCCTCCACTCTCCTCCTTCCGATTGCAGCGGCGATAGGGCAGCAGTAGCGATAGGGCAAACAGTGGCGTCGTCAGCAGGCTGCGCTATCCCGTGACACCCTCCATATCGCCGACGACATCTTTCCGGCGTACACCTTCGGGTGCCTGCAGAAGGTGATGGGCAGCTCGGTGTCGCCACAGGGGCTTCTGGGGTTCGGCTGGGGACCGGCATCGCTGCTGTCACAGACCCAAGACAGGTACTGCTTTACCTTCTCCTACTACCTCCCCAACTTCCGCTCCCTCAACTTCTCCAGCTCCCTCCGGCTCGGCCCCGCCAGGCAGCCCATCCGCATCAAGACCACCCCGCTTCTCACCAATCCCCGCTGCCCCACCTTCTACTACGTCAACGTGACCGGGATCTAGGTGGACTGCTGGGAGGTGGCCATCCCCCCGTCGGTGCTGGCCTTCGATCCCACCACGGGCGTCGGCACCATCTTCGACTCTGGCACATGTTCACCGGGCTGGATACGCGGGAAGGAGAAGTTCTGATAGGCAGTGGTGAACACGCTGAAATTTCATTCTCTCTCTAAGTCGCCCCTAGTGAGAGAAGCTCTAGGTTTTGCTTTTCTTTTCTCCCAGCCGCCCTCCTTCTGGTGGCCCTCTTCTCCCGTGGGGAGGGGGCCAGCCATGGCTGCCCTTGGGGGTGAGGGGGACCCCCCCCATCACCCCTCCTGCTGCTGCACCCCCTTATGCTGCTGAGGACTGGCCAGCACTAATTAGATTTTGTGATGATTTCATCCTTAGCCCTTTGGATAACCGCCATCTACTAATCATATTCCTGAACCAAGAAGATTTCCTCCAGGTTCTACTTAAAGACTCCATGTATGTGCAAGGCAGATTCTTCAGGTTTTTTAGATGGACGATCGATTTCTCCCCCGAGGCGGATTCACCGATCATCCCTGTTTGGTTGGAGCTGTCGGCACTGCCCGCAAACTTCTTCAACGATATGATGATCCGCTCCATAGCTGGGAGCATTGGCCCAGTTCTGAAAGTTGATAGGAGCACCCTCAACATGACACGCACATCTTCTGCTCGAGTAAATGTCCAGATGAACGTATCTCACCAAATACCCGATCGAATCTGGGTTGGCATGGGATCAAAAGGCTACTGGCAGCCCATCGTCTATCCTGACCCCCCGCTCTTCTGTTCATCATGCAATCGACTGGGGCACCTGCCATCAAAATGCAACAAGACTGCTGGCAAGAACTAGCAACCAAGTGGCTCTGGTCTGAGTCAACTGAGGACGCTCCTGCACACAAATCTAATACGAATCCTGATGGAAAGGCCCCGGTGCAGATGGGAAAACTAGTGTGGTGATCTGTCCCTAAGAAGGTGCTGTCTTCTAAAGCAGTTGTGCACCCTCCCATTGATGCAAAGGAAGCAAATCTTCATGGTGAGCAGACTGGTCTCATTCTAACAGAGCCATTACTACATGCAAATCCCACCCTGTTTAAACTGCTTTAATGTAAGGTTACCATAATGAGAATGATGGCATAGCTATACCTTATGAGGGAGAACATGACTGACAGAATAAGCAGTCCTAAAATGTGCAATGTTAGGGGCCATCCTCATTAATGCTGACTGCTGCAATGAGGAAGCTAGTCTTTTCCAGTAGTCAGGAAGCAGTTGGGAAGGGGGGAATGTGGTGGAAGTAGGATGCATGTCTAAATTGCTCACTAATGTTTAGAGGTGTTAATGACATGCCACTTGATTTGAACTTCCAACACGAAAATGGCTGAAAGAAAACTGAAATAGACTAATTGGTCCATAATAGTTGAACAAATATAGGACCAAGTCTTCCCTTAGACATGAAATTCCACACATCAGACTACTTAGATCCCTAATCAAGAACAATAATGCCCATAGCTAAACCACTCTGTGCAATCATGAACACATATTTGGGCTGATTGGCAATATTGTCTTCACCAAAGAAAATATAAAGAAACCTCAAAAGCATATCATTGGGCCATGCACAAACTAGCCAATCTAAATTGTCCCAAATAGCCCCAAGTTCGGGTGAGAAGCAACCCACTGGGCAAACTATGATGAAGATGCACTCAAATGTGCCAAAATTTGTTGTCTACATGCTTTAACAGCTTCAAATCGGCTGCCACAATTAACAAAGCAAATTATCCAAAACAGTCCCAGTTTCAGGAGAAAACACTCAATTCTTGATATATTCATTCTATTGTGTCTGATTCTGAACAATCACGTTACATCTTTTATCAGTGTATGAGATTGTACAACTCCCTTGTACCAGTTTTCTTGTCACTGTTCTTATTTTTCTTCTCTATAGGATATTTATTTTTCATATTGGAGATGGATTTCAAAATGATAGATTAAATGTGAATCACTCTGCCTTCCCCCAACATAGAATTAATGTCTACCAACATTGATTTCAGCAATGCGACTGGCATCCAAATTGTGATTGTTCTCTGCTACACATCTGATCATTATTCTCATCATAATCTTTTTTTTGTCAATATTTACTGTGTTAAGGCTTACAACTTATTCATTCGGTAAGAAAATATTTGGATTATGAATTTTGTCATTTTTGTACAACCATGTATAGACTACATGAGTTATTACTCTTCAATTGGATACTATATATTTTGTTGTCTTTTTTTGCACATGCTCATCTCAAAACATCACAGAAAGTGGAAAATTTCTGCAAGATGAATGAATGACATTGATGTGTGGATATCAAGTGCATGCAGTTGCTAGAATGGTACATCTGCAATTTTAATTCTAAGAGTCTGCCTATAGGGTGATCAATTTGCTCTGTACCAAATTATGACTGTTCTCTGTTGTCATTATGTCAGAGTGTTTTTTTTTTAAGTGGTTAGTTGCCAGAACAAGTATGGTATGTCAGAACAAGTACATGCAGTTGCCAAAACAAGTATGGTATGACTGTACCAAATTGGTCTCCTTTCTTTAGAACTGAGAGTTAGAGCTTTTGTAATCCGAAACATGCAAACTATCACAACTTTGAGTTAGAGCTTTTTTTCTGAAGACATGCTTGACATCCTTTTCTTCCACTGCCAAGTAGTGTAGAAACATGCAAATTATCACAACTTTGTAATTTTAAACTTGCAACATATTAAACTATTCCCAATAGAGTTATACATTGGATAAAGTTCTTGGTTTGCAGATGACAATGGATTGGTATTGAGTCATATAGATGTTATATCCTTAACCTTAAAAATTGATTATCCATGTGTTCCTTATTCTTATATTTATCCTTTAAAATTATCTAAATAAAGGATAAGTTATCAGAAAATGCTAAGCGTCTGCACTTCCTCTCTACTTGTCTAACTATGCAACTGCAGTGACTATTTACTTGTCTAACAGGGTGCACAAATGAATCTTATATGATCCAAATAAATTTTATGGACTACAAACCAGACTTAAGAGTTTAACTAGAAATCCTAAAATCCTGAGAAATGCTTTACAGAGCAGCAATATTTGTTGAGCACTTACTGTATAACTAGACTTTACAGAGCAGCAATATTTGTTGAAGAGATTTTGCAATTTTTGCTGAATCTGATCCATAATTTTCAATCTAGTTTTCAACATTATGTAGCTTGCATGTCAAAGTTCAGAGTTAAAAATGTTCTGCAAGCTTTAGCTCTATTCTAACATTATGTTTGTTAGAATCTTAGTACCACGTACAACTAACATATTTTGGCATGCTTCTAGGCCTTTGCTTTCAGGGATTCATGTGAGAAGTTTATGAAGATGGGAGCTTTTGAGCTTTTCCATATTTGAGCTTTGCAATTATCTCCATTTTTGAGACAGTTTGCTATTAAGATGTAGGAACCAAAAGTGCCTCTGACATTATCTGTCTTTGAGACGCTTTACTATTAGGACACAGGACAGAAACAAATATATGTTTGTAGAACATAAGTAAACAGTTATGTATCTACATATATGTACATCATACATTGCCAATGCATGCAGGTCCGCTAATTTGTGGTGAGAAGATGAAAGTTTCCTTCTATGATCTTATTTCTTCTTCTTCTTGTGTCTATTTCCTTCTCTTATATTTATTCTTAACATGGGGATTTTTTATTTCATTTTAATGGCCACCACAGGAAGGTTATCGCACATTTCAAGGTGGATTTTGAAACTTCATCAGCTTGGGTAAGCTTTCCTTTCTATTCTTATTTTTTCATCCACAAACATAATGTTACTTCCACAACTGCTCCCTTCAAACCGTGTCTGACTTGTAAGAGTGAGCAGATACACTAATAGTAGCTGCCTTTAAACAGGCCCCGTTACAGTTATAGCCCAACCATAGGTGATGGAACAGACGAGACAACAACAGATAGAGGGAGGGGAAAATAGAAGGGGGTGCCGGTTATATCTGGTTGCAGGGAGATAACCATCAACTCATCAAGTTACCTCAAGCAAGAGATTAGAGATTTAATCCTCCAAACTCACAAGCTACTACTTAAATCTTTTTAATTCCGCTTGCCAGTCACTTCACATCTGAAGTAACCCAGTCATGTAAACCATTTGAAGTAACTTAGTCACTTCACATCTGAATTAACTTGTGTCCTATAAATGTATACAGATCACTTCACATCTGAATTAATCCTATAACTGTAACTGCTTGATGATGTATTTCCCTGCATTACTGTTTATTAAGCATATTATTTTTTTGTTATTACATATTCTCACACAGTACTTATTGACCACATATTGTTGCTCTTGCAGTTTTGTCTGCTGCAACTTGCCTTGGTCGAAGGAGAAAGCATGTAAATGTGAACAATGATGAATGTGAACAACTTGTCTTACTCTTTCATTTACTAACAATTAACTTCCTCTTCCGAACAGTATGTGAATGTGAGCAATGATGTTTGATGTAATCTTTCATTAACATTATTGTTTGTTAAACTTTAATGTTCTTTATATTATTAATGTGTTGTGCATTGTGAATGAGTGGGTGTGAATGTGTGTGAATCTAAATGTGGATGTGTATGTGTTGATCTAAATGTGGATGTATATGTGTGGAACTAAATGTGGATGTATATGTGTTGATCCAAATGTGAATGTGTGGATCTAAATGTGAATGTGTATGTGTTGATCCAATTGCTTGTGAATGTGGATCTCTAAATGTAGGTGAATGTGGATCCATCTGAATATATTACTATTTTTTTTACTGAAACAAAACTGCTTATGGTGTACACGGCCGTAGGCACACATACTTGCTTACGGTGTACGTGGCCGTAGGGGAACATGCTTATGGTTTAAAATGTCGTAGGGATGTTCGGAGCTGTAACTGAGTATCCTTACGAAAAAATATGACTACGGTTAACATCGCCGTAGCCAAAAAAGGATATCCTTATGGTGTTACTTACGGCTACCAACATCGTCACTATAGCTATATACTTACAGAATTTAAAACACCGTAGCCTTAGGCCTTTGCCGTCGGACTTTAGCCAACGAAACCCTATCGTAGGGTAACACCGTAAGCAAAGACTATGCTTACGATTTTTGGTTTTCTACCTATGGTGTTTGGACGTAAGCAAAGCCTGGTTTTCCTGTAGTGTGTTCTGTTAAGGAAATCGATGTTTTAGAAAATCGATGTTTAAGTGAAATCCATGTTTTCAAGCAAATTGATATTGCACTTTGTGAACTGAAATTGATGTATATTGAATAGACATCGATTTGACTTTTCAGTGCAAATCACACAACGATAATTCCATAAATTTATATTTATTAAGAAATCATAATATTAAATATACTTAATAATATTTAATTAATCACATAAATTTATATTCATTAGGAAAAATACAATATTAAATATATTTATAATATTTAATTAATCATAAGTTTTGTTATCACCAAAATATAAGGATAAAATATAGAGTGGTTCAACACAGCGGGCCCTTTTTGGTGATGACAAAACTTATGAGAATGTTCTGACAAAAATACTTAAAGTATAGAACATACAGAAAATTCACAGATAATGCATACTCTCCCCCTTTTTGTCACTAACCAAAAAGGAAGGATCTTACCATTGCATTCTCTCCCCTTTTTGTGAAAATTTCTTACCAGTGAGGGGTTCAACAATGATTGACATTAATGAATAACTCCTCCTTAGTCTGTGCTCCCCCTGAATGAGAGATTCCACCTGAATGAGACTTGCAAATAGTTGTTAGTAATACTAAAATTTAAAAAATAAATTAGTGACTACTCCCTCTTCAGATATGAGTTGGATGAAGAGCTGACAGTCACTAGTGCCTTGAGCATCCTTTGTTCCTGATACTCCAAGGCTATCCTGCAAACAACTTATTCAGAAGTAGGTACACAAATCTTTTGGGTCCTTGATGGTTAGATGCATAAAATATCCTTTCGGAATTCATACTAGGTGCCTTGTTGTGCAGGTGTTTACTATGTGTCCTAATTTATTACAATGAGAACAACAATGAATATAATTTGTTTTGCAGTTCTTATTATCTTTGTAATATCTGTTTAGAACACAATTTTGGAAACCTTTTCCTTTTGATATAGCTTGTTCATTACAGGTGCCTTTTTCTGAGGCATTTTGATTTATTTTACAAATTTTGGCAAATGATATTTTCCTGAAATTATGGCTTATTTTTCTTTTTCCGGAGGTATGTATCCAAGCCCTTATTTATTGTTTCCAGATTTTGATCCTTTTAAGCATAGGGCTAAGGATATTTTTCCTTTAGTTAATTTTCTAATTGATTCTTTTAAATAAAGATTTTCTTCAGTTATAGTTTTTAATTTTCTTCTAACTCTGATTTTTCATTATTTTGCTTTTTAATTCTTCATTCAAGAGATAATTATTATATTTACTTTCCTTTAATTGTTTTTCTAATTGTTCCATTTCGGATTTAAGATCACAATTGGTGTTATCTAAGCAAGTGATGCTATTTTCAGATTTTTTAATTCTTTTACAACACCTTTATGTTTTTCATATAGTTCATTAAAGACTTCTTCTAAGTCTTTAGACTCTGACTTTGAATCAATGCATGAATCATAAAATGGGTCAGAATGTACCTCATCTAGTCCTACTATGAGGGCTAGACTTACCTGCTCTTTTTCGGAATCTGAGCTTGATGATTCTGAAGTTGTTGCTTTTTCATTGTCCCTAGCAGCATCCATGGCTTTTCTTTTGAATTTCTTGTGCCGCTTCTTAGATTTTTCTAGCTGACCAGTCTTCTTGAGTCTTGGATAATTTGGTCTCAGATGTCCAGGTTTTCTGCATTCATAGTAGACTGGTTCTTTTTCCTTTCTCTCTTTCTTTTGGATCCTTCTTGATCCATTCTTCTTTTTCTTTAGAATCTTCTGAAGCTTGGACAGTACGTCATCTACATCACTATCTTCAGATCCTGTAATTTTTGAGCTAGAAGAAGAGGAGGTGGAAAGAGCAGCTACAACTTTAAGAGTATTAGAAATTTTCTTGAATGAGCCTCTAGATAATCGCTCCATATTAATTTCATGTGTCATGAGGGAACCAATTAACTTATCAATAGAAAACTTGGTTAGATCATGGGCTTCTTCAATAGTGGTGACCTTAGGGGTCCATGAAAGAGTTAAAGATCTAAGTATTTTTCTAACAGTTTCTTCATTAGAAAGATTTTACCAAGGGAACTTAGACCTACTACTATGCTTGAAAATCAATTATACATTTAAGTAATATTTTCGTTAGGAAGCATTTTAAACTGCTCATATTGCGAAACAAGAATATCTATTCTAGTTTGTTTTACTTTATCTGTTCCTTCATAAGTTACTTGCGCTTTGTCCCATATTTCTTTAGTAGATTTACATGAAGATACTCTACTAAATTGTCTTTTGGATAAAGCACAACATAGATAGTCTTTGCTTTAAAGTTTAAAGATAATTTACTTTTACTTGCTGCTGTAATAGCAGTAATACCTTCAACAAGAACAATAACATAATCACCTACTTCTATTACCTGCCACAGATCAAAGTCTGTGCCTCGAATGAAGCATTCCATTCTCATCTTCCAATATTGGTAATCCTCTCCATCAAAGAATGGAGGTCTGGTGACTGATTGACCTTCAACAAATCCTTGAGCTACCATGGATCTTCTCTAAGATCGTTGGATCTTCTTGATTGATCAGAGAACCCTCTCTGATACCACTTGTTGGCCCTTTTGGTACGGCGGCAAGCTAACCTAGAGGGGGGGGGGGTGAATAGGTTTTCTGAAATTTGAAACAGAAACCTAAACATAGGAAATTATCACTTGAAAGTTTGGTTAGTTGAGTGTGATAGAGAGTAGCAGTGCGGAAGCAAGTAAACAATCACACAAAGAACACAAGGAATTTATCCTGGTTCATCCCTTCCTACATGGAAGTCCTACGTCCAGTCCCCAAGCAATCTCTTGGGATTTTACTAACCAAGGGTACAGTCCCCCTCAAGGACAATACAACACCCAGCCCCCCAACTGGTCTTCTTCTCTTTCCCGGGCAAGAAGGCAGCCCACTTCTCTTACAGGTCAAGAAGACAATCTCCTGGTACAAATCCCAGTGCGGTTCTGCTAGACTTAAACCCCCAGCTAGGTTCTACACTGAGTGCAGTCCCTCAGCTAGACAGAAAATGCCAGCAATTACACTGGCCAACTCTTCACGCAGGAAGAGACTCACTGTATACAGTCCTACAGTTAGACAGAAATCTTTCTTTGAAAAGAAAAAACAAACCAAGAGCTATTACAAGGTGAACACTAAGAACTCTAGCTCTCAGGCACAAATTCTCCCCCAGATTTACAATGACCACAGAGGGAGAGAGAGAGAAGAGAGGAGAAGGAGCTTGAAGCTTGAAGGCTTCAGACACTTGATCACTTTTTCTTGGACTCGGGCTCTTTCTCTCTTTTCCTTTGAGTGTATCTGGAGTTGAGGTTCCTCACAGGATGTACACTCCTTTAAAGATTTTCAAGAAAGCTCTCTACTTTGTTCCTCAGCCTTGTGTGGGCACCCAAAAAAGAATGTGTGTTGGGGATCACTATGGCCGGCCCAACTCTCCTCAAAAGACCACTCAAATGACCTATTTAAAAGGCCCAAAAGGTCCATTATCCAATAGGCCCAAAAGTCCCATGCAAGGAGGTGAGCTTAGGAAACCTCAACACCTCCCCACTACCACTCAAAAAGCTGCCAAAAAGCTGCCCAAGGGGGGGGGGGGGGGCTGCGCAGAAGAAGAGAAGGGGCTGGGAGAGGTCTTTTTGGTTCTCTTCTAGAAGCCTTTTGGAGAGGAGGCTTAGAGCTGGAAGGAAGAGGTCTCCTCCAAGACTTGTTGCTGCATTCCTGCTCATCCCGTGAATCCTTTTGCAGCAAAAGAGAAGAAGAAAAGAGGAACAAGAAAAAAAAGAAAGAGAAAAGGAAGAGAGAAGAGAGCCACCCCCTTTGTCTTGTCTTTGCATTGGAGTGGGAAGAGAAGAGAGGGTGAGTGGGTGGTGATTGGAGGCTTCTCCCTCCCTTTTCTTTAAGCTTTTGTACTCCTCTTTCCCCTCCCCAAGAGTTGTCTTGTCTATGTACTCTCTTCTTCCTTATGATATGAGCATTCCCTCTTGCATTTAATGTGCCTCCCTTCCTTGTCATGCACTTTTATGTGTGTTTAGTTTAAGTTTCCCTTTTTATTTGAATGGGATGAGAGGCTACGGGATGGAGAGCCCCCTCCTTGAGGAGAGATGGCTCTCCACTCCCAATGCCATGCAAAAAGACCACAAGTCCCCATACCTCAATAAATGAGGCTTGGAAATTGTGGAACTCCCTCTCTCTCATGTGCTTCTTGCATTGCCTCATGGTTGGGGCTTATTGGGCCTTGCGCAAATCCCCTTTGAGGCATGTTTTTCCCACTGTTTTGCTCTTACAATAGATGTTTCTATCACTGTTTGAACAGAAATCCTTCATGTGCATTTCGGTTTTTGGGCCATGCCCCTTTGCTAGAAAGTTGGTTGAGTAGTCAATACTCATGCCCCAAAGCTTAGCATCCAAGCCTAGCAGCCCATTATGCCTGGTTTCAGCCCACTGTCGCCCCTTTTCCATGGGTCTGCCCAGCTTGAACAGTGCTGGTTCGCTGCCCACAGGAAGGGAGTGCCTGCTACCGATTCAGTTGGTCTGGAGACAGTCCTGCTGATGCGGACAGCATGGAGAATAGCTTGCTGATTCAATCTGGAAGCAACATGCCCATGGCCGAACCATTTGAGCAAAGCCATGCGCCATGTGGTTTCAACCCAGCAAAGAAATAGTAGACTGATAAGAAACCCATTTAAATCCCGGGTTAGACAATGTGATGTCTATGCCCGGACATATGGGTTCATATATCATCCATTCGCCGCTCGGATTCTTGTGTGGTCACGGCATTAGCCGGTCTCCTCGTAGGCATGCCTCGGGGATCGGCATCGTGTGCCACCGGAGTGATGTCGTTGTTCGACATACACTCCCCTTTTGGTGCCGTCTCCGTTGTGGTGGACGTGTACCGCGCTCTCCCCCCTCCCCCCCCCCCCCCCCATCAACCAAGATAAGGGGAGGTGCTGCCGGATTTTCTCCGCGCGGTTCGAATCGGCAAAAGACTTTAAAAAGAAATCTTCAAGGTTTAATTAATTCATAGAATTTCAGCAAGGCACCAATTCAATCCGGATCACCGACTCGGTTACATACCGCCGGTTCAGTTCTGCCTTCCTGATTCACTGTCTGCATGTGCCTTGCCGAATAGATTGTACCTGCGCTGTCGATTGGGTGCATAAGAGCTGAGCAGTGCCGAATCGCGAATAGACTCATGATTTGAATATCTCAAATGGGACAAAAGAACACATTGAAAACCATTTCATATAAAATAAATAAATAAATAAATAGACTAAGAGATCTAATAATTAATGAATAAAAGACTTAACAACTTCGAATAGACATCTTACTCATTATCACCTTGTCTAAATTTAAGTTGCATTATTTCACTTTCATCGGATGTCTCTGCTTTAGGCCACAAGAGTTTCAATTTCTGGTGATTAATCAAGGGTTTTTCTCTTCCTAAAGAGATGTAATTAACGTCGTTGCGCTTAGGCAATGACGGGATCTTAGTCTTGACCCAACACTCACTTTCGTTTGACGAAGTCAAACGGTGCGCACAATAGGCCCAAAGCCCTTCGACTCTCGGAGGCAGAACACTTGTTGCCACTTTGGTGGCTGGCACGCCTGCGCTATGCGATTTACGATTCATCTCTCGTCACTATCGCTCGAGTAGCATTCGACGGGACTTGGATTAGCAATACGCATTAATGAGAACATGAGAACATGAGAAACATGATAAAGAGATAAATAGATCCATTTTAATTTAAAATTAATTTTTGATGGAATATCTAAAATCCATTTCCACGCCTTGCATCATCTTTTATATGAGTAGTTTTAAATAGATCCGTTGAAGAGATCCGTTGGAACTCTTCTAGTCGTTGTTGATCTTCTATTCTTTTCTTCTGATTGTCAGCCACTTGGTGGTCTTCGAGATCTGCAAGTATAGAAGAAAGTGTTTAGATCAAAGAGTGTTTCTATTAAAAAAGGTCTCATATTTCTGTGTTTCCTGTTGCCACCCAGAAGTAGTAAGTAACCCCTTTTTGTTGACAGGAAGGAAGAGATCTAGAGAGATAAGCAAAAAAGATCTCATGTCAGAAAGATAGAAGATTACGCAAATCAAGAATATTTGACTTTTCACTAGATGCCAAAAATATTTTGAAATATAAAGGAAATCGATGTTTAAGTTAAAATCTATGTTTGAACAGAATCCATGTTTAAGTGAATGCAAATCGTTGTTTGTGTAACAACAAATCGTTGTACTGGGGAGAGTTGGTCGGCTTTTAAGCCCATCAACAAAAAATAGTCATAATCTAATACATCGGGGGCACTTCTATTATCCACTAGTATATGACGCACAATACAATGGTTGATGGTGGCCGAGACGACCAACGCATTGGTGTGTGGAGTTGTAACTCCTACAAGGTCATTGTTCGAGAAGGTTATAGCCTCCTCAGATTGTGCGCGTGCTGGACGAGGGGGATAAGGGCTTGGCTGAGGTGCTGGGAGTAGCTCCACCTGGTGCACCCTCCGAGCGTAGTCATGTCGGCTCTGACTGCTCTCTCCGCTTGCGCCAAAACCTCCCGCGATCACATTGATCTCCTGCCCGTTTGGTTCATCATTTATGGGCTGCTCAGGGGTTCGTTCTCGACGTCTCGAGCGGTCTTCATTTCGGAACACATATCGTCCGAGGTAGCTGCGCTTGATCAAGGATTCGATCTCATCCTTGAGTTGGCAGCACTCGGAGGTGTCATGGCTGTGGTCGCGATGAAAGCGACAGTACTTGTCCTGATTGCGCCTGCGGGAGTCAGAGCGCATCCTCGGTGGCCATTGAACATACTGCTCATCCTGGATCTCGGCCAAGATCTGTTCGAGGGCCACCGTGAGGGGGGTGTAGTTGGTGAAGGGGTGTGGTCGGCGTGGCAAATCCCCGTTGCGCCGACTCTTCTTCCGTTCTCGGTCGAAACCGTTGTCGAAAGGCCTCTTCTTCTCCACTGGCTCACCCTGTTCGGTTCTGCCGGCTGCCAGACTCTCCTCGCATGCAGCATGGCGCTGGGCGGTGGAGAGGAGCTCGGCAAGGTTGGTCGGCTATTGCACCCCCAACGTTCTTTGGAGAAAACCGTCGCGCATGCCCTGGATGAGGGAGTTGGTAGCGAGTGGAACATATGTTTGACACAGTCCTAGAGAGCCTCGCCCCTCTTCTGCCAAACAGATAGAAGGGAGGCCGCCGTGCGAGGCTGAGACCTTCCGCCCAGGAAGTTGTCCCGAAAGGACTTCTTCAATTGGTGGAAGGAAGAGATGGAGCCCGCGGAGAGGGTTTCAAACCATGCTCACGCGGTCTCTTTCAATGTGGCCGGGAAAGACCAGCACTTGGTCACGTCTGATGCTCCATGGAACACCATGTGCAACTCAAACCTGTGGATGTGGTCCACCGGGTTGGAGGTGCCGTCATAGAGAGCGATGGAAGGCAGTGGGAACTTCGAAAGACCCGGCTTCCAGAATCTCCACCGCAAATGGGGAGCGGAAGTTTAGGTCGTCATCCGCCAAGGCCTTACCCCCGACCCTCTGGACCATCACGTCCATCTGGCGGGCGTGATCCTCCATACGTCGTTCCAGGTCGACGACGCGACATAGATGTCTAGCCAGTTCCTAGTCGGAGTGCACTAAGACCTCATGTCGGGACCCGTGGGAGTTGGCGTCAACGACGGAGTGTGAAGGAGGGGGAGGCGCAGCTGACCTACGGGGTGACTCCGCCTGTCAATCCGGTGTACGGCGAACCGACGTGACGCATCGCGAATGCCGAGGAGACTCCTCGCGGTGCTCTAGGTGTGCTGATGGAACTGGCGGCTGTCATCGAGACGACTCCGCCTGTTGCTCCGGTCGAGGAGGGGCAGTTGGGGTAGGTTGCTTCGCCAACTGAGCCTGGAGTCCTTGAAAGACTCCCATCAGTTGCTGTAGTTGCCCCCGAAGTTCAGCTACCTCCTGGGCCAAAACCGGAGTCTCGGCCGTAGGCGGGTTGATAGTCGCTCCGGCGGGGACTACATTGTCGTCAGCGGGAAGAGCTTGGTCATGTGAGTCTTCATGCGACTGTCGTGATCTTGTCGCCTGGCTCCCGTGGTTCTGGTGAGAGGATTGTCCACAAGCCATGGAAGCCGTCGTTTCCCACAGATGGCGCCAAAAATGTGGTGGTAATTTTCTGTTCGGTGATGAGCCAAACAGGTCTCCACTGAGAGAGAGGGAAGAACTATCGCCGGTGCGAACGAAAGCCTGCAAAACCAGGAGAGCATCAAGGGGGCCCGGTTGGAGAACCGGGGAACCCTCCGATGCCTAAGTCAGGTCAGATTGTGAGAGAAATAGGAAAGGAAGGTTCCTTGGTGTGTGGATTCGCACGAGGGTGAGTGTGTGTGAGATAGGTCTCGTGCCTCTGCATGAAGGTTACCTATTCCTTATATAGGTGAGGGATTTGAAGGGTCTGGACACAACCTCCTCTAATGATAACTGAAGGACGCATCGGTTGAATTCCCAAAGCGGGGATTGTCTGTTTAAGACGCCCGTTGGGATGCCACGTCGTTAAAGCCCCAGATCGTGGGGCGGCGTGCCAAGCCGTCGTATTAACTGTTGTGGTAGGCGAAGGGCCGCTTGGAGTCACAAGCCATGGTGGTGGTGCCCAAAGGCTAAGGGCGTGCTCGGTGTTCGGGGAGGTTGCTCGGTGCTCGGTACAGCCACAGAGGGTTCGAACAGGAGCCTCGTGGTCCGCCTGGTAGATTGTATCCTGTTCGAATAGGTCTGAAGGTGTTCGGATACCATCTTTGAACTCTTAGGCGCCTGATGGCTGACGCGTGTTCGGAAACTAATGGCTGGATTTGAGGACACATGGCCGAATGTCTATAGCCTGGCTAGCCCGTTGGGCTATAATGGGCCTATGGGCCTAGGAGGCTAGAAATAGCCTCCTCAATTAGATTATAGGAATTGAAAATAAAAGACATTGACATATGTGACATGTTTTTCTCCATTAAAGTATATAAGTCATAGTATTCTCATGGTTTTAGCAATTTGCAAGCTCCCTCAGCCGCAATTCGATAATGCTTGTGGTCTTGTGTCGGATCCCTTTCATTTTGATGGGATTTCTCTTTATCCATGTGCACCATGCTTGCGTCTTTCTCTTGTTTTTTTTTCATATGTTTCTTATATAGTGACTTCTTTATTTTACTGTCCCTTGTTTGTAGGTGAGTTGGACATTGAGTTGGGTGGAGAGGGAGTGGTTGAATGCTTGAATCTAATTGGAGTGTATGCTCGTGATTTAAGTCATTAAAGATTTCTATCTTTAGTACTATGTATTATGTAATCTAGACTTTTTGATATAATAAAACTTTTATTGAAAAAAAAGACATATGATATCTACTCCTCATAAACCTCATCGGAAATCTCCACCCTACCTTTGACCACACATCGTCTGCTACAAAATCATCTAGCCATTTTGATAACTAGACAAACTCTAATAGCCCCTAGTTCTTATACTTGATAATTCAAAAGTTGGTTTGGTAAAGTAGATAGTTTATTAAGACTTTAGGCCTAATTTGATGGCCAGCTAAAATAGTGTTAGGTAAGTGATCTTGAGATTACTTAATTAGAGTTATTTCAATTTGCAAGCAATTTGGTGCAAACTCTTAATTTGCAACAAGTGTTGCGAATTCAATGAGGGTTTGACACCTCATGATATGAGATATTATAATAATACCGCATGTCATGATTACCTAACTCTAAGATCATATTTGGTATCGGGATAGATCGAGAATAGAATGAGAATATCCTTAAAATTTTGAAGATATTTTCAAAATTTTAAACATATTCTCAAACTCTCTTAATACCAAACGACCTATAAAAGATTGGGTGACAAACCTCCATTAGATTTGTAACACTTTGATTTGCAACAAGAGTTTTTCTTTCATTTATGATTTGGGTGGCCGAATAACAAACAATTATGATAAGATTGGTTAGTCTATCTTTTTGGGTCAATTTGATTAACAATTTTGATAAGAAGTTTATCTTGAGTTAATGCTAGATAACTTATTAGTTTTTCCAAATCAGTGTATTGACTGATATAGGAACCATCTCTTACCAACCACTCTTCAACTACTTCAATAAACTAAACTATCTTACTCTCTCTGCTTTGGTTATTTATCAAATTAAAAATAATAAATTAATTAGAAATTCTTATCTAATATTTGACTTATTTTTTAATTTTTAACAGAATTATAATTCATTATAGTAAGTGTTATCTACTTATCTTCTATTACAGTATATGTTAATCCTATGTTAAATCTATTATAATTGGAGATTATTAATTAATTTATTTAATTAAAAATCTTACTATAAAATATACTGTGAATAAGTTATTTAGTTATCAAAAAACGTTATCGTATAAATAAAAAGCCGTTTCATTGCTTAATAGTTGCTCACTCTATCTTTTCAAACAGTTCGCCAGCCTCGCCGGCGCTGCTGGGGGGAAGGATCGGGACCGGGACCTCGAAGTTATTAACCTCACGCACCGACAGAAGCTTCCAGAATCTGCTACGGCCTCCGGGCCTTCCCTGACAAGTCCCCAGCAGCATCCAATTAGATTTCTCCTCCCACGAAATATCTACGCCCCCGTGCCCTCCACTAAATCCTTCCGGAAGCTTCTTCTATCTCGTCGCCCATTTATATTTCCCTCCCCGCAAAACCTTTCCCTGGCTTCCAACCGACACGAACAACAACGAGCTTCTGAAACCTGTCTGCAAACATCTCAAAATCTTCAGTTCCGTTGGAACCACAATCCCATTGTCACAGGTGGAAGAAGAGTGGAAGGGGAAAGAGCGAGGAGGTGGGGAAATCGGAGGGATTAGACCTACCTATAGAACCCAGAAGCGACTGCATTGCCGAAGCTCAGAAAAAGAGCCACCTTTGCGTACAGATTAGAAAGAGAGGAGATCGAGTCCAATAAATTAAAGCGCCGGCGTTGGGGTCTCGTCACATGGAAGGCAGAGTGGGTGGGGGCGCGAAGGAGGAGGTGGAGGCGGATGCTGGGGGAGCGCCGTCGACGCCGCGACCGATGGCGGGGCTGAACCAGGCGGGGCCGCCGCCGTTCCTGACGAAGACGTTCGAGATGGTGGAGGACCCGGAGACGGACGCGGTGGTGTCGTGGAGCTCCGGGCGGAACAGCTTCGTCGTGTGGGACGCCCACGCCTTCGCCACCACCCTCCTCCCCAACTACTTCAAGCACAGCAACTTCTCCAGCTTCATCCGGCAGCTCAACACCTATGTAAGCGCCCCTTTCCCTCTCTCTCTCTCCCTGCACCTTGCTTCCCTCGCATTCTATATACATGTGCATATAACATGTGTTGCCCGGACTCTGCTGGGGGACATGCATCCGGACGGATGATGCTGGCTGAAATGTGTATTGTTTATGGTCTTTCTAGGTAAACCCAGATTCTACAATGCTACTGCTGATGGGGTGGCCTCTATTTTGATTGACAAGTCGTTATGATGCTCTCTGCCCCTGTCCGGAAAGGTTTGGCACTGACCCCACAAACAACAACCGCAGAAGAACATGGGCACTTGTCGGTTACACTTTTGAATACATTTCTTCTTTTTTTCCTTGGCTAGCACAATGTGCTTTCGGCCAATGAAAAAGTTAAAAATATAATAAATATTTTTATTAATTAGAAAAACTGGGGGACTAGCGGTCCAAAAACTCTGATAATTCTAGTATGATGGCAATAACGTCACAAAGTTTGGATTTTGGATCTAGTCTCCGTAGGGAACCGCATAATTTGATAAAAAGAGTCGTCGACGTTTGACAAATTAACTTGGAAAATACCTGTCCTTGGAAAGATAATTATCTTTAACTCTAATGAAATTATGCAGTCTAATTGCAATTAGCATCTAAACCATACAAAGTTTTATGAGTTGGATTCCCGTCGTTACGAGAAAAAAGGATTATACAGGTTTAAACAAGATGCACACTTTTGTGGATTCATTCCCGTTTATGACTTGGGTTTGAAGTTGAAGGGTTTCGACCCAGTGAAGCTTCAGACAGGAAGTGAAGGTTTTCTTGAGGTGTGAAGTGTGCTTTTCTCTTCGTTTCCTTTGCAAATTGCAGTGTGGTTTTTCCAATAAGAGGTCACCCCCTGGATCCTTGGCACTTAAAAGTTGCAATCTTTCTTCCGACATCTTGGTTCAAGTCGTTCTAAAGTTGCAATCCTTTCTGCTTTTCTCTCAGCCTTCTTCCGAAACAGAGTAGAACAATCACTAGTAATCCCATAGGTCTGCAGCCTTCAGCCGTTCTTAAATTTGCAGGAGCACTGTTCTTTGATCCCTAAGCTTAACCAGTTTGGCTATGCCGGTTGCAGGGATTCCGGAAGGTTGACCCAGACAGGTGGGAGTTCGCCAACGAAGCCTTTCTGGGAGGGCAGAAGCAGCTACTGAAGACCATCCGGAGGAGAAGGAATCCCCCACAGAGCGCGCAGCAGCCCCGCGCTGCCCAGGCCTGCGTCGAGCTGGGCCAGTTCGGCCTCGAGACGGAGATGGCGTGCCTCCAAAGGGACCGGAGTATGCTGATGGCGGAGATCGTGAGGCTGCGGCAAGGAGCGCCTTCAGGGTACCGAGCGTAAGCAGCGCCAGATGATGGCCTTCCTCGCCAGGGCCCTCTCCAACCCCTCCTTCTTCCAGCAGCTCGCCCACCGTAGCGGCGAGCAGCTGAAGCAGCTGGAGGGCGCCGGCCGGAAGCGGCGCCTCCCGTCCAACTCCGGCGTGGAGGACCTCCAGGGGGTGGGACAGGAAGCGGCGGCGGTGGTGCCGGAGATGGAGACGCTGCTAAACGCCATGAGCAACGAGGGGAGCATCTCTGACGGGGACCGCGAGGGGGAGCTGCTGCTGAGTCCGGGAGTTCCCGACCCGGCCGACATGAACGAGGCGGTGTGGGAGGAGATACTGGGGGGGCAGGAGCTGGAGCTCGACGGAGTCCCGGTGGAGGGGGAGGAGCTCTGGCCGGAGGAGGAGGACCTGGCGGCGAGGCCCTACGAGTGGGGGGAGGCTGTGGAGGACCTGGTGGAACAGATAGGCTACCTGGGATCATCGGAGCCATGAGATAGGAAAGAGTTGGGTGCTGAAAAGGTGAAACTTTCTCCACCATTGCTTGCTAGTTTGTAGGACATATGTCAAAGAATTGTCTGTGTTAAAGTGCTGACTGTTTTTTGTGATTTTTTTAGGGGATGCTGTTGTAATTGGAGACCTTTGTTTTTACATTAGGGCTGGCGTTTGTGTCATGGGGATCAGGGCTGTATTATTTTCATTAAATGTAGACTTTTCATTTTTACATAGAGTTTTGAGTAGATCCAACTCGATTGACACTTGATGTTACTTAAATGAGTTGTAAAGTGATCGAAATCACATGATCGAGATTTTGATGAGATCAAGTATTTAGACGGATATTGCCAAAAAAAAAAAAAAAGTATGTAGAGGGCATTGTCCAAAAAAAAAAAGTACGTAGAAACAAGGTTTGCCGTACCGTCCGGATCGGCCGTGCCGCATTTTCCGTGGGAATGTACGGTACGGTACTGTACTGTTGAGATACGGTGAGAAAATGACTTAGTTGATTTGTTTTTATTTTATTTTTGTGACTTAGTGAATATTTAAAATGAGTAAACTTCAAAAGAAAATTAGTAAAACATAAAAAAAATGTAACTAAGAACATTTAACATATAACATAGAACATTTAACAAGTTCTTACATAATCTTCCTCATCATGCTGAGTATGTATATCCACAAAACTTTCGTAGTAGGGAGTATAACTTCCATCTCTGAATAACCTCACATTATAAGCGCTCTTCAAAAAGGCAAATAATCAGCATAAGACATGTAATTTCGTACATACGCTGATATTATATTCACCCTTTCTCTCTCCCTTTTCTCTCTCATATCCTCCATAACTATCAGGGATATCACGCCTTCTACAGTCTAAAAATGGGTTGATATGCTCACGAGATTTTTATCAAAGTTGTTCTACTCTTCTTCAGCTTCATCTTCGAAGTGGAATCACCTCAATTGGTGGTATGTGCCCAAAGTTGTAGCATATTATTCTTCACATTTTCTCTCATATCATGATCTACATATACAAGATTATCATGCCTTCCACATCTCAAACGAGGGTATATCTCTTCAAGACTTCTTTATGAAAGTTATTCCCTACGACTTCCTCTACGAGCTCCAACTAAAATCACATCAAATGAAGGTCTGTGCTTAAAGATATATATAGTGGATTATTCTTGACCTTCTCTCTCACATTGCGATCCAAACTAGCAGTGAATGTGGCCTCTCTACAACATGAATGAGGGTGATCCAGTCTTTGGGATCTTCATAAAAGTTGTTCATGATATGATCAATTGTTCCATTAGATCAACACCAAGAATCCGAAAACAGAAACAAAACTGTAACGTCTTAAAATTTATAATAAAATATTAATATGACATTAAGAAATTAAAAGAGATAGTAAATTATACGTAAGACATGATCACTTATATAAAACATAATTATCTTTAATTTTAGAATATTTTCATATTATTAATATAATTTTAATACTATCTTTGATTGTGTGCACTTCAACGGGACGATATTCAGTTCCAAAAATAAAGTCAAATATGAAGTCATCATAATTACTAAAAATTATACTAATTTTAAAAATATAAAATATCAAGAATTATTGATGCATAGATGTTGAGATTAAGTTGACCTACTAATTTTTGAGACAATTTTTATTTGACAAAAAATTAATTTAAAAAATTAAACTATAATTACTATAATTTTTATCATCTCTTAATTAGTTTATGTTAAAAATTTATCTAAATTAGACACTATTTAGACCCCTTAAGTGCACACAAGATTTGCCGCGGTACGGCGAACCCTCTGTGCACTTCAAAGGGACGACATTTGGTTCCAAAAATAAAGTTCAATATGAAGTCATCATAATTACTAGAAAAATATATTGATTCTTAAAATATAAATATTATGAGTTATTGATGCATAGATGTTGAGATTAAATGAACCTAATATTTTTTGGGATAATTTTTAATTGATGAAAAAATAATTAAAAATAAATAAAGTAAAATTACTATAATTTGTATCATATCTTAATTAATTTATGTTTAAAATTTCATCTCAATTAAACACTATTTTGACCCTTTAAATGCACCGGATGTGAGAGAGGAATGAAAAAAAAAATAAACAGATTTAGCGGATCGGACCTTACCGGTCATTAACGTGTCATATGTACAACATTAGATTTATACATCTATGCGCGTACAAAGTATAATTTAGTACAACATGCATAAATTTACATAAATATAGCTTGCTTATAATATTTGATATATTTTACATGCACCATATTATTTAAGTACCATATACACTATAAACAATTTAGCATGCTAATAATAAACAAATATCATTTGCATAGGATGGACGTATAGATATATGTATATACATGCCTACATCGTTTAGATACATACACGATTCACATTATTGTTCACACATCATAACAATTTATCATGCTTAGAAATAGATATAAAATTCGAACAAGATTAATATATGTGTGCACATATATACACATCATAGTTACATATAATATGCATGGAATAATTAAACACAATATGCATCTCAACCATTAGATAATATATACACATTTAATTGTAATACATGGACAGAAGTAAAATCATATATGCTTATAAGATGCATGATAGTACTTCACATTATATGTGTAACATTACTTTAATATATCATGCATAATATTTAAATAAATACCTTATATACAAAATTGGCTAATTACTTATATTCACGAAAAAATATACATATACGTATATGCAAGTGAACAATTTGATAGTTATAATATGCAAAATTTTTAATACGTACACTATATTTATGACATGTAAATATCGCATGCTCAATATAAAATGAGGAAAAAAATTCGGGATCTCACACTCTCCCCCCCTAGAAAAAGATCTTCGTCCTCAAAGATCGATTCGAGTACCTCTGGTGACGCCATCGGTGCCATCTCCGGAAAAAGAATGAAATCCTCCTTCTCTTTGGCTGGTGCTTGAAGTTCTGCTGCTAGCTCATTTGATGTCGATGCTGTAGCACTTCGGGGATTAAACTTCTTCAACCTCGAACATTCTTTAATCCGATGGTCCTTGCTGCCGTATTTGAGGCACCTTCCTTCCTTTGCCCAACACCGATTCCCGCCATGGTGTTTATTGCAGTGCATACACATGGGTTTCTCGCTAGCTGTAGAGGCCGCAAACCTTGTCATGCTAAGAAGCTCATCCAGAGTGCGTGGATCGCATTCCAAAAGTCTCGCTCTCACTGCTGGTCTAAGTCTCATTATGAAGTTTCTCACATTGCGTTTCTCTTCATGCTCCCTAGCCCTAGCCTCACGCTTTTCTTGACTCACCATTGCCTTCAAAACAATTCAATCTAGTTAAAGTTTAACTTATTAGATCCTATCTACCTTTCTTACTACATTTCATTCATTATTATTACTTTCTACACATATGGACAAATTTTCTATAAAGACCTTGCAATATTGTGAGATGATGGTTTATTCATGTACAGTCTCAACTTTGATGCTCTGATACCATCTCTGTAACGACCCTCCTCATACCGGTACGATTATACCAATCCCCATTGGTAAAAAAAGCGCCGTTACAGTGGGATAGTAACCCAACACTAAACGATAAATTGATATGTCCATGAATAATAAAAGAGTACAGCGGAATTAAAAGAAATGTTATACTTCATTCCATCATCACCACACATTCCACAGTCTATATAGTAAAAGAAAGTACTAGAGTCCACATTATTACAACTTGAAAAGAACTACATTGTCCATACATTGTCCATATGAATAACCTTTATTCAACTATGAAAGAAAAATATAACTATAACGTGAACTCTACTGATTATCCTTCTCGTATGCAGCGTCAACCTTCACTATGTTTCCCTCAGGCATGAAATCACCTGTCACCTGTACGCCGAAGCAAGTATGAGTCTTACAAGACTCAGCAAGTAATCTAAAATATCAAACTTACACATATCACATACATAATAAGCCACTAACAATGAGGAAAAACACATGCTATCACTCTAATCACAACATTACACATGACATATGGTTCTTATGGTTAACTATACATAAGTCATCCAAATACCTTCCTATCTAACACATGCTCATGTTAAATCATGAAAGATAACATACACCTACACATGTTTCTACACATGATATATCCTAGGACGCATGGTTCAAATGTTCATCATATCATTATACAATTTTACCATTTTAAAACATGAGGCTATGTACAAGATAATAGACATTCCTAGCATGGTATCTAGTCAATCTCTCATGCATTTATATCTTTTTATCACACATTTAACTTGCTATTTTAATGTATAATTTATCCTACTCTCTTAACACTTGCGCATGCTTTCTAGTAATCTACGTAATACGATACTAAGCATTCTAACATAATTTAGCATAATCATGTTGATACATACATGGTATGAACATATGCACTCTTAAACACCTAACATATAACATGATTTATTACTCTAAACATTTTTCTTTTGTGGAACAACTCTACCAATTAGATCATGCAATTATACATAAAGTAGATAGCAATCTAACATGATCTCTATTTATATTTCACATGCACTTTTCCTTATTTATTTACACGTTTCACTTGCTGTTTTAATATGAATAATTCACCATGATATCACCTTTATTAAACATGAATTGAAGATTTAAAATACATTCAAATCGGATGGCAATCATCTACAAATTGAACATGGAACTACATACTAAATGAATAACAATTCTATCATGGACTTAGGCATTATTTTATGTGTTTATCAAAATCATAATCTCATTTAGCTTGCTGTTTTGACATGAATCAAACTTAATTACATGAATTTACACTTATTCTCATGCCATTTCATTCATTTGTCAATTCTACATACTCAATTTTCTACATTGCGTTTCTTTACATATTTACATGCACATATTCATACACACTACCATATAGGTATTATTAAACTATATCACATGATATTAGACATGATATTAGCATAATTCTACAATTATGATGTTAATGCATGAACAACAAAATAAATATGCACGTATTAATACATTGGTTTTCACATGTGATTACACTCTCATTATCTTTTACTCTTCCTTACCTATAATTTACACTTCTTTCATTTCATTTACTCATGCGTTCACGTTTATCACTTATCACAACAATTGCACTTATCACGTGCCACATTCACTTATCACTTTGCACTTCTATTCACATTTAATCTCTTAAATTGCCGTGACACATAGTCCTAACTACCAAGTAGAGGAAAACACTCACTTTAGCACTAAGTGCTTATCACTTAACACTTAGCACTCACTTTCACATATTTGTCACCTAGGCAATGCGGTGACAAACCTAGGTAACTGCGCAGAACTGGGAGAAGCCCTCTCCACCCTAACCAGCGGTACTTGTCCACCTCCAGGATTTTATCCTAATGCCCTTAGGATTTATCTCATAACGTTGAGCCTTCCATATGGACTTTTCTATGGTACAGCTCTCAGACCCCTATGGTAGCAGTGTCACACATGGCTAAATATTACATTAATCACTTTATCATCCTTATCACCTTTTACTCATGCTCATACACATATTTTCATCCCATTTCACATACACTTTGCATAATATTCACATTTCCATTTTAAAAATTCACCTTACTGTTAAACAGTGATAAATAACTTAAAATAAGATTTTTAACATGCTGCTAACTTTTAATTTATACAAATTTAGTTCTAACATGCACAACATGGAAATTTTCACATTTAAAACCATAATAATGCCTACTGTCATCAAAATACCATGAAATTTTTATCAAAGGCTAAAAACATTATTCATAACATATAATAAATTTTACAGATTTTTCTGAATAGATAATATATTTATAACAATTAAATCAAATCACAGGTGCATTTTTCACTAATTTCTCTAAAGTAAAAATTCTAGTAAAATAGTCTAATATAACAGTGTCAATGCGTATATACAATCAAGACATCATCACAGAAAACTTACCAAACCCTAACTCACATCTGACCTATTTACACAAATTAAACATGGTTATTCTATGCTCATAATTCAATTTCCAGAATTTAATAATTAACACAAATCATGAAAATTCATGAAAACCTCATGACAAGACCTACTAATCAACTTTGACCTTACAAAAATTTACAGCATGCACACATGTCAGGAAATCAATTAAATACATTTAAGAAGATTAAATAGCAGTTTTCAGGACACGGAGGAACTTGACTGCATAGTCCTGGCCGCCAACTGAGTTAACTGCGGCATCCCTTGCCGTCAACTCAAGAACTTGACGGCAGGGGATGTTGCCGTCAACTTCCAGACAACAATCAGCACAGACAACACTCACATGCATGGGGAAAATGGAGGGTCCAGGACTCGAGGAAAAATCCAGAAAAATTCTAGGACCTAGGGGACATGTCTAAGATTGATATACATAGGTTACTTGCCTCTAAATAAATCCTAGAAGATCAAATTTGGCCTGATGAAGCCCTCCTCGGCCCTGCCAAGAAGGTGTTCAGAAACTCCTTAGATCTGGTTCTTCTGTGGATGCAGACGGTCCCTCGGAGTTGGGATTGCTTCCTTGACAGTTGGACTACACTCCAGTCTTTGTAGATCTCCCAGAAACTCCTCCAGTCGCTGGATCAAAGCCTTGGAACTTCAGCTTTTCTCGCAGGAAATACTAGGGTTTCTCAAAACACCAAAAGGCTTGGTGCGGCCAGAAGATGGGTCTTTATAAGGTTGGATGGGTTGGGTACGCTTCTGGGTAGGTTTCCTACAGGTTAGGATGGGTTTCCTAAACTGGAACCGGCCATAATGCGAGCATTAACAAATCTGGAACCGTTACGCAGGAGGATATAGACGTCAACATCGGTTGTAGTCAACTGCACAGTTGACGTCAAGGGGCTGGCCGCCAACAGGGGGTTGGCGTCCAGGGGTGGCCGCCCACTGTCCCTTGGCGTCCAGGGATGTGGACGCCAATCAGGCCTGTAAGTTGGCGGCACAGTGTTGGCCGCCAACTGTGCCAGACAGCCCAAACACCTATTTTCATCCAATTTAAACATACATTTAGGCTCCAACAATATAGTATGAGCATAATTAAATATTTTTACACTTATTACATAAATTATATACATTACACATTATTTATAAGTATAATTTGCACTAATCTCAATTAAAGATAATATGCACGAAGTGACATACATATGTATACATATGCACCATAGTTGCATGTATTATGCACGAATATATATATATGTAATACACACTCTATTATTTAGATATCATACATGTCATAATCAAGTCAATGGTTATTGCAATAAGTAAATATCATATGTACAACATTAGATTTATACATCTATACGCGTACAAAGTATAATTTAGTACAACATGCATGAATTTACATAAATATAGCTTGCTTATAATATTTTGATATATTTTACATGCACCGTATTATTTAAGTACCATATACACTATAAACATTTTAGCATGCTAATAATAAACAAATATCATTTGCACAGGATGGACGTATAGATATATGTATATACATGCCTACATCATTTAGATACATACATGATTCACATTCTTGTTCACACATCATAACAATTTATCATGCTTAGAAATAGATATATAATTCGAACAAGATTAATATATGCATGCACATATATACACATCATAGTTACATATAATATGCATGGAATAATTAAACACAATATGCATCTCAACCATTAGATAATATATACACATTTAATTATAATACATGTACAGAAGTAAAATCATATATGCTTACAAGATGCATGATAGTACTTCACATTATATGTGTAACATTACTTTAATATATCATGCATAATATTTAAATAAATACCTTATATACAAAATTGGCTAATTACTTATATTCACAAAAAAATATACATATACGCATATACACGTGAACAATTTGATAATACGTACACTATATTTATGACATGTAAATATCGCATGCTCAATATAAAATGACGAAAAAAAATTCGGGGTCTCACACTCTCCCCCCTAGAAAAAGATCTTCGTCCTCAAAGATCGATTCGAGTACCTCTGGTGACGCCATCGGTGCCATCTCCGGAAAAAGAATGAAATCCTCCTTCTCTTTGGCTGGTGCTTGAAGTTCTGCTACTGGCTCCTTTGATGTCGATGCTGTAGCACTTCGGGGATCAAACTTCTTCAACCTCGGACATTCTTTAATCCGATGGTCCTTGCTGCCGCATTTGAGGCACCTTCCTTCCTTTGCCCAACACCGATTCCCGCCATGGTGTTTATTGCAGTGCATACACATGGGTTTCTCGCTAGCTGTAGAGGCCGCAAACCTTGCCGTGCTAAGAAGCTCATCCAGAGTGCGGGGATCGCATTCCAAAAGTCTCGCTCTCACTGCTGGTCTGAGTCTCATTATGAAGTTTCTCACCTTGCGTTTCTCTTCATGCTCCTTAGCCCTAGCCTCACGCTTTCCTTGACTCACCATTGCCTTCAAAACAATTCAATCTAGTTAAAGTCTAACTTATTAGATCCTATCTACCTTTCTTACTATCTTTCATTCATTATTATTACTTTCTACACATATGGACAAATTTTCTATAAAGACTTTGCAATATTGTGAGATGATGGTTTATTCTTGTACAGTCTCAACCTTGATGCTATGATACCATCTCTGTAACGACCCTCCTCATACCGGTACGATTATACCAATCCCCATCGGTACAAAGAGCGTCGTTACAGTAGGATAGTAACCCAACACTAAACGATAAGGTTGATATGTCCATGAATAATAAAAGAGTAAAACGGAATTAAAAGAAATGTTATACTTCATTCCATCATCACCACACATTCCACAGTCTACATAGTAAAAGAAAGTACTAGAGTCCACATTATTACAACTTGAAAAGAACTACATTGTCCATACATTGTCCATATGAATAACCTTTATTCAACTATGAAAGAAAAATATAACTATAACGTGAACTCTACTAATTACTCCTCCTCGTATGCAGCGTCAACCTCCACTACGTTTCCCTCAGGCACGAAATCACTTGTCACCTGTACGCCGAAGCAAGTATGAGTCTTACAAGACTCAGCAAGTAATCTAAAATATCAAACTTACACATATCACATACATAATAAGCCACTAACAATGAGGAAAAACACATGCTATCACTCTAATCACAACATTACACATGACATATGGTTCTTATGGTTAACTATACATAAGTCATCCAAATACCTTCCTATCTAACACATGCTCATGTTAAATCATGAAAGATAACATACACCTACACATGTTTTCTACACATGATATATCCTAGGACGCATGGTTCAAATCTTCATCATATCATTATACAATTTTACCATTTTAAAACATGAGGCTATGTACAAAATAATAGACATTCCTAGCATGGTATCTACTCAATCTCTCATGCATTTATATCTTTTTATCACACATTTAACTTGCTATTTTAATGTATAATTTATCCTACTCTCTTAACACTTGTGCATGCTTTCTAGTAATCTACGTAATACGATACTAAGCATTCTAACATAATTTAGCATAATCATGTTGATACATACATGGTATGAACATATGCACTCTTAAACACCTAACATATAACATGATTTATTACTCTAAACATTTTTCTTATTGTGGAACAACTCTACCAATTAGATCATGCAATTATACATAAAGTAGATAGTAATCTAACATGATCTCTATTTATATTTCACATGCACTTTTCCTTATTTATTTACACGTTTCACTTGCTGTTTTAATATGAATAATTCACTATGATATCACCTTTATTAAACATGAATTGAAGATTTAAAATACATTCAAATCGGATGGCAATCATCTACAAATTGAACATGGAACCACATACCAAATGAATAACAATTCTATCATGGACTTAGGCATTATTTTATGTGTTTATCAAATCATAATCTCATTTACCTTGCTGTTTTGACATGAATCAAACTTAATTACATGAATTTACACTTATTCTCATGCCATTTCATTAATTTGTCAATTCTACATACTCAATTTTCTACATTGCGTTTCTTTACATATTTACATACACATATTCATACACACTACCATATAGGTATTATTAAACTATATCACATGATATTAGACATGATATTAGCATAATTCTACAATTATGATGTTAATGCATGAACAACAAAATAAATATGCACGTATTAATACATTGGTTTTCACATGTGATTATACTCTCATTATCTTTTACTCTTCCTTACCTATAATTTTACACTTCTTTCATTTCATTTACTCATGCGTTCACGTTTATCACTTATCACAACAATTGCACTTATCACGTGCCACATTCACTTTTCACTTTACACTTCTATTCACATTTAATCTCTTAACTTGCCGTGACACATAGTCCTAACTACCAAGTAGAGGAAAACACTCACTTTAGCACTAAGTGCTTATCACTTAACACTTAGCACTCACTTTCACATATTTGTCATCTAGGCAATGCGGTGACAAACCTAGGTAATTGCGCAGAACTGGGAGAAGACCTCTCCACCCTAATCAGCAGTACTTGTCCACCTCCAGGATTTTATCCTAATGCCTTTAGGATTTATCTCATAATATTGAGCCTTCCATATAGACTTTTCTATGGTACATCTCTCAGACCCCTATGGTAACAGTGTCACACATGGCTAAATATTACATTAATCACTTTATCATCCTTATCACCTTTTACTCATTCTCATACACATATTTTCATCCCATTTCACATACACTTTGCAAAATATTCACATTTCCATTTTCAAAAATTCACCTTACTGTTTAACAGTGATAAATAACTTAAAATAAGATTTTTAACATACTGCTAACTTTTAATTTATACAAATTTAGTTCTAACATGCACAACATGGAAATTTTTACATTTAAAACCATAATAATGCCTACTATAATAAAAATACCATGCAATTTTTATCAAAGGCTAAAATCATTATTCATAACATATAATAAATTTTACAGATTTTTCTGAATAGATAATATATTTATAACAATTAAATCAAATCACAGGTGCAAATTTCACTAATTTCTCTAAAGTAAAAATTCTAATAAAACAATTTAATATAACAGTGTCAATGCGTATATACAATCAAGACATCATCATAGAAAACTTACCAAACCCTAACTCACATATGACCTATTTACACAAATTAAACATGGTTATTCTATGCTCATAATTCAATTTCTAGAATTTAATAATTAACACAAATCATGAAAATTCATGAAAACCTCATGACAAGACCTACTAATCAACTTTGACCTTACAAAAAATTTACAGCATGCACACATGTCAGGAAATTAATTAAATACATTTAAGAAGATTAAATAGCAGTTTTCAGGACACGGAGGAACTTGACTGTAGAGTCCTGGCCGCCAACTGAGTTAACTGCGGCATCCCTTGCCGTCAACTCAAGAACTTGACGGCAGGGGATGTTACCGTCAACTTCCAGACAACAATCAGCACAGACAACACTCACATACATGGGGAAAATGGAGGGTCCAGGACTCGAGAAAAAATCCAGAAAAATTCTAGGACCTAGGGGACATGTCTAAGATTGATATACATAGGTTACTTGCCTCTAAATAAATCCTAGAAGATCAAATTTGGCCGATGAAGCCCTCCTCGGCCCTGCTAAGAAGGTGTTCAGAAACGCCTTAGATCTTGTTCTTCTGTGGATGCAGACGGTCCCTCGAAGTTGGGATTTCTTCCTTGACAGTTGGACTACACTCCAGTCGTTGTAGATCTCCCAGAAACTTCTCCAGTCGCCGGATCAAAGCCTTGGAACTTCAACTTTTCTTGCAGGAAATACTAGGGTTTCTCAAAACACCAAAAGGCTTGGTGCGGCCAGAAGATGGGTCTTTATAAGGTTGGATGGGTTGGGTACACTTATGGGTAGGTTTCCTACGGGTTAGGATGGGTTTCCTAAACTGGAACCGGCCATAATGCGAGCATTAACAAATCTGGAACCGTTACGCAGAAGGATATAGACGTCAACATCGGTTGTAGTCAACTGCACAGTTGACGTCAATGGGATGGCCGCCAACAGGGGGTTGGCGTCCAGGGGTGGCCGCCCACTATCCCTTGGCGTCCAGGGATGTGGACGCCAATTAGGCCTGCAAGTTGGCGGCACAGTGTTGGCCGCCAACTGTGCTAGACAGCCCAAACACCTATTTTTATCCAATTTAAAAATACATTTAGGCTCCAACAATATAGTATGAGCATAATTAAATATTTTTACACTTATTACATAAATTATATACATTACACATTATTTATAAGTATAATTCGCACTAATCTCAAATTAAAGATAATATGCACAAAGTGACATACATGTGTATACATATGCACCATAGTTGCATGTATTATGCATGAATATATATATATATATATATATATATATGTAATACACACTCTATTATTTTGATATCATACATGTCATAATCAAGTCAAAGGTTATTGCAATAAGTAAATATCATATGTACAACATTAGATTTATACATCTATACGCGTACAAAGTATAATTTAGTTCAACATGCATGAATTTACATAAATATAGCTTGCTTATAATATTTTGATATATTTTACATGCACCGTATTATTTAAGTATCATATACACTATAAACAATTTAGCATGCTAATATTAAACAAATATCATTTGCACAGGATGGACGTATAGATATATGTATATACATGCCTACATCGTTTAGATACATACACGATTCACATTATTGTTCACACATCATAACAATTTATCATGCTTAGAAATATATATATAATTCGAACAAGATTAATATATGCGTGCACATATATACACATCATAGTTACATATAATATGCATGGAATAATTAAACACAATATGCATCTCAACCATTAGATAATATGTACACATTTAATTATAATACATGTACAGAAGTAAAATCATATATGCTTACAAGATGCATGATAGTACTTCACATTATATGTGTAACATTACTTTAATATATCATGCATAATATTTAAATAAATACCTTATATACAAAATTGGCTAATTACTTATATTCACGAAAATAATATACATATACGCATATGCACGTGAACAATTTGATAGTTATAATATGCAAAAATTTTAATACGTACACTATATTTATGACATGTAAATATCGTATGCTCAATATAAAATGACGAAAAAAAATTCGGGGTCTCACAGTTGGCCTCTTTCCAAACTGTGAGATACTCCTTGGGATTATAAATACAACTTATTCTCATGATTTGGGAGAGTTCTCCACACCCCCAAGAGTTTGTTCTCGTACCCTAGAGTTCGGAGAGGGGTTATGTTGCCCTAGAAAGAGCCAAGAGATGTTCTGAACCTATAGAAGCCTGAAGAACGAGTCTTGGTCATCTAGAAGACTTCCAGATGTTCCAAGAAGGTGTTTTCATCAGAATGGCATGGACTTGGTGTTGTATCTTTCAAGACTCCATTATGAAGCATTCTACGTTGGCCAGTTTTGTACTGTGACATCATTGTGCAAAGATGGCTATAAAGGCGGAATTTCTGAGACGTAGGAACTCTATACCTTGATTATTTAATTGTTATCTTTCTTGTCCACGTTCTTAATTATTTTATCTCTGCAAATTACAATTTGTGTGGTTGGTGCGTAGTGCGTGCGGCGCATACATATTGGGTTATCTCGTCCCTAGAAATGAGGTGGGGTTTGTGTTGTCCCCGGAAACAACCGTGTGTGTGGTCAGCGGTTTGTAACTTGTACTAGGAAACAAGTTAGTGGAAAATCCTCACGGGGGTGTGAGGTAGAGGACGTAGGCGCACACGGGGGTGGTTTGCCGAACCACTCTAAATCCTACATGCACTTGTGGTTTAATTTTGTCTTTTCTATCTCCATTCTATACACGTTAGGATAGTTGGTTTCACTATTTTAATTGTCAATATTCCACTGTGCACATCATTCTATAGATTTTATTAATTGAGTCTAATCTATTCTGTGTAAAAGAAATTTTTATATAGGCGATAGCCAATTCACCCCTCCTATTTTGGTTGTTCATCGCATAGTATTTTACTCTTTAGGATGATGATCCAAAGGTCACCCTTGGTAGTTATGTACCCAAGGAACCCTCATCACATACCTCTGGGTTACGTTGCCGAACTGATTCGGTGGCCGACGCTCCCTCGAAGATCGACAAGGATACCCTGAAGTGGGTATCGTCGGTGTTGGGGCTTGATTTTCCTGACTGGTCTTTCTTGATCGTGCCCTCTGAGATCCAAGCCCATCATTTGATTGAGCTTGGCTTTTGTTGTTCTCCTTCTCATCCACTTAGGAGCTACTACCTCGCAGCTGACCCCCAACTCCTGGACGTCAGTTGTTGGCTTCCTGGTTGACTGTGCCTGAGCGGGAGTGCAGCCCAGCTTATGCCTCTTTTTCTACTATTTCACAGTGAAGGTGTTCGGTGACTGGCTATACTTCGCAGCTCGGACCAGATGACAAATCCTTGGTAGAATGTCCTCCTCTGACCACAACTAGAAGATGAACTACCTCTTTGTTCATTGCCCAACTGGATTGCTATTCCCAATCACTTGGTCAGTAGTGAACATCAAAGACAAAGCTTTTAGGCTTCCTTGGTAGTTTACCCAGGCCGAGCTCTCGAAGTTCAAATCTTTACAAGTGGTGAAGGCCCCTGACTTGTACAAGCCATCTGAGAAGCTCCTCAAGCTGATCAGCACATTCAGCCAAGGTTCGAAACATTGCCGACATCCTCCCCGCTTAAATTTGCACTTTGAAACAAATTGACGTGCCTTTATCTCATTGCAGAAGAAATGGTTGATAGGAGGAAGGCGTCGTTGACCGAGGAGGTGATGAAGAGGTTCCCGGCTCGCGCTGGCAAGAGGAGTTCCTCAAAGAGGTTGTGAGTAGAGGTGGCTAAGGTCGACACTATGACTGACATTGAGATCTTCACCATTCCTTCCGCCACACTGGAGAAGCAACAGGGCGAGCAGCTACAGCAGGTTGCACCGCTGGCATCGCCCGTCACTTCAGCTGCTAGTTCATTGAAGCAACGACGACCTCAACGACTGAGAGATGATCACATAACCACTAAATGGGGCTATCAATCCATCACTCTAGAAGGCAAGGCCCACATATAGGGACTGAAAGCTGACGAGGTGGTTGAGGGGTTGTTCCCCACTTAGCAAGATCATCTCGAACTTCTTGGAGAACTCCTACAGAAGGTTGACGTGAGCAGCTCCATCACAGAAGCATGACTCATAAAGGCTGAGAAGAAGGCCGAGGTGGCAGAGGGGCTCCACGTGGAGGTGGAGAAAAGGGCAAAAAAGGCCGAGGAGAACACTGTGCAGCTAACAAAGGGCATCGACAAGCTGTGTAGGACCCTCAAAGCCGAAGAGGAGGACCACACGAAGACAAAGGCCGGAGTCTCCGATCTAGTAACGACTGAGCGGGCTCAAGCGATAGACGAGTTCCACACATAGCTCATTAAAGAGGTTGACAACTTCTTCTAGGCTGGGTTCGACTATTGTTGCTCCCAAGTCAAGGGTCTCTTCTTCGACCTGGACCTTTTGGATCTCGGCACCAGGGAGGATGGTGATGAAGAAGCGGCCAACACCGCCCAGCTCCCCAAATCTTGTTTCCCTGCTCTAGTTGGTGACCGCTTGGGTCTTGGGAGTTTTAGAGTTGTATAAACTATTTTTTCAGTTTCAGGGGTATGCCCCGTGGATTTTGTATCTTTGATATTCATATATATATAATTTGGCGTAGTAGGGAACTCGCTTGGAGGAGTGATAACATTTCACCCTACTGGGGTGGGATGCACTCGACCTGACCTTGTAGTCTCTGTCTGTAACGCCCCTCTTAGACCCAGTACAGTTACACCAACTCACATTGGATCTAATAGAGGTATTACAGTGGACGAATCCAACAATTACAATACAGGTTGAAATATACACAAATAACTATTCAATTCCAATGATAAATGACCGAATATGGAATTAAACACTTGCAATCAGCATTTATTCAAAAGCAAATCTAATGCATAAAAAGGGTAGCAATAGTCCAAAGTTTATTACATTTCAAAGATCAGCTTCATAAAGAAATTACATAAGATCCTCACATACAAGATTCACTCTAAATCTCTCTATGCCAAGCTAAGTCTCCACGTCCTCACGCTCTGAGTCAGTTTGCACTAACTCCTCTGTATCCTCTGGCTCTCCTGAAATGTTAGGCAAGTATGAGTCTACAAGACCCAGCAAATCACATGAAAGACAGTTCAAGATATTAACAGTATATTAGTTTTAAAACATGGTAGTACATTAGCATTCCATTCATTGATATCATATACTTTTCTTACGATAGTTCTAAGTCCATTGGCAATCATTCATTTCATAGTGATTCTAACTATTAAGGAAATAAAACATGTTTCACATATAGCATAGAATTACTTATTCATGGAATCTATTCGATGTTATGTGACCTACAACAATTCTCATGTATCAATTTTTCATTTATGCATGCACTATTCTTTTACACAACAATTTTCATGTAGTAATATTAAAACATTGACATGTAACAAGAAATCCTTTGAACAAGTTCACATGTAGGAATGTAAGCATATAACATGTAGTATGTAGCATGTAGAACATGTAGACATGTAACTTGGCATGTAACATGTAGCATGTAGATATGTAACTTGTAGCATGTAGTCATTTTCATATAGTTGCCAAGACATAGCCCACACTAAATTAGAGATCAGTAGTCATTTAACATTCACTTATCACCTAGGCAATGCGGTGATGAAGTCATAGTATTTGCGCAAAACCGGGGAAAGTCCTTCCCACCTTGACCAGTAGAACAAGTCTACCTCCAGGATTTCAATCCGTTGCCCACGGATTCATTTCTTTACATGTAGGTGAACCATTACCATAGGGGCATCTACGGTGTAGTTCCTTGTAGGAATCTCTAAGATAGCAATGTCTTATTGGCATCATTGTTATAATGCATACACTAACATGTATAATAGATAGTGACATTTCATTTCATACTATTTAACATGTGTCAATGCAATATTTCAAAGTACAACACTTTCAGTTCTGAAATCCTATTTACTGTACAACAGATTTCTATCATGATACTAATATTCATTCTTGCATTTTCATGCATTTTTATTCAATTCTATGTGTAATATATTGTTCAGAAATTCATAACAAACGTACACATGTCTGAAAATTCTGAAATTTTAACAGAAATTCGAAATCAGTAATTACAATACACATGCCAAATTTCATAATTTTCTGATTTCTGCAACTATTTTTCATGAAATTAACTCTATTAAATCAACTAACTAACATGGTTTAATATTGAGAAAAGCTCACAATTTTCACATGGAACAGAGATTACTGACATATCATATCTATTGCAGTAATCTAAACATCAATCAACATGCTTTCTTTTAAATCATTATACTTTATCTTTTACTAACTTAACATTGATCGTTGTCATGTAATTATGCAAGTTCATTAATACATATATGTAACCTGTACATTATAGCAATAGACAGTCCATAATATAACAACCACATGCTCAAATATTTCATGGCTGAAACGCATACATTCATAAATTATACATTTAAACAAGTTCACTCAGATTTCAGGGAATACATGATTCTGATAATCTTGACGTCCATCATACGACGTTTACTATGGTCGACGTCCACAAACGTTGTCGTTAAGTAATTATAGACGGCGGCACATAGCGCCGTTAACACAAACAGACGGCGGCACATAGCGCCGTTTACATATAGTAAGGACAGAAAATACATATATATTTCGGATGAACTAAACGGCAGTCGATATTGCCGTTTACTTTATATAGACGGCAATACCCCTGGACGTCTAGTTCTACGACGCAGAAAACACAGAAAACCTGCATGAAATAACGGCGTTTCTAACCCTTCCCGTAGGTTGTTTTCATGCTTTAAAAATACAAAAATTGTTAAATACGTAATATATCATATCCTAAACTAATCCCCCATGTAACTTGCCTCAATCCCTCCTAATGGAGTGTCGAATCCGAGCTCGAAGAAGCCCGTCTCGCCAGGGAGACAGTTCTTTCCTCCGTCTTCAAGCACTCCGAAACCTCCTCCGATGAAGTTCCTCCGCCCGGATGAGCTTTTGGGCACGAAGTCCTATGTATCTCCTCGGTGTAGAAGCCCTCGAACCGCACGAACAAGCACCAGATCGCTCTGCAAATCCCTTCCTCGGCCCTCTTTCTCTCCTCCAGAACCAAAGCAAAAACCCCCTTTCTTCCTGCGAGATCTGGTCTTATAAAGACCTCTCAAGCAAAGACCAAACCTAATCCTGACCCTCAGATCTAAACGCATCGGATCAGCCCATTAAAACCTTCCCGAAACGGCCGATCTCTTTAATCCGGAACGGAAAGCTCAAAAACAGGCAAGTCAGGTTAGCGTCAACATAGGTTGCCGTCTTCCCCCAATATAAACGTCCATTGATGATGTCGTTTATAGTCTTGCCCATAATTAAATAATTCAGAAAATATTAAACGTCAATACCTATTGTCGTTAACACCATATAAACGGCATACGATATTGCCGCTTACAAGCCTTAACGTCAAACGATCTTGACGCCTAGTTCTACACAGAACAACATTCAAATTATGCAGAAATAAACACATTGTACAGAATATTTCAAGGAAATTCTAGGGTACTACATCCTCTCTCCCTTAAAATAATCTTCGTCCTCGAAGATTGAGTTAAGTTACTCACCGAACAAGGACGGATAAAGCTTCTTCATTCTTTCTTCAAGCTCCCACGTTGCCTCTTCACGTGAGAAGTTCTTCCATAGAATCTTCACAAATGGAATGGACTTTGATCTCAATTCTTGCACCTTCCTGTCCAGAATCTCCACAGGTTGCTCAGCATAAGACAAATCTGGCTGCAACTGAATCGGCTCATAACTGATCACATGAGCCGGATCTCTAACATACTGCCTCAACATGGATACATGAAATACTGGATGCACCGCTGCTAAAGATGGTGGCAAAGCTAACTGGTATGCCACATTCCCGATCTTTTTCAGAATTTCAAAGGGTCCAATGAATCTCGGATTCAGCTTACCCCTCTTCCGAATCTTACTACACCTCTGGTTGGCGAAACCTTAAGGAAAACATGGTCTCCAACCTCGAATGCCAAATCCTTCCTTCTTGCATCTGCATAACTCTTTTGACGATCCTGAGCCGCTTTTATTCTCTGCACAATCATCTGAATCTTTGCTGAAGTCTCTTGCACTACCTCAGGTCCAACCAGATGTCGATCTCCTGACTCCTCCCAACACAATGGGGATCTACAGGGTCTTCCGTACAAAGCTTCAAAAGGTGCCATTCCTATGCTCGAATGGAAACTGTTATTATAAGCAAATTCCACAAGAGATAGATGGCGCTCCCAATCACCTTCCATTCTAAAACACAAGCTCGAAGCATATCTTCCAACGTCTGAATAGTCCTCTCGGACTGTCCATCCGTTTGCGGATGAAATGCCGAACTCAACTTCAACTGACTGCCAAAAGCCTGCTGCAAACTCTGCCAAAACCTGGAAGTGAATCTCGGATCACGATCTGAGATAATCGACTTCGGAATCCCATGCAGCTTCACAATACTATTAATATACAGTCTTGCCAAGCTCTCAACGGACTGTTTCTTCTTCATGGCAAGGAAATGAGCACTCTTCGAAAATCTATCAACGATCACCCAAATAGAATCATTTCCTCTAGCCGATCTAGGCAATCCGGATACAAAGTCCATGGTCACTTGCTCCCACTTCCACTGAGGGATATCTAACTCTGCATCAAACCTGAAGGTCGCTGACGCTCTGCCTTCACTTGCTGACAAATCAGACACTTTGCCACAACATCAGCCACATCTCGCTTCATGCCAGACCACCAGAAAGAACGCTTCAGATCCTTGTACATCTTCCCACTGCCTGGGTGAATAGAGAACTGAGATCTATGCGCCTCCTCCAAAATTTCCTTTCTCAGATCAACATTATTAGGGACACATACCCTAAGATTCAAGCGAATCACATCATCTTCGTCTCTGGTAATTCCGCTCTTTCCAACCAACTCCTGCAACAACGGATCATCTTTCTGCAACGCAATGACCCGATCAAGAATAGAAGATCTCAAAGACAACTGTGCCATGAACAAGTTACACAATTGAGGTTCTAGGACAGCCAAAGAACTTGAAGCGTCATCTAGCATCTTCCAGTCTTGCCTCATCATCTGTCTTTTCCTGCTCAACGCATCTGCTACTACATTGGCCTTCCCTGGATGGTAAGACAGATCAAAATCATAGTCTTTCATGAATTCTATCCACCTCCGCTGCCTCAGATTAACTCCTTCTGCGAGAACAAGTATTTGAGACTCTTGTGGTCTGAGAAGAGCTCAAATCTAACTCCATATAGATAGTGCCTCCAAATTTTCAAAGCATAGACCACAGCTGCTAACTCCAAGTCATGGGTCGGGTAGTTGCGCTCATGCTCCTTAAGTTGCCTAGAAGCATACGCCACAACTCGACCACCTTGCATCAGAACACAACCAAGCCCAATCTTCGAAGCATCTGTGTAGATAGAGAAAGAATCTACATCATTGGGCAAAACAAGCACTGGCGCTGAGGTCAGACGAGCCTTCAATTCCTGGAACGCCTTTTCACAAGCCTCTGACCACTCAAACTTGACTCCTTTCCTTGTCAACCTCGTCAAAGTCGCCGCAATAGAAGAAAATCCTTCGATGAATCTCCTATAATAGCCAGCCAAACCGAGAAAACTCCTGATGTCAGCTGAAGATCTCGGTGTCTCCCAATCAAGAACAGCTTCCACTTTAGCTGGATCTACAGACACACCTTCTCCCGATATAACATGACCCAAGAAATGGACTTCTTTCATCCAGAAGTTGCACTTGCTGAATTTAGCATACAGCTTATGCTCCCTCAGGACACCCAACACAATCTTCAGATGCTCACTATGAGTCTCTTCATCGGGCGAATAAATCAACACATCATCAATGAAGACTACCACAAAAGAATCCAGATACTGCCGAAAAACTCTATTCATCAAATCCATGAAAACTGCTGGAGCATTTGTCAAACCAAAGGGTAAGACAAGGAACTCATAATGGCCATATCTTGTCCTAAAAGCCGTCTTAGCAGAATCTTCCGGCTTAATTCGGAGTTGATGATAGCCAGAACGAAGATCAATCTTAGAGAATACAGAAGCTCCTCGCAACTGATCAAACAAGTCATCAATACGAGGTAAAGGGTACTTGTTTTTAACAGTTACCTGGTTAAGCTTACGGTAATCTATGCACAACCTCATCGATCCATCCTTCTTTTTCACAAAAAGAACAGGTGCTCCCCATGGCGAAACGCTCGGCCGGATGAAGCCTTTATCAAGTAATTCCTGCAGCTGCTTCCTCAACTCTGCCAATTCCGCTGGCGCCATGCGATAAGGTGCAATGGAAATAGGTGCTGTGCCGGGTACGAGCTCAATGCCAAACTCTAACTCCCTTGCAGGTGGCAAACCCAACAAATCTTCAGGAAAGACATCGCTGAAATCTCTGACCACCTCAATATTCTTGACAGATAGAACCTTCTTCGAATCCTCGGTCACAACCACACTAGCCAGAAAACCAGAACAACCCTTGCTCAACATCCGAGTTGCCTTCAAAGTCGAAATCACAAACTTACCCGACATGACCTTGGGCAAAGGGTGAACAAACTCCTCCTTTCCAGGAATCCGAAAAACAATAAGCTTCCGCCGACAATCCACCAGAGCATAATGCTCCTCGAGCCAATCAAAGCCCAAGATAGCATCATAATCCTTCATCTTCAGCAAATAGAAATTACCAGGCAAAACTTGCTCCTCAATGCACACAGAAAGCGACGAAAAACACTGCTCGGTCAAGATAGTTCCTGCTGGAGTATGCACAGACAAGGGAACCTCCAACTTTTCTGGAACTAGACCATTCTCCTTTATCAAGACCTTGGCAAATCTCTCGGAAACAAAACTATGCGTGGCACCGGTATCAAATAAGACTCTAGCATGCATTCCCATAATTAGAATTGTACCTTCAGTGACGTGCTCTGCCAACTCTGCCTCGTCTCTCGCCAAGGCGAACACTCGAGCCGGAGCCCTCGGTCTCCCTGCTGCTCTCGGTGCCGGTCTCGCTGCTGCTGGTGCTGCTGCCGCTGCAGTCTGCTGCGCCATCTTCGGACAGTCTCTGATCTTGTGGTTCTTATCACCACATCTCAGGCATCTCCCGGAAGTCACCCAACACACCTCGCCTCCATGACGCTTCCCGCACTGGGTACACACTGGCTTCTCTGCAATCATACCTCCGCCTGGAGTCGGTGCCGCTGCTCTCGCTGGAACCACTGCTCTCTGCTGAAAAACTGGGGTCTTCTTCTTCTTATCCTGCCGCTGGAAAGCTGATGCTGGCCTCTTCAAAGAAGCTCTCTTCTCTTCAAGGTAAACTTCCATCTCTGCCTCCTGCATGCAAGCTGCTGACAAAGCTTCCTCCATGGAACGATGTCCTAATGCCACCAGTCTCGTCCTCAGGGACGGCTTCAACCCCATGATAAATTTCTTTACCTTCCTCCGCTCATCTGCTACTATGTGAGGCGCATAGTTGGACAGCTCCGCAAATCTTGCCTTATACTCAAGTACACTCATTGACCCCTGGGTCAACGTCAAAAACTCGTGCTCCATGCGGTCCTGCACGTGCTCTGGAATATACTTCGCCTTGAACATGGACGAATTCAGTCCATGCAACCTCCATAGCACCATCTTCAAACTGTGTGCGTAGTACAGAGGACCACCACACATCGGCACGCTCCTGAAAAAGAAGGTAAGTACATCTAAGATATATTCCAACAATACCCATAAACTCCTTAAAATCCATCTTTACCTGCAGCATATAAGTAGCTAAGGACACTCTCTCCTCTTCCGCACAACGAAGGGCACGAAAGATCTTCTCCGTCTCTCTAAGCCAACTCTCCGCAAGAATGGGATCACTCTCTCCCTTAAAGAAAGGCGGGGTCATCCTCCTGAATCTTTCCATCATAGGCACTCCTCCAAAAACTGCCTCCTGAGCAGGTGCCCGTGCCTACAATCCAAAACATCTCTTAGATAACAACTCTTCAGTTAGCACCTTGAATAATTCTTGCAGCTACCGACCTGAACCTGCGCCTGCAATGCCGCTGTAGTCTGAGCCTGAGTCTGCATCGCATGCACCAATCCTTGCATCAATGCTCCGTAGTCTACAGGTGGTGGTGGGGGTGGCAAAGGTACACCCGTCTGGTCCTGAGCCTGCTGTGCTGGAGCTTGCTGATCACCTGCTGACTCATCACCTCGAGTTGGGCCAGCTCCTCTACGTCCACGAGTCGCCATAGTCTGCAAAATAAGCATCCTATTTAATAACCTATCATTCTACATAACTTGGACTAATTCTTTATGCAGACTTGAAATATGAATACAATACTGATATTCTATTTATGTACATGTTCAACCTGGATCGCTCTGATACCAATCTCTGTAACGCCCCTCTTAGACCCAGTACAGTTACACCAACTCACATTGGATCTAATAGAGGTATTACAGTGGACGAATCCAACAATTACAATACAGGTTGAAATATACACAAATAACTATTCAATTCCAATGATAAATGACCGAATATGGAATTAAACACTTGCAATCAGCATTTATTCAAAAGCAAATCTAATGCATAAAAAGGGTAGCAATAGTCCAAAGTTTATTACATTTCAAAGTTCAGCTTCATAAAAGAAATTACATAAGATCCTCACATACAAGATTCACTCTAAATCTCTCTATGCCAAGCTAAGTCTCCACGTCCTCACGCTCTGAGTCAGTTTGCACTAACTCCTCTGTATCCTCTGGCTCTCCTGAAATGTTAGGCAAGTATGAGTCTACAAGACCCAGCAAATCACATGAAAGACAGTTCAAGATATTAACAGTATATTAGTTTTAAAACATGGTAGTACATTAGCATTCCATTCATTGATATCATATACTTTTCTTACGATAGTTCTAAGTCCATTGGCAATCATTCATTTCATAGTGATTCTAACTATTAAGGAAATAAAACATGTTTCACATATAGCATAGAATTACTATTCATGGAATCTATTCGATGTTATGTGACCTACAACAATTCTCATGTATCAATTTTTCATTTATGCATGCACTATTCTTTTACACAACAATTTTCATGTAGTAATATTAAAACATTGACATGTAACAAGAAATCCTTTGAACAAGTTCACATGTAGGAATGTAAGCATATAACATGTAGTATGTAGCATGTAGAACAGGTAGACATGTAACTTGTGGCATGTAACATGTAGCATGTAGATATGTAACTTGTAGCATGTAGTCATTTTCATATAGTTGCCAAGACATAGCCCACACTAAATTAGAGATCAGTAGTCATTTAACATTCACTTATCACCTAGGCAATGCGGTGATGAAGTCATAGTATTTGCGCAAAACCGGGGAAAGTCCTTCCCACCTTGACCAGTAGAACAAGTCTACCTCCAGGATTTCAATCCGTTGCCCACGGATTCATTTCTTTACATGTAGGTGAACCATTACCATAGGGGCATCTACGGTGTAGTTCCTTGTAGGAATCTCTAAGATAGCAATGTCTTATTGGCATCATTGTTATAATGCATACACTAACATGTATAATAGATAGTGACATTTCATTTCATACTATTTAACATGTGTCAATGCAATATTTCAAAGTACAACACTTTCAGTTCTGAAATCCTATTTACTGTACAACAGATTTCTATCATGATACTAATATTCATTCTTGCATTTTCATGCATTTTTATTCAATTCTATGTGTAATATATTGTTCAGAAATTCATAACAGAACGTACACATGTCTGAAAATTCTGAAATTTTAACAAAATTCGAAATCAGTAATTACAATACACATGCCAAATTTCATAATTTTCTGATTTCTGCAACTATTTTTCATGAAATTAACTCTATTAAATCAACTAACTAACATGGTTTAATATTGAGAAAAGCTCACAATTTTCACATGGAACAAGATTACTGACATATCATATCTATTGCAGTAATCTAAACATCAATCAACATGCTTTCTTTTAAATCATTATACTTTATCTTTTACTAACTTAACATTGATCGTTGTCATGTAATTATGCAAGTTCATTAATACATATATGTAACCTGTACATTATAGCAATAGACAGTCCATAATATAACAACCACATGCTCAAATATTTCATGGCTGAAACGCATACATTCATAAATTATACATTTAAACAAGTTCACTCAGATTTCAGGGAATACATGATTCTGATAATCTTGACGTCCATCATACGACGTTTACTATGGTCGACGTCCACAAACGTTGTCGTTAAGTAATTATAGACGGCGGCACATAGCGCCGTTAACACAAACAGACGGCGGCACATAGCGCCGTTTACATATAGTAAGGACAGAAAAATACATATATATTTCGGATGAACTAAACGGCAGTCGATATTGCCGTTTACTTTATATAGACGGCAATACCCCTGGACGTCTAGTTCTACGACGCAGAAAACACAGAAAACCTGCATGAAATAACGGCGTTTCTAACCCTTCCCGTAGGTTGTTTTCATGCTTTAAAAATACAAAAAATTGTTAAATACGTAATATATCATATCCTAAACTAATCCCCCATGTAACTTGCCTCAATCCCTCCTAATGGAGTGTCGAATCCGAGCTCGAAGAAGCCCGTCTCGCCAGGGAGACAGTTCTTTCCTCGTCTTCAAGCACTCCGAAACCTCCTCCGATGAAGTTCCTCCGCCCGGATGAGCTTTTGGGCACGAAGTCCTATGTATCTCCTCGGTGTAGAAGCCCTCGAACCGCACGAACAAGCACCAGATCGCTCTGCAAATCCCTTCCTCGCCCTCTTTCTCTCCTCCAGAACCAAAGCAAAACCCCCTTTCTTCCTGCGAGATCTGGTCTTATAAAGACCTCTCAAGCAAAGACCAAACCTAATCCTGACCCTCAGATCTAAACGCATCGGATCAGCCCATTAAAACCTTCCCGAAACGGCCGATCTCTTTAATCCGGAACGGAAAGCTCAAAAACAGGCAAGTCAGGTTAGCGTCAACATAGGTTGCCGTCTTCCCCCAATATAAACGTCCATTGATGATGTCGTTTATAGTCTTGCCCATAATTAAATAATTCAGAAAAATATTAAACGTCAATACCTATTGTCGTTAACACCATATAAACGGCATACGATATTGCCGCTTACAAGCCGTAACGTCAAACGATCTTGACGCCTAGTTCTACACAGAACAGCATTCAAATTATGCAGAAATAAACACATTGTACAGAATAGTTTCAAGGAAATTCTAGGGTACTACACTGTCAACTCACGAGGTTGGAGCTAGCCGAGAGTGCCTAAGTGACCTCATCGCATTGACTCCCCCGATGCCTCTGTTAGACGAGATGAATCCCAACAACAATTTCTGCACTAACTCATAATGTCGGAGTCAGTTGAGTGCCGAAGCGACCTCATCACTAACTTCCCCGACCTTTATGACGTTAGTTGAAGGCAATATGGAAGCGACTCACCACGAGATGATGCTGTAAAGCGACTCGTCATAAACTATATGATGATGTTATAAAGTGACTCGTCGTGGATATCCGCATGATGCATAAAGTGACTCGTCGATTGACACAAGAAATTAATACAATAAAAGTTTGTTTTAATCACATTAATCATAATAACATTGTAGATGCTCGATGTTCCACGTCCTCAAAATCGCTGACCCATCTAGGTCCGACAACTGGTAGGCCCCATGACCGAGGTCCTCGACCACACGGTATGACCTTCCCAGTTTGGAGATCGCTTACCAACTGTCGCTTTCGGATTCGAGATGACCAGTTTGGACAAGACCAGAACACCGATGTTGAATCATCTTGGCCTAACCTTGGAGGCAAAATTCGCTTCATCCTTCGCTGGTATATCTCCATCTGAGCGGTAGCTCAGTCCAGACATTCCTTGATCAGGTCCAGCTCGTCCCGGATAGACTGGTTATTCCCTTCGCGCTCGAAGTTAGTCACTCTCTGCGTTGGCACTACGAGCAACTCCACTGGGGTTACTACCTCCTCCATGAAAGCGAGTGCGAAAGGGGATTATACTGTTGCTTCTTGAGGTGTAATGCGTACGCCCAAATTACCTGAGCCAGCTCGTCAACCCATCACCCTTTGAGGTCGTCTAGCTATTTCTTCTACTTGTTGAGAAGTGTTTGATTCGTCACCTCGGCTTGCCTGTTCGACTGAGGGTGGGCAACAGAGGTGAATCGATGTTGAATGCTGAGCTTGGAGTAGTTCCGACGAAACCTCACATTGCTGAACTTCTTCATATTATCGGTGATGAGCGTCTTTGGTAGTTCGAACTGACAGACTATGCTCCTCCAAACAAATCCCCATGCGTTGGCATATGTGATCTTCACCAATGGCTCGGCCTTAACGCACTTCGTGAAGTAGTCGACGACAATGATGAGGAACTTTTGCTGACCTGAGGCAAGCAGTAATGGGCTGACAATATTCATCCCCCACTGTGCGAATGACCATGGAGCCAACAAGGTGGTGAGGGTCGCCAGTGGTCGTCGGACTATCTTGCTAAAAACCTAACACTGACGACATTGCTTAACGTTATCCTCAGCATCTTTCAGCATTGTCAACCACTAGTAACCTTGTTGGGTTATTCGTCGAACCAACAATTGAGCTCTTGTATGACTTTCACAGCTACCTTCATGGATCTCATGCACAATCTTCTCGACCTGGGCAGGTCTGACACAACAGAGATATGGATATGCGAAGCCCTTGCGGTAGAGGATGTCGCCAACAAGGATAACCTAGGAGCTCATAGCCAGGTCTTTAGGGCTTTGTCACGGTCCTCATGAAGTTGCCCACTCTAAATGTACTCCACAAGGGGAGTCATCCAGGTCGACCTAGTGCTCGTGTAGAGAATGTTGGCAAAACTCTGACTGGTGGCTCGCAAAGCTATTCAACAAGCACTGCGGGCCCGAGATGATGTTCGAAAGTCGCCACATACTTCGAGAGTGCGTCAACTTGCGAGTTGTCCACCCTCCGGATTTTCTGCAGCTCGGCCAACTCAAAGTCTTCCATCATTCTGAGGACCTCACTCATGTATTGGTCTAGCTTCTCTTCTCAAGCCTTGAAGTCTTTGGCGACCTGGCTGACGACTAGCTGAGAGTCTCTATAGACCTTGACTTGAGAGGTCCCCAATGACTTCTCCATGCAAAGTCCCGAGATGATGGCTTCATACTCTGTGACATTTTTGGAAGTCGAAACGAATTGCATACCTCAAGACGAGGCCTTCTAGAGAATGCAGGACAATGCCAGCTCCACTGCCCTAAGAGCTTGAGGCCCTGTCGATGAACACTTTCCAGCCCTCATCGTCGTGTGGCTCGACTAGCCTTGTTGTCCCCTCAGAAATGAAATTAGCAAGGCCTTGCGCCTTGATGGTGACCCAAGGTTTATAGGAGATATCAAATTCGCCAAGCTCGATCTCTCACTTTGCCAACCTCCCCGAGGCCTCAGGTCGACCAACCACCTACTTGATTGGGAGGTCGATGAGGACAACGAGCTTGCTAACTTGGAAGTAGAGTCGAAGTTAAATAGCAGCCATGACGAGAGCAAAACTAGCCTTATCTAGGTCAGAATAGCATACCTTGGCACCCCACAATGCCCTACTGGTGTAATACACGAGCAAATGCTGCCTTCCATCTTCTCGAACTAGCACGAAACTAATAGACTGGTCAGTGGCTGAGAGGTACAACATCAACTGTAACACCCCAAAAATTTTATTTATTTGAAAATTAGAAAAATGTGAAGATTTTGATTGTTAAACATAGCTACTATTATGTGATGTAATTAACTTTAATTTATGATTAATTTTATTTTATTAAATGTTATTTTAATGTCGTACTCAGAGGTGCGCGCTCCGACAGGGCGACACCGAAATTTTGTAACGAAATTGAAATCTGAAAACACCATAATTTCCAGAAAAATGTGTTGATACTAGAAATATAAATATTAGGAATTGTTGACGCACGAATTTCAAGATTAAGTCAATGCAATAATTTTTCGGGCAATTTTGTTGGGTAAAAAAAATCTAAAAATTAAACTAAAATCACCATAATTTGTAAAATTCCTATTAGCTTATAGTTGAAATTTCAACTTGAATGGACACCATTTGGACACACAAACATAGGGTCAAATGGGCAACCTGAATTTCTAACCATTTACGGTAACCATTTTCTGGGTTAATATCTGCTTACGCATTATGGTTACGTAAGCTCCTTTTACATGGGTTACACGGCCTACACGTTTCACCACAGGTGTAAGCCATGGGAATCTTGCATGGTTAACGTGGCTTGGTGGTGGTAAACGGGTTTTTATGGCTCTACCTATTTGGCTATGTGCAAAACATGCATGGGAAGCCTGGGGGTTATATAAACCACTCCTTCACCCATTGTACAAGCCTTTCCACCTCTTGGCCAGGCTCTTTGCTGCTGAAGCTGCTACTACCACTACGTTCAGGAGCTATTGCTACTGTTTGCCGTGGCTGTTGCTGCTTCTTCTGTAGATGGTGTTGCTGCTACTTCTTCATCCTTTGCACCTGCCATGATTGTTACAACAAGTCCTTCTGCTTCCTTCTTCCTGCAGCTGATTCTCTCGTTGGGGAGAGAAGGAGGACTTTATCTTTCTCAAAGTCAGGTAGGATTCTTTCTTCTTGTCGTCTTCCCTTGCTTCTCCTTCTTTTAAAGTCTTGGAGTTCAAGCATCTACTTTGACCTCACGTTGTCATGAGGTTCAGTAAGCTCTCTTTGTTACTTCTCTTCCCTTGAGTTTATATTTCTAGATTGACACTCATGTCTTTAGATGTATCCTTATGTACTGGTAGGAGTCTCTCTTGATTTCTCTCCTTCTTGTCTCCTCTTTTGCTAAGAACCTTGTGTTTAAGTGTCTTACCATGTACCTATTTTGATTTGTGTTGTTGAAACTAGTAGAAAAGATTTTCTTTTCTGTAATCACCTCTCCTTCTTTTGTTAGAATCCCGAGTCTGAGTGTATACCATATTCACACCTTGATTTATGTTCTGTAAAGATCATTAGGTATGCCTTTCTGTCCATTATGTTCATGCTTTAGCTAATGCTCATGTCTTAGCCAAGTATACTTGTGAAGAACTTCTTACTAGATGCAAGGAAAAATCTCTTAGAAGGGTTGTATATACAATAATCTTCCTTTCATAAGTTTTTCATGCCACCCATGTTGTAGGATTCTTCTTCTTCTTCTTCTTTTTCTCTTCTGACTGTGTTATGGAAAACACAGGATGTGTTGACACACATTTGACCTGTGTCGACACATACTTGACTTGTGTCGACACACATCTGACCTGTGTCGACACAACTGCCTTCCTCTCTTCTGACTGTGTTATGGAAAACACAAGATGTGTTGACACACATTTGACCTGTGTCGACACATACTTGACCTATGTCGACACACATCTGACTTGTGTCGACACAATTGTCTTCCTCTCTTTTGACTGTGTTCTAGAAAACACAGTATGTGTCGACACACACTTGACCTATGTCGACACACATTTGACCTGTCTTCAACACAACATATACCACTATGAGGGATCATTCTTTTAACTATGGATAGTTCTTAAAAAACCAAAGTTTGATTGTTTCCTACATGGCTACAACATTTTGGAGTCATTGGTATTAATCCCTAAACTTTTGTTACATTTGAGATTCGGAGTACTTGTGTACCACACTTGAATATTACCAGAAATAATTTGTGATGACAACTTTTGGGTCTTTGGACTCAATTGAGTTATATGCCGGTGCAAATGGGGCTGGTCCAATCCTGAGAGAAGCACCCGAATTCGTTTAGTGGCCGTACAGAACGATAAAGGATCTATGGATGTTTGGCATTGCATCAATACAAGCTTGATTAGTTATCATGAGTTGGATATGTATTTGAACAAGAACGTGAATTGTTGTCCTGAATTCTTGACCGTGCAATCTTGTTCAGTACTCTTGTTCTACAATCGTTATCTATTGACATGGGCATCCAATCATCTTTGATATTCAACAGTGCTCACAGTTAAGTTCATTGTTTATTCCTTGGTTATTATAGTCCTTTTGATTAGAAGATTGAATCCTACTGGGCTAGTTAGCTCATCAAATCCTAATTTTTCTCAGGTAATCTACAGTTCTAGAAGGCGGGACATCGAGATTTGTGGGCTGAGAGATCAACCTTTGCGGTGTTTACTTTTGAATTGTAAATTGAGAGTCATGTAATCCCTATAGAACGACAATTAATAAATTTTTATTTAGTGAAGCCTCCGAGCAATATTCTGCTCGAATAGTTCAAAATTTACTCTTGATTTCTTATTCACGTTCCGGCCTTTATAGATATATTAAATGTCAGGACATGACAGAATGGTATCAGAGCATCGGTTGAGGATCCAAATACTTTAGAGTTATTGGTCTTCAACATCCTGTAGTGACCTGTGAGGATGGGTAGAAAGCCTGAGGTTAAGCTAGATAAGTAAAGTTGGATATAGATGGTGTTGTGTATGAAATGAATATCTAGAGGTAGGTGAATAGATATTGATCAATTAAAATTTATGAGGTCAAGACTATGATCAAATCAGGTGAAATAGTGTAGTTGGTGCACTTCAAACCACACAAAGCAAGCATAATTTTTAAGGTGGTTCGATTCCTGTGTGGAGACATACATCCACCCCTCACTAAACCAAGTAAGGCTTCTCTAACAACTCAAATGTGTGAAACACTCACACAATTGATGATTCCAAAGTTTCAAGATTGTTTTAAATCTCACAAACCATACACACACAGTGTAGGATTAAATTTGTTTACCTCTACTGGAGTAGATAACCAAACATATTGGTGAAGAGAAGAAATAGAAAATTATCAAACTAGGGAGATTTCTGAAGAAATGCAGAAATATGCAAACACTCTGCACTAGAGTTTGACTTTGGTCAGATGACTCCTTGAACTCCCAGCTGCATCCTGTTCAGGCTTGAGCCCATCAAATTCCTCTTCTAACTGTAATACCAGGATCAATTATCTTTGAGTTGAGTTAAACTCCAAAGCTTTGCTTCAACTGATCAGCAGTGTGGTGTGTCAACGCACACAAACAATTTGACTTGGATTAGTAGGAAAAGTTTCAGTAGAGTCAACTCCATGCCTTCTAGAGTCAACCTCACTCAAGTGATTGCAGTTTTGACTAACTATCCATCATGTAGAGTTGATCTTGTAGCATTTTAGTGTCAACCTCACATATTGGTAGAGTCAACCTAACCTCCATTTGAAGTCAACCTCAAGTCGTATTTTTCTCTAAGTATTAACTAGAAACTTGATTAGAGCCGACCTGATCTCCACGTGGTGTCGACCTAACCTTTGAATAGAATCGACTCATATGCATCACCAAACTTCAGTAGCTCACTTAGTATTACTTATGTGTCGACCTATGAAGTAATCAGGGTCAACACACTTAAAAGACCTTTTGACTTTATGAATTTTCTTATGATATAACAGACTTGTGTTAAATATTTATTACATTTTGCTTGACTTATAACATCATCAAAACCAGAGACATAACCTAAATCATTTGTCATATCTTAAAGTCCTATAAGGAAAAGACATCATTTAATCACAGAGGTTAATGTATCAAGTAACTAGATATACACACAGTAACAGTTGTACTAATAGTATTAGTTAGAAAAGCTGAGTTTTAAACTACATGATTGATTAACTAAACTTAAATTTGTTTGCTCAGCCCAGCATGATGGGAGAAGAAACACATTGGAAAAAGGTTCAATATGCAATGAACAACCTTGCTTGGTCCTTAGAGCAAGCAGTTCCAGTCGGTGATCAAGGGAGAATGGAACTACATGGAAATATTAGAAGTACAAACCCTCAAGAAACAATGAGTGTTATAGTATCTATAAGGAAGAGAACAGTTCCATCCAACAATAGAGAAACAACTGTCAATAAGACAGTAAAGAGGAACAAGAAGAGAAAAAAGATCAAGAAGGCCAACAAGCAAGAGAATGTCAAGGCACAACCTAAGGAAGCTTGTGCATGTTGTCACAAACCGGGCCATGTCAAAGAAGACTATTGGTGGAGACAAGGAGCATGTTTGAGGTGCGGAAGTCTAAAGCATCGGATCTCCAAATGTCCATACCATCTCAGAACAAAGACAAGAGTTCAAAAAGACCTTAGGCCATAAGGAGAATTGACTGAGGCTAGTAGAAGTAATTTTATGTATAAGTCGGTAGGACTAGAGTATAGTGGGAGATGCTTCAGTTTAGTTGTTATAGCATGTTAAAGCTTAGTAAGTTTTGCCAATCCATGTAATTTTGTAAGGCTGATTATGGAGTTCTGTACTAGAAACTTTATGTGATAAATAAATCTTTGTTGTCTATCATCATATTTTCTGTAGCAACCTGAATTTTTGCGGAAAAAAAAAATTTAAATAAAGAATTTAAAACCTAGCTAAAGGGATATTTAAATAGAGCATTAAATAAAACTCATTAAATGGAAAAGAGTAATGGGCTTTGCTTAATGATCTTCTAGAATTTATTGGGTCAAAATATGAATTTGAAAGGGGAGAATAATAAGAAAATACCCTAAATTCGGAGTTTAATTATATCATAATTGGAAAGGGATATTTAATGCATTAAATAAGCAATTAGAGTAGGAGTTGGATTCCTAAACCTACCCCATATGGATTAGCACGAATTTGGATCTCTTCCAAGTCTAAATAGAGATTGGAAAGCAAAGAAGGAAGGTGGGAGTAAGGAAATCTCAGAATTAAGAGGAATTTGAGTAATAGTAGGAATAGAAATACATACTTGCATAAATACACCTCTTAAACTCTCTTGGGCAACCCTAGCTCTTTGCCAAGAGTTGCTGGACGTGGAGAAGAGGCTAAGGAGGAGAGGATTTCGTGGAGAGAAGAGAACTTGAAACTTCTTCCCTTGTTCTTCAAGTTCTAGCCCTAGAAGACAATCGAGTCAAAGGTAGGCATTCTCACAAGCATAAACCATGAAACTTTTTCTGTAGGTTCTTCCTACCCTCTTGAACGAAACCCCCAAGTTTCATAATTTTCCATCCATCCTATCTTTTGTTCTTAATTTTTGAAGAACTGCAAACATGATAACCCCGAGGTGTCATGTTTAATTCAAATCTCTATGTATACTTGATCCCATGCTACGAAATTTTTACTGTAGATACTTCTTGTTGTTAGGGATCATTTGCCCCTAAAAGCCTAAATTTCATTGAGCATGTTGCTCGAATTAAATCAGTCTTGCTCTCTATGTCATGTTCTATGTTACTCGTCCTTGTTCATTCTCAAACCATACTCTCTCTCTAATTCCTATTTATTGGAAGTACCCTTACATGTCTAGTTTAATTTGCAACTAGTTTCATGATTTTTCGTTCACTATACAATTAGTTATGATTTTTCAAAGCACCTTGTATCATTCGATTTCAAGTTGGCCCGCAATCCAAAGCCTGGTCTGAATCCTGTCAGAGCCAGGTGCAGACAACTAGATTGCGACAGGCCGATATGTCACCTTCTGGGTCTGATTGCGACCATCCACTTGTCGCTTTCTCAAGTCATTGCGACGCCTTCCTTGTCGCTTTCTGAATGCGCCTTCTTACCGTTATACCCCCAGTAAAAACCCTACTTAAAATGGTGCTATATTGAATGTTTAAAATACATATTTCACGACTTATTTCTATCTATGATTTCTCTTGCACTTGCACACACTTGAACCATCTATTTATGACTGAAATATTGCAGAAAAATATCTCATAGTGTGCCTGGTAATTTATGGAAATAAAGTACATAAATTACCCTATTTTAAAAGGACTTGTATTTGATTCTCGCGTTGTTTATATACCGATATCGACGCTCCACTGTCCTAGAATTCCTCTAGAACGTCGAGCACCTGTTTTATAAACACACTTTACTTGGCTTGTGGTGAACTCTCCGTCGGATATTCCTTTCGCCGGACTAGTGAACTCTTGCACAAGGCCTCCGTAAGTCTCTTCTGATCATGGATTCCCACATGGTCGACGAGCCGGTTGTACCCTAATACCTATGATACCCTTTAGGGATCAATATGATCCAAACGGCTATTAGAAGTTCGCTCGTCTTAAATCACGCCGGACCTCTAGACCTGTGCATAATAAGGCCAGTGGGAAGATCGTGAATTCCACCTGACTGCCAATACGACGTGCGCGTGTTGTGCAACCGTTACTATCACCTGTTTACTCGTCACATTACGTGCAATGTCTAATAGCTCTCATCTGTACTCTACTCGCTCGTCTATTCACGTTCACTCTGCTATCTCGTCTATTCATCTAGTGTTCTCATCTACTTCTTGGTACTCTATATTGGCCATTGACTGATTGTCTAAAGATAAACAATGTAACCAATGCCTGGCAATACATAAAGGGCCCGATCTGGTCTTGGGATGTGCGCCCGAAAGTGCTAGTTCCCATGGGAGTTAAATGATCAGAGTGTTTGGCATTACACTCAAGTGCTATCTATCTCGACTATCTATATGACAATCAAAAACACAAAACGTGCTATACTCTCTCGATGTCTAGAATGACAAACAAGTGCTATACTCGTCGTGCTATTACTATACTTGTGCTAGTTGTGCTATGGCCATCCTGCTATTCGTGTTATACTCGATACTTGTGCTACTTTGGAAACTATACTCGCTCTCGTGCTATTGTGCTACCTCTTGCTATATTTGACTCTCTTGTACTTGCTATCTTTAGATACTCTGCCATTAAATGCGTTAATTATTTAAAGCCTGCTTGAGCCTGAGATTTAAGTCCTACTGGGCGTTATCGCTCACCCTACGTTATTTGATGTTGTGTTCTCAGGTGAGACTGAGGATGACACATACACTCACGAAGAGGGGAATGACCAAGAGTGAAGTCTGGAGTACCCTTGAGTCATTATGTTATCTTAAAGTTGTAGTTAGTTATTTCCTTCTGTTGCAATGTAATTGGGCCCTTTAGAACGGCTCTGATATTAGTGGTTGTAACTAGACATTTGGAAAATTAATAATGAGAAAGATTTGCTTTAGTATTATTCAGTGTGCAATGGTTTGATGTCTAGTATACGCTCTATACGTTTTCTTGCAACTGCCTTCGCGCTCCGATATTCCGCGTTGGGGCGTGACATTTTCAATACTCATCATTCTCGTCATGCCTTATTACCCTTTCCAAGGGAATATGTATTCATATAACTCTATGAGAATTAAGGCTATTCCTTAGTGGGGGAGACCTTAAGTATAATATGCTATTAACAAGGATCTGGTCAATACTTAATATACTACTACTATAAATAAAGAACATAGTAGATAATGCATCTAATTGAACCCATGATCATAACATGGCTTCTTAAGATCTAAAAATGTTGATTAATATTCAGATTCCCATCAATTGACCGTGTCATGACAATAATATATATAGTGGATGCACACATCGTATGATATAATCATCATGACAAGATTGATAAGACTAATCTGGACTAAATAAAATTTTAAAGGCTGAAAACATAATCCTTGTGATCCATCCAAACTAGTTATGGAGTTTGGAGGACCAAACTCTTTTCTTAGTGGGGGAGAGTTGTAACACCCCAAAATTTTTATTTATTTGAAAATTAGAAAAATGTGAAAATTTTGATTGTTAAACATAGCTACTATCATGTGATGTAATTAACTTTAATTTAGGATTACTTTGTATTTGTAAATGTTATTCCAGTGTCGTACTCAGAGGTGCACGCTCCGACAAGGCGACACCGGAATTTTGTAACGAAATTGAAATCCGAAAACACCATAATTTCCAAAAAAATGTGATGATACTAGAAATGCAAATATTCAGAATTGTTGACGCGTGGATTTCAAGATTAAGTCAACACAATGATTTTTCGGGTAATTTTTGCTGGGTGAAAAATGAATTCTAAAAATTAAACTAAAATCACCATAATTTGTAAAACTTCCTATTAGCTTATGGTTGAAATTTCAACTTGAATGGACACCATTTGGACACACAAACATAGGGTCAAATGGGCCACCTGAATTTCTAACAATTTACGGTAACCATTTTCTGGGTTAATATCTGCTTACGCATTATGGTTACGTAAGCTCCTTTTACCTGGGTTACATGGCCTACACATTTCACCACAGGTGTAAGCCATGGGAAACTTGCATGGTTAACGTGGCTTGGTGGTGGTAAATGGGTTTTTACGACTCCACCTGTTTGGCTACGTGCTAAACATGCATGGGAAGCCTGAGGGTTATATAAGCCACCCCTTCACCCATCATGCAAGCCTTTCCACCTCTTGGCAAGGCTCCTTACGGCTGAAGCTGCTACTACCACTGCTTTGAGGAGCTATTGCTGCTGTTTGCCGTGGCTGCTACTGCTTCTTCTATAGATGGTGTTGCTGCTACTTCTTCATCCTTTGCACCTACCGTGATTGTTACAACAAGTCCTTCTGCTTCCTTCTTCCTACAGCTGATTCCCTCGTTGGGGAGAGGAGGACTTTATCTTTCTCAAAGTTAGGTAGGATTCTTTCTTCTTGTCGTCTTCCCTTGCTTCTCCTTCTTTTAAAGTCTTGGAGTTCAAGCATCTACTTTGACCTCACGTTGTCATGAGGTTCAGTAAGCTCTCTTTGTACTTCTCTTCCTTTGAGTTTATATTTATAGATTAACACATGTCTTTAGATGTATCCTTATGTACTGGTAGTAGTCTCTCTTGATTTATCTCCTCCTTGTCTCCTCTTTTGCTAAGAACCTTGTGTTTAAGTGTCTTACCATGTACCTGTTCTGATTTGTGTTGTTGAAACTAGTAGAAATGATTTTCTTTTCCATAATCACCTCTCCTTCTTTTGTTAGAATCTTGAGTCTGAGTGTATACCATATTCACACCTTAATTTATGTTCTGTAAAGATCATTAGGTATGCCTTTCTGTCCATTGTGTTCATACTTTAGCTAATGCTTATGTCTTAGCCAAGTATACTTGTGAATAACTTCTTACTAGATGCAAGGAAAAATCTCTTAGAAGGGTTGTATATACAATAATCTTCCTTTCATAAGTTTTTCATGCCACCCATGTCGTAGGATTCTTCTTCTTTTTCTCTTCTGACTGTGTTATGGAAAACACAGGATGTGTCGACACACATTTGACCTGTGTCGACACACATCGACACAACTGTCTTCCTCTCTTCTGACTGTGTTATGGAAAACACAGGATGTGTTAACACACATTTGCCCTGTGTTGACACATACTTGACCTCTGTCGACACACATCTGACCTGTGTCGACACAACTGTCTTCCTCTCTTCTGACTATGTTCTGGAAAACACAGGATGTGTCGACCCACATTTGACCTGTGTCGACACATACTTGACCTGTGTCGACACACATCTGACCTGTGTCGACACAACTGTCTTCCTCTCTTCTGACTGTGTTCTGGAAAACATAGGATGCGTCGACACACACTTGACCTGTGTCGACACACATTTGATTTGTCTTCAACACAACATATACCACTGTGAGGGATCATTCTTTTAGCTATGGATTATTCTTAAACAACCAAAGTTTGATTGTTTCCTACATGGCTACAACCTTTTGCAGTCATTGGTATTAATCCCTAAACCTCTGTTACATGTGAGATTCGGAGTACTTGTGTACCATACTTGAATATTACCAGAAATAATTTGTGATGACAATTTTTGGGTCTTTGGACTCAATTGAGTTATATGCCTGTGCAAATAGGGCTGGTCCAGTCCCAGGAGGAGCACCCGAATTCGTTTAGCGGCTATACAGATCGATAAAGGATCTATGGATGTTTGGCATCACATCAATACAAGCTTGATTAGTCATCATGTTATTTTATCATGAGTTGGATATGTATTTGAACCAAAACGTGAATTGTTGTCCTAAATTCTTGACCGTACAATCTTGTTCAGTACTCTTGTTCTACAATCGTTATCTATTGACATGGTCATCCAATCATCTTTGATATTCAGCAGTGCTCACAGTTAAGTTCATTGTTTATTCCTTGGTTATTATAGTCCTTTTGATTAGAAGATTGAATCCTATTGGGCTAGTTATCTCATCAAATCCTACTTTTTCTCAGGTAATCTACAGTTCTAGAAGGTGAGACATCGGGATTTGTGGGCCGAGAGATCAACCTTTGCGGTGTTTACTTTTGAATTGTAAATTGAGAATCATGTAATATCTATAGAAGACAGTTAATAAATTTTTATTTAGTGAAGCCTCCGAGCAATTTTCTGCTCGAATAGTTCAAAATTTCCTCTTGATTTCTTATTCGTTCACGTTCCATCATTTATAGATATATTAAATGTTGGGACGTGACATCAACTCTTCACTAGGTTGAGGTTTGCTAAGAGCGGGTATGCTTTCTAGGTGCTCCTTCAGGTCATTGAACGCACATTGACAAGCATCTTCCCACTCGAACTTGCCTCTCTTCAACACAACAAAAAATGGTATGCACCTCTCTGCCGACCTCGACATGAATCTGCTCAACGTCGTGACTTGACCATTGAGCCTTTGCACCTCCTTAGCGGTCCTCGGTGGTGACATGTTGAGGATGACCTTTACTTTGTCAGGGTTGATGTCGATTCCTCGGCTTGAAACGAGGCAGCCGAGGAACTTGCCTACCCGAACGCCAAAGACGCACTTCTCGGGGTTGAGCTTCATCCCGCACCACCGTAAGACCTCAAAGGTTTTGTCCAGATCTTGAACGTGGTCTCCCGCATGTCCACTTTTGACCAACATGTCGTCAATGTAGATCTCCATCATCTTGGCAATTTGAGACTCAAACATCTTGTTGATGAGCCGCTGGTACGTCGCCGCTGGATGTTTTAAACCAAAAGGCATTTTAGTAAAACAATACAGACCCTTCTCGATTATAAAGGCCATCTTCTCCTCATCCTCTGGCACCATCTTGATCTGGTGGTACCCTGAGTATGTGTCGAGGAAGCTGAGGAGCTCGTTGCCAGCCGTGGAGTCAAACAAGCCTCATTGAGGTCGGTAAAGTCGATGCACATCCACCACCTCCCATTGACCTTCTTCACTAAGATGACGTTTGCCACCCACTCCAGATAGAGCACGTCGTGAACAGTCCCTACTCGGATGTAATTTCGGAGGCCCTCATCAACTGCCTGTTGCTAGTCGGCCGACAACGACCTCTTCTTTTACTTCACCAGGCAGATGGTGGGGTCGACATTCAGGTGGTGCTGGAGGACTTTCGGGTCTATCTCTGGAAGGTTGGTTTCAGACCAGGCAAAGATGATGGTGCTGGTTTTCAAAAAATCTACCAGTTGCCCCTCCATCTCTTAGAGCTCGGTCCTAACAACAAGTGCCTTGTTCTCTGAAACACGCTCCTGCTTAGTCTGCTCGGCTGGCTGATCCCTCTCCGAGCTTTCTTCTGGGATAGAATCATACTCAGAAATGATTGGTTCCTTTGCCCTCTCCGAGCTTTTGATGGTAGGTGGATGGGACCCACCTCATTTTCCCAACAAACACTGACCAAAGATCGCGTTGTAGGCCGACTTAACCTTGGCACCTAGGAAGTCGACCTCAACTGTTACATGATGAGGTTGGGTGCCGAGGGTGACATTCAACTTGATTGACCCCTTGGCATTCATAGGGACCCATTAAACCCAATTAGAGGGGTGGCTACCCGCCTGAGCTCAGTGCTCAGCTCGGTCATCTTTACAGAATAGTCATAAAACAACATGTCAGGGGTAGCTCCATTATCAACTAAAATTTGATGTACATCATACCCATCGACGTCAATGTGAACAACCAGTGTGTCATCTTTGGGGACGTTGACTCCGACCAAGTCCTCGTCTGAAAATGAAATTACACCACCTGCAGCTTGGGGCTTTTTGGTGGAGCTCGGCCTGACTGTAGTACCCCAGAAAATTCATTAATTAAAGTTTTTGGATAAATTGAAATTTTGTCAATTAATAAAATTCAAACTAATTAAAAGATACGCATCATTATTACATGCGCATAAAAACTCATATAAAAAATTTTGTAAAAATAATAGTTATACTTTAAATAATATTCTCTAATGACTCATCAAGAAATTTAGGCGTAGAAAAATCCTTTGGACAAAGTTTAAGAATTTATGCGACTTATTATCGTAATTAAGGAATAAGTCGAAAAAACCCATTATTTTATGAGCCAAAGGAATTAAAATTTAAATAAACATGTGGGTAGACTTTAAATAATGGTTATTGATAGCCCATTATGAGAAATGGACTAATGGACAATTTTGGCCCATGAATAAGCTCTCTAATAAAAAGATAATTAAAACCCATTAAGTAAATTAAATATATGGTTTGTACAATTGAACCATACTTAAGTATTGGGTCAAAAGCAAAAGCTCAAATAATGGATAAAGGTTAGAAATATTGTGATAAATGATACTAAATTGAATTCAAATAAGAAATTAATTGAATAAATATGATAAATAGATTAAAATTAGAATAAAGGGTGAATAAATAGAATTAATGTCACGCCCCAACGTGGAATATCGGAACGTAAGACAGTTGCAAGTAAGCGGGTACAGAGCAAGTACTAGACATCAAACCATTGCATAATGATTATTACTAAAGAAAATTCTTCTCATTAATAACTTTCCAATGTCTAGTTACAACCACTAATATCATAGCCAATCTATAAGGTCCAATTACATTGAAATAAAGCAAAGACTAACTAAGACTCTATCATAGTACTAGGACACTAGGGTACTCTTGACATCACTCCTGGTCGTTCCCATCCTCTTGAGTGTATGGTTCATCCTCGGTCTCACCTGAGAACACAACGACAAATAATGCAGGGTGAGCGATAACGCCCAGTAGGACTTAAATCTCAATAGTCAAGCAGGCTTTAAATAGTTAATGCATTAAAGGCAGAGTAACTAATGATAGAGCGAGAGAGTCAAGTAAAAGATAGCAGGATAGCACATGAACGAAATAGCACAAGTTTCCAAATATAGCACAAGAGTCGAGTATAGCACAAAATAGCAGGATGGCCATAGCACATATAGCACAAAGTATAGCAATAGCACAACGAGTATAGTATAACACTTTTGTCAATAGACAACGATAGAACATAGCACTTTTGATTGTCATTTAGATAGTCGAGATAGATAGCACTCGAGTGTAATGCCAAACACTCTGATCATTTAACTCCCATGGGCACTAGCACTTTCGGGTGCACATCCCAGGACCAGATCGGGCCCTTTATATTTTGCCAGACATTAGTTATATTGTTTATCTTTATACAATCAGTCAATGGCCAATATAGACTACCAAGAAATAGATGAGAGCGCTAGATGAATAGACGAGATAGTAAAGTGAATATGAATAGACGAGCGAGTAGAGTATAGATAAGAACTTATTTTTTTTTTTTTTTTTTTTTGCACCCTTCCCCAAAGGGGAAGAGAAAAACCACTCCACCAGCGAGATCCTGGGCCTAGAATTATGAAGAAAGTAAGGAGAACATACAGGCAGACCGGTTACATAAGTCTAACATGAGGTAGACCGGTTCTGTCTAAGAGTAGCGGCCCTTTACAAAGTACAGGTAAATTTGCAAGCCCCCAAAACACCTGATTAACATTGGATAAGCAACCCGCTTTAGCCACCCATCTGCCACTTGATTAGCTTCTCGATACACATGGACAATGGAAAGATTATTCTGGAGAATCATAGACCGAGCTTCCCTCCACCAATAGTAAGCCTGCCAAGAGGGACAAATCCCCACTTTAAAGGAGTTAACCAATATTAGAGAATCAGAGCTAACCATCTCAAGATGAATGCCAAGGAAACCCGCCAGACGAATGCTATCACAAAGCGCTCTTGATTCAGCAATCAAGCTATTACCATAACCATAATGGTAAGAAAACGCCACCAAAACAGCACCTTTCTTGTCACGAAAACAACCACCACCCCCACAAACACCTGGATTTCCTTTGCTAGCACCGTCCACATTAAGAGAGTATAACCTGATAGGAGGAATCCACCGAATTAACTTGAAGCTTTTAGGTTTCCATTTGATGGAGAAACCATAATTCAAAAAAACCTGCATAACATCTTGAGAAGGCGCATCTTTGAACTAGATCGACTCAAGGGAATGAGTAACCCAGAATTTAATGTCTCTGATCACCGCCCTGGCTGAAGTTTTCTTACCTTCAAATCTACTTGCACATCTCGCCTTCCAGATCTCCCAAAGAATAAGAATGAGACAGTGAATCGAGACAAACCCCTTTGGGGTAGATATGTTTGTAACAGTAAGAAAACTCCATATTCTCACAGTAATGTGGCTATGAAGGTGAGCTTTAGAACTAGCTAGCGGAAGAAACCAATTCCATAAAGAGACAGCAAGCTCCCCACCAATAAACAAATGATTATCATCTTCAATGTGTGGAGACCTACAACAAGAACAACAGGAAGCCATGGGAATACCACTATCAGCAATACGTTGATCAACCGGAACCGCTCGATTAAGGATCTTCCAACAGAACAAGGAGGCTCTTTTGTTAAAACCATTGTGCCATATTTTATTCAAATCATATCTTTTAACACCACGAGAATGAACAAGATTGTATGCCGATTTAACAGAAAAATTTCCATCAGCAGTAGGCCGCCAAACACACTTATCCTTGTCTTCATTCAGCACCACTCCCTGGAGGATACCATTAGGTAGGAGGGATCTGATTGGGTGGTTATTATTAAGAATAACATCTTTGAGGGCAATGCTTTCCCCCTCATAAGGAGAAGAAAGAAGCTCTACCAGAGGCGTATCACCCATCCAGACATCCGATAAAATGTCAATATCCTCACCGTTTCCATGGATCCATTTTGTGTTATTTTGAATAAGTTGATTTGCCATGTTCCAGAGCTTAGACGGCATACCCTTAAAAGTGTTGGTACTAGACAATAACCTCTTCTTTGCATATTGAGACCAGAGCGAAGTGCCTTGATAAATATTCCAGATGTTTTTAACTGATAAAGCTAGCTGAACCTGTTTGATGGAGCGAATTCCCAGACCACCCTCCATCAAAGGCCGCTGGATAGAAGCCTAGTTAACCCAGTGGCGCCTCCTATTGCCATCAGAGCTGTTCCAGAAAAAAGCTGCGCAAGATTTTTCAATGTAATTAAGAATACTCACAGGAATAGTGGTGGAGGCAGCCATGTAGACTGGAAGAGAAGCCAAAACCGAATTAATCAGAGTAATTCTACCCGCCTGGGATACTAGCCTGGGCTTCCAGGAGGCGAGCTTCCCATTTATCTTTTGAATCAACGAAGAGAAGTCCGCAGCTAATATTCTACCAGGGCGCAAAGGGATTCCCAGATATATCAGAGGACCTCTCTGTCTTTTAAAACCAGTAACCTGTGCAATTCTGTTAACTGCATGGTTGGAAGCTTTATCCGAAATTAAGAAAGAGCTTTTAGTAGCGTTTGTTTGCTGCCCAGAGGAGGAGGAATATTTTTTGAGAAACCCCATGAGTTTCTTAATGTTTTGGACTCCTCCGTTCAAAAAAATAAGAGTATCATCTGCATACAATAAATGAGAAACCACCGGGCAAACTCTTGGGCCAGAGTAGGGGAGGAGGCACCCCGAATGCACCAAGGCTTTGATACCTCTACTAAGAGCCTCTTCCATAATAATAAAAAGAGCTGGGGCAATTGGGTCTCCTTGTCTAAGACCCCTAGTAGAATGAAAGTAACCGTGAGTGGATCCATTGTAAAGCACGGAGAACCAGCAGTTGCTAATTAGCATGCCAATATACGAAATAAACCTGGAAGAGAAACCAAATTTTCCCATAATTGCAAAAAGGAAATCCCACTCAAGGCTATCATAAGCTTTTTTAATGTCCAATTTGAATACCACATTATGACCTCTGACTTTTCTACCAATGTCCCTGATTAGATGTTTAGCAAGAGAGATATTATCCATGATAGATCTACCTTTGACAAAGGCCCCTTGTTCGTCCGAAATAATCAAAGGTAGAATAGTAACCAGTCTGTCACAAATGATTTTTGAGATAATCTTGTAACTAAAGTTACACAAATTGACCGGCCTATAATCTCCAAAAGTAGTGGTGTTGTCAATTTTAGGAATCAGGGCAATCGGTGTGGATGTTGTTCCTCTAGGCAAAGGGAAACCCTGAAAGAAGCTAACCACAGAATTCACAACATCTTGCTGAATTATGTCCCAACAAGTGATGAAAAAATGACCCGTGAAACCATCTGGCCCAGGGGCACTGTTCACATTCAAACCCCAAACCGCCTTCTGTATCTCTTCATTGGAGGGAATACTTGTGAGGGTACAATTCTGTTCGTTAGAGATCAAGGAAGGGATAACATCAAGCAGGGAATCATCAATGATATGTTCAGAGGTCTGAAGAAGGGATCGAAAGAAATTCACAGCCTCCTGTTTTAAAATTCTTGATCCTCAGTCCAAGAGCCTTCCACCTGAAGGCGCTGGATAAAATTGCGTTTCCTTCTGCCTTTGACAATGGCATGATAGAATGCTGTGTTTTTGTCCCCATTGTCTAACCACTGCATACGGGCCTTTTGAGCCCAGAATGTTTCCACAGTATTAGCTGCCTTCCTGAGATTAGCATTTGTGGCATTCAAAGCAGAACGGTTTCCTGGGGTGGGATCAAGATCGAAGACCTCCTGCAACTCCTTTACCTTCCCCTCATGAACCTTCAGGCTATCATCAATGTTCCCGAACGTGTCCTTGTTCCATATTCGAAGGGCAGACCGAACTGCCTTGAGCTTAGCTTGCAGAATTACAGATGGATTATAGTGCCATGCAGAAGGAGCATTCCAAACAGTTCTAACCAGTTGCTTAAAAGAATCATGGGAGGACCACATAGCTTGAAAAATAAATCTCGAAGGGAATCTGTTGACTTGAATAAGAGAAAGCAGCAGTGGAGCATGGTCCGAAGGGCCCCTGGTAAGGTGCCTAACCTGGAGGTTGGGATAGGAGTCACCACAGTGAAGGTTGTACAAAAATGTGTCAAGTCTAGCTTTTATTGAGGAAGACCCTGTGCGATTGTTGGACCAAGTATAATTACAACCGATGTACCCAGCATCAGACAGAGATGCAGCAGAAGAGAAGGCATTGAAGTCCATCATACTCTGAAGATTAACAGAGCTTCCACCCAGCTTCTCCGAAGGAAGAGCAACACAGTTAAAATCACCTCCTACCAGCCATGGAGTATTCACAGAATAAGAGAAGTCCAACAGCTCATCAAAAAGCTGACGCCTTCTATCTACAAGGCAACTGGCATAGATAGCTGTAATAGATGAGAACTTATGTTCATTGCACATGAAACGTCGAGTCACGAGCGATAGTAACAGTTGCCCAACACGCGCACTTGGTGTTGGCAGTCAGGTGGAACTCACGACCCTACCACTGGCCATGTTAAGCACAGGTCCAGAGGTCCGGCGTGATTCAAGATAAAAGCTAACTTCTAATAGCCGTTTGGATCATGTTGATCCCTAAAGGGTATCATAGGTGTTAGGGTAAAATCGGCTCGTCGACCATGTGGGAATCTATGGATAGAGGAGACTTACGGAGGCCTTGAACAAAGACTCACTAGTCTGGCAGAAGGAGTATCCGACGGAGAGTTCGTCCAAGTCAAGAGAGAGTGTGTATATAGAAATAAGTGCTCGACGTTCTAGAGGAATTCTAGAACAGTGGAGTGTTGATAACGGCATTCCCAAAACATCGTGAGAAAACGTAGACAAGTCTTATTTAAAATATGGCAATTTAATTACATAAATTACCAGATATATTATGAAATATTTTCATCCCAAATAAAGCCATATTGGATGGTTCAAGTGTGTGAATGTGTTAAGAAAAGTTATAGATAGAGAAAGATCATATGCATGTATTTTATCACACATAAATATTTGATTTATGACAAGTGTAATTTTCTGTGTATATAACTGTTAACAAAGTGTACAAGCACTGTATAGAGTCAGAGTATCAAAATTTGGGGGTTTTTATGCAAAAACCCAGATCGTGACGTACCCTAATGAGGGTCGTGATGGGATCAACTGAGATCGTGATGGGGTCTTGTACAGGTCACGACGGGCTCATCGGTTCAGGCAGACAGATCGCGATGGGGTCGTTTGAAGGTCGCGACGGGCTTGTCAGATCGGGCAGCAGATTGCGATGACAGGCCCTGTCGCGATCAGATCGCGATAGAAGGCTCTGTCGCGATGGCCCTATGAACGCGGCCTATCGGGCCGTCGCATTAACAGGGTCTGCGCTCGAGTCCGAGAGGGACAAGAACAATTTATTGGATTGCGGGCCAGACTTACCCTATTTGACATAGGGTGATTAAGAAAATCATAACTATTGGTACAAGCAATGAAAATTCATGAAACTAGTTGCAAATTGATCTGGACATGCATGCTTACAGTAAATAGGAATTTGAAAACAAACAGGGTTTAGAAATGCTTTAAACACGGGTATTCATAATGAACATGAAACAGTACATAGTTGAGATCAACGATTAAATTCGCAAGATAGGATGAATCAAAATTAGGGCTTTTAGGGGAAAAAGATGCCTAACATGCATCAGTTCCTACAGTGAAAATCTTGTGGCATGGGGTTGAGTATACAAGGAGATCAAGAATTAAGAAGAGGGTTCGAGGTCATGATGAGTGTAGAACATGAAAAATCAAGAAGAAAATATTGACTCGATGAAAAATTATGAAACCAAAGGGCTTTTATTCATGAGGTTTAGATCAACCTACAGACGAAATTGATTTAGTTTTGCTCCTGAGAATGCCTACCTTTGGTCGTTTTACTCTTCTAGGGCTAGAACTTGAAGAACGGGGTTGATGGCTTGAGAGCTCCTTCTCCCCACGAGTTCTCCTCCTCCTTGGCCTCTCTTCCTGGTCCAGAAACCCTTGGCAACGAGCTAGGGCCATCCATGGAGGTTTAAAGAGAGTATTTATGTCTCTTGTATTTCTAATTCCTAATAGGACTCTAATTCCTATTAAATTTCATGATTTCCTATTTCTCTCACCCTTTCCAAGCTTGAGAACTTCTAATTGGGTTATGATGAGAGCTAAATTCGTGGCCAAGCTACTGAGATAAGTTTAGGAATCCAATTCCAACTTAAATTAGCTATTTAATGCATTAATTACCCCTTTTGTATTTAAGTAATAATTTAGTTACGAATTTAGGGTATTTTCCTATTATTCTTCTTTTAAAAATCTCTATTTTGGCCCACTAATTTCTAATGGGTCTATTTAACAAAGTCCATTACTTCTTTTTATTTAATGGGTTTTATTTAATTCTCTTTTATTTGATTTTCTAATTATTTTTATTTTTATTAAAATTTTATTTCTTGAAAAATCCAGGTTGCTACATCCTCCCCCTCTTAAAAAGAATTTGATCCCCAAATTCATATGATCATGCAGGAGAGAATGTCTTACCGAAAAGATCGGGGTAGTTCCGTATCATGGTTCCTTTCAGTTCCCATGTGGCTTCTTCCACTCCGCGGTTATTCCATAAAACTTTAACCACATGAATGAGACGGTTCCTGAGCTGTTGTACCTTCTGTTCTAGTATCTTGACTGGCTTCTCTTCATATGTCACATCCTTGTTCAATACCAGCTTCTCGTGGCGAATGATGTGTGTAGGATCATATACATATTTCCTGAGCATGGAGACATGGAACAAATTGTGTACATATGCCAAATCTGGTGGCAACGCCAGTCGGTATGCAACCTCACCAATCTTTTCTAGTACCTCAAAAGGACCGATAAATCTAGGACTAAGCTTTCCTTTCACACCAAATATTTGGATGCCACGAGTAGGTGACACCTTTAAGGATACATGATCACCGACTTGAAATTCTAAGTCTCGCCTTCTTTTGTCGGCATAGCTCTTTTGTCTAGACTGAGCAGTCTTAAGCCAGTCTCTAATCACCCAAATGTCCTTTGTTGTTCGTTGTACCATATCCGGGCCTAGCCATTGCTGTTCTCCCACCTCATTCCAGCATGCAGGAGATCTACAATTTCTTCCGTAAAGTGCTTCGAACGGTGCCATCTTAATACTCGCCTGGTAACTGTTGTTATAGGCGAACTCAATGAGGGATAGATGCCCATTCCAATATCCTTGGAAGTCTATAGTGCAAGCTCTCAACATGTCTTCCACTATTTGGTTGGTTCTTTCAGTTTGCCCATCAGTTTGTGGATGAAATGAGGTACTAAAGTTGAGTTTAGTACCCAGTGCACCTTGCAGTCCTTTCCAAAAATGAGATGTAAATCTCGGATCTTGATCCGAGACTATGGATGATGGAACTCCATGTAGTCTTACAATCTCTTTGACATATAAGGAAGCTAGTACTTCTACCGATCACTTACTTTTTATAGGCAGAAAGTGGGCAGATTTGGTTAGTCGGTCGACATTGACCCATATGGCGTCGAGTCCACCACGAGTCTTGGGTAAACCCATGATGAAGTCCATGCCAATGCTTTCCCATTTCCATTCCGGTGTTCCGCCTTTACATGTTGACAAGTAAGGCAGTGAGCAGCATGCTCGGCTACCTCTCTCTTCATGTTTGGCCACCAAAACGTTCTTTTCATGTCTTGATACATTTTGGTACCTCCAGGATGAATAGTGTACTTTGTCTTGTGAGCTTCATCCATTAACCTTCTCTTCAGTTCTTCATTATCGGGGATACATGTCCTCCCTTGGAACATTAGTCTTCCATCCTCTGTCATAGCGAAGTCCGGTCTTTCAGTTAAGGTTTCCTTGATGCGAACTAAGAATGGATCATTATCTTGTTGGGTTTTAATCTCTTCCAGCAAGTCGGATTGAATCTTGATATTGGCAATCAAGACTCGATCATCTCTGTGTTCAATAGTTAAGTCTAACCTTGTGAATTGTTCTAGTAGTTGCATCTCGCTAAGAACTAGACTTGAAACAGATGCCATTGGCTTCCTACTAAGAGCATCAGCCACGGCATTACCCTTGCCTGGATGGTATTAGATGTTGAAGTTGAAATCTTTTAGGTATTCCAGCCATCTTCTCTATCTCATGTTGAGTTCCTTCTGGGAGAATAAGTACTTCAGGCTTTTATGGTCTGAGTAGACAGTGAACTTTCCACCATATAAGTAATGTCTTCAGATCTTCAAGGCGAAGACCACGGCAGCCAACTCAAGATCATGCACAGGGTAGTTGACTTTATGAGTTTTCAGTTGTCGAGAAGAGTAGGCAATGATTTTGTCCTTTTGCATTAGTACACACCGTAGCCCAATCCCTGAGGCATCGGTGTAGATAGAGAAGCATTCTCCCTCTATTGGCAGAGCGAGAACAGGTGCTGAGGTTAGGCAATCTTTAAGAGTTTGGAAACTTTTCTCACACTCTTTACTCCAGGAGTATGGATTCTCATTTCGTGTTAGTCGCGTGAGAGGAACGACGATCTTGGAGAAGTCCTTGATGAACTGCCTGTGTAACACCCCGAAAATTTAGCAATTTAAAATTTTCAGAAATAAAAGGGGGATAAATTAATTAAACATATGGGAGAGACTTCCAAAACCATGTAATAATGATCCACTAACAAGATTGGGCCAATAGAACACATTTGGCCCAAGGATATGAATGAACTGGGACAGGGAATTACCCAGAAATTCGTGTAGGTAATTATGCCATAATTAGAAAGGGCAATTTAGGGTTAAAATAAGGGTGATTAGTCATGTAAGGTAAGCCAAAACCGAACCCAACCCCAATTGGTGGTTTCCTAAACCATTACTACCTCCTTTGGAGGAAAGAGTCCCAGATTTCTTGGAAAATAGGGAACAGAATTCGCAGCCCTTTTCCTAGTCTCATTAGGACTCTTAACTACATCTTAAAACTATAAGAACTCGTCCCTAAACTCTTGGGGAAGGTTTAACAACGAGTTGGGGTCATTTAGAGGCAGGCTAGAGCTTCAGAGGAGAAGGAGAAAGGCTGGGAACCCGGAGCTTCATCCCCCTGCATCCTCTGCTGCGCCCAGAACGTCGACTGGTCTTAGATCTTCATAAAGGTAGGTGTTCTCGGGCCAAGATTAAAGAAAAACCTATACCATCATGTAGAGCATCGTGTCTATGTTCATTTGCACTTGATTTGCCCAATTTTCATGTTGCATGCATGGAGTATTGGTCGATTTCTCTAAGTCGTGTCTAGTTAGGGCTTATTTTCGTTCGTCTTATTATGCACGAGATTTGAGACAGAATTTGACTAAACTTCCTTCACAAAAGTTCTTCTATTTGAAGTCACAATCATCTTTTATGTTGTATGTTTTATCCAAACGTCTTTTGTTAGAGAGTTATAAGCTTCGTAAGGGAGTCACTGCATGATACTACGATTTCGGGCTACACTTGACTTTTTGTTCTTTATATGTTTTCTCGGGATTTGGGACCGAATTAGATCAAACTCTCAACATCAAAGTTCGTCCACTAGTTGTCCTCTTCATCTTCCGTGTTGAACGTTTTGTCCAAATGTCATTTGTTAGAGAGTTATAGGAGTTGGAAGTGAATTACTGCATGAGATGTGTTTTCGGTTTCCACATGACTTATAAGTTTTGTTCTGGAAGGGCACTAGTGTCGACACTACTTGGGATAGTGTCGACACACTGTCCCAAAACAGCCCAGAAGGTGTTCTGGGAAGGCCTCTAATGTCGACACTACTTGGGCTAGTGTCGACACACTGTCCCAGCTTGGCTAGAAGGTGTTCTGGGAGCTGTCTCTAGTGTCGACACCACCTAAACTAGTGTCGACACTACTTGACCTTTCTGCCTTGTATTTGAGGCACTGTGTCGACACTGCCTGAACTAGTGTCGACACTACTTGACCAGTTTGCATTATTTTGTCTTGTGTTTGAGGCATTGTGTCGACACCAGTAAGGACTGTGTCGACACTACCCTTACACAAAAATTACATAATTTGGGTCTGATCATTTCATGATGTTTACTAGCATGTGCATGATGTTACATGGTATGCATGGACCTAAAATAAATCAACCCATTGAAAAATAGTAATGATATGAATACGATTCTAATGTGAGATTGTGATTGATCTTATGTCCATTGGATTATCTTGTGATCTTGCTTATTGTCAATTGATAAGATAAGAATATGATATGAATGTGGGGATGAATACATGTTAGTATGGACATGTTAGTGGTGTTAATGTTATGATTTGCATATGAGTTTCATGGATTACATGTTTCCCGGTGTTCAATTAATTATGTGTCATATGCATACATGTTAGGAAAGCACGTGTTCTATATATGATCTGTCTTTAGAAAAATCCTCATGTCAAGACATTAATGACCTATGAAACATAAGATACGTCGTTATCCTACCTTGTTCTTTTGAGATGTTTGTCATTCCTTGACTCTATGAATGATCATGTTCTTTTACTACGAGCTTGTTAATTGAAACTCTGTAGCCATAATATGAATATGTTTGTTCGGCACAATGTGGGACTCCGGTCCAAAACTTGATCCAATGCCTGTGCAATAGGGGCCCTGTCTGGTCCTAGGGAGGAGCGCCCCAACGTACTTGTTAACCACGGGAGTATGAACTCTTGGTGCTTGGCATAGCACACTGACATGCAAGATTGTGAAAATGTGCCTCCTGTTTGACATGATAAGTTTGACTTGACATGATATGATACGTCTGTTCATGTGAACACATGAGATCTGTTTGAATATGGCCAATCTCTTCTGACATGATTCTATTCTTGAAATATCTGCCCATTGTATATGAAACTCGACATTTGATCTGATATGATATCCGTTCTACCTTGCTATTCAACTTGTTAGAAAAGCATGCCATGTCATCATATTCATATGCATATCTACCTATTTAAAATGTTAATCATGTATATTAGTGCCCGCACGTTATTGAGATGTAAATCCTACTGAGCTAGTTCGCTCACCCCTATCATCCTGCCCTTTTCAGGTAGTGATGAAGAACCCGTGGAGTCAGATGGGATTGGGCAAGAGTGACGAGCACCCGTCCTAGTAATAGATGACAGTTTAGAAATAGACAATTGAGTAGTCGATGTATTAGAGAAACCTTGTTATTTGATTAATAAACACTTTTCAGTTGATTCTTCTCATGTGGGGTTGTATCTAGTTGAATGGAATGAAATAAGGTATATGTTTGGTGACTATAGTATAGTCTCAAATGTGTTATTATATTCAATTGTGACTCTGTGTTATTCAACTGTGATACACCTGTTTGTATCGTTCACGTCCCTTGGTATTTATTCCGCTGCTAAATATCGGGGCGTGACAGCCTGTAGTAGCCAGCCAGTCCTAGGAAGCTTCTGATTTCTGTGACATTGGTTGGTCTCTCCCAATTGAGTACAGCTTCGACTTTCGAGGGATCAACAGAGATGCCGTCCTTTGAGATGACATGGCCCAAGAAGGACACTTCTTCGAGCCAAAATTCACACTTGCTAAGCTTTGCGTATAGTTTGTTGTCTCGCAAGACTTGCAATGCGATCTTCTGGTGTTCTTCATGCTCTTCTTTGGTCTTTGAATATATGAGGATATCGTCGATGAAGACGACCACGAACTTGTCAAGGTATGGCCGATATATGCTGTTCATGAGTTGCATAAAGGCTGCCGGAGTATTGGTTAGACCAAAAGGCATAACGATGAATTCATAGTGTCCATACCTGCTCCTGAAAGCCATTTTGAAGATATCGTCATCCTTGATCCTCATTTGATGATAGCCAGATTGAAGATCGATCTTGGAGAAATATTGAGCTCCGAATATTTGGTCGAATAGTTCATCGACCCTGGGCAATGGGTATTTATTCTTGATGGTGAGCTGATTGAGTTGACGATAGTCGATGCATAGCCTCATCGATCCATCTTTCTTCTTGACGAATAGCACAGGTGCTCCCCATGGGGATGTACTTGGTCTATTGAACCCCTTCTCTAATAGCTCCATCAGCTGCGTCTTCAACTCCTTTAGCTCGGCAGGTGGCATCCGGTACGGTTGACACGATACCAGGGCCGCTCCAGGGATCAACTCTATGGCGAAGTTGACATCTCGTTCCGGGGGAATCCCTGGTAGATTTTTAGGAAACACATCGGGGTAATCCTGGACTATGTGGATGTCTTCTATCTTAGAACCCTTCTTTTCCACTACTACGGCTGCTAGGAAAGCAATGCAACCTTTCCTTATCATATTGTGGGCTTTTATGGCGGAGATTAGAGACATCCGTCTCTTATGTCTAATCCCAGAGAATGCCAATTTAGGAAAGTCACTAAAGGTAACCTTCCCTTTCTTACAGTCGATGCCCCATATGTGGACAACCAGTCGGCTCCCAAAATTACATCATAGCCTTCCATGGGTATACACACCAGGTCGGATTTTAGGTTATGGTCTCTAATCATTACATCAGCAGATGGAAAGTATTTGTTCAATTTCTCCTTTTCCCCTAGTGGCATTGTGACAGAGAACTCACAACCCATAGATATATGTTTTGCAGTTAGGGTATCAGCAAAGTGTTGAGATATAAATGAATGAGTTGCTCTAGTATCAAATAAGACAAATGCTGATAAGGAGAAGACTTGTAGAGTACCTTCTACTACGCCACCGTCCATAGCGGGTTCCTCATCATGAAGGGCTTGCAGTCTTCCCTGTTTCTTAGGCGCATTAGGGTGCCTCTCATGTTCTTTCAGCAGCAGGCACTCGGGGATGCGGTGCTCGCGACTTCCGCAGCACAGACATGCGCCGACTTTCCTCCAGCACTCGTCAGCAGTGTGACCTGGCTTGTCACAATGCTTGCAGTTGCTTTTGGCTGGGGTGTTGGGTACGAAGACCTTGGGTTTTCTTTCTTGGCTGGACCCCTCGGTGATGTTAAAGGAACACTTCTTGCCATTGTTCGGATTGGCAGATGATGGTCCAGAAGTCATTTCCTTCTTTACGAACTTCCCTTTGATACGGTCGGTGAAGTCTGTGGCATCTTCCAGCAGCTGAGCTTTCTTCACCATCTCAGCATAGGTCTGGATGTCGAGAGGTGCTAGTTGGGTAATGTAGTGAGGCTTAAGGCTGTTAAGAAATCGCTTGGCCTTCATTCTCTCCGTGTTTACCAGGTGTTCAGCATACCTAGCCAGTCTAGAGAATTGGGCCTCATACTCGGCCACTGTCAGGCTCCTCTGCTTAAGAGCAGCAAATTCTGCAGCTTTCCTTTCTTGCATATGCTCGGAGAAGTATTTGGAATTGAAGGCTTCTTTGAATTCGGCCCAAGTGAACTGACCATTCACTCGGGTCGCTTCCATAGACTCCCACCAAGCGCGGGTGTCCTTTTCAAATTGAAATGTGGCTAGCAGTAGCTTATCCCCCGCTGCACATTGCATGCCACAGAAGATTCTTTCTGTTTCTTTGAGCCAGTGTTCTGCTTCATCCGGATCCGTGGATCCTCTGAACCTGGGTGGGTTCAAACTCCGGAAGTTACGATGCAAGTCGCCTGCACCACGATTGTCACCTCCTTGGGTAGCTTGCAAAATCGTGCGCGTAAGTTCATGAATGGTCTGTTGCATGCCCCACATTTGAGCACGTTCAGCAGTCATCTTTGTTGCTTAGTTCCTACAAAAGAATACTTATTGTCATGATATTGATGTGAAATTTAATTCGTGCGTGTGTGAGTTCATTTTAGCTAGTTACACATGATTCTAACCACAACTCACATAGGTAGGATAATTGACTCTAGTCGAGGCTGGTCACCCAAGATCATCCTATACTTAAGAACAACCTAGGCTCTAATACCACAAAACTGTCACGCCCCGACACGGAATATCGGAACACGAGGCAATTGCAAGTAAGCGGGTACAGAGCAAGTACTAGACATCAAACCATTGCATAATGATTATTACTAAAGAAAATTCTTCTCATTAATAACTTTCCAATGTCTAGTTACAACCACTAATATCAGAGCCAATCTATAGGGCCCAATTACATTGAAATAAAGTAAAGACTAACTAAGACTCTATCATAGTACTAGGACACTAGGGTACTCTTGACATCACTCCTGGTCGTTCCTGTCCTCTTGAGGGTATAGTTCATCCTCAGTCTCACCTGAGAACATAACGACAAATAACACAGGGTGAGCGATAACGCCTAGTAGGACTTAAATCTCAATAGTCAAGCAGGCTTTAAATAATTAATGCATTAAAGGCAGAGTATCTAATGATAGAGCGAGAGAGTCAAGTAAAAGATAGCATGATAGCACGTGAATGAAATAGCACAACTTTTCAAATATAGCACAAGAGTCGAGTATAGCACAAAATAGCAGGATGTCAATAGCACAAATAACACAAAGTATAGCAATAGCACAATGAGTATAGTATAGCACTTTTGTCAATAGACAACGAGAGAACATAGCACTTTTGATTGTCATTTAGATAGTCGAGATAGATACCACTCGAGTGTAATGCCAAACACTCTGATCATTTAACTCCCATGGGCACTAGCACTTTCGGGTGCACATCCCAGGACCAGATTGGGCCCTTTATATATTGTCAGGCATTGGTTATATTGTTTATCTTTAGAGAATCAGTCAATGACCAATATAGAGTACCAAGAAATAGATGAGAGCGCTAGATGAATAGACGAGATAGTAGAGTGAATGTGAATAGACGAGCGAGTAGAGTATAGATGAGAACTTATGGTCACTGCACATGAAACGTCGAGTAACGAGTGATAGTAACAGTTGGCCAACATGCGCACTTGGCGTTGGCAGTCAGGTGGAACTCACGACCCTACCACTGGCCATGTTAAGCATAGGTCTAGAGGTCCAGCGTGATTCAAGATAAGAGCGAACTTCTAATAGCCCTTTGGATCATGTTGATCCCTAAAGGGTATCATAGGTGTTAGGGTACAACCGACCCGTCGACCATGTGGGAATCCATGGACAGAGGAGACTTACGGAGGCCTTGAACAAAGACTCACTAGTCTGGCAGAAGGAGTATCCGATGGAGAGTTCATCCAAGTCAAGAGAGAGTGTGTATATAGAAACAAGTGCTCGACGTTCTAGAGGAATTCTAGAACAGTGGAGCGTTGATAACGGTATTCCCAAAACATCGCGAGAAAATGTAGACAAGTCTTATTTAAAATATGGAAATTTAATTACACAAATTACCAGATACATTATGAAATATTTTCATGTCAAATTAAGCCATATTGGATGGTTCAAGTGTGTGCATGTGTTAAGAGAAGTTATAGATAGAGAAAGATCATGTGCATGTATTTTATCACACATAAATATTTGATTTATGACAAGTGTAATTTTCTGTGTATATGACTGTTAACAAAGTGTACAAGCACTGTATAGAGTCAGAGTATCAGAATTTGGGGGTTTTTATGCAAAAACCCAGATCGCGATGTACCCTAATGAGAGTCGTGACGGGGTCAACTGAGATCTCGACGGGGTCTTGTACAGGTCACGACGGGCTCATCGGTTCAGGCAGACAGATCGCGACGGGGTCGTTTGAAGGTCACGACGGGCTCGTCAGATCAGGCAGCAGATTGCGACGACAAGCCCTGTCGTGATCAGATCGTGACAGCAGGCTCTGTTGCGATGGCCCTGTGAACGCGGCCTATCGGGCCGTCGCGTTCACAGGGTCTGCGCTCGAGTCCGACAGGGACAAGGACAGTTTATTGGATTACGGGCCAGACTTACCCTATTTGACATAGGGTGATTCAGAAAATCATAACTATTGGTACAAGCGATGAAAAATCATGAAACTAGTTGCAAATTGATCTAGACATGCATGTGTACTTATAGTAAATAGGAATTTGAAAACAAACAGGGTTTAGACATGCTTTAAACACGGGTATTCATGATGAACATGAGACAGTACATAGTTGAGATCAACGATTAAATTTGTAAGATAGGATGAATCAAAATTAGGGCTTTTAGGGGCAAAAGATGCCTAACATGCATCAGTTCCTATAGTAAAAATCTCGTGGCATGGGGTTGAGTATACAAGGAGATCAAGAATTAAGAAGAGGGTTCGGGGTCATGATGAGTACAGAACATGAAAAATCAAGAAGAAAATATTGACTCGATGAAAAATTATGAAACCAACTGGCTTTTGTTCCTGAGGTTTAGATCAACCTACAGACGAAATTGATTTAGTTATGCTCGTGAGAATGCCTACCTTTGGTCATTTTACTCTTCTAGGGCTAGAACTTGAAGAACAGGGTTGATGGCTTGAGAGCTCCTTCTCCCCATGAGTTCTCCTCCTCCTTGGCCTCTCTTCCTGGTCCAGAAACCTTTGGCAACGGGCTAGGGCCGGCCATGGAGGTTTAAAGAGAGTATTTATGTCTCTTGTATTTCTAATTCCTAATAGGACTCTAATTCCTATTAAATTTCGGGATTTCCTATTTCTCTCACCCTTTCCAAGCTTGAGAACTTCTAATTGGGTTAGGATGGGAGCTAAATTCGTGGCCAAGCTACTGTGGTAGGTTTAGGAATCCAATTCCAACTCAAATTAGCTATTTAATTCATTAATTACCCCTTTTCTATTTAAGTAATAATTTAGTTACGAATTTATGATATTTTCCTATTATTCTTCTTTAAAAATATCTATTTTGGACCACTAATTTCTAATGGGTCTATTTAACAAAGTCCATTACTTCTTTTCATTTAATGAGTTTTATTTAATTCTCTTTTATTTGTTTTTCTAATTACTTTTATTTTTATTTTTATTAAATTTTTATTTCTTGAACAATCCAGGTTGCTACAATTAAACTAAAACCCATTAAGGTAAATTAGGAATGAGTTATGCTAATGGGCCAAACATGACTTAGTGGGCCCCATTATGAAGAGCCCATCTTGGGATGGGAGGTAATTAAGTAAAATTCGCAATAAAAATAGTAATAAATGGTAAAGGGTTAAGATAAATATTAAATAACCCATATCTATCCCAAAAAGGAGCCCTAAACCTACCCAAACCCTCTACCCATGAAATTGGGGCTCTTCCCAATCCATTAAGCAGATAAAGACTGGAATTAAGGTGATAAACATGGATAATTTGGAGTTTGATGAGAAGAGAGAGTTCTAAGGTGATTAGGAGAGATTGGGCATAACAAACATTCCCAATTCGTCTCTACCAACCCCTAGACACTTACTGAAGCTGGGAGTACGAGGAGAAGGAGCAATTGGACCTAAGGAGCAAGGAGAAGGAGGCTAGGAACAAGGGGGAGCTCCATCTTCTTCGTTTTTCAACCCTAGGAATCTTTACAGCACAAAAAGGTAGGCAATCTCTCAAGCAAAAATCACATAACTTCGGCCATAGGTAGCCCATACATCTATCTTTAAAAGCCCCATGATTTCCCCAATTTTAGTGGTTCCATGAGGGAGTATTAAATTCCCTAATCGCTGTCATCTCCATGTATCTGAACCTTCATGCTTGCTTCCAAACCATGAATCTACTAGATCTCATGCCACGAAACTTTTATCATAGTTACAAGATGATGTTAGGGTTCTAATTATCCTATTTCCTGCAATTTTCATCATGTATCTGATGCGAATTAAATCATTTTTCATGACTGTGCATGTTTTAGGTCACCGAAGTGTAACCTACTTAAAGCATGCCCAATCTTTGTCTATTTTCAAATTACTCATGCCTAATGATAGATCTACATGTCTACTTTCGTTTAAAATTAGTTTCATAATTTTTGGACCTTCGTGCAATTTTATATAGATTTTAGAAGTGACCTATATCCACCATAGAAGGAAGGACCGACCTGAAAAGGGATGTTTTTCCCCTTTCTGGGTCGGGCCGCCCTTCTGAAATCGCGATGGCCCGACCCGTCGCGATCTCAGAAGGGATGCGACCAGCCGGTTCGTCGCGTTATAAACGCGACGGCCTATGCCGTCGCGGTTCCTTCTGGTCCGCGCCAGCCCGGCCGGTCCAGCAGGCCGTGGCCGGACCACCCGTCGCGACAAGAATTGCGACGGGGACCCCCGTCGCGATATCAAGGAAGCAGCCAGAAACCCTAATTTGCATACATACCCCTGCTATATATGCCATTTAACCTTTGTTTAAGCTCAATCATGCATTGTTATGAATGGTATTAATCTAAATATTAAAATTTGGTAATATTTGCATAAATTCAATTAATTAAAAGTCATATGCACCATTATCCATGCTCTCATGATTTCTTTACACTTGCACACACTAAACATTAATATTTGCCATTTGACCTTATTAAACTGTTCAATAATCTATTCGGTAATTAAGTGTAATTATTTCACTTAAAAATTCTCTATTATTTTAATAACACATATTCGTTTTATTCGCGTGATTTGTACATCATTATCGCGTCCCTCTGCCTTCGAGTACTCAAGGCAAGACGGACAACGTTTCGTTACACACTTTTCATGGCTGGGATCACCTCTCCGTTGGGAATAATCCTGACTGGACCAGGGACTCCTTGTCAAGGCCTCCGTAAGTCTCATTGGCTTTAGCGCACGTCCATTTCCGACTGTAATCACAGGGATTGGACTCCCCTCGACACAGACATGGATACTAAGACTAGTAGCATGAAAACATGGATGTGATCGCCACCTAGCAAGTCGCCTAAGAATAAAAATGAGATAATGGCTGACTTAAACTAGGAAAAGGAAAGAGAAAAAAAACGTACCTGGTGTTGCGGTCGCCATGGGCGCCGCGATAGACTGATATCGCGTCAGCTTTCGTCGACGCGTCTATGGTCGCGTCACCCTTAGCCGTCGCGTTCTCTAAATGCGGGAGATATTGGGTATGGACCTTCTTCTCGTCCTTCGGCCGGCCGGAGAACCAGAGCTTCTCGTAGACTTTGCTTGCTTGCCTGCCAACCAAAGAAAATCACAAAGAAAACACCCTATTAGAATATGTTAAGCATAGTATCTATTCTAAAGATGAAAGAAAGTGGGGAATCATGGTGGGAACGCACCTGGGGTGGTTTTAAACCCCTATGGGTGTGGGAAAACGTGGGTGGATAGTGAATGTGCTCTTCCTATGAATAACATAAAAATGCATGTAGAAATAGGAGGGAGGAAGGAAGAAGAAGATTAGCCCCGTTGGGGCGACTCCCTGGCGTGGGTACAGCTCCAAAGATGTGCAAATGCTCCAGGAGATTGTTGGGGTCGCCCTCTTCACGCTTCGCACTCCATTGATGGTCGAAAGAGTAGCTTTGTGAAGTGGAATATGAAGGAAAAATCAAGGGAATGGAGGGCTGCGAGGCTAAGTATGATCAAGAGAAAATTTCGGCAGCCCTTCGGGGTAGTAAACCGGCTCCCTTCGTCCTTGAGGAGGGGCCTTGCTTATATAGAGCTTGGGATGAGAATAAATGACATTATCTCATAAAAAAGGTTCAGAAATTAAAAATGGGAGATAAAGCTTCATCAAAATCGGATATAGAGTCCTTAGCAACCCTTAGGAGAGTCCCTAGGGCTGGAATCCCGCCCCAAGGGGCAGAGATAATCCCTAGGATTAAGTCAAGTTCATAGGAGGATAAATAGGGGGTAGTTATGGAGGCCAGAGGATTCGGCCATTGTCGCGACGTATCGTAGGACCGCGACTAAGACGCGATGGGGCGGGTTGACGCGACAGCATTACCCACGTGCATGGATAATGCATGGGCTGTCGCGGCTGCCAGAACCGTCGCGACTAAAGACGTGGCGCCACGAGGCGTTGCGACAATAAATCTGAATTATTTGAGAATTATCAGCCAACTACATGATAAGATAAGAGTTATTATGCCCCAAGGACTCTCTCAAGTGATAAATTGCGGGATTTCAAGGCATTTTAATGGCTTAATGGGCTCAAAACAAGGCAAATGATGGGCTCAAGTTGAGTGACAAAATAGAGGCCCACTAAGATAACAAGAAATGTGGTTCAACCCATTAGTCATAACCGGGTGTCTACACCGACGAGCTAGTTGTACCCTTAAAACCCATTACACCCTTAGGGATCAGCACGATCCAAACGGCCTTAGTGTTTCTCTCTTACCTTGGGATCACACCGGACCATCTGGCCTGTGTTCATAGCATGGCTAATGGGCGGATGTGACTTCTACCAGACTGCCGACACAGGACCTAGTGCTGTGTAAGTGTTACTATCGATTGTTTAACATTGTTTTACGAATATGTCCCTATTCTCATCTACTATCTCTTTATTCTCATATGTTCACTTTCTCTCTACACTCTCATCTATTCGTCTAATATTCTCATCTATTCTTGGTACTCTATTTAGCCATACAATTGATTGTCTAAGATAACAAACATAACTATGCCAGGCAATAGGGCCCGATCTGGTCTTGGGGAGAGTGCCCAAAGAGTGCCATTTCCTCGCGAGGGTAACATGATCAGGGTGTGTACGGCATGCACTCAGCGCCATTTTAAAACTATCAAAAATTTAATCTAGGACAATCAATCAATCACTATACTATATTCTCTTGGTTGATAAAATGATCGACCAATCGTTACATGCTATCGTTACTAGTGCACTTTTGTGCAACTTTACGTGCTATATCATTACATGGCCAATCTATTATCATACTTGTTGTGCTATTTTCCATGTACTAGTGTTATCGTTCTCTTGCCATCATTAATTTACTCTACATGACTGTACTCTCTAGTTATCCTACCTTATAAGACATTAATCACTTAAAGCATGCCTGTTTATATGAGATATTAAGTCCTACTGAGCATTATCGCTCACCCTGCGCTATTGTTGAATGTGTTTCAGGTAAGTCGGGTGATGACCTTACACATACCAACGAGAATAGACTTGAGTGATGAGCGACCTAGAGTCATAGCGACATAGTGACCTTAGTATTATAGAATTTAGTTAGATATTTGCTTAGTTATTCTTTCCAATGTAATGATGTTATTGAGCCCTATGTTTTGGCTCAGAATTAGTGGTTGTAATAGTTTAGGTGATTTATCAATAAAATGAAGAGTTTATTGCCATTATTGTTCATTAGTTGCTCTGATATTTGCGATTGTATACGCAATTTACGTTACCATACACTTTGCTCACGTCTCTCCAATTTATTCTGCTGCTAAATTGGCGGGATGTGACAGTTGTATCAGAGCCTAGGATGTCCTTATTAGGATATTTTAAGTCTAGGATGTTCTAGGTGAACTGCCATGACACGTGTCTAAGACAACCACCATACCTATGTGAGGATTGGGTAGAACCATGGTTAAGATCTAAATACATTTATCTATATATATTTGTATCAACTTAATATTACTTTAGCATCCTAATGCCAACCTTATTCTTGAAGGAACTCTTAAATGGACGCCGAACGTACGCCACTGCAAGATGAGATGAGGTCAACTCAAAAGCTAGTTCGGGCATGTCGGAAAGCCACACAACTACTAGAAAGAGCCTTGAGGACAACCAAGAAGATTAGAAAAGTGACCAAAAAGAATGAGAGGAGAAGACACAACCATGACAAGAAGGCAAGCACACAAAAGAAACGTAGTAAGATCATCTGCCTTCATTGTAGTAAGTCGGGACATGTGGCAAAGGAGTGTTGGCGAAGCGTTGGTGCATGTCTCCATTGTGGCGATTTGGAGCATCAAATGCGAGACTGTCCTCTTCTAAAGGAACCATCCACTAACACAAAGGATCTCAATTCTATGACAAAAGAGAACCAGCCAAATGATGATAAGAGGAAAATAAAGAAGAGTAAGAAGAACGCCATACAATTAGCCCTTATTCTCAAAGGACGATGCAAGCACTGCAATAGGAAAGGCCACATATTGGAGGAATGCTGGAGAAGGCAAGGAAAATGCTTACGTTGCGGAAGCCCAGACCACAAGATTAAGGACTGTCCACAATTAGAGAACCAACGTCATGAGGAATCAAAACAACAAGACACACTGGAAGTATTGGCACCCCGCTCTCCAAATCAAGAAGGTGGAACTGTGGAAGATAACTCTGAACTTACGATGATTAATAACTTTTTAGCATGAAGTGATAATTCATATTTAACGGAAGGAGTCGTGGAATTTGGGGACCAAATTCTTTTTAAGAGGGGCAGGATGTAGTACCCCAGAAAATTCATTAATTAAAATTTTTAGATAAATTGAAAATTTGTCAATTAATAAAATTCAAACTAATTAAAAGATATGCATCATTATTACATGCGCATAAAAACTCATATAAAATTTTTGTAAAAATAATAGTTATACTTTAAATAATGTTCTCTAATGACCCATCAAGAAATTTGGGCGTAGAAAAATCCTTTGGACTAAGTTTAAGAATTTATGCGACTTATTATCGTAATTAAGGAATAAGTCAGAAAATCTATTATTTTATGAGCCAAAGGGAATTAAAAATTTAAATAAACATGTGGGTAGACTTTAAATAATGGTTATTGATAGCCCATTATAAGAAATGGACCAATGGACAATTTTGGCCCATGAATAAACTCTCTAATAAAAAGATAATTAAAACTCATTAAGAAAATTAAGTATATGGGTTGTACAATTGAACCATACTTAAGTATTGGGCCAAAAGCAAAAGCCCAAATAATGGATAAAGGTTAGAAATATTGTGATAAATGATACTAAATTGAATTGAAATAAGAAATTAATTGAATAAATATGATAAATAGATTTAAATTAGAATAAATGGTGAATAAATAGAATTAAACTAAAACCCATTAAGGTAAATTAGGAATGGGTTATGCTAATAGGCCAAACATGACTTAGTGGGCCCCATTATGAAGAGCCCTTCTTGGGATGGGAGGTAATTATGTAAAATTCGTAATAAAAATAGTAATAAATAGTAAAGGGTTAACATAAATATTAAATAACTCATATCTATCCTAAAAAAGGAGCCCTAAACCTACCCAAACCCTCTACCCACGAAATTGGGGCTCCTCCCAATCCAATTAAGCGGATAAAGACTAGAATTAAGGTGATAAATATGGATAATTCGAAGTTTGAAGAGAAGAGAGAGTTCTAAGGTGATTAGGAGACATTGGGCATACAAAACACTCCCAATTCGTCTCTACCAACCCCTAGACACTTGCTGAAGCTAGGAGCATGAGGAGAAGGAGCTATTGGACCTAAGAAGCAAGGAGAAGGAGGCTAGGAACAAGGGGGAGCTCCATCTTCTTCGTTTTTCAACCCTAGGAATCTTTACAGCGCAAAAAAAGTAGGCAATCTCTCAAGCAAAAATCACATAACTTCGGCCATAGGTAGCCCATAGAACTATCTTTGAAAGCCCCATGATTTCCCCAATTTTCGTGGTTCTATGAGGGAGTATTAAATTCCCTAATCTTTGTCATCTCCATGTATCTGAACCTTCATGTTTGCTTCCAAACCATGAATCTACTTGATCTCAGGCCACGAAACTTTTATCATAGTTACTGCATGATGTTAGGGTTCTAATGATCCTATTTCCTACAATTTTCATCATGTATCCAATGCAAATTAAATTATTTTTCATGACTATGCATGTTTTAGGTCACTGAAGTGTAACCTGCTTAAAGCATGCCCAATCCTTGTCTATTTTCAAATTACTCATGCCTAATGATAGATCTACATGTACACTTCCGTTTAAAACTAGTTTCATAATTTTTGGACTTCGTGCGATTTTATATGGATTTTAGAAGTGACCTGTATCCACCATGAAAGGAAGGACCGACCTGAAAAGGGATGTTTTTCCCCTTTATGGGTCGGGCCACCCTTCTGAAATCACGACGGCCCGACCCGTCGTGATCTCAGAAGGGACACGACCGGCCGATCCGTCGCATTATAAACACAACGGCATACACCGTCGCGGTTCCTTCCGGTCCGCGCCAGCCCAGCCGGTCCAGCAGGTCGCGGCCGGACCACCCGTCGCGACATTAATCGCGACAGGGACCCCCGTCGCGATTTCAAGGAAGTGGCCAGAAACCCTAATTTGCATACATACCCTTGCTATATATGCCATTTAACCTTTGTTTAAGCTCAATCATGCATTGTTATGAATGGTATTAATCTAAATATTAAAATTTGGTAATATTTGCATAAATTCAATTAATTAAAAGTCATATGCACGATTATCCATACTCTCATGATTTCTTTACACTTACATACACTAAACATTAATATTTGTCATTTGACCTTATTAAACTATTCAATAATAATCTATTCGGTAATTAAGTGCAATTATTCCACTTAAAAATTCTCTATTATTTTAATAACACTTATATTCATTTTATTCGCGTGATTTGTACATCGTTATCGCATCCCTCTGCCTTCGAGTACTCAAGGCAAGACGGACAACGTTTCGTTACACACTTTTCTTGGCTGGGACCACCTCTCCGTTGGGAATACTCCTGACTGGACCAGGGACTCCTTATCATGGCCTCCGTAAGTCTCCTTGGCTTTAGCGCACGTCTATTACCGACGAGTTGGTTGTACCCTTAAAACCCTTTACACTCTTAGGGATCAACACGATCCAAACGACCTTAGTGTTTCTCTCTTACCTTGGGATGATGCCGGACCATCTGGCCTGTGTTCATAGTACGGCTAATGGGCGGATGTGACTTCTACCAGACTTCCGACACACGACCTAGTGCTGTTGTAGCACACTTGATTTTTAAAATCTAAATAAAATAAAATATTTATTTTTAATAAAGGAAGTAAGTAGATTTAATTAGAATAAATGAGAAATAAGTGAAATAAAAGAGCAATTAATTAAGCCTAATAAGTTAAAACCCTAATGGGTTGTGTAAATGGTTTAATTACAAAATAATGGGCCTAATATAGTGGAGCCCATTATAAGATAGGAATTAATTATCCCAAATTCGGATTAATTAATTAGTAAATAGTAAAAGGGTAGTATAAATACTAAATAACTTGTATTTATCTAAAACAAGAGTCCTTAGCCCATCCTAACCCTTTGTCCACCAAATTAGGCCTTTTTCTCATCCTAATTAGGTAGATAAATGAAGGAAAATAGGAGATAAATATGAATTTTTGGAGTTAAATGAGACGAGAAGAGTTTTAAGTGTTTAAGGACTCTAATTACAACCAAATACACCCTACTCTGACCCTATCAACCCCCATTTGCATGCTGAGACCTTGGGAGACGAAGGGAGAGGCTGGAGAACGAGGAGCTTGGAGGAGAAGGACTGGAGCTTAGGTTATTTCTTCTCTATTTTCGTCACCAACTTGGGATTTTTTTACTCTGTGAAAAAGGTAGGCAATCTCGTAGGCTTAAATCGTATAAAATTTACCCTGGGAAGCCTTCATGAACCTCTTCAAAAGCCCTCTCATCTCGTTGTATTTCGCTCGTCCATTTGGGTGAATTAATTACTTGAAACCCTATTGTTACCTGGAACCCGAACCCTCATGTTTGCTATATACCCCCGCATGTACTTGTTCTCATGTCATGAGAAAATTCTCATAAATACTACATCATGTTAGCTTTCAAACGCCCCTAGTTTCCCTAATTTTTGCCATGTATCCATTGCTAATTAAATCATTGAACCTGGACTGCGCATGTTTAGGTCGGTGAAATGTAACCTAATCAAAGCATGCCCATACCATGTCTAATTTCTAATTATTCGTGCCTGCCTAAAGATCTATGTGTCTTCTTTCATTTAAAACTAGTTTTGCACTTTTTGGAGCACCGTGCGATTTATATCGATTATAGAAGAGACCTGTGTCATGCCTGGAGGGAAGGACCACCCCGGAAAAAGGCAAAATGGCCCTTTTTGGGGTAGGCCCGCCTTCTTGAAATCGCGGCGACGCTATCCGCCGCGACATCAGGAAGGTTGCGGCCGGCAAGTCCACCGCGATAGAAATGCGGCGGGCCATGCCGCCGCGATTCCCACCGTGAACCGCGCCGGTCCAGTCAGTTCAGTCGAACACAGCTAGACCGCCCGTCGCGACCTGAATCGCGACGGGGATCCCCGACGCGATTCACAATTTCGCCAGAAACCTGAAATTACTTCCATACCCTTGATCTATATACCATTTAACCCTATTTGACCCTTAATTGCGTGCTGTTATAAACAGTAATAACCTGAATATTACATTTGGTAAAAATTACTTGAAATTTAATTATTTAAAAGCTATTTGCACGATTTATCATAATCTCATGATTTCTTTATACTTACACACACATAACATTATTAATTGCCATTTGACCCTAATAATTTATGCAATAATGTATCTGGTAAATTAGCGAAATAAATGACTAAATTTCCCTATTTAATTATATACTTGTTTTCGTTTTATATATATATTTTGTACACCGTTACCGTTTCCCTCGGCCTTCGAGCACTCAAGGCACGATGGACCCGTTTCCTACACACTTTCTCTTGACTTGGACCACCTCTCCATCGGGAATACTCTCGACTGGGCCATGGACTCCTTGTCAAGGCCTCCATAAGTCTTCTTGGCTTTGGCGTATGTCCATTGCCGATGAGCTGGTTGTACCCTAAAACCCGTTACACCTTAGGGGTCGGTATGATCCATGTCCTTAGTGTGTTCACTCCTTATCTTATGATCATGCTGGACTATCTAGCCTGTGTACACAGCACGACTAGTGGACGGTGGTGACTTCTACCAGATTGCCGGCCCGCAATGGTGTGCCGTGCAACTATTACTATCGATGTTTAACGTGATTTTACGATAATACCCCTATCTCATCTGCACTCTATATCCTCTCATCTGTTCACGTTCTCTCTACACTCTCATCTATCTCGTCTAGTACTCTCTTATCTCTTCTTGGTACTCTATTGGCCATTCTTGTGATTGTCTAAGATAAAGAAATGACTAATGCCAGCGCAATAGGACCCGATCTGATCCTGGGAGGAGCGCCCGAAAAGTGCCAGTGCCCATGGGAGTTAAAATGATCAAGGATGTGTTACGACATGCATCTAGTGCCAGCATACTATCAAGATTAATCTATGACAATCAAAGTGCTATCTATACCAGTACACTTGTTATCGTTACTAGAGCACATTGTGCAATTTACATGATATATCATTACATGGCCATTCTATTATCATTCTCGTTGAGCTATTTTTCCTGTGCCAGATGCTATTGTTCTCTCGTTATCGTTACTTGTTCTACATGACTATTCTCTCTAGTTAACCTACCATTAAGACATTAATTATTTAAACCATGCTTGTATTCATAAGATATTAAGTCCTACTAGGCGTTATTCGCTCATCCTGCGTTTTTATTTAATGTGTTTCAGGTGAGTCGGATGACGACCACACTCACGAGGTTGGGACTGAGGAGGATGCTCAGGAGTGACCCCGTTCATCAACCATTGCTTTAGTAGTTAGTTAATATAGAATGAGTCAAATAGTTTTGTTGTATTAGTTTGATTTTCAATAAAGTACTCTGGGCCCTAGTTTTTGGCTCTGATACGTTGATGTAATAGTTAGATCATGAAGTTGATGAGATATTAGTGATTGTAATGAAGTTTGGTAGATTATTAATGAAATTGGAGTTCATTTAGTATTATTCCATTTGTGCAATGGTTTGTATTTATTTTCCGCTCTGTACTATTTAATAACTGTAATCCCGCTCTGATATTCCGTGTCAGGGCGTTATAGCTGTACAACTGTTACTATCGACTGTTTAACGTTGTTTTACGAATAGGTCCCTATTCTCATCTACTATCACTTTATTCTCATCTGTTCACTTTCTCTCTACACTCTCGTCTATTCGTTTACTATTCTCATCTATTCTTGGTACTCTATTTGGCCATACAATTGATTGTCTAAGATAACAAACATAACTATGTCAGGCAATAGGGTCCGATCTGGTCCTAGGGAGAGCGCCCGAAGAGTGCCATTTCCTCGCGAGGGTAACATGATCAGGGTGTGTACGGCATGCACTCAGCGCCATTTTAAAACTATCAAAAATTTAATATATGACAATCAATTAATCACTATATTATATTCTCTCAGTTGATAAAATGATCGACCAATCGTTACATGCTATCGTTACTAGTGCACCGTTGTGCAACTTTACGTGCTATATCATTACATGACCAATCTATTATCATACTTGTTGTGCTATTTTCCATGTACTAATGTTATCGTTCTCTTGCCATCATTATTTTACTCTACATGAGTGTACTCTCTAGTTATCCTGCCTTATAAGACATTAATCACTTAAAGCATGCCTGTTTATATGATATATTAAGTCCTACTGAGCGATATCGCTCACCCTGTGCTATTGTTGAATGTGTTTCAGGTAAGTCGGGTGATGACCTTACACATACCAACGGGAATGGACTGGTGTGATGAGCGACCTGGAGTCATAGCGACGGAGTGACCTTAGTATTATAGAATTTAGTTAGATATTTGCTTAGTTATTCTTTCCAATGTAATGATGTTATTGAGCCCTATGTTTTGGCTCAGAATTAGTGGTTGTAATAGTTTAGGTGATTTATCAATAAAATGAAGAGTTTATTGCCATTATTGTTCATTAGTTGCTCTGATATTTGCGATTGTATGCGCACTTTACGTTACCATACACTTTGCTCACGTCTCCCCAATTTATTCCGCTGCTAAATTGGCGGGGTGTGACAGTAACCGCCGATGGTGTAGGCCTTCCTTTTCCTCCCACTGTCTCCGCCTCCAGCCGACCCTTCCAGTGAGCACCAGCACCGCTCCCTTGCTATGAGGGGCGGCCTTCTCCTCGTCAGAGTTAGCTGGCTTGGGTTCCCTATCGACGACGACCTTGCTGATGATGCCCCGTTTCAGTAAATCTACAATCTTGGCCCTCAGGCTCTGACACTGATTAGTTGTATGCCTGAAGTCTTTGTGGTAGTCTCGAGATGTTGAAAGCCTGACACTTTCTTGATAATGGGGAGGATCTCAGAAGGGAGCCTACCAAACTGAGGCAGGTCTTGGATCGAATGTGAAACGTCAGGGTGGCAAGACGGATCTAGACGACACGGGGCGTCTTGCCAAGGAGCCTCCTCCTCCGACTTAGTCTTCTTCGGGGCCGGCACACTATTGGTCGCCCCTGCTCGATAGGCCAGCGTAATTTGTCGGCGGCCCCGAGGGTGGACTCTAACTGCACGTACTTTTGTACGCGAGAGAGGAGGTCAGCCAACATCATCGGGGGCTTCTTTGCAATCGACGCGATAAAAGGCGCGTTACAACACACCCGCGTGAGGATGTTGATGACGGTGCAGAGGTTAAGGTCGATCACCTTCATGGTCTCAACCTGAAATCTCTTGGCATAGTTCTTGAAGAGCTTGGACTCCTTCTGGGAGGCTAGCCAAAGGTCATCGGTGCAAAGAGAGTGTTGCACTGTGCTGTAGAAGTGGTCCAAGAAATGCTACGCAAGGTCAATGAAGCTTCAGAGTGAGCACGTAGGCAGCAACTTGAACCATTGAAGCATGGTGTCATCACGTGTCGACATAAACGCCCGACACTTTAGGGCATCGAAAATGTTCACAATCTCTACTTGCCCCTAAAAGTTGTTGAGATGGTGGATGGAGTTTGTCATTCTGTTGTACTGTCGAAAATTGGGGAGCTGAAGCTTCAGCAGGATCGGAGCTGACGTGATCTTCTCGATGAAGGAAGAGAGAAGAGTCAGAACAGAGGGGGCGCGAGTACCACGCTGAAGAGCCTCGATCTTCTTATTCATCTCCAAGCAGTTCTCCCTCCAACGAGGCTCGAGGCCGACAGTGACTGCCTTGACAGGCGTTGACTCCATAGAGAAGTGGTCGTCCTCCATCGTTCTCGGCACACCCATGTCCATCACCGTCGCAGGAGCGGTGTGTTGGCCCTTTTGGTACGACAGCAAGCTAACCTAGAGGGGGGGGTGAATAGGTTTTTCTGAAATCTGAAATAGAAACTTAAACACAGAAATTAACACTTGAAGGTTTGGTTAGTTTAATGTGATAAAGAGTAGCAGTGCGGAAGCAAATAAACAATCACACACATGAAACAAGGAATTTATCCTGGTTCGGCCCTTCCCACATGGAAGTCCTACGTCCAGTCCCCAAGCAACCTCTTGGGATTTCACTAACCAAGGGTACAGTCTCCCTTAAGGACACTACAACACCCAGCACCCCAGCTGGTCTTCTTCTCTTTCTCGGGCAAGAAGGCAACCCACTTCTCTTACAGGTAAAGAAGCCAATCTCCTGGTACAAACCCCAGTGCGGTTCTGCTAGACACTAACCCCTAGCTAGGTTGTACACTGTATACAGTCCTACAGCTGGACAGAAGTCTTTCTTAGAAAAGAAAGAACAAAGCTGAGAGTTGGAACAAATGAAAACCAACTAAAAGAACTCTCAGCAAAAAGACTCTCTCCCCAGATTACAAAGATGCACACAGAGAGAGTGAAGAGAGGAGAATGAGCTTGAATGCTTCAGTGCTTCAGATGCTTGAACACTTCTTCTTGGGCTCAGGCTCTTTCTCTCTTTTTCTTTGAGTGTATTTGGAGTTCAGGTTCCTCACTGGTTGTACACTCATTCAAAAGATCTTCAGAAAAAGCTGTGTTCTTCTTCAGCCTTGCTTCATCTTTTATATGAGCAATTTGAATAAATCCGTTGGAGTTATAGCCGTTGCTCATCTTCTCTTTCTTCTGATAATTTGTGGTCTACGAGGTCTGCAAGCATAGAAAAAAGTGTTTAGATAAAAGAGTGTTTCTATCAAAAAGGTTCATACCTTTATGTTTCATGATGCCACCCAGAAGTGGTAAGTAATCTCTCTTTTGTTGGCAGGAGAGAAGAGATCTAGAAAGATAAGCAAAAAGATCTCCTGTCAGAAAGATAGAGGATTACGTAAATCAAGAATATTGACTTTTTCACTAGATGCCAAAAGGCACTTTGAAATATAAAGGAAATCTATGTTTTTACAAAGAAATCCATGTTTTACAAAAGAATCGATGTTTCACTTGTCAAATCCTTATGAGAGTTACAAAGGAATCCATGTGAGAGGTCTGTGTGAGTTACAAAGGAATCCTTATGAGAAGTCTATGTGAGTTACAAAGGAATCCTTATGAGAAGTCTGTGTGAGTTACAAAGGAATCCTTATGATAAGTCTGTGTGAGTTACAAAGGAATCGTTATGAGAAGTCTGTGTGAGTTACAAAGGAATCTTTATGAGTTACAAAGGAGTCTGTGTGAGTACAAAGGAATCCTTATGAGAGCGAATCGTTATGAGAGCGAATCGTTATGAGAGCGAATCGTTATGAGAGTGAATCGTTATGAGAGTCACTTATCGAATCCTTATGAGAGCGAATCGTTATGGGAGCAAATCGTTATGAGAGCGAATCCTTATGAGAGCGAATCCTTATGGCAGTGAATCCTTATGAGAGCAAATCCTTATGGCACTTTGAACTGAAATCGATGTATATTGAATGTTCATCGATTTATCGTTTTAGTGCAAATCACATTGCAATAATCTCATAAATTTATATTTATTAGAAAATCATGATATTTAATTTATAATTAGAAAAATCATGGTATTAAATATATTTAATATTCAATTAATCACATAAATTTGTATTTATTAAGAAAAACATGATATTAAATATTTTTAATAATAATTAATTAAACATAAATTTTGTTATCACCAAAATAAAAGGGATATAGGAGTGGTTCAGCAATCTCTCCTTTTTTGGTGATGACAAAATTTATGAGAATTTTCTAACAAAAATACGTAAAGTATAGAAAATACAGAAAATTCACAGATAATGCATACCATGCATACTCTCCCCCTTTTTGTCACAAACCAAAAAGGAAGGTTCTTACCATTGCATTCTCTCCCCTTTGTGAGAGAAATTCTTACCATTGAGGGTTCAACAATGATTGACATAAATGAATAACTCCTCCTTAGTCTGTGCTCCCCCTGAGTGAGAGATTCCACCTGAATGAGACTTGAAAATAGTTGTTAGTAATATTAAAATTTACAAATAAGTTAATGACTACTCCCTCTTCAGATATGAGATGGATGAAGAGCTAGCAGTCACTAGTGCCTTGAGCATCCTTTGTTCCTGATGCTCCAAGGCCATCCTGCAAATAAACTATTCAGAAGTAGGTACCCAAATCTTTTGGGTCCTTGATGGTTAGATGCATAAAGATATCCTTTCGGAATCCATACTAGGTGCTTTGTTGTGCAGGTGTTTACTGTGTGTCCTAATTTATTACAATGAGAACAACAATGAATATAAATTATTTTGTTGTTCTTATTATCTTTGTACAGTCTGTTTAGAACACAATTTTTGGAAATATTTTCCTTTACAGGGGCCTTTTTCTGAGGCATCTTGGTTTCTTTTACAAATTTTGGTAATGAATATTTTTCAGGAATTATGACATGTTTTCCTTTTTCAGGAGGTATGTAACCAAGCCCTTGTTTATTATTTCCAGATTTTGATCCTTTTAAACATAGGGCTAAAGATGTTTTCCCTTTAGTTAATTTTCTAACTGATTCTTTTAAATAAATATTTTCTTCAGTTAAAGTTTTAAATTTTTCTTCTAACTCTAACTTTTCATTGTCCTTATTTTTTAAATCTTCATTCAAAAGATAAATATTATCTTTATTGTCCTTTAATTGTTTTTCTAGTTGCTCCAGTTCGGATTTAAGATCAGAATTGGTGTTTTCTAAGCAAATAGTGTTGTTTTTCAGACTCTTTAATTCTTTTACAACATTTTTATGTTTTTCATATAGTTCATTAAAGACTTCTTCTAAGTCTTCAGATTCTGATCCTGAATCAGTGCAAGAGCTAAAGATGGGTCATAATGTACCTCATCTAGTCCTACCATGAGGGCTAGACTTACCTGCTCTTTCTCCGATTCTGAGCTTGATGATTCTGAGCTTGTGGCCTCTTCATTTTCCAAGCAGCCGCCATGGCTTTTCTTTTGAATTTCTTGTGCTTCTTTTTGGACTTTTCTGGTTGACCAGTCTTCTTTAGTTTAGGACAATCTGGTCTTAGATGTCCAGGTTTTCTGCATTCATAGCAGACTGGTTCTTTTCCTTCCTCTCTTTCTTTTGAATCATTCTTGATCCATTTTTCTTCTTCTTGAGAATTTTATGAAGCTTGGACAGTACATCATCTACATCACTGTCTTCAGAATCTGCATCTTTTGAACTAGAAGAACAAGTGGAAGGAGCAGCTGCAACTTTAAGAGCATTAGTACATTTTTTCTTTAATGAGCTTTCAGATAGTCGCTCCATATTAATTTCATGTGCCATGAGGGAACCTATTAAGTTGTCAATAGAAAGTTTGGTTAAGTCATGGGCTTCTTCAATAGCGGTTACTTTAGGTGTCCATGAAACGGTTAAAGACCTAAGTATTTTTCTAATGGTTTCTTCATTGGAAAGAGTTTTACCAAGAGAATTTAAGCTTACTACTATGCTTGAAAATCTATTATACATAGTAGTAATGTTTTCGCTTGGAAGCATTTTAAATTATTCATATTGTGAAACAAGAATATCTATTCTAGTTTGTTTCACTTTATCCGTTCCTTCATAAGTTATCTGCAGTTTATCCCAAATTTCTTTAGCAGATTTGCATGCAGATACTCTACTAAATTCTCTTTTGGATAAGGCACAACATAAGTAGTTCTTAGATTTAAAGTTTAAAGATAATTTACTTTTATCAGCAGGTGTAATGGCAGTAGTGCCTTCAATAGGAACAATAACAAAATCACCTACCTCAATTACCTGCCACAGATCAAAGTCTGTGCCTCGAATGAAGCATTCCATTCTCATTTTCCAGTATTGATAATCTTCTCGGTCGAAGAATGGAGGTCTGGTGACTGATTGACCTTCAGCATATCCTTGAGCTGCCATGGATCTTTGCTCTAAGATCGTTAGATCTTCTTGATAGATCAGAGAACCTCGCTTTGATACCACTTGTTGGCCCTTTTGGTACGACAACAAGCTAACCTAGAGGGGGGGTGGGTGAATAGGTTTTTCTGAAATCTGAAATAGAAACTTAAACACAGAAATTAACACTTGAAGGTTTGGTTAGTTTAGTGTGATAAAGAGTAGCAGTGCGGAAGCAAATAAACAATCACACAAATGACACAAGGAATTTATCCTGGTTCGGCCCTTCCCACATGGAAGTCCTACGTCCAGTCCCCAAGCAACCTCTTGGGATTTCACTAACCAAGGGTATAGTCTCCCTTAAGGACACTACAACACCCAGCACCCCAGCTGGTCTTCTTCTCTTTCCCGAGCAAGAAGGCAACCCACTTCTCTTACAGGTAAAGAAGCCAACCTCCTGGTACAAACCCCAGTGCGGTTCTGCTAGACACTAACCCCTAGCTAGGTTGTACACTGTATACAGTCCTACAGCTGGACAGAAGTCTTTCTTAGAAAAGAAAGAACAAAGCTGAGAGTTGGAACAAATGAAAACCAACTGAAAGAACTCTCAGCAAAAAGACTCTCTCCCCAGATTACAAAGATGCACACAGAGAGAGTGAAGAGAGGAGAAGGAGCTTGAATGCTTCAGTGCTTCAGATGCTTGAACACTTCTTCTTGGGCTCAGGCTCTTTCTCTCTTTTTCTTTGAGTGTATTTGGAGTTCAGGTTCCTCACTAGTTGTACACTCATTCAAAAGATCTTCAGGAAAAGCTGTGTTCTTCTTCAGCCTTGCTTCATCTTTTATATGAGCAATTTGAATAAATCCGTTGGAGTTCTAGTCGTTGCTCATCTTCTCTTTCTTCTGATAATTTGTGGTCTACGAGGTCTGCAGGCATAGAAAAAAGTGTTTTGATAAAAGAGTGTTTCTGTCAAAAAGGTTCATACCTTTATGTTTCATGATGCCACCCAGAAGTGGTAAGTAATCTCTCTTTTGTTGGCAGGAGAGAAGATATCTAGAAAGATAAGCAAAAAGATCTCCTGTTAGAAAGATAGAGGATTACGCAAATCAAGAATATTGACTTTTTCACTAGATGCCAAAAGGCACTTTGAAATATAAAGGAAATCTATGTTTTTACAAAGAAATCCATGTTTTACAAAGGAATCGATGTTTCACTTATCAAATCTTTATGAGAGTTACAAAGGAATCCAAGTGAGAGGTCTGTGTGAGTTACAAAGGAATCCTTATGAGAAGTCTGTGTGAGTTACAAAAGAATCCTTATGAGAAGTCTATGTGAATTACAAAGGAATCCTTATGATAAGTCTGTGTGAGTTACAAAGGAATCGTTATGAGAAGTCTGTGTGAGTTACAAAAGAATCCTTATGAGTTACAAAGGAGTCTGTGTGAGTACAAAGGAATCCTTATGAGAGCGAATCGTTATGAGAGCGAATCGTTATGAGAGCGAATCGTTATGAGAGTCACTTATCGAATCCTTATGAGAGCGAATCGTTATGGGAGCAAATCGTTATGAGAGCGAATCCTTATGAGAGCGAATCCTTATGGCAGTGAATCCGTATGAGAGCAAATCCTTATGACACTTTGAACTGATATCGATGTATATTGAATGCTCATCGATTTATCGTTTTAGTGCAAATCACATGGCAATAATGTCATAAATTTATATTTATTAGAAAATCATGATATTTAATTTATAATTAGAAAAATCATGGTATTAAATATATTTAATATTCAATTAATCACATAAATTTATATTTATTAAGAAAAACATGATATTAAATATTTTTAATAATAATTAATTAAACATAAATTTTGTTATCACCAAAATAAAAGGGTAAAATATAGGAGTGGTTCAACACGGTGGGGAGAGGCGGGACCAAGAACACCTGTGCTGCATTCGGATCGGCACCACGATTGGCCGACAACACAGGTGGTGGAGGAGGAGGAGGCTGCGCTGCTGACGGTGTGGGGAGCCCCAGACCAGCAACCATCGCAGTAGCCAGAGCTTGAGTAGCTTCCGCCTGGGTTGCCATGAGATGGTGGAATTGTTGGTTCTGCTCCATCATCTGAGCCAGACCCTCTAGCGACTACCTCCTCGTTTGGTTCGACTGGGACAACCTCCCCATCTACGATGTGACTAATGCTCTTTTCTTTTGGAGCTATGGAAACGGTAGTCGATTCCTACAAATAGTGCCAAAAAATGTTGTGGTTGCTCAGCTGATGTTGGCTTGGGCCGAGGTGATCAAAGGAATCTATGTAGCCGACGCGTTCCACTAGCTCTGAGCTCCTTACCTACAAGACCACTGAGAAAACTCGACGAGCAGACATTCTGACGCTCACGTCAGTGTTAGGTCGAGATGCAGGTCGGTCAAGAGTCTAGTTCTTGAGTACCTGTGAGTGTCGAGTGTCTCCCCTCTTATAATGGTAGGCTTCCTATTAGAACTGTCAGATGACCCCGTGAATATCATGTCACGTCGTCGTAACCATCGCCATCTCGTCGCCGTAACTGTCATGTCATATTTTGCAGATCGTGGCCTTTATAACGACCTTTACTTGGCGCACGATCCTCGACCATTACCTCAGTAGTTATTGTCTGGATGGTTATGTGAACCACGACTCTGGAGATCCGACAGTCGTTTTGGGTGCTCCACACCGGATTGAGCCGAGGCAGCTAGTATCGTCCTTACCCGAGAAGCTATCGTCAGTTTAGGACAATGTCGAGACCTCGGTTAAGCCTGAGGCTCCAACTGAGCTACGGGAGTTCTCTCTGTGTCACTAACCAACATACCTCATTAGCAAAACAATTTCTTTAGACTATCTAGTTTTTTTTTCAAAATGAAAACAAAGGGTAACCTGTGACGTGAAACACATAAAGGAAAAAGACAAGATTATTCATGGATAAAATCACAAGTGTCAAGGTGTCCATCCCTTTAAAAAAGAGAGTAATTAAGTTATTCTCATAAAAAATGTTCAATTAATGAGAATAATAATATTTGAAAGGAATATTCACCCTTTTATAGTGAACGTTAGTTGTAGTGGTATCTTTTTGCAACATTTGAGATCTAAAGATGTATTCTTAATAATATTTTAGCAAGAACGGGAGATTTCTAATACTTGTTGTGATTTATAATTAAAAAATGATGCCTTTTCTTCTGTCATTGTGAAGAAAGTATACTTCATGATCTATTTTATTATTCTCAACAGTTATATCATTTAATTTCCTACTAAAATGTGTGTTGGGTCGTTCTTCAGCCACACATGCCAAATAAATTTGTAGGCTAATCATATCAGCCTGTCCAATAATCCTCAGTCGCGCATACCATATTGACTCTGATAATAACAACTCATAAAAGATGGATTTACAAGTAATACAATGTAAAAGAAACATTTTATATCCGTCCATGTAAATATAAAGACTTGTACTCACCCTCTACCCCTGCAACCCTTCGCATAGATGCACGTCCACCCGCTTGTGAGGGCGGGCCGGGCACGGAGCATTTCTCATAATGCAATCCAAGTCATCCACATTTGGAAACAATCTGCCTCCATCTAAAACCTGGAAGTGAACCCCGTGTAAATACAAAGGAGAAAGGTTTAGTGCACTTTTCTATTACACTTAAGTGTAATATGACTAGACACTCATCTCATGTCGTACCACTCACATGAGGGGTGATAAAGTGACAACCCAATGATTGAGTGCCACATGAGATGAGTGCCTAGTCATATATGAAAGTGCACTAAACCTTTCTCAAATACAAAAACTTGTACTCACCCTCTACCCCTGCAACCCTTCGCATAGATGCACGTCCACCGGCTTGTGAGGGTGGGCTGGGCACGGAGCATTTCTCATAATGCAATCCAAATCATCCACATTTGGAAGCAATCTGCCTCCATTTAAAACCTGGAAGTGAACCAGCCCAATGGAAAGGTGGGCCTTGATGGGCTCACTTTCCTCCACAAGCAAAGCCTCCACCTACATAGTTTCAGTTGGAGCATCGCTGTGAGCAGCGCATCTATCTTTTGAAATCAGTAAAATGTTTAGAATAAAAAAACATATTTAATGAAGATAACTATGTGATTATGGTTTTGATGATTTTAAAAAATAAGAATACAAAATACAATTTAAAAAATAAAAAAAATAGATAAATATTCATTAGACAAAAACAGTAAAAACGAATAATGTATCTATCAACCAAGACACATAATTCTTAGTTTTCTTAAAGCTTTTAGCCATCCAACTAATGCTCAAATAAATACAAAATAACTCATCTTGAAAATTTAAATAAAAAATATTTTTTTTAGAAAAATTATATACTGACCTCAATACATGGATCATTGGTATATATTGCTTTTCTTGGTGCCTACTAAACGCTTACGTGGAACGACGAATTGGTTATTATGATCGTTGTCGGACGCACGTGTGAGCTTTGTCAGGAATCCGCGCCACGTGCAGTATGCGACCTCGGCTAACGTCAAAAGATCTGGTGGGTGGTGAAGCCAATTTGGCGGATGAGCTGGAGAGTGTCCGTACCAAGTCAGCACCATATTATAAAGCCTAGTATACCGGTAAAATGACTCATACAAAACTATCTCTACCCAATGTTTAATTTTAAAATTAAAAAATGATGATTTTAAACTTAAGCATTTTATTTTTTTATTAGTTTCAAAATTGACGATTTCAGAATTAATATTCCACTTGATTTTATAACACACCAAGCATGCGTGCAACTCACGATCGAAAGGGGATTTCATCCTAATATCATGGGTTCCTGCACATGAAAAGTATGGATGCTATATTATGTGACCACGTACCCAAACATAACATTTATAATTATGCATCTTGGCCATGGTCTAAGATCCACTCTATCCGATTAAATGATAAATCAATCCATGTGCACCGTCACTGCTCGGGATCCCAATCTTCGTTAATCCCTGTCCTAAACATCATTAGTTTGAAGTCTTGAACACAAATCACGAGTATATATAATTAATCACAAATAATTCGGATACATGATAATTAACTTCATGCCTACCTGGTTTGCAGTGGTAATTCCGGGATGTACGCGGCGGGCGCAACGATCGATGCCACCCCAATTAAGCCTTGCATTATTAAATCACCGGATCCCCTCAATTATATAAATTAAGATGGACGCAGGAGTTGACGGGATTAATAATTAGTTGCCTAGTAAGACAAAACCCAAGCTTAATTGCTAGGAGGCCACCTCATGCACGACATCGCAATAGATAGCTCCTCTTCAGTGCCTTAGATACCGTCCAAGGCAGGTAATAGCCTCGTGGATCATAGGATCCTCTCCTTGTCTCTTTGAAGATAAGAGAACTTAAATTATATTAATTAGCCTTGAGTGAGCAAGTGTCGTGATTCTCTTAATACAAAATTCTTGGAACCCACTGTTTAATTGGGGTGTTTTTAGTTAGAGAAAGATTTATTATATTTGCATATTACACTTAAAGTGAAATATGATTAGACAATAATTTATGTGACACCTCACATGAGAAATAATAAAGTGACAATTTAATTAATGGATGTCACATGAACTTGTTATATAGTTATATTGTACTTAAAATGTAATATACAAGTGCAATAAAGACTCATGTTGAGTTCGAACTCGTCTGACCACATTTGATGCACCACCTTCTCTTAATTATTTGAAATATTATTGGGCATTTCCGAATTGTGGCAAAATTAATCTACTAAAAAATGTAACTGACAAATGTGATAAATAAATTTTTTTTGACATTCTATAGATTAATATGGATGCTGCCACCTGTGTTTCAGATCAAATTGGCATACCGTATTTTTTAATTTCTCTTAAATTAATAAAGCACTCCTTTCGGTCCCACATTAATGCCACTGTCCTGATCACTTGATGCCCCCAAGGCGGATTCAAATTTCGTGTTTGTTTAATGTGTAATACATAGTACAAAAGTATTTTTTTTTCCCACTAGTTGCAAGAAGACATCAGTTGAGATGGTACGCCGACTGACGTGGTGACGGGCGATGACAGTTAGTGATTGTTCCTAACTAAAGATTCATATTTACAAGTCAAAATTTTATGTTTATGGGCCTAAAATTATTACTATTAAAAGTTTATTACATATTTGTGAATTCTAAGGGAGTATTAATTTATGATCTCTTATGAGCCCAAAATTAATAATATTAAAATTTAAATAAATATTTTTAAAATCTAAAAATAGTATTTCTCAATTCAAAATTATGAGTTCAAAACCATTACTTTGAACTCCAATCGCCCGCTATCAGTCGTAGCCGCCAATGTTACCAGTCACGCTCGCCATCGATGCCATTCACCAATATCAGTATCAATCGGTGACCATGCACCGTCATCTCAACTATATATGTACTTTGTGTTTGCCATGACAATTCAAAAAAAAAAAAATCCTTTTTACAGTTCACGTAGAGACGAAGCTTACTTGGATCACTTATTTGGTGATGCCCCCACTAAAATAAAAAGTAAAAAACAAGGGAAGATTTAGCCATCTTCATAGTTAGAGGCGATGAGTCCATAATACCATGTATTAGTTTAATTAAGGATAACAGCTAGAAAGGAGCTACGTGAAACACCATGATATATATCACATATTTTTATCATATTCCTTTTCATCATCATCATTTCGTTGAAAATCGACAGCAGAGAAAAGATTAAATCTCAATAGATGAAAAAAAATGAAACAAATGAAGAATGCCATAACGTCTGTACGTATGAGACTAAACTATATATATATAGTGTTACTGAATGAACTTTGCCAGGTTTTGAATATAAAAAACTGTACTTATTAGACTATCTTCTACATTTTTGGTCGTATAAACCATATATACATCAAATAGGACGAAGATGAAACTTAGGCTACAAATAATGATCACATATGATTGTCTACAAACTGATCAACATGAATTTAATATACATCAACTCTGAACATGAGATGATAAATGATCAGCACAATTCAGGCACACCAGAGCACTTAATAAGGGACTCCTAACAACAAGTACGAGGCAGCCACGTCAAAGAGTACCTTTTGCATGCCGTCGTTCACATGAATCACATCCAGCTGCAACAGCGCGCGCGGTTTCGGTGCCGCCGTGCGGGGAGGCGGGGAGCTGCCTGCGAACTGGCCACAAGCAGCAGCTGCTCTTCTCTCCTCAACATGGCTTACTGTTTGCCGAGAAGGCAACTTGCCGCCCAAAAACGTAGCTGCTAGCGTACTGCCCACATGCAGCAGCAGCAGCTAGAAGCAGCTGCTCTTCTTTCCTCAACATAGCATACTGTGTGCCGAGAAGGCAACTTGCCACCCAAAAACTACAGCTGGCTGCTTGAGGGGGATTCAATTATTAACCTAAGGCTAAGCATGATGCGTACGTACGTGTCGTTCACGTTTCTGATCCCCTCTATAGTAGATATACACATATAGTAGTACTACTGCCACTGCATATTAAAACGAAATGTTGCCAAAGGGGCTTGCCACTTCCATGGGATATGGGGGTGGTGGTAGCTAGCTCACCCATGTGGACCTGCGTGAAGCGTCGAGTACCTCTGCGCCGTTGGTGCTGTCTTCCCCGTAACCAATTGAGCGTGTGGATGGGTTTCTCTGCCAATCACTCCACGCAGAGGTGGTAGAGGTGGGTGAAATCTAGCTTTGGAGGTAAGGAAAAGTATGGATTAGCATATACTCTCATGATGACGACAGATATATTGCAGCTGAGTGTGTGATAAGTTTCTATTTTATCTCCTTGATCTCTGCTCCTTTTGCACTAGTATTTGGGATGTTTGAGCTGATAGCTAAAAGCTGGATGCATGATGAAACTTTCGTATGTGACATGCACCTCTTTCCTTTTCATTTTTTATATCTGTAATCTAGTGTTATATATATGTGAGTGTGTGTGTGTGAATCGTTGTCAATGGGCATTGTGGAAGCCAACTAACAAAAGATAGCTGGGGCCAAGCTTGACGTGAGGCCAACATGCAAGGTGTAAAAAGAGAGTGGCGCATGCACTACTCAGCTGTCCCCATTAGTCTCAGATGCTAGTAAGAGTAGTGGTCATGTTCTACTACGGCTCTGCTCTGGCCCCATTGTTCTCGGATGGTAGTAAAAGTAGTGTTCTACTACGCTTCTGCAATATTCGAAACAGCTTGACCATATCACACTAAATAAAATGGGATAAAAGATGAAGAAAATCTCCAGTGGCGCACGCCTGCAACTTCATAGGCGGGTTTATCTTAGAATGACTACTTATTTGGGAGACTTAGATATTCTCATTAATAGAGAAATATTTAAATCACATAAAAAAATATACATTAAATAAATCACATTCATTAAAATTTATCGCACTAAATCTTAAACTCTAAACTTAGATGTCACAAGTCTAATACGTGTAACTTACTTAGTGCACACCATTGATGCACAATGAATATTTCTTTTCTCAATATATATAGAACTTAACTTTAGATGCAATTGCTCCTCACACGGGAGCCATGACAATTCCATCCCACTTATGAGGTATTGTCCCAATGCATGCCTATACTCTAGAACATATAATAGATTCAGACAATGCTGTTAAGCAGTGTTGACCATCCCAAAATAATTAGCCATTTAAGAATAATCTCTATTGTGAAATCTTCACCCTTTACTATATTCCCACTAAAAAAGCTAAACGTTAGCCCCAAAAAAAATCCCTCTCACGGACTTCGTCATTGCAGCCTCATGTAACCTCATTTACCTCCATCTCCATCAGCTCTTCCTCCAGTACTATTCACCTGCATCTACGTACACCTTAGCCCCACCCCAACTCAACAACCCCCAGGTTTCAAATTCCAACAGTTACTGCATCGATCCTATGATCTATTTGCGACAAGTAACTCGGAATTGGAGCCAGATCGGAAACACTATATTTCCAATTAATTAATTGGAAGCAAATTGGATGTTTTATTTACGGAAGCACTTCTCGATCGCATTCGAGATTTGTCACCATACAAAAATATCTCCGTCGAAACACGTAAATGTTACGGTTCTATAACTCTAACTTTTGTCTCCTTCGGGAGCTAGCTAGATGAACTATAATTTAAACTATAACATAGCTAACCCTACTATATATGTATAGTTAGCATTTCATGACTCACTGCCTATTAAATTAAACACCCCCCCCTTCAAAACTTATAGCTTGAATTCCAGAGGGCATTTTCCGCTTACTCTTCACATCTTTCGTGTTGACAGCCTGCAAGATTTATATGTTCTAGAAGAGTATACAAGATAATTTAAGAATATGTGAGGAGATATATCTGCAAATGCAGAACACTTTGGATGGTATACGTACAAAAAATCTCTTCCTCAAAAGAAAATGGAGATCTGCAGGTACTAGAATACTATAGCATTTATCTTCGAAGAATAGAGACATTAAAATGAGGAGTTCAAAATAACTATTTCACCTTTCTGTCTTTTTTTGTGAATGTAACTCACGTACACTAGATTTGAGACATGTCTCTTATTTCTCCCTGCCTGATTTCGAGTGAGGACTTCCTTCTCCATTGGCCATAATTTGTGCACCAAAATACGACCCTTTTTACTTACATTGGTATTCAAACTGATATCAAACTTGTGGATGTTTAGTTGGCCTTTCCCTCTTGTCATCTTCGTATCTTAACATACCCAATTAGTCAAGTACGTACTACAAGTCCTTCCCAAAAAATATATCCAGATGTCACACTAGATCATTCCCTAGCTAGAAGGGGATATCTAGTTCTGCATGGTTGCGATTGTTTGGATCTATTTAATTAGCAATATCCTACACCTGAGATTGCCAATAGAGAACAAAAACTTACAACCTTAAGACCAAACAGACCAAAAAGATATATATTTTTTTGTACAATAGTAGGTATATATGGTACAACATACGGGAAAGGCATAGAACAGACCACACCCTTAATTGATTGATTGATTGATTCCTAACCCCCCCCCCCCCCCCACAATTATCAAACCACGAGATCTTGCACATTCTTGCAATTGAATCACATCTTCACACTTTCCCTTCCATTTTTCTTTTTTTGGACAATGAAAGTGAGATTCTTCATTCACACAAGGAGTAGGTACAGCAGGGTACAATGGAGCCGACGGGGGTTGGCAGAGGCCATCGCCACACTCCAAACCAAGACCATACAACCAATAAAGTCAGAGCATGGCAAAAGCCATGGCACAAAGGGGGGATTTGAGGTCCATGCACATTGGGTAAACCCCCAATCTACAGAGGAATCGTCCGTCGCACAAAGTGTCGTGAGCAAGGTCTTCGTCAATGGCTTCACGGCAGGGTAAATCGCTTCCTCGGACCCTTCTGCCGGGGATGAGCTCGACGAGGGGTGTAAAGAGTCACCAACTGAAACTTTGGGCAGATAGCTGGAGATCAAGAAAAGGCACAGTGCCGACCACCGGAGGAGCAAACTGGGTCTTGACACAGATAACCTCCTCATCGTGCTTCAGCGAACACCGTCCACACCAGAGGACGAACACAGAGGAAATACAGAGGGGAATACAAATTAGCACAGAAAACAAACGTTAACGTATTAGGATAGCCGCAATCGGACCTCTAATTGATTGGCAAACACTGCCAGGCCCACCGCAGAAAGATCCTCTGACGAAGAGAAAAACCCTAAAACGATGGAGCCAAAACCTCCTTCAGAGAAGGAGAAGCCAAAACACCACCACCAGAGGAGGAACTCCACGCGCGAACAACGGCCGAGGAAGACGGAGGGGACTCCGATGGCAGGGGCGGACCTAGCAAGGGTCCAGTGGGGTCTTGTGATCCCACTGGATAAAAAATTTATATTAAGTGGATAAATTTTCACCATAAATGATCCCACTGAAATTATATAAGTGTTTTATTAAGATTTTAGTAAAATAAAATTTTAAATCCGCCACTGTTCGACGGGGATCGGGAAACCTCCTCTCCACCGAACGGAACTCTAATGGCCGAAAGGAAGTAGGGCGGGGAACGAGGGGGGGGGGGGGATGACACTTTCCCTTCCAATCGGTCTCAGCATGCACCCTGATTTGTATTGTATATGTCTTTTGGCATGGCAGCTTCCTCACCTTTCGATCTCCACCCACACAACCCCACCTCCCGCATCCCTCCATCACAACTGGCGTCAGAACCATTCCCCAAGTCGGACTCGACCCCTCCCTTTCTTCCACGTGGCATACCAACATCTGACGTCACTGTAGCTGGGCCAATCATAGCACACTGCTCTCCAGTTCCCACCCACATGGTGACGTCATCCCAACCCTCCCATGTGACCATGGCCTTCGTTTTTTTTTTTTTTTTTATTCTCCTCTTTTTAAACGAGGGTCTTCTTATAGAGGCCCCTCCACCCCCGCAGTCTCCAGCTAGCGCCTTCACTCCCCCCCCACGCTACCCTCCTCTTCTCTTGTCATAATTTTACTCTGTGGGTAAAGGAACGATGCAGGGTGTTCAATGCCGCCCGCTGCCCAACGCCGCTGCCGTGGGAGTAGTGGATCAGCTGGCCTCGGCCGCGGCGGCGAAGAGGGCTGCTGCTGCTGCGGCGGCGGCAGTGTCCCCGCTGTCCATCGACGCGGCGGAGACGCCGGAGAAGCGCATCGAGAGGTTGATCACGGAGAATCCAGTCATCATATTCAGTCGTTCATCCTGCTGCATGTGCCACGTGATGCGGCGGCTGCTGGCGGCGGTGGGCGCCCATCCCTTGGTGATCGAGCTGGACGACGCCGAGATGGACCGCGCGGTGGAGTCGCTGGCGCTGTCGGGGCCGGCGGGGGGCACGGCGGCGGCGGTGACGCCGGCCGTCTTTATAGGGGGAGCGCTGGTCGGGGGGCTGGAGAGTCTCATGGCGCTGCACCTGAGCGGCCACCTGGTGCCGCGGCTGAGGGAGGTGGGTGCCCTCTACGTGTGATAACAGATATGCGCCCATGCCCTGTATCAGCTACCTAGCTTCTGGTGTAATCCCTGTAATTTACCATGATCGGCCAGCTTCTAGGCCACAGTACTGTAAAATTTCCAAATCAAGGGAATTGCCTGCTTGGCTGCCCTGCTGCATGGTCTCCACCTTCCAGCACGCAGAATTATAAGAACTACATAGGGGACATAGATGTAATCACATCTCTGTGGATGGATTAATTGGTGTGTTTATTCCCTTTCCTTCTCCTTTCCTACAACTATCGCCTTTGTGGTGAAATCTCCGAAAGGCGGATAGTTCAGGCTGGATATATGGTTTGCCCAAGCACCATTCCCCACCCCACCCCCCCTCCCCTTTAATTAACCAACAAGACGAAGTTATCAGGAGAGATGTCTCCTGATTAGCTTGAGGTGAATGGGATGAAATGTGTTTCGATGGACAGGTAGCAACAGGAAGAACTGACCGTGCACAGTTTTTGAGTTGACGTGTAGATGGATGGGGGGTGGGGTGAAGGAACTGGAGATGGAAGAAGCGAGCAAATTAAAGACGAGAAGGTTGGTGGGGGGCGGGGGTTTCTGGGTGGGGAGCGGGGGAAGACACAAGGTACTCGCCCGTCATCGTTGGCTTGGGGGAGCTACACACACATTGACTGTACGTACTGAGGAAGCAATAATGGTTGTAGTATCAGTCTATTATTTACGTTGGCACTATTTTATTGCCATTAATGGCGGCAGGATAACATTAAAATTTAGTACACCAATTTGAATATGGCAATGAATACGGGGGTGGTGACGTGCTGCTCGGGAGTTGATGGGGTGATGGCCGTGACTGGACGATAATGGCGACCTTTGGTGGAAGACGACGTCACGTCACGTCTTGGAGGAGCTCCTTTTGAGAGAGAGAGAGAGAGACTAACCAATTACTGAAGGAGAGAGAAGTGGGGGTGAGAGATGGAACTAGAGATGGACAAAGATCTAGCTTGGGAGAGACGATGGAACTAGAGATAGGGAAATATCTAGGTAGGAAGAGAAGTATACAGAAGAGTACGTATGAGACATGGAAGACGTTATAGAGACAGAGAAGATAAGATCAGGAGAGAGAGAGAGAGAGGGAGACGAGATAGTTGACATGTCTCTAGAGGGGGTAGAGAGAGAGATGATATGTCGCTTCCATGCTGATCCACTTGGCTGTCTGTTTCTCTCCCTCATCTTCATGTGGTACGGTGACTTCGATCTATTTGTAATTTTTTCATGTTAGACGTTCTAAATCAGTCAATTTTGAAAGTAAGAAACTCTTTGCAATCCCTTGCAATCTAGTGATAACTTTTAGGTATTCACTTTTATTTAGAAAATTATTTTTTATTTATTCAAAATATTCGGATCTTTTTTGAGTTATTTGACAAATATTAACGAGACTTTCAGACCATTAATTAATGATCAAATTAAGAGAATTTGCTTTAAAACAATTTTTTTACCATATGGGACAAAAATTGTAGGAAGAGAGTTATCTATTCTAAGTTAACATACTAACCCAACATAGTTAATTATAAAACCATATGCGGTTGACGTCGATCACAGTTTCCTAACTCAAAACTCCGTAAGGAGATGGACAGTTGACGAAGTGGGACCAAGCAGGTCATGTTTATTTTATTTTTTGTATGCTAAGTAGTTAGTCTAATCTTTTAAACTATATTATTTATATATGAGTTTGAGATCTAAGAAGCTCTTTTAAATTCTAACTATTTATAAATCCAGAGAAAATCTCTTATAACGAAACTCCTCCCACTTAATATGTAATGGGGTGCCCAACAACCGAGTCATTCCTAATGTACAGGTTGTGTTTATCGATTAATATATGTATATGACAAATCGGAAAAGATTAAATCATCAGTGGCGGATAAGAAGTGGGACTCGTGGCAAATCTACAACTTGGTTCAAGTACGTATGAATAAAAAAATTCTCAATGAAATGTCATTAATCTAATAACATTTGATGGAAATTTTTATTATGGACAAAACTTTCAAAATATGTAACAAGGAATATTGGGTATTCGAACATCTGTAACTAGGATATTGTGATACAGCGCCCCCCAAAAAACTCTCAATGAAATGCACATTTAAGGCATGCTTTAGTTGATGGTTAATCTGTTTATGGATAGTTTAATCAACAGTTATCTAACTAAAAAAAAATATTTTACTTTGAGGTGAGTTAATCTAAAAAGTAACCTCGTTAGACTACATTTGGGGCTTATCACTTATGTATGTTTTTTTTTAAATGACCCCCCCAACCCAAGTCGTCCTGAGTTGGGGTTTAGATTTTTTTCAAAAAATCACACAACCTCATGCACGGCCTTGGTTTTAGACTATTTTAAAACGGGGGGCCAACATATCCAAGATTAGCCACCTTAATCCACCTCTAAGCATGGGTAGGGCTACTCTCCTTTAACCTCTTTTAACCGCGGTTAAAATCATAACGCTTCCGATTAGTCTAATTGGCTCTTCAAAGCCAGTTAACGTATAGCTGGGGGTGTAACCCTCCCTAACCAACTTTTAACCCCTCCCAAAATGGTACATCGGAAGGACTTGAATGCGGGATGTTGTATCAAGTAACACAACCTCTTTCTAGATTATATTTTGTGCGGGGATATATATAAAAATCATAATATATACATGTAGATTTAAATAAAAATTTTATCTTTGGTTAAATGATGCTAATGCCATATTTTAGATTATACCGACTCCCAATCTTTTAAAGAATCGAGTCCTATATATTTTATAAGAATTGAGTTTTAGTTATAATTGAGTCTCAATCAGAATCAAGATTCAATCATAATTGTAACGTCCTAAAATTAAATATCAAAATAATAATTTGATATCAAAAATTACAAAAGATATTGATCCTCATGAAAAATATAACTACTTACATAAAATATGATTACACTTAAATTTAGAATATTTTCACATAATTATTGTGATTCCATCACTATCTTTTGATGTGCGCATCTCGACGAGGCGAGATTGGATTTCAGAAATATGACCAAAATTGAAACCACTATATTACTAAAAAATATGTTTATTTTAAGAATATAAATATTGAGAATTATTGGTGTACAGATAACGAGATTAAGTCTACTGAATATTTTTTGGGGCAATTTTTACTTAATAAAAATTTATTAAAAAAACTAAAATCACCTAATTGTTTAGCTTGTGTTTGAAAATTTATCTTGATCGAATATCATTTAGTTATAAAATTAGTGTCCCACAAATTTAAACTAATTAAATTGATTTTGAAACATATTTTATAGAACTTTATTGTGGGCTCAGTAATAAAAGGTTAAGTAAGCTTACCTCACGTAAGTTAAGAATGACTACGTGTTGGATTTTGATAAATCCTTATCTAAAGATGGGTCGTGGCTACAGAAGAAGATGAAGGTGAATGATAAGGATCATCCTTGCCCTTCCTTGTGGCAGCCATGCAAAGGCATGGCCGCCTTATAAATACCCCATTCTAAAGGCATCTCCGCCACTTCTTCTTCTTCTTATTCTTCTCTTCTTTGGCCACTTCCATAACCATCTTCTTCCTTTTCTCTTTTCCACGCCATCATTTCTCTCCTTCCACCACAGAAAGTAAAGAAAGAAGAGAGAGAAAGGAAGAGTAGAGACACTGAGGATAGAGAAAGAGGAGAGATAGGAAGCCTAAGGAGCCCATCTTGACCGAGCAGTGGTGCCCAACTCTAAGGTAGGTTCCTCCCTGTAATTATGATTGTTTGTTTCTATTTCAAGCATATTTGAACTATGCGATTTGAGCTTTACGATTTTGGTTTTACTGGAATCGGTCGATCAAACTCTGTGTTTTGGTCAACCGATCATCACATCTGAAAGATGTTGGTAACACTGGGAAGAATGGAAGGTTCTCCAATCGATGGAGTTTTTGTTCTCCAATCGATGGAAACTTTTTCTCTAATAGATGGAGCTTTTATTTTCCAATCGATGAAGCTTTGTTCTCCAATCGATAGAAACCTTCTTATATAATTGATATTGTCTTTTACTGCAAATCTTGAAGTGAAAGTAATTATTTTATTTTTTGTACATAAAATATCTTGAAAATTTTATTAAATATATTAAAATTATTCATGAGTTTTACAAATGTGTCTTTTGACATTAATATGACATTAGCTCTGGTTTTGAATAAATTTTTTAATTTAAATAAGAAAATTTATTTTTAGTCTGAACTTTCAATTTGACTGTGAATTTGACTCCGAAACCTATTTCAACATGTTCAGAACTTTACCTTTTAACCTCAAAAGTTGATTCTTGGTCTTCTAGTATAATTTTGGTTTCAAACTATGATTTTGGTATGAATACACTAATTTTAACTGTGAACCTTGATACTTCGGCTTTAACTTGAAATGTAAGTCTTTGGCATAAAATTCTCTTTTTGCATGACTTCACTACACTCTCGTTGATGTGAAATTCATATTTCAAATTCTGCAACTGAGAGACCACAGACATCGAGTGTGTTTTTCACAGCCATCCCACAATGGCTCATCTGCATTCTGACATAATTCATAAAATCTTTCAGCTGTCTTGTTCGACGACTCTTCATTGTGCACTTGTTCTTAGAAAACATTAAGGTTGGCATCTATAACCATATCCATATTCGTACTTGTGCATGCAATATTGGTGGGCTCATATGAATTGAAAAACTCACCATGACACATCCATTTCATATAATCTTTCACAAAACCTTTTTTTGTACAAATGATGTTGTGCATTCCATGGTGAAATCGACTTATAATTCCTACATGCTGAATAAGGGCATAGAATGTTCCCCAGTCTATCGATTTCTCCTTGGATTCTCTAATGCAAATTGAATGAATTTTCAACTCTATAACATCCCTTCTCTTGGTTAGCCCCTCTGTGAGGTGGCGACGAGTCGGACTGTCGCCTTCTGAAGGCGACGACATGGCTGTCACGTTCTAGTTGAGTTCAACTTCTTATAGTTCTGACTGTTGCATGCCCATTTTGTCGTCTTGCTGTCAGGATAGTTGGGACACGTGTCGGGGTGCATGCAACCTGAAGGCGACATGCCAGTCAATGCATTAGGATGGCAGACATGCAGGGGCGACATGTGGCAGGTCCAACTCTCGGGTTTGACCAAGGCTTTGGGGTTGCGACAAGATGGCTGTCACATTCATTAGTGAACGTCACCATTAGGCTGTCACGTTCTAAGATCCAAGGCCTATATGTGCAAGGCCAGCAGATCTTTCTTCCCCTTTCTCCCTTCTTCTTCCTCTCCTCTCCCCTTCCTCTCTTTTGTTCTAGCCCACTCTTGGGGGCCCTTCTTCTCCGACTTGGTGGAGCTTGACGTGGTGGTGGCCCTCCTTGTGTGTAGGAGGCCAGATGTTGCTCGTCGACGGCATAAGCATGGAGCTTGGAGCGAGGAGGAGATGGCCATGCATAAGAGAAGACCCCAACGGGTTTTCTCTTCGTCTTGAGGTAGGGACCCTCAACTTTCTCCCTAGTTCTAGCATGCTAAGACCCCCTCTCCCCTTCTCCAAGCCTTGTAGAATCCATGCTAGCTAGGTGTGTATGCATGTTTTGGATTTCCTTGAGCTTGATTGGGGTTAGGGGTGGCAATGGGCTGGGCCTAGGTTGGCCCGGGTCCAACCCAGTCTCTAATCAGCCAGCCTGGGGCGAGGCTCGGATTTTAGAAACCGGCCGGCCGGGGAGATTAAGGACCGGCCCAGCCCAACCCGCCCGATTTTACCTTTTTAAAAGTATTATTATTATTATTTTATTTATTTTTACAATAAAATTGATGTTCATTTAATCAAAACAACATAAAATAAACATTAGACTAATCTAGATAAACTTATTTCTAGTTGTTACAAATATGAAATAAATATTAAGTCATTAAACATAGTTCTACAACATAATTTTTAATATAAAATTTTAGAATATTAGAATTACCATCGTGTCACTTATTTTTTCAAAAACAATTATCGGGCCACCGGGCTACCCGGGCTAGGCCGAGCCAAGCCTGGGCCCGACCTAATCTTACTCCGGGCTGGGCCGGGCTGGGCTCAAAATTTAAAAAAATTAGAATATCCGGCCCAAGCCCATAAAAAATCGGGTTGGGCCTTCGGGCGGCCCAGCCCAGTTGACACCCCTAATTGGGGTTGGGGGTTTGAGTGATCTCATGATGTGCATGTGAGGTGTCATGAGTGTAGATCCTTCACATTGGCATGCATGGGTGTGGATGATGGTGGTTTGTACTCCTAGCATGTATATTGATTGTTCTCCATGTTCCTCCCCTTGTGCACACCAGATTTGCCATTTAGGGGTATTTTTGGAGGTATCGAGTAAGCACCGAGGCCTCTGTTTATGGTACTGATGATCCTTGTCGGGACCCAGAATGCGACGTTGCCCCGTCGCCTTCTGGTTTGGTAGTGACACCCTCCCTGTTGTGTTCTAGTTGCGATAGGGGGTGCGTCACCTTCGGACCCAGGTCGTGACAGGCAGGAGGATGCATTCAGGTTGCAACCACCACTATGTCGCCTCCTTTGAGAAAGCAACAGTGACCCTGTCGCCTTCTTAAACAGAGAATGACATGCGTTGTCACACCCTCAAAAAGTCGGGTATCATAATTGCGGTGGAAATTCATAATTTGAAATAATATGTAATCATCATAAATCTTGACCAACATCTCAAGTCACATTGGGGCGCGACATTCAAATCAAATCTCCTATAATGAAATAGAAATAGAAAGGCCAAGCCTCAAACATTAATTTGGGCCCACAAAAATTTATTTTGCCAACTCAAGTGACAAAACTCCTTAACAGGAAAGGCTCACTCTCATGCAATCATAAAAGCTCCTTCATCACAAGATTCATACAAAGATTTACCAAAACATGATTCTTTCATGATTCACACTTAGACAAATCATCAACTATTTCTTTCATTCATTACCTGGTTTATACAAGCACTAAATTCTAGAAGAAAACACTTCTCACAGATCTGACTTCAATGGTTTACAAGTCTATTACATGATTTTCTCATACATAAAAAATTCATAAACTTTAAACTCCTCCAGGGTACTCCAGGCTCTCCGACAGTGGGTCGGTTACATGCTAATCATGCTCCAAAGTTTAGCTGAAATGTTAATAGGTTATGAGCAAACTAGCCCAATAGGATTTATATCCCATGATGTGGGTAAAATATACCTAATTAACATTTTAACAAATAGAATTTCAAGAATGGCAGGCATGATATCAAGGCAAACAGGAAGCATGAAGGTAGCAGACAAGAATTTCATACTACATAATTCCAAACAAATCATGCTAATCGTAAAGTCATGAGAATGATACAATAATCAAACTATGATCCAATCATACATGTGACAAGAATAAATATTGACCATTTCAAACGAGTCAAACTTATCAAGTCAAACGAATGAATCAAACATATCATATCAAATAGCACATCGTGCTTCATTCATATCATTTAACAAATAGGCACTTTCCAATCTTGCATACATATGGATGCCAATGCCAAGCACCTCTCAAATTTGGTTGATCTATACTAGTATGTCGGGGTGCTCCTCCTCAGGACCAGATCAGGCCCCTATTACACATGCATTTGATCAGGGATATCATCCCAATAGTAGTGCCATATTTAGATCATTATGGCCATTCAGAGTTAAGAAGGACAGACTTGTAAGATATCATAGAGGCCAATAACATAAGCTCAGATCAAAGAACTTCAAGAGTATAGATTGCCAAGAAGTCAAACAAGCATGTTGGATCAAGCATTGCCATAGGTTCAAAGGGGTTCCTATGCATTTCTTTTGCTTTCAGATTCAAGACCAGCAGATGCAAAGGTGGAGTTATTAGAATAATCCTCACATTCTTACCACTTTTAACATGTACAAGGTACTAAGGTTGTTGTCATGTTGGTTTCTCTTCTATAGGACATATCATGGTGGCCGGAAGGGCCAATCAAATTGATAGTCGAAATGTTCAAGAAAGAACAGTCGAGGTGGATAGAAGGGCCAATCAGAGTTGCCACAAGGGGGTAGTCATAGTTGCCACAAAGGGCCAGTCAAAGGGGCAAACCAAGAGTGCCACAAGGCCAATCGAAGTATACTTGAAATAGGAAGGAAATGAGTCTATAATTAATCAAGGGTGCATCAGACCCGATGATGTTGGTAGCATGGTTTCAAAGGTGCACAAGAGACTTAGACAATGTTTCCAGCAAGGAGGTTGTTGGAAACACCACATGATCAAATTTGAATGTTGTACTTCCAGTCTAAGGGTTCTGGAAATACATGGGCCAATAGACAAATCAAATGGTTTCCTATTCTGAGAAAGAACAAGAAGTTATGGGCATACTTGCTAGGAACAAGGGTCATGTTCCTGAGGAACATGCAGAACTAAGATGAGTCTTGTGAAGGTGAAAAGGTCGGGAAATCCTAACACTCTACTGATCAAACATTTAGGCAAACCAAATGTGTTTCACTAAGTCCTAACATAGAAAAGTCAAGGATGCTTAGAGTAAGGACAAACACTATAATTTGTGCCCGAAAAAACCTACCTTTTTGGGTTGCTCTTTCAAATTCCACTCCTATTGTTTGATGCAAGGCTTAGAGGAAGAAGAACTCTTTGAATTCCAGCTCTAGCAATTCGAGGCAGTGGTCCAAAGATGAAGAACTTCCAAGCTCTCCAAGCTTCAAGCTCCAAGTTGAAGGATCATTCCTCTAGCTCCAGAGTTCTTCCTTGTGTCATACTTCCAAGCTTCTTTAGCAGATGCTTTTAAGAAAGGGCAGAAGGGACTCTCAAGCTTCCAAGGTTTCCCTTGGGTCCACTCAGTTTAAGGTAATAGGATGCAGAGGGAAGGCTCCAAACTACCTTCAGAAAAAAACATGAAGTTCGGTCAAGAAGGGCTGTATGGCTTATTTAAGGGGGGTCTTTGGTCTCATTTAGGACCCTCCCTTAATTCCTATAGAAGGGACAAAAGGGGACAGAAAGTTCAATCTGGCCATATATAGGCCATGCCCAAATCATACTCTGGCATACCTAATATTGACTTGGTCTGCAAGAAGAATAGACAGTCAAAATCTGTCATACTTTAGGCCATACCCTAGTCATACTTATCCTTGTCTTAATCTGGAAAAAGGACAGACCCACCATGCCTGGGCCATGCCTTTTTTTCAATTTTTAAAGTGGGCACCTAAGGGTCAGTTCTAAGCACAAATTATCCAAATCTTTCCCATATTTAAGTCTTTAGATAGTCTTGTTATGATGGGGGGGGGGTGCAAGGCCTCCATCGCTTTATGCTCAAGAGCCACATCAATTACTGATGAAGCCACCTATTGGTTGTGGACTGGTTCACAATGATGGAGAATAAAATCCTTCATTAATTGGTATTACAAAACTATATTGGTTGTTAATTATCAAGTAATCAATCTTTGAGTAACCAAACAATTGATTATCAATTAACAAGGTAATCAATAGAAGGAAACATCGATTGTGGACCAATATCGATTACTTACCTAAACATCTATTACGGATCAACATCGATTGTCCTTAAACATCGATTACTTACCAACATCAATTACTACTTAAACATCGATTACAGACCAACATCGATTGTCCTTAAACATTAATTGCGGACCAACATCGATTACTACTTAAACATTGATTACTCACTTAGAACATCGATTACTAAAGAAACATCAACTGCTCACTTAGAACATCGATTACTGAAGAAGGAACATCGATTGCTCACTTAGAACATCGATTACTGAAGAAGGAACATCGACTGCTCACTTAGAACATCAATTACTGAAGAAGGAACATAGATTGTCCACTTGAACATCGATTACATAGAAGGCAATCGATTGGTACTTCGTCATATCTAAAGTTCTGCTTCGACTGATAGCGTTTTTTTTCTGTTTTATATGAAGTTTCACTTCGTCATATCAGAAGTTCCACTTCTGCCGATAGAATTTTCTTCTGTTTTATACGAAGTCTCACTTCGTCATATACGAAGTTCCACTTTGTCATATCCGAAGTTCCACTTCGGCCGATAGCATTTTCTTCTATTTTATATGAAGTCTCACTTCGTCATATCCGAAGTTCCACTTCGGCCGATAGTATTTTCTTCTGCTTTATACGAAGTCTCACTTTATCATATACAAAGTTATGCTTTGACTGACTGCATTCTCTTCTGTTTTATACGAAGTTTCACTTCGTCATATAAGAAGCTAACTTCATCATATACAAAGCTCTGCTTCGACTGACATCATTATATTTTGACCAGTCGAAGAGCTGGTGAGCTGCAACTAGTTGAGGGGGTACCATTGTTCCCTTTTCATGAATTTCTCATGCATCCCAAGACTTCTTTTATTAACTTCATTACATTAATTATCCTGATTGAGTCCTTAATTAATCTTGTCCACCAATTTATCCCCATTTATTTGGGATTTAAAAATCCAAGTTGTCACATGCGTCCTGTTCGGAGCCGTTCCGCTATGTCACTATTTCTTGGCACCTGTGCTGTTCCTAGCACGGTCTTACACTAGTCATTCTCCTGGTGCTTGGCACTAGAGGGCTTTTCTCGTTAGAGGTTGTTATCGTTACCTGGGTGTTGAACCATTGTTCAAAATATATATTGTATATTCTTAGTTCAAACCATAACATATAATAATTTTGAAGATGACAAAATAAACAAATATTTATTGATGAAAAACATGTCAAATACTACATTCTCTCTCTTACATATCACACAGTAATATCTCAAAGACATACTTCGTCATACAAGTTATTCTTCTTAGATATCCTAAGTACAACTTCAACTGCCTAAGGAATATCTGAAGAGACACTTCGTCATATGTGAAGTAAAATATGAAAGTCTCACTTCAACTGATCACATTGAAATCGTAATATACAAAGTACACTGTTGTACTCTGTAGATTTTGATGATCACAAAAACACAAAGTTTAACTCATGTTGAGAAAATCACAAAAACACTGAGTGTAATTCATGTTGATGACCCAAGCATTTGATTTATGTTTATTTAATTTGAGGGTCTAAGTTGTGTGTTAAGTGTGCAGTATTTTTGTCCAAAAGTCGCATTTGAAGTGGTCAATATAAAGTCCAAGACATAGACAAAATAGAAAGACAAGACTAAAAGAAGAACTACAAAACTGACACAATCGGACGACCGACCTGGTGAAATTGGTCGACCGATTATCAAGAAGACAGATCAGGAGATCAGATGACTGAAATGTGGACATTGGTCGACCAATAGTGAGAGTCCAATCGATGCCGAATCGATTGTAGAACAAGGGCAATTGATGGACAATCATTGATGACCAAGCAGAAAGTCGGACGACCAATTTGGGAACTTCAGACGACCGACCTAGCCAGTACAGGTTAGCAGTGGGACAGTTAGAAAGTCGGACGACTGACTTGAAGAAATCGATCGATTGATTCATCATTCAAAGCACCAGTCGATTTTTCGGTCAAAGCCCAGTCAAAGTAAAGTTGAAATCGAATGACCGATCCGATGAATTCGGTCGACCGATTCTGGTGTTTCTCCCTACGGACTTTCATAAATAGAGTCCTATGAAGATGCAACTCGTTCCAAACATACAAGGACTCTTTGGGATTATAAATACAACATGTTCCCATGTTTAGAAGTAGACAACACGCCTCCAAAAAGGTTACTTCGTATCCTAGAGTTTAGAGGAGGATTGTGAAGCCCTAATAAGAGCCAACAGATACTCTGTTCTTATAGAAGCTTGAAGAACGAGTCTTCATCATCTAGAAGCCTTCCAGACATACCTAAGAGGTGTTCCTCATCAAAAAGGCGTGGACTACGTACTGCTACTTGCAAGACCTCATTTAGAAGTGTTCTACATTGGCTAGTTCTTGACCTGAGTCATCGTCAGTCAAAGACGACCACAAAGACCGAATTTCTGGAACAGGAGAACTCTTACACCTTACTATTTAGATTGTTGTCTCTCCTGTCCATGCTTTATTGTTCTTTCTAGAACCCTGATCATATTGTGTGTGTGCTTGGTTCGTGAGCGGTTTGTTTGTGGGAGTGTAGTGCGTGGGCGCATACATGCTGGGTTGTCTCGTCCCCGAGAAACGAGGTGGGGTTTGTTGAGCAACTATCCCTTAAAATATTGTTAAACATTTTAAGCATTGTAATTTTACTATGACAAAATCTTTTAAGACTTTCTACAATCAAATCTATTAGAATATACCACAAGTTATTGTGTATAAAAAAAAATATGACATGTACAATACTGTAAGTATCAACACTTGTCTCACAAAATTTCTCTACGTTCACAGCGTATACTATATACTATACTTACTCCGACTCCTTAACAATCGAAGTCGGACCTTACTCTGACTTCAGGAAAGTCGAAGTCTTGTTGACTAGATCTTACTTGGACTGTTTAAAACTCGAAGTTTGATATCGATTGATGAACAAACTTGTTCTACTCCGACTTCCCAGAAGTCGAAGTGTGATATCTCACTGCGACTTCCATACAATTGAAGTACTTGACTGCGACTCCCTAAAAGTCGAATTATGTCATTGATGAACCTTTATCACTCTGACTCTCAAAAAGTCGAAGTCTGTTATCAATTGGACTTACTGCGACTTCTATATAGTCGAAGATCTATATGCATCTAGTCTTGGACTTTGACTTCTTATAAGTCAAAGTATAATATATCAACTTCTGTGCACTTGTACTTAAATAATATTTGTATAATCTATTGTATCACAAAATCCATGCAAGCATAAATCCTAGTTATTTTATTATCTTTCATTATTCCTATGGGATCCTTTTACAGAATAAATGAACTTATATGTCTTACAGAATAATGTTCTTCTTTCTATCACCATTTAAATATTCTGTTAGGTAGGAAAAATTATATTCAAAATGACCATATAAAATATCTTGGTTAAGATCTGAAATAATTTTATAATGTGATCTCTTGTTTAGTGTTAGAAGTTTAATTCATCTCCATTTGACAGTTGATATGCAGTAAATGCGATGGTAGATATAAGCAGCATGGGCTATCTGTTAGAACTCACCTACCACTGTCAGGAATTCCTTACTTTTAGGATACAACTATCTGTCTATCTTTAAATGCTCTGAACTTCTGTCTATCTGAACCCCTTCATACTTTATATATTTTATCTCACCTAACCCGAAAGTATGGAGATATCTGTATCCTTCTTGTCCTTCCAGGTTTGCAGAACATTAACTTTCAGCCTCGAGTCTATCAAGCCATGAGGCTACCTACATAGCCTAAAGACGTTGGGACTCTAAGAACTGAAAGACTGATGGTCATAATAGAAGTCTCAAGCTGTCAACATCCAAGGAACAACGACTATTATTCAAATGGCTATTTTATAACGGATAGTTTCAAACGGGAAGAATAAAGCCTCTAAAGTTTATATATAGAAGCTGAAGTTTGGACAAGAATGATTGACCAACTAGTGACACTCAACTCCATTCGGCATTTCACAAGCAACAAGAATCACCACAAGCCTTCTACTGAAAAGAAAAAGAGAGAGCTGCTTCTTCAGTCCATGACTTCCAAGCTCTCTAGTTTTTTAGAAGTCTTTTCTTGATTGAGTGGCTTTCTGTAACTGTAGATCTTCTTTAGTCCACTCACTTAGATTCAGAATGAGTTAAAACTCCCATTCCTATTTGTATCTCTTTCTGATTCTTTGTGTCTGCTCATTCTTCTGAGCAAACACACACAATCTCTCTTTTCTTTATTGGATAACCCGTAGGAGGTTTGTTTCCTGTGGTGCCCCTCTTGTGAAGGGAAGATCTACTGGTGTAGGTAGTCTTTGTACCCCTTGATAAAGGGAAGACTTGCTTGGGAGCAAGTGGGTTTGTAATTCCTCTCAGGTTGAGAAAAGGCCAAGTGTTCTTCGCAGTTTCGTGAAATCCCAAGAGGTTACTTGGGGACTGGATGTAGGACTTACATGTAGGAAGAGCCAAACCAAGATAAAATCTCTTGTGCAAATTGTGTGATTGTTTCTGCCAAGTTCTCACTTGTTTTACACACACCACACTAATACTAACAACTTCATATATTGTCATCTATTTTTAGATAAATTTGAAAAGCGCAAGAGGTCCTATTCCCCCCCTCTAGGACATCTATAGTGACATCTCGATCCAACAAGTGGTATTAGAGCGAGGTCTTCTCAGAAGAATTGAAAGAACATCTAAGCTCACAACTATGCAGGTCAATCAGTCACCAGACCACCATTCTTCGTTGGTGAGGATTACCAGTACTGGAAGATGAGAATGGAATGCTTTATCAGAGGCACAGATTTTGATCTGTGGCAAGTAATAGAACAAGGTGATTTTACTATACTTACTATGGAACTTCTGCATTATCTATTGTTGACAAAAGAAACATGTCCCTAAATTATAAAGCCAAGAATTATCTATGCTGTGCTTTATCCAAAAAAGAGTTTAACAGATTATCTGCTTGTAGAACTCCTAAAGAAATGTGGGATAAACTATGAGTAACTTATGAAGGAACTGATAGAGTAAAGCAAACTAGAATAGATATTCTTGTCTCCCAATATGAAAAATTCAAAATACTTCCTATTGAAAATATAACCCAAATGTATAATAGATTCTCAAATATAATAGTAGGTTTGAGTTCATTAGGTAAAATTCTTACTAATGAAGAAGTGGTAAGAAAAATTCTAAGATCATTAACTCATGCCTAGACCCCTAAGGTCAGTGCTATTGAAGAGGCACATGATCTAACATAACTTTATATTGATAAATTGATTGGTTCTCTAATGGCTCATGAAATTAATGAGGAAAGATTTTCTGAAAGCTCTTCAAAAAAGAAAATGCCAAATGCTTTGAAAGCTACAGATTCTTCTTCCTCTGAGGATTCAAAAGAGAAATCAGATGACAATGATGACGAAGCTATGTTGTCAAGAAAACTCCAAAGGATTCTTGCAAAGAAGAAGAAGTTTGGCTCCAAAAGACATTTCAAAAAGGAAAAGAAGAAAGAACCAACTTGCTATGAATGCAATCAGCCAGGACATTACAAATCAGAATGTCCTAAGCTCAAGAAGAAAGATCCAGCTAAAAAATATGAGAAAAAGAAAGTTCAAAAATACAAAAAGAAGACAATGGCAGCAGCATGGGATAATGAAGAAGCCACAAGTTTAGATTCTTCAAGCTCAGAATCAAAAGAAGAAGAAAAGGCCAATGTAGCCCTCATGGCGATACTGGATCAGGTAAATTCTGAAACCTCCTTTACATCATGTTATGAATCTGATTCTGATAGTTTAGAAGATGCATTTAATGAATTGTATGAAAATATAAAACAGTAGTTAAATATATGAAAATAGTCAAGTTAAATTTATTAAATCAAGAAAAATCTAATACTTTTCTAAAAAATAAAGTAGAAAGATTATGACAAAATTTAACCGATACAAAAAGATCAAATGAACTACTATATGAAGATTTAAAAGTTGAAAACAGTAAAATCATGGAAATTGAATCAAATCTAAAAGAATTGAAAGATGAAGAGAAATTAAGAGAAGAAAATAATTATCTAAAAGCTACTATTGATAAAATTACTCACTATAAAACATCCTTGGTTGTAAAACTAAATGGTGCTCGAACAGGTAAAAAGAAATATGGAGTAGGGTATACACCTCCAACAAATGAATAAAATATTATATATCTTGAAAAATACCCAACTCCTAAATTTGTGAAAGAAAAAGAAATTAAAAATCCTAGAAAGGTCAATCAGTATGACTATAAACAAAAACGGAAATCTAAAAACACTGCACATGTAAAGAATGCATATGATCTGTGTTGTAGTCACTGTAATCAACTAGGACACATAGTCAGCACCTGCACAACTAGACACTTGCGTTGGATTCCAAAGACTAACCATCAATGACCCAAGAAAATTTGGGTACCAAAAGTTACAACTTAAATTTGTTTGCAGGGTCACCTGAGAGCATCCAAATGGTATTTGGATAGTGGGTGCTTAAGGCATATGATAGGTGACAAAAAGTTGTTTGCAAGTTTTAAAGATGAGATTGGTCAAGTCACTTATAGAGATAATGGAAAAGGCAAAGTGTTAGGATGTGGAACAATAGGAACATAGGAAATGGATTTAATAGAAGATGTTATGTATGTAGAAGGATTAAAGCATAATCTTATTAGCATCGGTCAACTGTATGACAAAGGTCACTTGGTAAAGTTTTAGAATGATAAGTGTATTATTCAAAAGGATGGAAAACCAATCTTTGAAGCACAAATAGTCAAAAATCTGTTCACTCTACAATTAGTAGAATTAAAATAAGTCAACCTATGTCTTGCAACTACAAAAAATGAGGAGACTGATTTATGGCACAAAAGACTAGAACATGAGAGCACATCAGTGATCAAGAAACTAATCAAGCATGATCTAGTTGAAGGTCTTCCGAAGCTTAAAATGAACAAATCTGGAATCTGTACAGCTTGTGCAAACAGAAAGCAAACCAAGACTTCATTTTAGTCCAAGACCTTAGTGACAACCTCCAAACCATTGAAACTTATTCACATGGATTTGTTTGGACCTATAAGAATAGTAAGTCTTGGAGGAAAAGTTTATGGCTATGTAATTGTGGATGATTATTAAATGTACACTTGGGTATCATTTTTGGAAGCCAAATCAGAAACCTTTTCAGCCTTTCTGAAGTTCAGTAAACTAGTACAGAAGAGCCAGAAGTTTCAAATAATCAGTATTAGATCTGACCATGGTGGAGAATTCAAAAATGAAGAGTTTGTCAAATTCTGTGAAGAAAATGGCATAAAACACAATTTCTCTGCACTACGAACACCTCAACAGAATGGAGTAGCAGAAAGGAAGAATAGAACACTGCTGGACATGACCAGAACAATGCTTACAGAATACAATCTACCAAGATACTTTTGGTCAGATGCAGTCAACACAGCCTGCTACATCATCAACATGTGTATGATCAGACCAATACTGAAGAAGACACCTTATGAGCTATATAAGGAGAAGAAGCCAAACATCAGTCACCTTCGACCCTTTGGTTGTAAGTGTTTCATTTTGAATAATGGTAAAGATAACTTAGGAAAATTAGATGCTAAAAGTGATGAAGGCTTTCTACTAGGATATATCCCAAAACCTAGAGGATATAAAGGTTTAAACAGAAGAACTTTAACTATAGAACAATTTTATTTGATGAAACTAACCCTTCTATTAAGAAATAGAAGAAGAAGAAGATATTGTTGAAGATTTGTGTAGGGATCTGGAACAAACCTCTCTTGAAGAAAAAGAAGAAGAAAAGGAAGATCCTCCACTAGAAGAACTGCAACAACAGGAAGAAACACAGGAAGGACTACCTAAAGAATTGAGGTATCATAGAGATCATCCAAGAGAAAATATTATAGGTGATCCTCAAGACAGGGTAAGAACAAGATGTATGAATATTCCCTGTGATTACACTGCATTGTTTCTCAAATTGAGCCTAGGACAATCAATGATGCACTGGAAGATGAATCTTGGATCCTAGCTATGCAAAAGGAACTTAACCAGTTCCAACGCAGCAGGTCTAGACTCTTGTCCCAAGACCTTCTAACCATCCAGTTATTGGGACTAGATGGTGTAGACACCGCCGTGAGACGACGCGTACGTCCACAACGAGGGGATATGGGGTGAGAAAGAATCGTGATCGCCAGGTATGCAAGGGTACCGAATGGAGGCGCACGACAAGGGGTGCGAAATGGGAGGGTTGATCGTGTAGAATACCTGTTGGAGCGTGGGGAGATTGCGGGGGATGTGGGTTCCTCTTCTTCTATGAGCACGACCAGCCATGGTAGAAGGCGCTTTTCTTGTTGATTATCCTAGAAAAGAAAAGACAAAGGAAAGGAGAGGGGGATTAGCCACGTGTGCAATATACAATTCTAAAAAAATGAAAGAACATGAATAAAGAATAGGAGAAGGACTCACCGCGTGGTGGCTTTTAAACCCCTAAAAATGTAGGTGTGTGTGTGTATGCATGCATGTGTGTGTGTGTAAAAGAAAGGAGCCACGTGGGGCCCGGAGGAGTTGAAATGTAAATAAAAAGGGAGAAAGGGGAGGGGGTGCTTCCCCAAAATGTTGAATGGCATGGCGGCGCTGCCGGAATGGACAGAGAGGAGGAAGACGCTCTCGCCTTGATGCACGTGGGCGACAGAGGGGACGCCGGCTCCGAACTCCGAGGAATGGGGACGTGGCTTGGCGTGGAATGGTAGGCACTCCTTGGATCGGAGGTCGAGATGGGAATCCGGCAGGGCTTCGCCGCAGTGAGTGGACCCCCCCCTTACAAATGACCCTCGGGTCTGTATTTATAGGCACCAGATCCTTGAATCACGTCGGCTACAATGGACGTGTCTCTGATTGGAGACGCATCGGCCACGACCGCCGCGATTAAGAAGCACCACATTTCCCGCTTGATTTGACAATCATAGGGTACAACTACGATTCAGAGTCACGTCGAGACGGCGCGCCGCGATAATGAAACGCGTCGACCTTCCTGGACGCATCTTCAATTCGGCACGTGGGCTCATAAATGCGACGACTTCCGGGGGTCTGGGGGTAAGGTGTAGGACCTAATCGCGTCGGGTTAGGAGGATGCGATTCAGACATTTCCTCAGGATTTGAGGTACGGGCGCTTGAGTGCGACGACTTTTGGGGCCTACGGCCTAATCGTGTCGGTACGGTCCGACGCGTCTCTGATTTGAAATGCGTCAGCACGGCACGATGCGATAAAGTATTTCCATATTTTATTTATGAAAATCCTACCAAAACTGACATTAGAATCACGTCGCCTATAGTGGATGCATTCATGAAGTGGCAATGGGCAGTCTTCGTAAATAAAATAAGCAAATACCTTGTCGCGACGCGGAAGGCTGCCGCGATAAGGTCCATTTGGCCTTGTTGCGTTCCACATGCCCGGCGCGACTATGGAATCGCGTCGAACATGCCGGACGCGTTTCTAGTGCGACTACTAAGCCCATCGCGACTTGAAGAACGCGCCCCACAGACCAGTTGCGACTTCATGAACGCGCCCCGAAGACCCGTCGCGACTTGAAATGAATGCCCACGACCTCCAGCCAGCCTTGGAAATGAAGGGGAAGCACTGGGGAAGAAAGGGTGAGATCCGGAGTGATGGGGAAAACACTCGTGCAAGGCAAAAGGAGGGCCATTTGTGGCATTATGGCGCAATATGAATTTTGCCCGCGGTGGAGTCAAAATCACGTGTCTACAGATGGGTCTTCAGAAACAAAATGGATGAATCAAGAGTAATCACCAGGAACAAGGCCAGATTGGTAGCACAAGGATATTCCCAAGAGGAAGGCATTGATTTTGATGAAACATATGCTCCAGTTGCTAGATTAGAGGCTATTTGAATTTTATTAGCATATGCATGTTCTCTTAATATCAATTTATTTCAAATGGATGTTAAAAGTACTTTCTGAATGGTTTCATAAAAGAAGATGTTTATGTTGAGCAACCACCTGGTTTTGAAGATGCTAAGTATCCAAATTATGTTTTTCGCTTGAAGAAAGCATTATATGGTTTGAAACAAGCTCCAAGAGCTTGGTACGAAAGACTAAGTGCTTATCTTATATCACATGATTTTTCAAGAGGTAAAGTAGATAGCACCCTATTTATTAAGAAATTTTTAGAAGGAATCTTGATTGTACAAATATATGTTGATGACATTATTTTTGGTTCTACTAATGAATCACTTTGTAAATTCTTTGAATACCTTATGCAAAGTGAATTTGAAATGAGCATGATGGGTGAGCTTAATTATTTTCTTGGCTTGCAAATCAAGCAGACCAAGGAAGGTACTCACATTTGTCAAACCAAGTACATTTCAGATTTACTTTCTAAATATGGTTTTGACAACTGTAAGCCCTTAGGAACACCCATGAGCTCAAGAATTAAGTTAGATAGTGATCCACTTGGTATGAAAGTAGATCAGAAGATCTATAGAGGCATGATTGGGTCATTACTCTATCTTACTGCTAGTAGACCAGACATAATGTTTAGTGTATGTTTGTGTACTAGATTTCAAGTTGATCCTAAAGAATCTCATGTTAAAGCTGTTAAAAGAATTTTTAGATATCTTATAAACACAAGTAAATTAGGTTTATGGTATCTCTGATGTTCTAAATTCAAATTGATTGGATATAGTGATGCTGACTATGCTGGATGCAAAATAGATAGAAAAAGCACCAGTGGTACTTGTCAAATTCTTGCAGGTTGCTTAATTTCTTGGTCTTCTTGAAAATAGAATTCTGTAGCCTTATCTACAATAGAAGCAAAATACATTGCAGCTGGAAGTTGCTGCACACAACTGCCGTGGATCAAGCATCAACTGAAAGACTATGGTCGTACACTTCATGAAATTCCAATGCTGTGTGACAACACAAGCACAATCAACTTGACCAAAAATCCCATTCAACATTCAAGAACCAAGCATATTGAGGTCAGACATCATTTCATCAGGGACAATCTAAGTAATGGAGATATTTTATTTGAATTTGTATCTACAAATAATCCATTAGCTGATATATTTACTAAACCTCTCCCTGAAGATAGATTTACTTCAATACGAAGAGAAATAGGTATGTGCAACCCTGATTAGAAATCTTTACTGTATTGTATGTTTCATTCATTGTAATTTTCTAAGTCCTGGAACTTCAACTTCCTTGAAGTTGGAGTTGTGTTCTGTGACTCTCATAAAGTCGGAGTTTCGGAACTGAGACTCTCTTGAAGTCGGAGTTGTGTACTGCGACTCTTGTGGAGTCGGAGTTTATGAAGTCGGAGTCAACTTTAATTTTTTTTAAAAAGGGGAAGGTCTTTAAATTTTTATTTAAAGAAGAAATTGATTATAAAAATTTATTCATTTAATCCCAGCCATTCATTTCCTCATCTACGGTATGTTACATATCCTCCTCCTATATTAGGACCTTTCCCTCTTTCATTCCAAATCACCCTTTTGAAACGTCTCCGAATCTCTTGTCGTCTTCCTCCGGTTCCCGCGCCTGTTCTTCACACCGACGGAACCACCTTCGAAGCATCTACAAAATCTCTCCATTTCTCTAAAGAAAGGTAGGTTCTTTAACCACTGTGAACCTTTTATGCATCTCCTCTACCATCCTTCTTAGATTGTTTTCTTGTTTTTTGTCTAGATGGCATCATCTAGGGCTCCGGAAGGAATGCTCTTCACTCCTGAGCAGTTCCAACGACTTTCCTCTGCCAAGGCCTCCATTTGCCTAGGGAAGATTGTAGATTTCACCCAGTTGACCGATAGGCTTAGTTGGGTAGAAGAAACCCTAGAGGCCATGGGCTGGTTGAGGATCTGCCAGATTAACGAGCCAACCTTTGAGAGTGCCCAGAAGGCTTTTTACATTTCCCTCCAAGTCTTAGCGGATGGATCAGTGACAGGTTCAGTAAAAGGTACAATAGTCATAGTTTCAGAAGATTTATTAGTGGATATTTTGGATTGCCCTAACTCCGGACACAGAATCAGTGAGGCAGTGTCTATGGAGAAGCAAAGATTAGGGGTAGTTGGAAGTTTGGGGTCTTTCTCCAAGAAGGGGCTCCTAGCCAATGAGCTGTCAGCAGAGAAGAGGATCCTGCACTCCATCATCACTACTATCATTACCCCTAGGGTTGGAACCCATTCCTCCATCACTGCCAGCGATGACAGTTTACTTTTTTGGGCAGTATAGAGACATAGGGTCAACTTGCCCTCCATCATTTTGGAAAGGATGGAAGGTTCCAAGAATTTGCAGGAGCTCTCCCTTATGAACCCCTGTTGACCCTCATCTTTAGAAGATTTGAAGTGGACTTGAATGATGAGATTTTTGTTGCTGTGAAGGAGAAGATTGGGCTGTCAACCTTGAGAAGAAGCCATTATTCTTTGGAAGAGAAGGCACATAATTTTTGGTCTAAGGACTCTGTCCCAAAGTACTCTCATGAGATATTTTTTGATGAGGCACAGAATTCCTCTTCCATTCCTTCAGTTTGGCCTCCTGAAATTAGAAGAGAGGAAGTCAGAATAGAAGCACCAGTGGGAGAACATGAAGAAGTTCATACTGCAGTTCCCTCCCAAGAGCAAGATGATCCAGATGAAACAATCACTCAAGTGCTCAAGGCTTTAAGGGGCAAGGGAATAGCTCAAGATGAGGGCATTCCTAGTTTCACGTAGCCTTCCCTTGATGAGGAATACCACCATATCTCTCCACCACATGTTGAGACCCGGCCAAGGTCTCAGGGGGAGACTAGCAGAAATATGGATGATGTGGTGGGTTTGGTCATGAAGCAACAATAGATCTTATCTGTACTTCAAATGAAGATACAACAGATTGATGTTAAGTTCAATTTCATGTCAGAGGAGGTCCAACAGATGAAAGATCTGCTACTGCAGTTTGTGTGCCAACAGGGCACAAAAAGTTCTCAAGTTCCCCCTCCTACTCAACCTGAACAGTAGTAGCAGCAGTAGCCTGAGGTTCTTGTTCCACAGCTAGAGAAGTCTGGAGAACAACCTGTAGAGGATCCAACAACAGGGCCAAATCAAGCTCAACAACCACAAGAATAGCAAGAGCAGTAACAACAGCCACCTCAACAGGAGTCAGCATCTGAGCAGCCTTTGGAGCCTCAAGATCAGTCCATGGAGGTAGAAGTCGATCTTAAGGTCAAAACCTTTAAGAGAAGGGTTAGAAGGAAACTCATGAAGTCTGGTAACCTAGTCTTTCCCTCTCAACCCTTAACCATTTCTACTTCTCCTACTGCTCCAACTTCTCCTCTTGCTACTGACCCTACACCTCCTCCCAGTTGTTAAACTACCACCTCCACCTCCCTCTCAACCTATTCCTTATGTTTCCTCTGATCCTCCTCCTTCCACCTCTCAACCAGAGAAACAACCTCCAACTTCCATCAATACTTCAATTTCTTCATTTCCTTTAAAGTATACATTTAAGCCTCACATTGTAAAAATACCCACTATTCACACCCTAGCTCCTCATTTTTTCTCCTCTCTCCCTACATCCTCAACTCCATCTGCGACCAAATCCACTCATCCTCTTGCTCAGATAGTACCCAGTGCTATATTGTCATCTAGAGTAGGACCTAAAATGAAAGACAGTCCTAGTTCTCTCCTCCCACCCTTCTGGTATTCTTTCATTTATCACTCAGAGCACCATATGACTCTGTTTAGAGAATTTCTTTTCGTAAAAGCTTTTCTTGAAGTCCATGGAATGCCAGACTACAAGTTTGAAGACTGGCTCCCTCATTTGATTAAAACTTCCCAAGTCTTCTGGCTGATGTAAATTTGATTACACAGAAAAGCCACAATCTCTTTCCTATTGAATTCCTTAATCTTTATCTGGAGGAAGTCGAAAGATATAAGTTTGCCAGAACTAGAAACGAATTTCTGAATGTTTTCCTTCACCTGAATCTTAGATTTTTTTACCTTTTTGGTGGCCTCCTTAAAGAACTCCAAACTAGCTATGGCAGAATGAAGCACTTCAATGAAGAAAGATTCAAGTTAGGTTTGCTAGATGTGAATCATGGGTAGTGGGGCATGATTATTAAAGGGAAATGAGAAATTACTCCTTCAATGTTTATTGGATTGCCCTCTGGATTGCACCCTAGTCTGATAGGTGCCATTGCCTCTAGGAAGACTTTTGCCCAAGTTGTCTTCAATAGGGATATCAGGATAGCAACCAGATTCAAGATCAAATACAACGTGAAGCTATCCTTCCACTATTTTGCTTTGATGTAAGCCCCAAAGAATTTTTAGTACGTGACAGACTTCCAGCACAATTTTGTTGAATCTGAGAGATTCAATGAAGTTCAGTGGGCACTTGCTTACCCAGAAGATAGTATAGAATGCAGAAGGCTGAAGCTATCTCCTACTGTCTATCTCCTTAAGGGCTATGAGACTCTTATGAAGTCTGTCTCTCCTAAGTGGTCACAAAGGTACCTTGTGTACTACCAAGCCAAGGAAGCAACACACTCCAAGGGTCTTCACTGGAACCTTACTATTCATGACTTTTTGCATAAAGCAGTCAGTAAGTAGTTTGTTCCCCTTAGGAGAACCTTGCCTAGTGATAACTATCATAGGAGAATAAACTCGTATCATCTCTTCCATGTTAAGTCCTATAGGAAAATTCCCTCTGTAGGACCCTCCTACAACATAGATAGTGAGAAATTCTTTCACATCTTTCCTGAGAATGACCAGAAGCTATGGGACTTACTGCAGCCCTTCTTTGCTCAAATTCCTCCTTCCCTCTATTTTCCTAGCTCCTCCTCTACTTCCTAAATGTACAATGTTCAATATTAGCAATATACATCTATTTCTAGCCATTTGTGTGTATGATTTCTCTCTCTCTCTCTCTCTCTCTCTCTCTCTCTCTCTCTCTCTCTTTGTCTCTTATCCTTTCTGTTAATGCCACAAAGGGGGAGAAAGAAAGTAAGAAACAAATATATAGGATAGAAACACTTGTTTTGCAAAATCAAATTTATTTTCACTATCTATTTAAAGGTTTTTGTCATTAACAAAAATGGGAAGAATTGTTAAGTAACTATCCCTTAAAATATTGTTAAACATTTTAAGCATTGTATTTTTGCTATGACAAAATCTTTTAAGACTTTCTACAATCAAAGCTATTAGAATATACCACAAGTTATTGTGTATAAAAAAAATATGACATGTACAATACTATAAGTATCAACACTTGTCTCATGAAATTTCTCTAAGTCCACAACGTATACTATATACCATACTTACTCCGACTCCTTAACAGTCGAAGTTGGACCTTACTCCGACTTCAGGAAAGTCGAAGTCTTGTTGACTGGATCTTACTCCGACTATTTAAAAGTTGAAGTTTGATATCGATTGATGAACAAAATTGTTCTACTCCGACTTCCCAGAAGTTGAAGTGTGATATCTCACTGCGACTTCCATACAGTTGAAGTACTTGACTCCGACTCCCTAAAAGTCGAAGTATGTCATTGATGAACCTTTATCACTCCGACTCTCAAAAAGTCGAAGTCTGTTATCAATTGGACTTATTGCGACTTCTATATAGTCGAAGATCTATATGCATCTAGTCTTGGACTCCGACTTCTTATAAGTCGAAGTATCATATATCAACTTCTGTGCACTTGTACTTAAATAATATTTGTATAATCTGTCATATCACAGAATCCATGCAAGCATAAATCCTGGTTATTTTATTATCTTTCATTATTCCTATGGGATCCTTTTACAAAATAAATGAACTTATATGTCTTACAGAATAATGTTCTTCTTGCTATCACAATTTAAAGATCTTGTTAGGTAGGAAAAATTATATTCAAAATGACCATATAAAATATCTTTGTTAAGATTTGAAATAATTTTATAATGTGATCTCTTGTTTACTGTCAGAAGTTTAGTTCATCTCCATTTGACAGTTGCTATGCAGTAAATGCGATGGTAGGTATAAGTAGTATGGGCTATCCGTCAGAACTCACCTACCACTGTCAGGAATTCGTTACTTTTAGGATACAACTATCTATCTATCTTTAAATGCTCTAAACTTCTGTCTGTTTGAACTCCTTCATACTTTATATATTTTTATCTCACCTAACCCCGAAAGTATGGAGATATCTATATCCTTCTTCTCCTTCCAGGCTTGTAGAACATTAACTTTCAGCCTCAAGCATGAAGTTTATAGAACATAAATGAAGCTGTCTATCAAGCCATGAGGCTACCTACATAGCCTGAAGACGTTGAGATTCTAAGAACTAAAAGACTGATGGTCATAACAGAAGTCTCAAGGTGTCAACATCCAAGGATCAACGACTATTCTTCAAATGGTTATTTTATAACGGATAGTTTCAAACAGGAAGAATCAAGCCTTTGAAGTTTATATATAGAAGCTGAAGTTTGAACAAGAATGATTGACCGACTAGTGACACTCAACTCCATTCGGCATTTTGCAAGCAACAAGAATCACCACAAGCCTTCTACTGAAAAGAAAAAGAGAGAGCTGCTTCTTCTATCCACGACTTCCAAGCTCTCTAAGTTTTTAGAAGTCTTTTCTTGATTGAGTGGCTTTCTATAACTATAGATCTTCTTTAGTCCACTCACTTAGATTAAGAAAGAGTTAGAACTCTCATTCCTATTTATATCTCTATCTGATTCTCTGTGTCTACTCATTCTTCTGAGCAGACACACACATAGTCTCTCTTTTCTGTGTTGGATAACTCGTAGGAGGTTTGTTTCCTGCAGTGCCCCTCTTGTGAAGGGAAGATCTATTGGTGTAGGTAGTCTTTGTACTCCTTGATAAAGGGAAGATTTTCTTGGGAGCAAGTGAGTTTGTAATTCCTCTCAGGTTTAGAGAAGACCACGTGTTCTTGGCAGTTTAGTGAAATCCTAAGAGGTTACTTGGGGACTGGATGTAGGACTTCCATGTGGGAAGGGCCGAACCAGGATAAAATCTCTTGTGCAAATTGCGTGATTGTTTCTGCCATGTTCTCACTTGTTTCACACACACCACACTAAATACTAAGAACTTCATTTAGTGTCATCTATTTTCAGATAAATTTTAAAAGCACAAGAAGTCCTATTCATCCCCCTCTAGGACATCTATAGTGCCATCTTGGTCCAACAGGGTTTGTGTTGTCCCCGTAAATAATCGTGTGTGTGGGGGGGGGGGATTACGCTTGTACCTGAAAACAAGCTAGTGGAAATCCTCACAGGGGTGTGTGGTAGTGGACATAGACGCACACAGGTGTGTTTGTCGAACCACTATAAATCCTGCGTGTATGTGTTGCTTGATAGATATCTTCTACCTCTATTCTTCACACGTTAGGATAGTTGGTTTGTCTATATACTTATTATATTCTGTTGTACATATCACATAATAGGTTTGATTGATTGTGTCTAATCTATTATGTGTTAAAAGAAGTTTTTATTGGGTGTTAACCAATTCACCCCTCCCCTCTTAGTTGTCCACGCATCCCTACACATTAATTGATATCAAAGCAGAGCTCTTGAACTAAAGAGAGATCCTATTTATGATGGCCAATAAGGATTCATGCCTGGAGGGTTTTCTATCCAACGTCCATCGTTCTTTGATGGCAATAATTATTCCTACTAGAAAAATCGTATGCACGTCTTTCTCAGGGCTCAAGATTATGATATCTGGAAAGTTGTAAATACCGGTCCTTATAAGTTGCCAGAGGTTGAAGGAAAGTGGACAGAGGATAGCATAAAAAAATCCAAGACAAATTTGAGTGCCTTGAATATTTTGCAATGTAGTACCCCTGAAATTAGTGATTTAAAATAAAGAATAAATTGAAAATAATAGTTTAATATTTATGATGGTGGTTAAAACATACGTGCCATGATCGTATGTGTGAAATGTGCGATTAAAATGAAATAAATCCTATAGTTAGTCTCCTAATGAGACAAGACAATTAGTGGATAATTGATGGGCCAAAAAAATACTCTTAGCCCAAAGAACAAGAACCCAACAAGAAGAAATCCCCAAAAATTGTAACCCTAATTGAGCAGAAAATATATAGGGGCAATTAGGACAAAATCTAAGACAATTAGACATACATAGCAATCCAAATTCGTGCCTAACCATACTAGGAGGTTTCCTAATACCTCACACACTCTAATTGGGATGGGAATTCCTCAAACAAGGAATGGTTCATGCTTAAACCGCAACCCTTATTTCCTAGTTGTAATGGGACTACTAAACAACCGTAAACACTTCAATACTCTTCCTAAGACCCTTGTGGATGAGTTTACCATTAGTTGGGGTCGTGAGGAGGATTGCTTGAGCACCAAAGGAGGAGGAGATTGCCCCCAACCAGAGCCATCTTCCCCTACTTGCGTTCTGTAACAATCTGCAGAAGACTCTTCTTAGCATCGACCAAAAGTAGGTGTTCTCGGGCCAAACTTGAATAAATCATATACCATGTGAAAGCTCATCGAGTCTAGTTTCATATGTAGTTGATTTCCCAAAATTTCATTAATAATGCACCGAGTATTAAGCATTTTCCAAACATCGCACATGGGTAGGGCTTATAGCGTTCATGTCGGGCTTCATACATCTCGAGACCAAACTTTGTCAACCTAAAACCATAGTTCTCTTCTACTCATCGTCCCCTACAACTTCCATGTTCATGGTTTTGTCTAGAGAGCCCTAGATCTCTAGTTATAAGCGTTGCATACATGGTGGTACCATTTTTCAATGTTTTTGGGCAAGAACCTTGAACGCAACCACACCAGTCGTCGTGTTCTTCATTGCATGAACGCGACGTACTAGACCGTCGCATTCACCTGAAAGGTGACCGAACCTTCTGTTGTAATTATGTCTGTACTCGACCGTTCTGACACATAAAACTATGTGTCACGTGGGTTTCATTGCCGGTCTAAAACACGACGGGTCATGCCATCGCAATTTGACCAATTTTCCGCCCCTGCTTTTTACGTAGTTTTTATATCTGGATTTTGAAAGCACCTATTGAATGCGACGTATCGAATTTTCATGATTTAGGATGGTCGCGACCCGTTGGCCATCGCGTTATGAAGGCAACTGACAAGGCCGTTGTGTTTTAAAAGCCATCACAACATATCGACCTGTTGCGACATGAAGGCGATGGGTAGGTCCATCGTGATTTGCTGTTTCACAGAGTACTTGTATTTATGAACCATGTACGGTCTTCTTAAGTGCGACGAATGAACCCATCGCGATTTAGAGGCCAACCCGAGACCTATTTTTATAGTATAAAGTGTTAGTCTTGCATGCTATGGTATTAGTGTACATTATACAGTCTGTCCAGTGGCTTAAAACGTGTTAACCCATAAAAAAGACATAAAGATCTCAAAGCTTATTCTAATTATTCTTGATTGCATGATCTATTCCTCTCGAGATTGATTTATTCATCTTCATGATCTAGCTTGTTAAAGTGAATGAATGCCATGTTAAAATAATGCAAATCATGTTGAGATTAGTGTATGTTCAGTATTGTGTCATCATGTTACTTGCTTTCCGCTTGCGTTAAACTGATGGATTGTGGATTGAGACACGTTCTACACCACACTCTTGCATAAATAGGCAGCCCCTTCTTGGGGGATTGGAAACTCATGGCCGGTCATTCGTATCGGCAGACTAGTGACCTTTCCTCTAAGACCTCGGTAAATCTCTGTATTCCGTGGATTCTCTCATGGAGACCGAGTAGTTGTACCATTGAAGTTCCCTAGAGATAGCGTGCACTTCCTTTCTCATCTCATTCTTGTGAGTGTGACTTTATAGTCTTGGACTTAAGTCATTAATGTAAAGATTTAACTAAAGTGTAAATTGCGCCATTATGCTGCCGAAATTCTCTCTTGACTATTATTATCATGAAATCATGTTCACATGCCTTGTTTCCATTGAAATCATCATGAACATAATATTGAAATGTTTACTTCTTGAAACTCTTGTTATTGGCCATGAATGACTATGGGTATCTACATTTAAAAATCGTGAGATGTTGATCGGGCACGACGAGTGTCCAAGGGCTCCAGTCTAGCCCCAGTGACGGAGAGTCATAAATATACTATTAACCATGGGGTATAATGATTACTGGCATTGTATCTATGCTGGGAAATAGTGTCGTGCTGAATGCTAGATACATAAACCACATACACATATCCTAGTGTGCATTCGAAGGTGGCATAGATCCTTAGTGCACATTAGTGTCTTCATGCCTGATTAAGTGTTAAGTGTTAAAAGTTCATGCTCGTGCGTGCTTGCTTGCGTGATATGGCCATCCTGCATTTATTGCAAATAAGTGACATCTTGCGTTCTTGTACACTATTGACATCCTGCATTCTTGAAATTAAGTGATATCTTGCGTGCTTGTACATAGAGATCTACTGCTAGTTCTATCTTGTTACCTCATTCTAGTTCTTGTTCAATCGCAATTGTTCAATCTATCTTGTTCATGTATCATGATTATATGAATTTATCGTTCATGCATATTTAGCTAATCGTGCCTGCCTAGTTCTAAATTTCTAATCACTTATATCATTGCCCGCACATTGAGATACAAATCATACTAGGCTAGTTTGCCCATTCCCTACTTTTCAACATCATAGGTGGCATTGAGGAAGAAGCTGAAGGTCAAGACTATGAAGGGAATGCGTCAGAGTGATGAACATGTTCCAACCTTAGCGTCTATAGGTAGTTTACTTGAGAGTAGTTGATGTAGTAGACTGCGAGGTTATATGTAATTTTCCCTTTATTGAGTCTTAGTCCTGTAGATCATTAATGAAAGAGTTGTATTAGTTCTATTTTGAAACAAAGTGTTTGAGATTTGAATGCAAGCTCAGTTGCGTTCATTATTTGGGCCCTATTACTATGTTTGTGTTGATATACATTTAGTGCTCGCTAGCTAGAGGCTTATTTTCCGACTGCTTACGTCTCAGAACATCAATTTAATTCTCTAAATATATCCGCTACATAATTCTCGGGATGTGACATGCAATGTGTTGTTCATCCTGATGAATATTTTCGTGTTTCCATGTGCAGTTCAGCAAATGAGATGTGGGATAAATTGAAGTTTATCTATGAAGGCACATCAGAGGTCAAGGAGACCAAAGCCATCATCCTGGTCCATGAATACGAGATGTTCAAGATGAGCCCCATGGAAACAATCTCTGACATGTTCGCTAGGCTATCCAACATAAGCAATGGACTTAAGGCACTTGGGAAGAACTATACAGACATGTTCGCTAGGCTATCCAACATAAGGAAGGACTTAAGGCACACCAAGGCCACCGTCATTGAAGACTCCAAGAACTTGTCAAACCTCACTGTAGAGTAGTTGATTGGGAGTTTCATGACATATGAGATCAATCTGAAGTGGGAGGAGGCTGAGCAACCCATTCTTAAGCAAAAAGACGTGGCTCTAAAGAAGAATTCCAAGGCATATAGTTCTAAAGAAAATCCCTCAAATGAAGATGAAGAGGAAGTGGCCAAGCTAGCCCGTAGCTTTAGAAGGTTTTTGAAAACGAAGCCACAGTATGTGTCATCTTCCAAAGATTATAAGGGCAAAAACAAGTAAGAGGACTCTAGTAGAAAAATAGAAATGATCTGCTATGAGTGGCAAGGAATTGGACACATGAGATCCGAGTGCCCAGGATTTCTAAAAAAGCAAAACAAAATCAAGGCAAAGAAGCCCAAAGCCATGGTCGCCACATTGGGTGACTCTAACCAGTCATCCTCCAAGGTTGAAGAAACCAAGAAGGAGGAGTGCAGTCTCATGGCTATTGAGGATGAATCTCCCAAGGTAAGCTCTGACCGAGAATCCTTTACTCTTGAGGAGATTGAGCAAATGTATTCTGTCTTGTATGAGAAATATAGAAAAGTAAAAAGGGAAAATAAGGGACTAAAAATGAAAATCAATGATATTTTACATAATGAATATCCATGTGAATCATGTGACTTGTTGAATGCTCAATGCAATATTCTTCAAGATGATAATGAATTACTTCAAAGTAAAATCACTTTGTATGAAGATGAAATTGAAGTAGTTAATATAAAGCTCAAGACTTGGACAAAACAGAAAGACAAGACTGGAAGAAGAACTGCAAGAACTACAAAGCTGACACAATTGGACGACCGACCTGGTGTAATCGGTCGACTGATTATCAAGAAGACAGATCAGAAGATCAGACGATCAAAATATGGAAATTGGTCAACCGATAATGAGAGTCCAATAGATTATAGCACAAAGTCCAATCGATGCCTAATCGATTGTAGAACAAGGGCAATCTATGGACAATCGTTTGATGACCAAGCAGGAAGTCGGACGACCGATTTGGGAACTTCGGACGACCGACCTAGCCAGTACAGGTTGGCAGTGGGACAGTCAGAAAGTCGGACGACCGAAATCGATCGACTGATTCATCAGCCGAAGGACCATTCGATTTGTTGGTCGAAGATCAGTCGAAGCAAAGTTGAAATCGAACGACCGATCCGATGAATTCGGTCGACCGATTCTGGTGTTTCTCCATATGAACTTTCCTAAATGGAGTTCTATGAAGATCCAACTCTTTCCAAACATACAAGGACTCTTTGGGATTATAAATACAACATGTTCCCATGTTTGGAATAAGAGAAGACGCCTCCAAGAAGGTTACTTCGTACCCTAGAGTTCAGAGGAGGATCGTGAAGCCCTAGGAAGAGCCAATAGATGCTCTGTTCTTGTAGAATCCTGATGAATGAGTCTTCATCATCCAGAGGCCTTCCAGACATACCTAAAATGTGTTCTTCATCAGAAAGGTGTGGACTACTTGTTGCTACTTACAAGACCTCGTTCAGAAGTGTTCTACATTGACCAGTTCTTCACCTGAGTCATCGTCAGTCAAAGATGACCGAATTTCTGGAACAGGAGAACTCTACAGCTTACTGTTTATATTTTTATCTCTCCTGTCCATGCTTTATTGTTCTTTCTAGAATCCTGATCATACTGTGTGTGTGCTTGATTTATGGGTGTATTGTGCGTGCGCACATACACGCTTGGTTGTCTTGTCCTCGAGAAACGAGGTGGGGTTTTTGTTGTTCCCGAAACAACCATGTGTGTGTGGGGGTTTACGCTTGTACTTGGAAACAAGCTAGTGGAAATCCTCACAGGGGTGTGGGGTAGTGGACGTAGATGCACACTGGGGTGTGTTTTCGAACCACTACAAATCCTGCGTGCATGTGTGGCTTGATCCATATCTTATACCTCCGTTCTTCATATGTTAGGATAGTTGGTTTTGTCTATATACTTTTTCTATTCCGTTGTGCATATCACATAATAGGTTTGATTTATTGTGTCTAATCTATTCTGTGTTAAAATAATTTTTTATTGGGTGATAACCAATTCATCTCTCCCCTCTTGGTTGTCCATCGCATCCCTGCACATTACTTCGTCATATCCGAAGTTCACTTCGTCATATGTGAAGTAAAAATACGAAAGTCCCTTTTCAACTGATCACGTTGAAATCGTAATATATGAAGTACAATTCGTCATATCCAAAGTTCACTTCATCATATCTGAAGTTCACTCTGACATATGCGAAGTAAAACACGAAGGATCTCTCTTCAACTGATCACATTGAAATCGTGATATACGAAGTTCACTTCGTCATATCCGAAGTTCACTTCGTCATATGCAAAGTAAATATGAAGATTTGACTTCAACTGATCACATTGAAATCGTGATATATGAAGTTCACTTCGTCACATACAAAATTTACTTTTGTATACGAAATCCTCTTCGTCATATTCAAAGTGTCAGTTCGACTAATAACATTATATCTTTACCAGATAAAATAAACACACACAATCTATATGATATCTTTGCATCATTAAACATTTGTTCATCATATTCATGACATTCTCTATTTATGAAAAATTTAATTCATGAATGTATGTCTGGTTAAAATATAAACTCTTGATTTTTACTATATCTTGAAGAATGAGTTTTTCATACAAATTGATTAAAATCAATCATTCTATAAGAATATTTTATTTCACTCTCCTTTTACAAAAGCTCTCAAATATATAAAGCATTGTCTCATAAATCTAAAAATTCGTATCTTGAAGTTTTAGTCAAAGTCAGTGAAAAAGGACTTCTGACAACCTACCACAAAAGTCATCCACTTTGTCCTTTGTCAGAACTGCACTACACGATCTTTACCTACTACATATTCTTTGATATCTCTATAAACTTGTGCAGAACATTGTTCACAGAGCATTAATTGCTAGTGCACACAAGATAGCCGTCAATATTTGACATATCTCACAAGTACCTATGATCATATCCATTGTTAACGTATTGGACCCAGTTAGTATATCTCTAGGAACTTGTCTCATTTAGAAAAAAAAAAAAATAGTATCAGCACAAGAACTGACTGATCAATGTGAACGTAAAAGACATGCATGTCGCCCTCGGAAGAAGACATGCAATGACTATCTCTCCAACGGATATATTCAAACGGATAAAGATGAAGCTATTAAAAGGAAGATATTTAAAGAGCGAATATAATATGCATGAGTGTGGGAGATAACAAGCCATATACAAGAAAGCAAGAGAGATACAAGCACAAAAAAGTGCAAGTGTGCTACGCCAAGCTTCCTCTCCATAGACATTGCAAAGGTGATGTGTTGAAGCCTTGCCTGTGCATGCTCTGAAGCACCTGTTGAAATCTCGCCTTGTAAAGGTTCTCTCTGAGGAAGTCTTCCTTCAGACAGAATCCATTTGCTATATTCTTCTAGTATGGAGTCCCTCTGAGTCTAGTTCTCCACACAAGAAGCTCATCATAAGTAAGTGTACCCCTTGAGAAGGGAAGACCTCCTGAGTAGGGTGTTTACCCCTCTGGACGAAGGAAGGCCAAAGTAGCCTTGGCGATTGGTTCCCCTTTTTAAAGGGAAGGCTAGTTGCAACTAGGGGGTTCTTTTTCCCCTTGCGTAGAAGGGAAGACTAGTAAATGCCAGGATGTTGTAACTTTGGAAAAGATAGTGAAATCCTAAGCTTTTGGCTTAGGGATTGGATGTAGGACTTCCATTGGTAGGAAAACCCGAACCAGCATAAAATTACTCTGTCCTTTATGGTTTGACTAACATAAGTAATGTGTGATATTAAGTTCTTGTTAAACTAGCTTCCACGATGAAAAACACCTATTCACCCCCCCCTCTAGGTGAAAAGCTCTACTGCCATTGGTCCAACAAGTGGTATCTGAGCCTTGTTCTCTCAAACATGAAGTCCAACGATTTCGAGAAGATGGCAGCTGAGTTTGGACAAGAAGGTTAATCAATTAATAGCCCTCCTCTCTTTAATGGACAAGATTACAACTATTGGAAAACTTGCTTGGAATTCTTATAAAAGGTGTAAATCTTGATCTTTGGTTAGTTATAGAAGATAGAGATAAAAACCCCAGCATAGATGATAAAACAAAATGGACTACTGATCATAAGAAACTAATATCTCGAAATTATCGTGCGCAAAGTATCATATGTTGTGCATTATCTAAAAGAGAATTTAATCATGTTTCAGCATGTAAAACGGCTAAAGAAATGTGGGACACTTTAAGAATTACTTATGAAGGAACTGATAAAGTCAAAGAAACAAGAATTGATATACTTATTACTAAATATGAACAATTTAAACTGGAAGAAAATGAATCCATAACACAAATGTACACTAGATTTACTGATATAATAAATGGGTTGAATGCATTAGGTAAGCAAGTTACTCAAGGTGTGACAGTCAGGAAAATATTAAGATCACTCGCCATTAAATGTACTCTTAAAGTAACTGCTATTGAAGAAGTAATGGCTTATCAATACTGCCATTGGAAAAACTGATAGGATCCTAATGGCTCATGAAATAAATATGGAAAGGTTAAATGAAAGTTCATCTATGAAAACAATAACAAATGCTTTGAAAGTAGCACCCTTGTCTAGTTGTGATGACACAGGTTCATCGACTATGAGGACACTAATGAAAAGAAGCATTACCTTCAAGAAGGTTGCAGAGAATTCTCGCAAGAGGAAGAAATATCAACTCAGGCAAGAGTACAAAAGGAATAGAAGCAAAACAAAAGAACCAATCCACTACTAATGCAAATAGCCCAGTCAGTTCAAAATGGATTGTCCAAGATTAAAGAAGAAAGACTCAGAAGAGATTTCAAGAAAAGACAAAAAGCACAATCAACAAAAGTACAATAAAGTTTCAAGAAAAGCAATGGCTGCAGCATGGGAAAATGAAGACTCAAGCTCTAGCTCATCAAGCTCTAAATCAAAAGCAGAAGACACAAATTGTGCCTTTATGGCACATCTTGAAGAAAAGGTAATATCTGAAACCTCGTATAGTTCATGTTCAAAAACTGATGATGATGATCTAGAAAGTACTTGTAATGAACTGTATGATAAATATAAAATAACCTCAAAAGAGTTGAAGAAAACAAGCAAGAGGCTAGAACAATTGGAAGAAGAGAATAAAAAAGTAATGAAAGAAATATTATCTAAAGACAAAAAGATTAAAAAATTGGAAGATAAATTTGAAGAACTAAATATTAATGTGAAAACAATTGAAACAAGAATGAAACATAGAGAAGTAGAACTTTTTTTTAAAAAGAGAAGGGGCACAAGGAAGAAAAGCCAGCTAAGTGCACTATACCCAGCAGCTGTTCCTATCCCAAAATTTTATATAAAATCAATCAACCAGATACACAGAAACGTCGAGGCATACCCTGATGACACAAGGGAGCTAGACTAGCCTAATAGAAGGAAGACCAGTTTATCAAACAAATCGGGCCTTACATACATATAGAAGCGTTGAACGGCTATGGAAAACTGAACTACCGCCTCTATCAGAGCTACGAAGCAAGGGCGTCCGGCCACCTTGTTGGTCTCCAGAGTAGACATGAACCACATGCTGGTCTTGCTTAGAAAAGACACTTGGCAATTCTCACCCACCAAGTACACTTCCATGATGGGCACATGTTGGGGTGATAGAGTGTACCAACGCAAGAGAATCAGAGTTGACAATAGAGATGGGGAGACCATGGTACTCAGCAAACTTAAACCATCACAAAGAGAACAAACCTCAGCAAGCATGTTGTTGCCATGGCCATAGTAGAAAGTGAAGCCAAGATGAATATCACCATTTGAATCCGAATAAAACCCTCCACCTCCACAAGGGCTGGGATTTGCCATACAGGCACCATCCACATTCAAACTGTAACCATACTTGGGAGGAGTCCACCTGATGAGCTTTGGCACTTTTAGTTTGACTGAGGGATTGAAACCAAAGTGCTGAAGATTTCCGAGTTGATTTGGTGTGCTTTCCTTCTTAAAGATCATCCCTTGGACTACCACGTTAGTAGCATATCATATGTCAGAAATAATACTCTTCAAGGATTTGCTTCTTGAATCAAAACGCTTAGCACATCTGAATTTCCATATTTCCCACAACAGTAAAAGGACAACATAAATGGTAATAAAACTAGAGGCGGACTAGCAGTTGGACACAGAGATAATGTTCCATAAGGTAGTGGTGATACGAGGACCCATGACCTTATCATGAAGAAGAGGACTCGCCCAACACTACAGCAAAGTCGCCAACTCCCCTGTAAGGAATAGGTGATCAAGGTCTTCAACCGATGGATTCTTGCAACAGGAGCATAAGGAAGCTAATGGATGCCACAATCAGAAAGATGGTCACCAGTGGGCACAACACGATGCAAAATCCTCCAACCAAAAATAGAAGCCCTGGGGTTAAAAGCATAATGCCAAAATATTAAGAGGACAGGGCGGTGAACACCTTGCGGCCTAATAGCCTGGAAGGCGGAGCAGGGCGGGTGAACACCTTGCGGCCTAATAGCCTGGAAGGCGGAGCTGGTAGAGAAGATGCCGTTAGCGTTATTCATCCAAACACATATATCTGGGGTATTAGACAGGTTAATAGTCTCCATAAAGGTGAATAGTGGCATGACTCCTGAGAGGATGATCATGTGGTCAGCCAGTCTTGACAGATAAATGGGGTTGTTGAGAAAGAGTTGGAAGAAGGGAAATAAGCAGAGCACTGCCAACCACTTGTGTCTCAGATATCAATATCTTTCCATCCCCAAGGACCCATCTACTGTTCTGCAAGATAAGAGATTTGGCACATTAAAAAACTTCTTTAGAAATATCCAGAAGGAAATGCCTTAGTGACTTCATAAAAAGGAGACTGAGAAATCTGCTTCTGGATATTTAGACCACAGAGACTGGCCATATATAGCGTTCCAAATAAGCTTAGCCATGAGAGAGACTTGAACATGCCACATGCTTCTACCCCGAAACCTCCTTCTGCTTCAGTTTGTAATGCTTTCCATGAAATAACAATGCCTACGCCTTTGACCTTCCGCCCCATTCCAGAAAAAGGAAGCACAGGACCGCTCAATGTAGTGGAGGATAGATTTAGGCAAACAAGATGCAGAAGCAATGTAAATTGGAATGGAACAAAGGATGGAGTTGATCAAAATAACCCGTCCAGCTTGAGAGAGCATTTTAGACTTCCATGAGGCCAGAATTATTCACTTTATCCAGGATATGCTTGTAATGGGATACTAATGTACGTCCGGTAGTAAGGGGAACACCCAGGTAGGATAAAGCACCTTCCTATCTTCTAAAACCGGTCAGAGCTTAGTACGAAGAACTTTGGCTGCTGAGGCCTTCTAGGAGATAACAAAACAACTTTTTGATGCATTAATCTTCTGCCCTGAGGATTTCATAAACTTTCAGAAACTCCAGAAGCTTCCAATGTTGTTGGTCTGGCCATTGAGAAAGATAAAAGTGTATCATCATAAAGAGATGGGAAATAGGAACACATTCTCGGGGACCCCTGAAAGGGATAAGAGCTCTGGTAGATAAGAGCATGTGCAGGCCACCCTTACCGAGGAGCCTCCTCCAGATAATAAAGAGAGCTAGAGCAAAGGGTCCCCTTGGAGACCTCTAGTAGATTAAAGATCCCACCTGCTGCCATTGAAAAGAGTTGAGAACCAACAATAACTGATCAGCATACCCACATAAGACAATAAAACGAGAAAGAAACCAAATCTCCGAAGCATCATAAAGAGAAAGTTCCACTCAACCCTGGAGAAGCCTTCATCATATCCAGCTTAAAGATAACATTATTCGCAAGACCTTTCTGTTGATATCCTTCATCATGTGCCTAGAGATAGACACATTCTCAATAATAGAACATCCTTGGACAAAAGCTCTTGCTCCTCAGAAATTATGATAGGCAGTAAGGTGTCATGCAGTCACTGAAGATTCTAGAAATAATTTGTAATAAAAAATACATAGGCTGATCTGCCTGAAGTCACCAAAAGTCCTAGGATATTTGGTTTTAGGAATCAAGGCAATAATAGAAGAGGTAGCCCCACGAGGTAAAGGATAGCCCTTGAAAAAGTCTTGCACTGCGTTCACAACATCCTCGCCAACGATATCCAGCAAATAGAATAAAATGACCCGGGAAGCCATCTAGTTCAGGAGCTCCCTTCCCATTCAGGCCTTGACCGCAACTATAACCTCATCATTGCCAGGGATTACACACAAGGAGGAGTTTTGCTCTTCGGATATAAGAGGTGGGATTAACTGGAGGAGATCCGCATCACAACGGTTTGCTCAGAAGTCAATAAACCTTCAAAGAAACAGGACGCAGTCTCCTTTAGTTTATCCTGGTCCTCACACCATTGATCAGATCCATCTATTTTAGTCTACGAATATAATTCCTCCTTCTGTTATTCTTAACTACTGCCTGATAGAAGGCAGTATTCTGTCACCATTCTACATGCAGTCCATCTTGCTTTTTGACACCATAGTTTTCCTCAATGAGAAGAGCATGTCGAAGTTGAGCATGGGCAGCCGACATCGCTATTCTGTTCGCTTCAGAGGGGTTAGAATCAAAATTTGAGAGCAGAGTATCGAAAAAATAATTCTTCAATTCCCACCCATGCCAAGCACATGAAACCACCGAAATAAAGGAATCATGAGAGGCCTAAATATCCTAAAAGATGAATCTGCTGGGAACCTTGTCAACAATATTTTGGCAAACCAACAAGGGAGAATGATCAGAAACCCCACGCGGGAGATGATGGACAATAGTGTCAGGCATGTTGTCCTGCCAATGGCTGTTAAACATGGCCTTGTCCAACATAGCCCTCACCGACGTGCTACCAGTGCGATTGTTGGACTAGGTATAAGGAGACCCAATATAACCAGCATCAAATAGACCAGCAGCCAAAATGAAATCATTAAAATCTAACATAGAGTTGGAATTACAGAGAATACCACCTAGCTTCTCGGAAGGTTGAGATATGTAGTTGAAATCCCCCGTAACCAGCCAGGGAACATTATGAAGAGATTGAGCAATAAGGAGGAGATCACGAAACAGACCCTTTCTAACTGCCGGGGTACAGTCAGCATACATGACAGTGAGGTAGTACATGATGAAGAAGTACCAGCGTTGCACATAAGGGAGTGTTAGGATCGATTACTCGGTAATGACAAAGCTAGAAGGGGGGGGGGGTGAATAGATTTGCAGTGGAAATTAAGCAATTTAAAAATTACTTCGAATTAAAAGATCTACTCAATTAAAAACCCCTCTGATCTGATGCAATGTGTGCGAGCAAACTAACAGTTAGTGTGTAGACGAAATCCCTATGCATGCATCTAGCGTAATACAAATCAAACCACATTGCACAAGGGATTTTTTAGGTGGTTCGGAGATCACACCACGTGACTCCTAAGTCCACCCCTCACACAGTGAGGACACACTACTCAAGAACTGAGTACAACACACACACGAGCACAATGGCTCAACAACACACACACACACTAGATCAAGTCCACAAAAGATTAGATCCTCTAGTCTTGATCTGACCAACACACACACACGCACGTTGTCTGATGCAAACACGCAATCAGAACAACAATCCACACGTAGGTCAAGCACAAGGAATGCTCGAACCACAACCACACACACAGAGATATGAAAAGTATGGAAGGAGAAGAGTTCTGAGATTTAGAAACAAATCCAGATGAAGAACTCTTTTTGGTGGTCGTCCAGAAGAACTCCAAGCTCCGAATGATGATGATCAGATGATAGAGAAGCTTGAATCATGGACAGACTGACTTCAACTCCGCTCGTGAGATGGATCTTCCTTTCGTTAGACGGAGAGTTGAAGCAGAGCAGCAGGAAGAAGCTCTTCTCTTGGGTTTTTCTTAGGGTTTTGATATGGTGGCTTCTTGCTGCGAAAATAGCTCAATATGATGTATATATAGAGGTGTCCAAGTATGGAGATTCGTGCTAAAGGTAACACCCGATACATATCATATTCTATTCACGTTTCTGACTTTTCTCTTCGTTTGTCGACAGGCACCATGTAGCTGTCGACAGCTACTGCTCAAATCTGGTTTCTAGAACCATGTAAGTTCCTGGAACACTGGGGCTATCGACAGGCGATTCCTAGCTGTCGACAGGCAGCCTTATCTGTCAACAGTCAGTCTTCAACTGTTGACAGCTACTACTCCGTTTGAGCTTCCAGTAGCTTGTTTTGTTCTGGATGGTCTATCTGTCGATAGGGAACTTCTTGGCTGTCGACACATGACCACTTGAAGTTTTTTCTTGATCTTTTGCACTTGTATCTGGATGCTTCTCTTGTATGCAATCACACCTACATTAAAAGACATTCTAAGAGATACAATGAATACATAGGGTTCATCAAAGCATTTACTCACTTGATCATTTCATCATGTCTTTGTCATATTTATCATGTTTCCAACATTAAGACAACATCAATTATGTCACTCATCATCAAAAACATTTAAGCACATGTCATCATACACATTGTAACCCAACATTCTCCCCTTTTTGATGATGACAAAATTAGCAATTGATACAATTGATGTTTCTCCCCCTTTTGACAACATTCAAAAAGATAGTGAGTGCACACATGGGTAAGAATGAAGCAAAGAACTACTTGACCCCAGAACTGAATTGTGAAAGATTTGAGTGGGGAATGAGTGTTCAAATGGGATTGCAAGGTTGAGAATAGGTTGATACCCACTACAAAGTGTCATAAACACTAGTATTAAGTCACATAAAAATTCTACAATGGTTAAGAGATAATACTCTGGGAATCTCAAGTTATGGCATTTAGAAGACACCGTTCAAAAACATATGAAACTAAGATAACCCGTTTGAATAAAACCGTTGTAGAAAAACATGTTCCTTTGTGGGTGATGTTCAGTTGGTAAATGAAAGTAATGTTTACATGAACAATTAACAATAAACAACAAATTGCCCTTGATGTAAAAAATGGAGGCTACACTCTATTTCTTTCATTGAATTATTTCTTTCTCAAGTTAATGTGGGAAAAGTGGTAATTAGGATCACTTTCACCTTTTGACGTGAAGGTAGACATTTGTGATGCCCGTACCCCAGTTACTCAGTGTGAGTGACCATCATACCATTGTGCAGAGATAATGAAATGACTTTTGACGCGAAGACAGACATTTGTGATGCCCATGTCCCGGTTACTCAGTGATGCTCATCATTGCTCTACCTTTATCCCATTTCATATAATTTTGTGAATTTGGAAATAGGTAGCTTTTCTCCCTTTTATTTTTGTTGTGAAAATCAAGTTCAAAATGTTATCTAAGGTTAAAAACCAATGAAAGACATTAATTTCAAAAACCTTCTTACTTGTCAAACCATTTCAAAAAAATGATTATCCACAAGGGAGTTATTCAAGTGAGTCAAGTTAAAATCATTAGATTTGTTCAATATTTTCTAGATGACACAACCTAGACTCAAGCACATAATGTTATTTCAAAATCATTGTGATTAAGGTAATGTCTTTAATACTATGTGAGTTTGAAAGGTTGTAATGAACATTAAGTCCCAAATTCTCCCCTTGCACAAAAATAATGAACATACTCATGAAGAAATGTTGATGAATGTTGAGTATTTCACACATGAAGGGCATCTGTCGACAGCAAGAATGTGGTTGTCGACAGCTAGTGTGAAACAGAAGAGCTGATGTTTGGAAAAGGTCATCTGTCGACAGCTGAAGAAGGGGCTGTCGACAGGTACTTGAAAACTCAGTTTTAAGGGATGGAATAGAGTGACATGAAGACCAAGACTTGAAATAATGACACAATTAATATGAAGAATATCTCTCAAGCATTTCACTCAACCTACCTTGACTGACTCCCCCATAATGTGTGCATGTGATGATTCAACATTCAAGCAATTCAAGCATTTGCATGGCAATCAATTTGCACAAAATTAGTGTAAACATGATATTCAAAGAATTTTTCAAACATTTTTGTGCGCTTTCAAACTTACTCTCCCATAACACATGCATAGAATAAGAAAAATAGCAAGCAATTCACACGTAATCATGCACACAATTAGCCTTATGCATAACATGACTTTTGGTACTTGGCGGAGTATTTTCACTCACGCATAATTATAGTTTCCAAACAAGCATAACTTGTTTTTCCACATGTCATCATTTGATATACCAAGAGGTCAAAGCAAATGTTGTGCTTAAGAGGTCATGAGCACAGTTATGCAAGCAAGATGACATGGCATGATTCCAATTGCTAAGAGGCATTGTCATTTGGGGATAGCATCAAAACACATTTTTCATTGCTCAGATAGAATTAAAAATCCATTTCAATTCCAACAATTCAAATCTGAAGTGATAAGGAGATTTACCTGAACAATCTTCAATCACAGTCTCAAAAATTTTACCTTTGTTCTCCAATCATTTCTTGCCTTGCACAACCAATATCATGAATCCATTTGCTCTGTATGGCTGCAAGACATCTCAGCTTGTTGATCAAGCTGGTTTTGGGACCCACACTTGCTTGGGTCCTGCAATGACATTAATGTTAGAATTTAACAATGATTTCAAAATCCAAAGTGATTTTATTTTTGGAATAGATGTATTTCTTTCATTAATGGAACTATGAGCAGCATTAGTTCCATGTTTTCTTTAGTCTGGTTCAATACATCTATGTTTTCATGAAATATTTGTTTTTAGGACTTTTAGCATGAAGAACAGAACACTTCTTTTGTCCAGCAATCATGTTCTTATGTACATGGAATTTCTGATTATTTCAACATGAACAAGATTTTTATTCCTATGTACATGGGCATGTGTATGAACATGGGCTTGGGAACATGCACAAGATGATCATTTATATGCCAACAGTCCCTAGAGATATGGCAAGATGACCAGGTCTATTGCATTTAAAGCAAAGGGTTGAGCATTTACCTGAAGCTTACCATAACTGTTTTAGCATATTTATGAGAGTGTTGATTTTTATTCCAACATAATTTAGCAAGATGACCAGGTCTATTGCATTTAAAGAATGGGTTGAGCATTTACCTGAAGCTACCATAGTATGAATGCATTTGCTGAATTTCTGAAGTCCTCTAGAATACCTTTGATCATCCTTGGGTTGAGAGGCTGGAGGTGGCACCCTTTGGTATCTCTCGGCATGGTGTGGAATTGGAGAATGCCCTGAAGCCTTTTTGCTGCTGAAGGAGATTAGAGACCTTGTGTAGTCCTATTTTCTTTTTCTTTTCTGGTTTTAGTTGAAACATGATTCTTCCTATTTGCAGTATTTTTGTTCAATTTAGAAACCTTCTTTTCAGAATTTTGATTTGTTTACTACCACTTCATGTTCATTTGTCAATTTTCTTTTTCAGCTTTCATGCATCAATTTCTTTTCAGAAGTTTGAAGTTGGTTTGTCATGACATCCAGACCATTTTTTATTTTGTTCTTTTCAATTTCACTTTGAACATCTGATTTTCAAGTCAACAATTTTCTTCTTAAAATTGTTGCATTCATCATTTAATAGTCTGTCATGATACAATCATTCAATTTTCTTTTTCAAATGATTGTTTTCCTCAACCAATTGGTTACAATTTTCTTTTATTTGATGATCATGAGCCATGTTGGAGATTTGTTTGTTCAATTGATCATTATCAAATTTGTGATTTTCATATGATCAATCAATTTTTCATTTGATTTTTCAAATCCAAAATTTCAGATTCACCTTCTCATGATCTCTTTCAATTAGAAAGCTTGTTTCCACAATTTCTGACTTTATTCTCCAATTTTTCATTCTCCATTTTCAATTTTTCATTTTTCTTCATAAAAGCTTGAGCATTATCAATTCTCATTTCATTCTTATCCAATTTTTCTTTTAGCTTCTTGTTTTGAGATTTTACTTTCTTAAATTGATTGCACAAGTACTCATAGCATTCTATCAATTCATCATAGGATAGATCATCCTCTAATCAATATCAGATATTGATCTGTAAAAAAGGTCTGAGATGGAATTGCTTGACCTTTCAGAGTTTCTTGATTTCTCTGACATGTGTGATTCTTCAAATTTGTCTGAGCAAGAACCTTTTGAGCTGCCGATGAGCCATGTAGCATTTTGTCTTCTGTTTCCTTTCCAGACTTGCCTGTTTTCATAGAGGAGACCTGCTTTTATCAACCTTGTCATCAAACTCAATTATCATAGGTCTATTTATGATACTTGAGAACTTAGCCATATTTCTGAGTATGCTTCAGATGATTAGACAATCCAGCAATCAGATCAATTCAGAATCAGATATAAAACCCGCTTTGATACCAATTGTTAGGATCAAGCGATTAAGCACCAAGATAGATCTCCAAAAACACAACAAACAACAGAGAACCTGCTCTGATACCAATGTTAGGATCAGTTATTCGGTAATGGCAAAGCTCGAAGGGGGTTGAATAGATTTGTAGCGGAAACTTAAGCAATTTAAAATTACTTCGAATTAAAAGATCTACTCAATTAAACCCCCTCTGATCTGATGCAATGTGTGTAAGCAACTAACAGTTAGTGTGTAGACGAAATCCCTATGCATGTATCTAGCGCAATACAGATAAAAACACAATCACCCACAAATCAACCACAGTGCACAAGGATTTTTTAGGAGGTTTGGAGATCACACCACGTGACTCCTACGTCCACCCCTTACACAGTGAGGACACACTACTCAAGAACTGAGTACAACACACACACCGAGCACAACGGCTCAACCCACACCATACGCTAGATCAAGTCCACAAAAGATCAGATCCTCTAGCCTTGATCTGACCAACACACCACACACATAAGTTGTCTGATGCAAACACGCAATCAGAACAACAATCCACACGTAGGTCAAGCACAAGGAATGCTCGAACCACAACCACACACACAGAGATATGAAAAGTATGGAAGGAGAAGAGTTCTGAGATGTAGAAACAAATCTAGATGAAGAACTCTTCTTGGTGGTCGTCCAGAAGAACTCCAAGCTCCAAATTGATGATGATCAGATGATAGAGAAGCTTGAATCATGGACAGACCGACTTCAACTCCGCTCGTGAGATGGATGTTCCTCGCGCTGGACGGAGAGTTGAAGCAGAGCGCAGGAAGAAGCTCTTCTCTTGGGTTTTGCTTAGGGTTTTGATATGGTGGCTTCTTGCTGTGAAACTAACTCAATATGATGTATATATAGATGTGTCCAAGTATGGAGAGTCGTGCTTAAAGGAAACACCACGATACATATCATATTCATTCACGTTTCTGACTTTCTCTTCGTCTGTCGACAGCTACTGCTCAAATCTGGTTTCCAAAACCATGTAAGTTCCTGGAACACTGGGGCTGTCGACAGGCGATCCTAGCTGTCGACAGGCAGCCTTATCTGTCAACAGGCAGTCTTCAGCTATTGACAGCTACTGCTCCATTTGAGCTTCCAATAGCTTGTTTTGTTCTAGATGGTCTATCTGTCGACATGGAACTTCCTGGCTGTCGACCATGACCACTTGAAGTGTTTTTCTTGATCTTTTGCACTGTATCTTGATGCTTCTCTTGTATGCAATCACACCTATATTAAAAGACATTCTAAGTGAGATGCAATGAATACATAGGTGTTCATCAAAGCATTTGCTTACTTGATCATTAATCATGTCTTTGTCATATTTATCATGTTTCCAACATTAAGACAACATCAATTATGTCACTCATCATCAAAAATATTTAAGCACATGTCATCATACACATTGTAACCCACAGGGAGATGGACTGGGAAGTAGAAGCAACAACTTGAGCAAATCCTGCATCCTCTAGAACACCCAGATTTTCAAATCATCATCCATATTACCAGCACAACTATCCATACGTAGAGACTTACACAGAGCCGGAGCCTTGCTAAAAGAAGTTTTGGGTCAGAAATGCCAACGATCTGAGGATTATGCTTCTTTACTATATTTCTTAAACTTTTCCTGGAGCTGCATTAGCAACCCCCCTAATATTCCAGATTAGGGCAGGGCAATTCATGAGGATTTATACCCTTCTCTAGTGCTAGCAGCTTTCGCTTTAGACCTTGTTCTCACTCCATGGCCATGTTTCCCCAGAGCCTCCTTGTTCAACTCCAAGTCTGACACGAGGATATTTTCTTTTAGTGCCAATAACTCCACCGCCCCCTCAACAATGGATTGGTGTTTTGGTTGCAGACAATCTCGGGAGTGAGACGAGGGTTGAGGGTTTTTAATTTCAGAAGATGAAGATGGAACCATGCAGTGAACATCCGCTATAGTACCATGCACGTAAGCCAACCCGGGTGAAGATGCCTCCAACCGCTCGATGCCAGACCGATGTACGTAACCAGACCTGGGCGATGATGCCTCCAACTGCTCGGTGCCAGTTCCATGCACGTAGGTAGACCCAGGCGATGATGTCTCCTGCCGCATACTACCAGGAGCTATGACTGCTGTGGCCAACTATTGTTGCATAAGCTGCAAATCCCTTTCGGGGTCTCCACAAAACCATCTTCCATAGGCTCTTCCGACATAGATTTCTTATGAGCAACTCCCTTATCCTGCTTATCATCCTACGAAGATTCTTGACCTTTTTCATCTAATAGGGACTCAAACTGATTTCTATCATGATGAATTGGGACACTTCCATTTTTTTTCTGCCACATTTTTTTCTACCCCACCTTTATAGGCTACTACCAATCACCGTCAGCTCGAACAATTAGAACTAATAGACATAGTTAAACTAAATGAAGAATTGCATGAACACATCATGGACCTACAAAAGAAATAAATCAAAGTAAGAATATAAAAGTGCAAAGCAATACAATAACAAACCTTAAAACTAAAAATAAATATCTAAAAATAACCCTAAGTAAACTGACTAATGGGAAAACATCTCAATGCTATGCCTAAAATGATGCAGAAAAGGGAAAGAAAAGTATGGTCTTAGATACATACCAAAGAAAGATGACAAAAGACTAAAAATTTTAAGGAATATCCATTACCAAAATTTGTAAAAGAACAAAAAGATCGGTGACTGAGAAAATAAACCTACGTAACAAACAAAAGAAAGACAACTTTAACTATAACACACAAGATATCAATTGTTGTTCACACTGCAATAAACTAGGGCACACCCGTGGTACCTGCACCACTAGCACATGTTATGGACACTAAAATAATGCTCAACTAACTCTTCAGGACCCATGAAAACATGGGTACCTAAAATGTTTCAGTAATCTTATTTTTCAGAGAAACCTTAGAGCATCTAAATGGATTTTAGATAGTGGATGCTTAAGGCATATGATAGGAGACATGAAATTATTTTCATCAATCACATCTGATAAGGGGGAAGTAATCTTCGGAAATAATCAAAAAGGAAAAGTAGTTGGTCAATGAATTATCTTTACTAAATCAAAATTTTGATTGAAGATGTATTATGTGTAGAAGGTCTGAAGCACAATCTCTGAGCATAAGTCAACTATATGACAAAGGCCATCAAATACAATTTTTAGAAGATAAATGTGTCATTGACAAATGAAGTCAGAAATCTTTGAAGCAGTCAGACATAAAAATCTATATAATTACACTCAGAAGATTTAAAATAGAGAAGATGTCTGCTTATCAGCTAAAGGTTCAGAAGACATTGATCTTTGGCATCGAAGATTGAGACATGCTAGTATTTCAGTGATAAATAAACTTCAAAAGTATGATCTGGTCAGAGGTCTTCCCAATGTAAAGACCAACAACTCAAAGATCTGTTCCGCATGCATAAAAGGAAAACAAGTCAAGTCATCATTTTAGCAAAAGAATGTAGTAGCAACCTCCAAGCTTTTGGAACTATTACATATGGATCTTTTTGGACTTATGCGAACAACTAGCCTTGGAGGAAAGTTGTACGGATACATAGTAATAGGATAGTCAAGGTTACGTGGGTCTCCTTCCTACAGTCCAAAAGTGATACATGCACCTCAGCAAAATGGAGTGGCTGAAAGAAAAAATAGAACATTACTTGACATGGCAAGGACTATGCTACCAGATTACTGCTTGCCGAAATATCTCTAGACTGAAGTTGTCAACACTACATGCTTTCAATCATGCCATGGTAAGACCCATACTCAAGAAAACTCCATACAAACTACTCAAAGGTATAAAGCCCCGTTTATCTCATTTAAAACCTTTTGGCTGTAAATGCTATATCATGAACAATGCAAAAGATAATCTTGATAAACTTGATGAATGCAGTAGTGAAGGTATATTTTTAGGTTATGTATCTAAACCAAGAGGATTTAGAGTCTTAAACAGACAAACTCAAACCATAGAACAAACTGTTTATATAATTTTCGATGAAACTAACCTCTCCACTAAGGGAGAAAAAGAGCATGATAGTGATGCAAAAAATTTAAGCCAGGAATTCGAAGGCACATCCCTGGACGATGAAGAAATAAAACAATAAGAAGATCTACAACAGACAAGGACAACTCCTGATGATCTACCCAAAGAATGGAAATTTCTCAAAGATCATCCTCAAAATAATATTCAAAGACAGCCAGACGACAAGGTAAGGACAAGAGATATGCTAAAATCCTATGAATATAGTGCACTGCCTCTCTAAGATCAAAAATCAGTCAATGAAGCCCTTAATGATGCATCCTGGATTATGGCCATGCAGGAAGATCTAAACCAGTTCAACCACAACCAAGTCTGGACTTTGGTTCCTAAGCCTCAAGATCATCCAGTCATTGGCACTAAATGGGTATTCAGAAACAAACTGGATGTGTTTTGAAATATTACAAGGAACAAAGCCCGGCTTGTGGCTCAAGGTTATTCAAAAGAAGATGGAAATGATTATGATGAAACTTATGCACCTGTGGCTAGACTTGAGGCTATTAGAATACTACTTGCTTTTGCTGCTTCCCGTAACATGAAACTTTTTCAAATAGATGTCAAAAGTACATTTTTAAATGGTGTTATCAAGGAAGACGTTTATGTAAATCAACCTCCTGGCTTTGAGAATATAGAATACCCAAATCATATTTTTAAATTAAGTAAGGCACTATATGGTTTAAAATAAGCTCCACGAGCTTGGTATGAGAGATTGAGCGCCTTCCTTCTATCACATAATTTTGTAAGAGGCAAAATAGATAATACACTACTTACTAAAACTATCAAAGATAATATAATTATCATTCAATTATATGTTGATGACATAATATTTGGTGCTACCGATGAAGTCCTTCGCAAAGAGTTTGAAACATTAATGCAAAGTGAATTCGAAATGAGTATGATGGGTGAACTCACCTACTTTTTGTCCTTTAAGTAAGTCAAACTGAGGATGAAACTCACATTTGTCAAGCCAAATATACAAAATAATTACTTCAAAAAATTGGCTTTCATAAATGTAAGGTGCTAAGCACACCCATGAGCTTATCCACTAAGATAGATAGTTATCCTCTTGGAAAACCTGTTGATTAGAAATCCTTTAGAGGCATGATCGGATCACTTCTCTATCTTACTGCCAGTAGACAAGATATTATATTCAGTGTATGCCTATGTGCTAGATATGAAGCAAACCATAAAGAATCTCATTTAAATGCAGTAAAACGTATTTTTCGATATTTATCTAGTACATGTAACCTAGGTCTTTGGTTTCCTAAATATTCTGATTTTAATTTAGCTGGTTATAGTGATGCTGACTATGCCGGTGCAAGCTGGATAGAAAGAGCACCAGTGGAATATGTCAATTTCTTGCAGGATGTTTAATCTCATGGTCTTTTCAGAAAACAAAATTCAGTAGCCTTATCGACAGCCGAAGCTAAGTACGTAGCAACAGGAAGCTGTTGTGCACAACTTCTATGGATACAACATCAATTGGAGGACTACGGACATAAACTCAAAAACATCCCCTTGATATGTGACAACATTGTAATCATGGGGTTGCACGCCCCTCGAAACACACAACATGAAGTGTCACCTCATGATATATGGAATGTGATCGCCACCTAACATGTTGCCCTAGAATATGAACAAAGTCTAAAAGCTAACGTGCTAGGAAAAAGAGATGAGAAGGGCCTCTTACTAGTGTCGTGACTGGAAGACCCATCGTGATACGAAGCCTATACGCCCCGAGTCCGTTATTTGCTGTTGCGACCTGACGCCTTCTCGTAGTGCGGGAGATGGAGGGGGGATCCTCCCCTCTGGCCAGAGGATGAGCCCCTCAGTTGTAGAACATGCCAAAACAACGGAACAAAGAAAGAAACCCTGTTAGACCATATTTAAACGAAGTATCTACTCAAAAGGAAATGGGAGAAGGAAAGCATGGAGGGAACGACCTGGGGAGTTTGGAAACCCCTTGGGTTGTATAAAACGTGGGAAAGGAGATATGCTTCTATTTTAAAAAGAGAATAACAACATGCTTGAAAAAAAAATGAGGAGGAGGGAAGGAAGAAGGTCCCCAAAGGGGTGACTCCTTGGATGAAGAAAGTGCTCCTTGGGTCGTGCAGCAACCTCTGAGGTTTTGGAAGTCGCCCTCTTAGCTACCGAGCTCCATGCATGAACGAAGAGTGTGACTTCGTGAAGAGAATAATGGAAAAATTGGAGGAAATGGGAGGGCTACGAGCTAAGGGGAGCTCTAGCATGATTTTGGCAGCACTTTATGGTAGCTATGGGCCCTTACCTCGTTCTGAAAGAGAGAGGTCACTTAAATAGAGAGGAGAGAGATTATCTCGCCCATAAGTGATAATGGCCCATGAAAATAATAAAAACTCAAGTAAATCTACATGGAAAGAGTCCTAGAAGGGTTCCAAGGTGAGAACTCAAACCGCGGCAGGGGGGTTGGAGAGTCGTTGTAGATGAGGATACAGTCCAATGGAGGATATAGGGTAGGTGGTTTGCGGAGCCAGTGCAAGCAGTGTTGCCCAGCTAGCAAGCCCAGAGGGGGGGGGTGAATGGGATTTTATTTTATTTTTTGATTTAACTTGTCAATAAAAATGCTTTAAAGAAGATCACTAGAAACGATGGTTAGTGTTAGTGTAATCAAGATAACAAACCACAAACTTACAACACAGGAAATTTTATCCTAGTTCGGACCTCCTATACCAACGAGTCCTACGTCCAGTCCCCAAGCAACAACTTGGATTTCACTAACAAGGGTACTGTCCCCCTTAAGGACCCTTACACATCCAGCCACAGCTGGCCTTCTCTTCTAACCCCGAAGAGGTATACAACCACCCTGATACACAGGTCTTCCTTCCTTACCGAAGGGAATACTTACCACCTGTTTTCAACAGGTCTTCTCTTCATAGCCCGAAGAGGACACACACAGAAAATGTGTACAAGGCGAAATGCCCCTAGACCAAGCTTACAACAGATGCTTGATTTGAGGCTAAGTCTAAGAGAAAAGATTTTCACTAGAAGAAAACTCTCAGACCTACAAGGCTCTCAAAGAATGTTTAAACAATGAAAGACTGAGAGCAAGAGTTGAAGAAAATTATGGAGTGAGGGAAGAAGCTCTTCTTCGATGATGAACACTTTTCTTGAAGGCTCTATCACACAAATGTTCAAGTTGTCGAACTGTTCAACTGGGAGTCTTCAGTCTCTATATATTTCTCTTGAGAATATAGCCATTGAAATGGCCGTTGTCTCTAAGCTTGAAGCACGTTAGACAGCATGGTCCATCGTGCACGACAGGTAAGCTTGCACCCATTTAATGCTCTGGAGCCATGCACGCAAAGAGAAGATTCATTCAAATATTCCTTAGCTTCTGGTTGTCCAACATTGTAGATATGATCTGCACACAATAAATGTCGAAGCACAGACAGCTAGACTGTCTCTAATCTTGTCAGTCAACGTTAGAAACCGTGTAGTAAGAATGTACACTAAAATAGTAAGGCCATTCTGCTATCCTAAAAAATGTTTGCTATAGAAACATAGGAATAGAAGGCACCTAGATATGCAATGTGCAGAGATGTGCACAATCACATTAAATGCAAGGATATTAGTGATGCACGCGGGAAGACGTTAACTTTCACAATACTTGAAAATATATTTGAATACCTTGTGTGAAATCGATGTAATCCAAAAGTCGTTATGACAAAGAAATAGTTGTACAACTTATGAAATCGTTGTTTATACAAATCGTTGTACGTGAGTAAGAAAATGTTGTACGCGAGTAAGCAAATCGTTGTACATATATAAGAAATCGTTGTTCAAGCGTAAACAAATCATTCTTTAAGCAAATCGTTGTACTCACAATCGTTGTACTCACAAATCGTTGTAAACATAAACAAGTCGTTGTTTAAACAAATCGTTGTTTGAACAAATCGTTCTTTAAGCAAATCGTTGTACAAGAGTAAGCAAATCGTTGTATACTTAAATCGTTGTTCAAACATAAACAAGTCATTGTTTGAACAAATCGTTGTTCAATCATAAGCAAATCGTTATTTGAATAAATCGTTATTCAATCATAAGCAAATCATTACGGCGACCAAATCGTTGTGTAACTTATCGAATTGTTATAAGATGGAAATCGTTGTTACACTTTACGAGTCGTTGTGAGATCGAGATCGTTGTTTCACTTAGCGAATCGTTGTGAGACCGAAATCGTTGTTTCACTTAACGAATCGTTGTGAGACCGAAATCGTTGTTTCACTTAACGAATCATTGTGAGATCTTAACGAATCATTATGAGACCGAAATCGTTGTTTTACAATCTTATCAAATCGTTATGCGATCAAATCATTGTAGTGATATAATCGTTCTTCTACAAACTTATCAAATCATTATGCGATCAAATCGTTATAGCGATAGAATCGTTCTTCTACAAACTTATCAAATTGTTATATCTCTTAAGAAACCGATGTGAACTTAGAGGAAATACATGAAATGAAATCGTTGTTTCATGTGAAATCGATGACCGAATCATTGTATCTCCAAAGAAATCGATGTGGACTTAGGGGAAATACATGCTATGAACTTTAAATGAAACAGTGTAAGAATTACTTTTAGATTTGGCTTGTTTTATTTCCTATAACTGAGCTTCATAAAAACTTGTTAGAAAATAATTGTTAGAGTTTTGTTAATCACCAAATTGTATATTAAATGAAATTATATGGGGAGGACTGATCATCAATCCCCCCTTTTTGGTGATGACAAAATATAACATGTAATTTGATGAAATAAATTTAATTAAAAAGAATTTAAATATGTATTTTAGAATGGTTTATTTCTCCCCGTTTTTGTCATTAAGCAAAAAGAATTAAAATACAAGATAGAAGAGAAGAAAGATAAATGGGAGCCAAAAGAAATATTGTATTATATCATTGAGGAGGTACATGAATATAGAAAGCAAGGACAGAAGGGAGGCATAGCGAATAATAATCGGCCATGCCTTGCGTTCTTGCTCTTCAAATATTGTTGAAAAGCTCCATAGACCATAAAGTAGGAGGGTCCCATAACAGGAGCCATCCTCTGGATGTGTAGTTGCCTCTGGGCTTCTATGAAAGTGCCATATTCATTGCTGCCAAGAGAAGATTTGTAGAAGGTAGAGGTGCCAAAGCTGGCATGCTGGAGGAACTTATCTATGGTTATGGGGTAGAATTTCTGTCGCTGCTTCAGTTCCTTTTTCATAGCCACACACACCTTGTATCTCTCAACCCATGTATCATAAGGGTCTCGACCAAGGTGAATGGAATTCAGATCTAGAAATTCTGCAGTAGACAAAAGAGGTTGATTTGATGAGGCCTGACAAGCATTGAGAGCAGTAAGCTGCTGAGCAGTGAGGGGGTAAAGCTTTTCCCAATCTGACGGAGATAAGCGCTCACATTCAGATAAAAGAGGGGCAAGAACATCAGACTTGATGTGGCCCTGATGATATTCCCTGAAGACAAATCTGTGGAAAGAAAGTGAACCGCCTTTTTGCACTGAAATTCTGCCCATTACCCTTGCAAATCTTTCAAAATCATTGATCCCACGGTAGATTCCATGACAAGGGAGTGGAGTGGAGGCAGAAACACAACATCTGGAATCTCTAAAGTGGCAAAATCTACCTGGATGGATGTGGTATGAGCATCATCCGAACCAAGAGCAGAAATAGCTTGCCGGAATTGGCCAAGCTGAACTATAGGTAGATTATTGAGATAGCAGTAATCAGTGAATATCTAGAAGTAGCGGATGAGCTTGATTTCCTTTTAATAAATGGACCCTAGGTATTTTTGTAATGAACCACAAACCACTCAGAGAGAGTGAGTGGGTGATCCCTGGGTGGGAATCTGGCAGAGCGGGCAAATAGGAATTACCTGTATAAGGACTGATGCTCCCGAGCCCACTGATCTTCAATTTTAGCTTCAGTCATAGAGAAAATGTTTGATTGTTCAGCTTTTGAAAGAGAAGAGAAAGGGAGAACAATATTAAGGTGGTCGGTTAGATTTAGGCAAGGAAGGCCAAAAATGGTGGCAAATGTGCATTTCTGGAGGAATTCACAGTAGAGACACCTTCGATTTTCAATAGTGAGAGAAAACCAAAGAGGTGGAAAACAAGGCTGAGAAGAGGTGGTAAGGGTGGAAGATAGTTTTCTCTTTTTAGGAACATGGCTGGAAGAGCCTGTCCTATGAATGTGAGTGCCAAGTAAGAGAACTGAGCGAAGTATTGCTTCTTCAAATTCTCTTTAATGTCCTGGATTTCATGACCTTCAAGTTGGGGCATCCTCAGGGATGATTGTAATAAAGAGTGAGGAGTAGGAGGATGAAGGAAAGAATGAGAGGTAGATGGATGTGGTATGGATGGTCCAGCTGATGAAGGACCAGAGGAGGTGGCTCCAGCTGAGGAGGATGAGGCTGGAGGTGCCTTAGAAGGAGGAGGAGGGATGAAGGTGGAGGAAGCAGGAGAAGAGGAGGATTGTGTAGGAAATGGTGTAGGAGAAGAAATGTTTTTGGGAAGGGGTTGTTTAAAGGTGGCAGGAGCTGGAGGAGCAGTGGTGGATGAAGGTGGAGAAGGAGGGGCTAGAGTTTAAAGAGGGGAAGAAGGGGGCTCTGGGGCTACAGCCTGGTCTTCAACTCTTGCAGGCTCAGCTTCTGATTCCATCGGCCCTGGTGGCCTAGACTCATTCATCACTGGCTTTGGTAACTCTGACTGCTCATCCGAGGGCCCTGATGGCCCTGAAGATGCCTAAACTTGCTCAAACTGCCTTGATTCTTCAGTAATCTTTGGCCATAATGGCCCTGAATCCTCAATATTAACTAGCCGTGATGGCTGGACTGCTTCTGCTTCTTCAATCCTTGGCCCTGAAGGCCCTGAACTGCTCTCTGGCACTGCAGAAGTGGGAGCAGGTAGGACAGTAGAGTGTGCCCTCACCACATCTTAAAGACTTGACATTAGGGCCTTCATGCTTTCCATTTCATTCTTCATCCAATGCAGGGCAGTTTTAACCATACCCATTTCTTTTGCTGCAGAGCTCTGGCTCATAAATATAGATGAAATATCAGCCTGCACAGAGCAAAGAATTTGCCCTTGAGAGTCCAGTCTATCAATCACTAGCTTCATGTTAACCTTGAGCTTCTTCTTCCTTGATCTACGGTGTGCCTTATTTGAAAGAAGTGGAATTGAAGTGGCCACACCTTCACTTTTATCTTTTGTGCCATCAACGGGCTCCACATTATCAACAAGAGCATCATCTTCATCTGATTCAGAAGGGCTTGCAGAAACACCTTCTCTAAACTGATCAACATGGGGGCTAGCCACAGGCTCCCCCTAAACTTCTACTTCCTTCTCAACTGAATGCTCTGTTGGATCTCTTATTTTGATGATAGTCAAATGTGATTCATTAATACTTTGAAATCATGCTTATCATGCTTACATTTTTCTCTCACAATGTTTCCTTGATTTACAGCTCAAGAAATGGTCTGTGGTGTCGACACAGCTCTACTGTGTGTCGACACTAGTGCACTATCCCAGAACAAAGTCATCAGTAAGCACCCAGTGGTGTCGACACAGTCTAGTTGTGTGTCGACACTGGTTCCAGATTCAAGGAGATTTTTTTTGTGATATCTGGGATAGGGTGTCGACACATAGGTAAGTTGTGTCAACATAGTCAGTCTATTTTTTTCTGATCTAATGAACAGGACACGTGGATGCTTTGGGAATGGCTGATTTGGGCAGGAATCCCTAAGATCACAACTCCCAAGATATTTTGTGGACCCATGGGGATATAAATACTCCTTATCCACTTAGCCTTAAAGGAATCCATCGACACACTTCTGCTCCCTCAAGACTCCAGAGAATTCCAGTCAATTTTTGAGGAAGACTTCATCCTAGCGAATTGCTCCCAGATCTGAAGAATTTAAGACTTCATCGCCTTGGATGATCCCATTGAAGAAGTCGATCCAATCCACAGAGTCTTCAATCTGAAGCTAGAGTAGAAGAATTCAACTCCCTTCTTAAAGCATAATCAGGGAGATTCAAATCAGTCCTCTTCCATCTGCAATTGGTTGATCAATCTGGTTCTTCATTCTCAAACTCATTTCATATATTGTGTGTTGTGAAATTGGTGCAATTCTTGTGCCCAATTTCGTGTGTGTGTGGTCTTGTCTGGGATTTCAAAATCTCAGAGTGTGTGTGTTGTGGGAAGTCTTTCTGAACTGGCAAGATAAGCCACATAGTGTGTGTGTGTGTATGGATGGTGGATGTAGGATACACAATTGTGTACTCCGAACCACCCTAAATCTCTCTGTCATTGTGGTTTGCTTGTCTATATCGTTAGATGCTTGATAGGCTCGCATGCTTTTCATCATCCAACTGGTTTGATTTATTCAGAAGTGTCATAGATCTTTAGTTTGTTTGTTTTAATCGACTTTAACTTTACTAAGATCTAATCGAAGTGAATTTTTAAAATCTTAGAAATCTATTCAACCCCCCCTTCTAGATTTCTACATAGCAGCTTTTTCGCAACATTTCATTTGGTATCAGAGCGGGTTCTCATTACACTTTTAAGTGTTTGATTTAACGATCAAGAGTTTATTGCTATGGAGAATGTTAGGGGATTTATTGCTGAAGGTCATTCAATCTCTAGGCCTCCTTTTTTCGATGGATCTAACTATGCTTATTGGAAAAACAGGATGCAAGTATTCCTTAGAGCACAAAATTATGAGCTCTGGAAGATTGTTGACAAGGGACTAGATGAACATCCTGAGGATGAAAGTCTATGGACCAAGGACCAGATCCACAAGTCCACACTCAGCTGGAGTGCCATGAACATGTTGCAATGTGCCATCCATCCCAAGGAGTATTCTAGAGTGTCCTCATGTAAGTCTGCCAAGGAGATGTGGGATAAACTCCAACTCATTTATGATGGAACTTCTGAGGTAAGATAGACCAAGGCAAGTATTCTAGTCTCAGAATATGAAATGTTCAGAATGAAGAGTGATGAAACTATTTCTGAGATGTTTGCTAGATTCATGCTTTTAGTAAATGGTCTTAGAGGTCTAGGAAAGGACTATTCAAATAGTGACCTTGTTAGGTAAGTCCTTAGATCACTTCCATCAGCTTGGCACACAAAGGCTACTGTAATTGAGGATTCCAAAAATCTATCAACCATGAAATTGGATGAGTTAATAGGTTCTCTCATGACATATGAAATTAACTTGGAAAGAAATGCATCTTTGAACACATCTAAGAAACCTATTGCTCTAAAAGCTTCATCGAGCTAAAAAATTGTTACTGATCAATCTGATGAAAATGATGATTCTTCTGATGAAGAGAATGATGAAGAACTAGCCTTATTGACAAGGCAGTTCAAAAATTTTTTGAGAAAGAAAGGAAAAGGTAAGTTCAAGCCCTTCATCAGAAAGGATATTTCAAGGAAAAATGATTTCAATAAAAATTTGGAAACCACTAAAAAGACAGACATTATTTGTTATGAATGCAAGAAACGAGGACACATGAGAGGAGAGTGTCCTGATCTAAAGAAGCTAAAAAATCAGATATTCAAGAAGACAAGAGCAATGTTAGCTACATGGAGTTGATGAACAGTCCATCCCCATGTAATTAAAAGTAATTACATTTCTATTTTGGTGATTAACAAAACCATATTATTGTGATAATTATCAAACCCTTAATTAAAGGTCACTAACCTATTTTCTACAAGTCTTAAGCACATGAATTAATACCAAAGGAAAATACGCCAAAACAGGTAAGCATCATTACATTGTATCTACAACATCATATTTGTCTAAGTACACATCGGTTTCTTTTATAGATCATAACAATTACAGTAGAACTGTAACGATTTCTTCATAACCGTTTCATAAGTGCCTTAATGATTTCTTCATAGATTGAAACTTCTTCTGATTTCAAAAGAAATCGTTCCTGTAACGACTTGCTCTCGTAACGATTCCTTTAGTCATCATAACAACTTGCTTTCATAACGATTCCTTTAGTCATCGTTACGACTTGCTTTCGTAACGATTCCTTTAGTCATCGTAACGACTTGCTCTCGTAACGATTCCTTTAGTCATCATAACGACTTGCTCTCGTAACGATTCCTTTAGTCATCGTAACGACTTGCTCTCGTAACGATTCCTTTAGCCATCGTAACGACTTGCTTTCGTAATGATTCCTTTAGTCATCGTAACGACTTGCTTTCGTAACGATTCCTTTAGTCATCATAACGACTTGTTTTCGTAACGATTCCTTTAGTCATCGTAATGACTTGCTTTCGTAATGATTCCTTTAGTCATCGTAACGACTTGTTTTCGTAACGATTCCTTTAGTCATTGTAATGACTTGCTCTCGCAACGATTCCTTTAGTCATCGTAACGACTTGCTTTCGTAACGATTCCTCTAGTCATCGTAACGACTTGCTTTTGTAACGATTCCTTTAGTCATCCTAACGACTTGCTCTCGTAACGATTCCTTTAGTCATCATAACAACTTGCTTTCGTAATGATTCCTTTAGTGATCATAACGATTTGCTATCATAACGATTCCTTTAGTTATCATAACGATTTGCTTATCGCAATGATTGCTTCAGATATTATAACGATTTACTTTGCGCATCAACTTCTTAAGTAATCACATCGATTTTTTTGGTTCTTAGAACGATTTGCTTTGTGCATCGACTTCTTAAGTAATCATAATGATTTCCTTGATCACAACGATTCTTTCATATCTCACAACGATTTGCTGTTGGTTGCATAACGATTTCATAAGTCATAAATGCATCAATTTCATATCAATCAACTTGACATATGACTTATCCTTCAACGGGTTGAATAGTCAAAGTCTTCGGACATATTCTTCTGTCAGCTGTGCATTTAATCAAGACTGAACGTATCTCTGCATGCATGCAGTCGATATCGTCCATTATCGTGTCTATTCCGTATGCATCTTTTAGAACAGCAAAATGGCATTACTATTTTGATGAATATTTACACCAACGTTGACTGACAACAAGAGACAGCCTAGCTATCTATTGCTTTAGCATTTAATGTATGCAGGTCTCTGATAACATTCGTCATACAACGTTGGACCTTGTAGAAGCCAAAGGACACTTCAGAAGATCCTATCTCTTTGCGTGCACAAATGGATAAAGGACTATTGACTGGAAGCTTCCAAGTGCCACTAAGTCTAACGTACACCAAAAGCTAGAGGCAACAGATACTTCTACGACTAGATTTCAAATTGAAGATATATATATTGAAGAAAGGAGCTCCAAAAAGACAAGATATATATAGAGACGACAGTCATAAAAATCACTCTAATCATCAAGTCTTCTGTGAGTTCTCAAGAAAGAGCCAAGCCTCATTCCATTAGATTAGCTCTTTTGCACTCTGCATTGTTTGTAGATCTTGAGAGAGCGGCTGGATCTGAGAGTGAGCTTTGTTTGTAGACCTTAAGCTCTCAGTCCTTTGCTTCAGATCTTGGCTTGTCAAAGCTTGATCTAGGGGCTTAATCTCCTGCTTACTTGTTTCTATGCTTGTACCCTTCGTGTGTGAAGGAAGACCTGGTGGTATCCAGGGTGTGTGTGTGCCCTTCTGGTGTGAATGAAGACCTGGTGGGGTATCTAGGGTTTTGTTCCTCTTCGGGCTGAGAAGAGAAGACCAGCTGAGCTGGGTGTTGTAGTGTCCATAGGGGGACTGTACCCTAGTTAGTGAAATCCTGAGTTGTTGCTCAGGGACTGGACGTAGGACTCCTAAGGAGAGGAGATCCGAACTAGGATAAACTCCTATGTTGTGTGATTGCTTCTTTGTGTGATTGTTGTTTATCCTAACAATAACTAACATCCATCAAAGTGTGTCTTTGTGTGTGATCGTTTTTAGTGAATAGGTATTTGCAGAAGAATTTTTAAAGACCCATTCACCCCCACTCTGGGCTACCTAGCTGGGCAACAGGGTGATGAGGATGAAGAAGACCAAGAAGAAAGTAGCTCAGATGAGGAAGAGGTGACATGTCTTATGGCTAGGCATGAAGAAAATACTGAGGTAAGTCCTTCCTTTGAAGATTTTACAACTGATGACTGGGAGGAAGCCTATGCTGTGTTATTTGAAAAATTGTGTGAATTAAAAATCTAAAAATAAGACATTGAAAGAAAAATGAACAGCATGGTGTAAAGTCCTCAAGAATCTGAGCAATAAAATTGTTGACTGATGAAATCAATAATCTAAAAAAGGAGAAAGAATGTGTGGATGAACAAATTGATGGAATCAAGGAGAGATGTCAATCAATTGAAAAAGAAAAACAGATCTTGATGAATGAAAATGAAAAACTCATAAATGAAAAAGATGTGATACAAGAGGAACTAAAAACTATTAAAAAATAACTGGATGACAAGAAAGAGACCTTGTCAAAACTTGTCAAAGGCAAGCAAAACCTAGATGCTATCTTAGGAATTCGAAAGAACACCATAAAACATGGTTTAGGTTATCAGCCTGAAAACAAAGAAAAACTTGGACAAACCTTGATAACTTCATTTGTTCAAGGTAGTACCTCTGATAGCAACTTTGAAGAGAACATCAAAGAAAAACCACAAACAATCTAAAATCCAAAAACAAAATCCAAGTGTGACATGAAAAAGTTTAAAGCAAAAATCAACAAAAATGGAAATCAAATGATAGACCAGATTTGTATCCAAAGAACAACAAAAAATTCTCAGTTGGATATAATTTTCATACCAAAGGGAATAATGTTTTTACACCACAAAGAGTCATGATGTGTACAATATGCAAGAAATCCGGTCATACTGATGAAAAATGCAGATCAAGAACAAATTTCAAGAAAATAAAACAATCTGCATTCCAAAACATCTTGCTGTTGAGCTGAAACAACTGATGGGACCCAAAGCAATTTGGGTACCAAATTATTTTTCTAAATCTGTTTTGCAGGAATGTCTTACAGCCCACAAGAAGGATAAGTGGTACCTTGATAGTGGCTGTTCAAGACATATGACTGGAGATAAAGGAAAATTTTCTACATTGACTGAAAAAGATGGTGGACAAGTAATTTTTGGTGATAAGAACAAAGGTCAAATCATTGGAACAGGAAAAATTGGTAAGACTCCTTCAAGCTCCATTGAGAATGTTGTTGGAAATGTTCATGACAGAGTCCATACAAGATCTCATTTTAGAAATGTCATTGAACAAGATCATATGTCTTTTATTTCTCAAATAGAACCTAAAAACATTGAAGAAGCACTAAAAGATGATTCTTGTATAGAAGCCATGCATGATGAATTGAATCAATTCAAAAGAAATAATGTTTGGAGTCTAGTTCCTAAAAATCCTGAAAACTCTAATTGGAACTAGATGGGTGTTTAGGAATAAGTTGAATGAAGAAGGAAATGTTGTCAGAAATAAAACAAGACTGGTTGCTAAAGGATATAATCAAGAATTTGGAGTTGACTTTGAGGAATCCTTTGTAGCAGTAGCTAGATTAGAAGAAGTGAGAATTCTCTTGGCATATGCATGTTCCAAAAACTTCAAATTGTTTCAAATGGATGTGAAAACTGCCTTTTTAAATGGTTATATTAAAGAAGAAGTTTTTGTTGCTCAACCCCCTGGATTTCAATATCTTGATAAACCTAACCATGTTTACAAATTGCATAAAGCTCTTTATGGTTTGAAACAGGCTCTGAGAGCATGGTATGATAGATTGAGCAATTTTCTGGTTAGTAAGAATTACTCCAGAGGTAAGGTGGATCAAACTCTTTTCACAAGATCAATCCACAATCATATCATTGTATTTCAAGTGTATGTAGATGATATCATTTTTGGATCCACTAACCCTTCACTGTGTGAAGAATTTTCTAATCTAATGCACAGTGAATTTGAAATGAGCCTAATGGGAGAATTACAATTCTTTCTTGGTTTGCAGGTCAAACAATATGAGGATGGATTCTTTATTAATCAAGACAAATATGTCAAGGAGCTGCTCAAGAAATTTCACTTTGAACAAGCCAAACCAGCAACTACTCCCATGAGTACTAGCATCAAATTGGAAAAAGATGAAAAAGTAAACTGGTTGATGCAAAGCATTCTGTATGATTGGATATCTTTTGTATCTTACTACAAGTAGACCAGATATTCAATTTAGTGTATGTCTTTGTGCTAGATTTCAGTCTAGTCTAAAAGAGAGTCATTTGCTTGCAGTTAAGAGGATTTTTAGATATCTCTGTGGAACTTGTGATTTGGGTTTATGGTTTCCAATTGGATGTCCTGCTAATCTAATTTCATATTCTGATGCTGATTATGCTGTGTGTAAACTTGACAGGAAGAGTACTAGTGGATATTGTCAATTCTTAGGAAATTGCATGATAACATGGGCATCTAAAAAGCAACACTCAGTTGCACTATCTACTGCAGAAGCAGAATATGTTGCTGCAGGAAGTTGTGCAACTCAAGTGTTGTGGATTAAAAGTTAATTTCTTGACTACAACATTGATATTAGATGTTCATCTATCATGTGTGACAATACTAGTGCAATCAATCTTTCCAAAAACCCAATTCAACACTCTAGAATAAAACACATTGAGATCAGACATCATTTTCTAAGAGATGAAGTTGCAAATAAAAGCATTGAATTAGAGTTCATCCCTACTGAAAAACAAATTGCAGATATTTTCACAAAACCTTTGGCTGAAGATAGATTCACTTCCTTAAGAAGAGAACTTGAAAAAAAAAATGAGAACTTTGTGATTCGTTATGCTAAGATTATGAGGTATATCAAATGGTGATTAGTGGAAGAACAAGTTATGCTTGTTTGAAAGCTATCATTATGTGTTGAGGAAACTCCTCCACCAAGTACCCATGATCTAAAATGTGTAAGAATCATTCTGTTCCTTCTTTTGTGTTGTGATTGTCATTCATGTGCTTGAAACATAATTGATCATGTATGTTTACTTGATGAATTTGACTACCATAAACTGAATGTTGAAGATTAACTGTTCCTAGATGATTACTTTCTGACATTGAATGTCAATTGGATGTCATTGAGTTGAATGTTGAATGGCTCATTAATACACATATTGAGGGGGAGCTTGTTGCTTGAGAAACACAAGTAAGGTCTGAGAATTGAATTCAGAATCAGAACTATTTATGAAGTCCTTTTGAGAACAAATTGCTGGAGTTGATCAAGATAATGCTGATGTCTGATTGAGTTGCTGAAAACTTCTGTGTGGTGAACATATCTCACACTGAATTCTATCCAATTCATGCTCATTCTTGTAATCATTATCTCTTCAATTTCAATTTCATAAAATTCACTTGATCATCTTACTCATTCTTTCACTGAAGAAGGATTTCTTTACTTGTGATGACAAATAGATGAGATCAATAACTCAGGGGAAGCTAAAGAATTCATTACCATCTTTCTCTCATTAAACCAAAGTTAATTCAGTGTGTTGATGAATATCTAATACATGAAATGTTCATTCATTCTTTTGAAGAACATAAGGGATAATTTCTTAAATGCTATAACATGTTCTTTCTGTTAACACTATTTTTTTACTTTGAATTCCTCAAGTAATTTGATTTCCTTCATGGATTTTTTCTCAATTATATATTGATTTTAAACACTTCCTTCAAGACCGATGAAGGTAAAGCTGTGTCAAAAGTCTCAATGTTCATTTTAAAGAAAATGTTTTACAGAGCAATGGCATAACACTGAGAAACTGCACACCTTCACAAACAGTGAAGTGCCATGTATGTCATGAAGTGTTGTGTTATCTCTGTTCTAAGGGGTAAAATAAAGTCAAAAATAATAATGTTAACTGAGTAACTGGAAATATTGGCGTCTGATAAACGTATATTTCCATGTAAAAATGTTTTCATTCACCCCTTAAGGCAGGATAATTAGTAATCTTTAGTATGTAGGGATTCTGGTGTGTAAAAAACATGTTTACTTGAGTGAAAAAGATTTACTATATTTGACTGCTCATTATTTAAAAGTGAAAGAAATTACAGTCAATGAAAATGAACAGCTTAAACCTGAATCAACTCTTCTAAAAGTGTTCAATCTCCATATGTATTGTCTTAATCCTAAAGCAATCACATTACTTTTGGTTAAGAAAAGTAGAAAAGGTTGAAATTGACTGTACAGAATAGTTTATATCACTTAAGCAATCACTCCAATTCTTCAGAATTTCTTGGTGATCAATTTCACCGGACCCTACTATCGCGACGCTGTCAGGACCATCAGGTCCGTCGCGACCCTGAGGGGGGACAAGGGTCCAAGGAAACCGGATCTTACATCCTTCCCCCCTTAAAAGATTTCGTCCTCAAATCACAAAATCCAGTTTCGAAAAAGAAAGGCTGTAAGGCAAAACAACATACCAATCAGTCAAACAAATATGGAACCGCTCTCTCATCTCGTCCCGCCACCAACATGGTTCTCCCAACCTCAAATCAGTGAAGTGGTGTCCTACACGGCCGACCATACAAAGCCTCATATGGTGCCATTCCAATGCTAGAGTGATAACTATTGTTATACACAAACTCCACCATTGGAATGTGCAACTCCCACATGCCACCCCAGTCCAAACAGCATGCTCTCAACATATCTTCTAATGTCTGAATGGTCCTCTCTGACTGGCCATCTGACTGTGGGTGGTACGCTGAATTCATCCTCAACTATGTGCCAAGAGCTCTTTGCAAACTGTGCCAAAACCCTAAAGTGAACCTCGGATCTCCATTGGAAACAATAGAAACTGGAGTCCCGTGCAACGGAATGACTCGGTCCACGTACAACCTGGCAAGCCTGTGCACTGACCAAGACATCCTGACAAGAAGGAAGTGTGCTGACTTGGTCAACCTGTCAACAATCACCCATATGCCATCATGCCTTTGCGGAGAACGAGGTAAACCAACCACAAAGTCCATGGTGATGTCGTCCCACTTCAACTCGGGAATGGGCAACGACTGTAGCTCACCACCAAGACGTTGGTGCTCTGCCTTCACCTGCTGACAAGTAAGGCAACGAGCGACGAACTCTGTCACACTCCTCTTCATCCCAAGACACTAGAAGAACCTTTTCAGGTTATGATACATCTTGGAGGAACCAGGATGAACATCATACCTCGATCTATGAGCCTCTGCCAACAGTGCCTGCCACGCATCACAAAGAACGTACAATTTGCCTCTGAACTTGACCTCACTGTCCTTATCCAGCTCAACATCTGACATCTACAAAACATCGGCTAACTCTGAATCTACCTGTTGTGCCTCCAGCACCTGACGGTACATTGACGGATGAATTGACAAATTGGTCATCACTACACGATCTCTATACCTCGAAGGACAGAAAACTCCATGTGCTAGGTCCTCAAATAGTCACCACTCCTTGACAATCAACGAACTCAGTCGAACTCATCTGCTCAAAGCATCTTCCACGACGTTAGTCCTTCTCGGGTGATAGGAGAGGGTAAGGTTGTAGTCCTTCAAGTACTCCATCCCTCTTCGCTGCCTTAAGTTCAAATCCTTATGAGTGAAGATGTACTGCAAACTCTGGTGATCTGTAAAGATCTCAAATGACTCACCGTACTAGTAGTGCCTACACAACTTCAGAGCGAACACCATTGCTCCCAACTCTAAGTCGTGAGTAGGTAGTTCTCCTCATTCTTCTTCACTACCTAGAAGCATAGGCGATGACCCCACCATGCTAGATCAACATTGCACCCAAACCTGATCTCGAAGCATCGATGTACACCACAAAACCTTCGCTGCCTAATGGTAAGACAACACTGCCGCTGAAGTCAACCTCTCCTTCAGCTCCTGAAAACTCTGCTCGTAGTCCTCTATCCAAACAAACCTGGTCTCAAGTCTTGTCAAACGGGTCTACGACTCTACTATCCTAGAGAAGTCCTGGATAAACCTCCTGTAATAGCCTACCAAGCCCAAAAAGTTGAGAACCTCTAACACTGACGTGGGCTGCTCCCAAGACAACACTGCCTCAACCTTGGTAGGGTCCACTACCCCACCAGGACCTGAGATTATGTGTCCGAAAAAGTGCACCTCCCTTAGCCAAAACTCGCACTTGTCGAACTTGGCATAAAGTTGGTGACTTCGCAACGTCTCCAACACAATCCTTAGATGCTCCTCGTGCTCCTCCTCAGAAGCCGAGTTGACCAAAATGTCATCTATAAAGATAACCACAAAGCTATCCAAGTACTCGTTGAACACCCTGTGCATCAAATCCATGAAAGCTGCAAGTGCATTCGTGAGCCTAAACGGCATCACAAAAACTCAAAATGACCGTACCTCGTACAAAAAGCTGTCATGCTAATATCTGACTCTCTGATTCTCAACTGGTAGTATCTTGATCTCATGTCAATCTTCGAGAACACTGTGGCTGACTGCAACTAGTCAAATAGATCATCGATCCTAGGCAACATATACTTGCTCTTCACTGTGACCTGGTTCAACTACTTGTAACCTATGCACAACCCCAAACTGCCATCCTTCTTTCTTATGAACAACACTGGCGCTCCCATGGCGAACGACTCGAACGGATGAAACCTACTCAAGGAACTCCAACAATTGGCACTTCAACTCTCGCAACTCAGTCGGAGCCATCTGGTACGGTGCCCTAGACAAAGGCATCGTCCTCGGTAAAAGCTCAATGGAGAAGCCTACCTCCCGCTCAGGCGGTAGCCCAGGTAGATCCTCTGAAAAAACGTCAGAAAAATCACACATAATAGGCACATCAGAAACCGACAACACGCTAGGTTTTGATGAAAGAACAGAAGAAAGGTACGCTACATAGCCATCGCGTATCAAACGTCAAGCCCTACAGAAAGAAATAAAGGTCGACGGACCGGATACCTCGGAAGCAAAGAATAGGCACTCCAGGTATCTCAAACCGCACAGTCTTTTGCTAACAATCCGCCACAGTTGAGTGAGCCTCCAACCAGTCCATGCCAAGGATGACGTCAAAGTCACGAAGCTGCAATGTGTACAACCTGGCCGGCAACTGGTGTCTCTGTACCTCAACTGTGACACCCTCAAGGAAGCAAAATAAACTCATGTAATCTCCATATAGGAGATCAACCAACACGTCACACTGCCTCTCAGGGATGTGACAAATGAGCGACTCGTAAAACTCCTCGAAAGCAAAACAAAGGGAAGTACTGGGATCTACCAGAACACAAGCAACTCTACCAAGGATAGGCAAAGTACCTATGACTAAGTTCGAAGTCCCAACCTCCTCCCTGGTAAGGGCCATCACACGACCACTCCCATGCTATGATGCCTGCTGGGGCTGCTGCTGCTGCGGCAGCTGTTGGTACTGACCCTACTCCTGTGACTGGTACTGCTGTGGCTACTGGCACTATTCCTGCAGCTGCTTCTGCTACTAGCGGGGTGCTTGCTACTGTGGAGGGTACTAGTACTATGGCAACTGCTGAGTAAACTACAGCTGCACTGGTTGCTGCGGCTACTAGGCTTGCCCCATCGGGCAATCCCTTCTATAGTGGCCTAGTAAACCGCAAGTGTAACAGGTCACCTCTTGCCTGCCCTACTCGGCTCCCTGCTAGACCGACTACTATGCCAACCTTGACTGACGCTTCTGTTGTGGCCGATGTCACCCACCCCCGTGAGTGGTCATCTGCCTAAACCTCAAGCGTAGATCGGAGCTGGCTAAGCCTGAAGAAGAGGAAGAAGTCGCACTACCATGTCTACCAGTGGGACACTGGTACGGGGTGGTCCTAGAGGAACCTCCTCCCTGCTGCTGCTGCTGGGGCTGCCAAGCCTCTCTCTTTAAGGCAGTGGCCTTAGCCACCACCACTCCCAAGGTGGCACACATGTGAGCCGTCATGCCCCATCATAGATCTGGTCTCAGTCCTGTGATAAATCGCTCTGCATAAGCCTGCTTATTGCTGGCTACGTGGGGAACATGCCTCAACAACCGGACAAACCTCTGATGATATTGCGAAACCATCAAGTCCCCCTGTACTAACTCTTGGAACTGATCTTGCCTCTCACGTTGAGCATAATCAGGGAAGTACTCATTGTGAAAAACCTCTAGGAATAGCTGCCTGATAGCCCACGAATGCGTCGTTAAACACGTGACTAACAATCTTAAAATTATCGGCCTACACTAAATATTTGACAATAGTTAAGTGATGAGACCGAGTCGAATCCACAGGGAAAAAGATTATTAACTTTGAAAACCTTGAGTTTCTTTGATTAGAAAAATGTGTTGAGGATTTTAGGACTAAATCCTAAGACTAATTTGGTAAATAAATCTAATCTAAGTGAAGAAATAAGAAGAGAGATATGAAGATAGGAAGAAACGAAATTGACAAGATTAAAAATGAAATTCTACTAACAAACAAACGAGTTTGCAAACAAGTGTTTTATACTAAAACAAGTAAACCAACCATTACAATAATAATAATAAATAGAAAATCAAGAGAGAGAGAGAGGGGAGAGAGAAAAGTGAGAGAAACGAGAAGAGAGAGAGAGCGAGAGAGAGAACAAGAGAGATGAGGGAGAGAAGAGAGACGACAGAGGAGAGAGAGCGATAGAGAGCGGAGGCTCGGCGGCGCGGGCACGTGGCATGCGGGGGTCGCGCGGGCGGGCGGCTGCATGGGGCGCGGGCGGGCGCTGCTATGCGGGCGGTGGCGTGGCAGGCAGCCGAGGCAGGCGGCCGTGTGGGCGCGTGCAGGCCGGACGCGCACTGGCGCGTAGAGGTGACGCGCGCAGGCTAGCGCGGCGAAGGTATGCGTGCACGCGGGCGGCAGCTGCGTGGCGGGGCACAGGCGCATTGAGGTGTGTGCACGCAGGCAGGTGCAGGCGGGGGTGCATGGCGCTGCTGCTGCTTCTGTCTGCCGAAGAGGGAGACCGGGCCAGAGAGATGGGGAGAGAGCAAGAAGAGAGGAGAAGAAGAAGAAAAGGGGAAAAGAGGAAGAGATCGCCTGAGAGGGAGAGAGAGAGCTCCTCCTGGAGAGGGAAAAGAGAAAAGAAAGATAGCCATAGGGAAGGGAATGAGGAGTAATATGCGCCTGAGAGGAAAGAGAGAGTCTTTTAAAAATAGTTAGATAGAAGAGAGGAAAGAGGAGAAAGTTAAAGGGAGAGATTTTTGGAAATTAGAGGGGATTTTAAAAAATGAGAGGGAGTTTTGAAAATTGAAAAAATAGGGAGAGAGAAAATGATATTGATTAAAATAATAATAAAAATCTATCCTCATTATCTCTTGATCCAATTAGATTCACTGGCCCACTTGTAATCTCATTTCTTGGCCCATTAGCTCTGCAAACACAACACAAAAGAGATTTAATCAATTATCGCACTTGTAATCAAATGATAATAGAATCTTATGAAATTATCAATCATTTTTCAATAATATTATACAATTATTTATAACAATTATGCAATTATTGCATCCCCCAACTTACTCATTGCTAGTCCCTTAGCAATGCACACAAGTGAATAATTAGACTAACAAAAGCACAAGACATCATATTTCATGATAAGAAATATGAATGAAAATACTGACCATAAGTGTTTCATGTTCTAGTGGTAAGTGTCAAGAGTAAGCATGTCAGTTCATGTCTTTAGATAGTTCCTCAAGATACAATCAAAATTTCATGACTTTTTGTTCAATGTTTGAGCATCAATAAGAGGATGCATGAGCTTTTTACCTATCACTCAAAGATGATATCAACTCTACACTCCTTAAATTCGATCCTCAAATTATAGGTAGCTTCCACTATGCTTAGTTCTCTTTTTCATGCATTTTTTTTTCAGGTACATGGTGCTGCACTTCCCTTCACTATTTAACGCGAGTCTCAACTCTTGCCTTAGGAGCAGCAGGCTCGGTTACTAAGATCTAGGACATTTTCCATGTTTTTTCGCTATTACACACATTTTCACATTTATTTGTAGGCGGGTAGCTTTTTCCCCACGATTGGTCTTCAATAAGAGTGTAGAATATCAATCAATCAGCCTGAATGTTAGATAAAACTCTCATCATCCATTTGAATAGCTCCAATAAAAGTTTTCCTATACTGATGAAATTTCAAATGTATTCTAAGGAATATGCTTAAAACATAACTAGTTAACTTACCCCTTCAACTCACCACTTTCACAAGCACACATTATAAGTCAAGTTAGAAAAAAATTTCTTTCATGAAATATGAAGCATGAACCACAATATTAGGGGAAAAAATTGGAATTTATTTTCAATATGACTCTCCCCCCAACTTGAATGACATTGTCCTCAATGACATAAAAGATATGAAATAGAGTATAGCCAACACAAGTTAAGAAAGGAGAGATGCAACCTGATGATCACATGAGGATAGTAGCTTCATCCAAGGATAGTGGGACTCCAAACACCTAGAACACAATAGAAAAGAGAAAATAAATAAGTTAAATCTCCTAAAAATATTGGGTTGCCTCCCAACAAGTGCTAAGTTTAATGTCTTCAGCCAGACACAATGAAGTCCTGATGCATCTACTCAGGGTCATTTAGAGGAATGGATTCTTTTGGTGTGAGGTGCATGTTTTCCAAGTAAGGTTTGAGACGTTGACCATTAACAGTGAAAGTTTGACCATTTTCTGGATCAAGAATTTTAACAGCACCATGGTCAAAAGCTTTGACAACAATGAATGGTCCGTCCCATCGAGATTTCAATTTACTAGAAATAAGCGCAGCCTAGAGTTAAAGAGCCAGACGTTTTGCTTAGGATGGAAGGATTTCCTCAAAATGTGTTTGTCATGAAAGAATTTGGTCTTGGCTTTATATATCTTGGAATTCTCATAGGCTTCATTGCGCATTTCCTCAAGGTCATGCAGTTGGAGGACTCTATGTGATTCAGCTTGGGCTAAGTCAAGATTAAATTGTTTAATAGCCCAATAAGCCCTATGCTCTAACTCAACAGGGAGGTGACAGGCTTTACCAAAAATCAACCTATAGGGAGACATGCCAATGGGAGCCTTAAAAGCAGTCCGATAGGCCCACAAAGCATCATCCAGTCTTTCTGACCAATCTTTCCTATCGGGCCTAACGTTCTTTTGGAGAATATTCTTGATCTCTCTATTTGACACTTCCACTTGGCCACTGGTCTGGGGATGGTAGGGGGTAGCAATCTTATGAGTTATCCCATATCTTTTAAGCAAAGCTTGAAATTGGGAATGAGTGAAGTGAGATCCCCATCACTTATAATAGCCCGAGGACACTCAAACCTGGAGAAGATATTCCTACGCACAAATTTCATGACAACCTTATGATCATTGGTGCGAGTGGCAATGGCCTCAATCCATTTAGACACATAATCAACAGCCATAAGGATATACTCATTGCCAAAGGATGAAGAGAATGGGCCCATGAAATCTATTCCCCAGACATCAAAAATTTCCACCACCAAAATGGGGTTGAGTGGCATTGTAACGTCGCACGTTTTTTCGGATCCCCGTGGATCCAGGTTTAGCGGGTTTGGTGGCCAATGTGTGGCCCATTAGCTTGTGTTTCAGGTGTTCGCGCGAGTTGTGAGGCTTGGTGGGCCGGTCGTTGGGCCCAAAGTGCTCACAGGTCTTGCGGCTGTGAACACGACGGAGGCTTGCGTTGCGATATGAACGCGACGGCCCTTGGGTCGCATTCCTATTATCGCTGTTTGGCGGACGTCGTCTGCATGGCTGCCGCGTATCGCTCGCCGGGCAGTCAGTGACACTGACGTCTGCCTTGGGAAGGCGACGGTCACCTAGGTCGCGATCAGGTCGCGACGGGGGTGCACGTCACGATCCCAACCGCTGTGCATTTTTAAGGAACCCCAGCCGAACAGAGCAGGGGAAGCTCGACTCGGCCGGGGAGGCTGCTGCGTGGGTTTCTTGGCGATTTGAGGTCCTGGTGGAGTTCTCGGCACGTTCTCGCCGTGAGGACATCGCATGGAGCGGGGGAAACGCTGAGGGATCTCCAGTTTTCGCGTTCTTCGCGAAGGTAGGGTGTTTCTACCCCGTTTGATCATGTGGATTGCTCGTGGTGTGGATTTGATTCGTTTAAAGCTTAAAGAACAGTAGATACCATGCTAGGGTATCCATTAAAGCATGTAAACTGAGAATTAATCGTGGTTTGAATGGTTTGAAATGGTAACCCGTCGCGATAGTGTTTCCCATTGCGACAGGTCGGGGCGTCGCGTTTTGAAGGTGACCTTGTCCCTTGTCGCGACCTCAGTCGAGAGGTCTAGACATGCATGGCAATGGCAGGTAGAGCTAGTGCACTTGTTACGCTCATGGAGCGTGTTGCTCACGAGGTGGGTATGTTTTATGAGGTTAATGTATTATGTACGTAATTGGCTAGTTGTTTACGTAATATGTGTGGTGCGTCGGCACCTGTAGCGCTCTTGGTGTGTGTTGTCCATGTGTTGGACATGTTGTTTATATGAATGATGTGTGGTAGACCGGGCTGGTGTATTATACACGTGGTGTCTACGTGGTTTGAATGACATGCATGTGGTTTGCGTGTGCATGGCACATCGTATGTTATTGTGTTTATTGTATCTTAATTATTGTGTTAGTCGTGGTGCTATGGCAGTGAGGTTCACGTTTGAACCTAGCCTTGATCCTTTAGATCTTTTATAGATTATCCTAGATGGATAATTAGTAAAGTATAAGTATGGTTATTACGTGATTATCGTGTACTGTGTTTAGTGTGGCAGTGGAGGTCGCCTTGTGACCGATGACAGGCCGTGGTATTATTAATATGGTTTATGTGTGTGATTGTGTAGGTTAGCTTGTAAGTCACAACGTGACTGGAACATGCTATTCCAAACATATGTACCGTAATTGGTAATAGAAAGTGTTTGTGTATATATCGTGGTTTGAGCTTGCCGAGTGTGGTGGTCCAGCGCCTATTCCGGAATGCCTCTCTAGTCGGGTACCCCAGGTTCTTTGTGAGCCAGGCACGTGTGTTTGTTGTGCTCGGGGTTTGTCCCGTACTTGTGTTGTACTGTTGAGGTCTGTGTCGTCTTCCTGGACACCCTCACTCCTGAGTTTTGAGTTGTACGTCCGGCTGAGGGAAAGACGATAGTAGGGCAGCGGCTTGTGTTTGTGGGTGTGCAGTCACTTGTAGCGCGCTCGTAGTTGGGTGTGCGGACACCAGTAGTCGACACTGGTCCCCAGCTAGTCCTGTTTTCTAGTGCCTCACTCTAGGGAGCTTAGGCCAGAGTCCCTAAAGGTGTCAGGCATGGACCTGCGGGGTGTGTGACCTGCAAGTGGTGGTGTTTGTTAGTCTCCACAGTTAGTTGCTTGACTTGTGAGTTTGTGGAGCCGTAGCTGGATTGAGGGTCCGTGGCTACGAGACTGAGAGGTTTTTCTTGTGTTGTGTGTTCGAGTTGGATACTGGCCTAATCTGCCAGTTGTTCGTTCCCGTGTGGTGGCATCGTTCCTTTCTGACTCGTGCTTTGCCACTGGCTGTGGCTCGTAAGTTTGTGACTCGTAGTAGAGGTTTGACCCGTTCAAGTGTGCCTGAGTGGTGGCACAGTTTTGGTTATGGTTGGTGAGTGTTGACTCACTAAAAGTGGTTTAGCTCGCTATAGTGTGCCCTGTTATGACACTGGTTTACTTACGGTTTCTGTGCTGGTACCTTGTGGTAATAGGTACCTATACCCCGTGTGGGTAATGGTTTGTGGTGGTATGTCGTATACCAGTCTTTTCTGGTGTTGACGTGGAACTGTGTTTCGTGGAGGTCGTGTGGTGTGACCTTCCACTCAATGTGCTTTACCCTTCCTCGGGTAAGCTTCCGTATATGGTTTTCGTGTGTGATGGATTGGCCGTTGTAGCCAGCCCTGCCATTCTGTGTGTGGCTTCCGACATATTGTGATTTGAGGTATAAAGGACCAGCTTTTGGTTAGCAGTCCTGTTACCCACGTACTTGAGACTCGCCTATGAAGCTTATAGCCTAGGCATTGGTTTTCTTGTGCGGCTTATAGCTTAAATGATTGGTTATGACTGTGGTTTGCCTGTGAGGCTTGAGGCTAGGTGTTACTGTTGTTGAGCAGACTTGTGGTGCGAAGCTAGTCCTGTTGTTCCCTCTTACTTTCCGAGGATGTGAATAGTTAATATGTTTATATTTAATTGCCGTTTAAATTCAATTGTTGTGAGCATGAAATGGTTTGGCTATTGGTGCTACCAGTGAGACCCTTTGGGGTTGAGGTCTCCATAGTTACGGTGTTGTTTTGGGTAGCCCCTACTGAGCATGTGACTTGTTGAGGCTCACTCCCCTACAGTTCTTTTCAGGGCTTGCCGTTTGTGTGGCTTGAGGAGGTGTTATGACAGACTTGTACCACCAGCAGTTGTGTTGTAGTAGTGTTGTGTGAGCTTGTGCTCCCTCGGGTATGCCCCAAGTAGTTGTACTTTTTATTTGGACATGTAATAATGTAATGGGACTGTTGTACAAATTTGTGAACTGATATGAACACATGTACTTTCTTGTGTCTTATACTGTTGTGGTTTGTCTTTTATATTCTTCCTGGACACGTGTGTGAGATATCCCTTACGAGACTTTGGTTCGTTCGTGGGAGGCGGATCTGGATATGAAGCCTTATTGGGCATAAATATCCAGGGCCGTCACAGTTGGTATCAGAGCAATGTCCAGTTGGAATATGAAAAGACATTGAAAGTACAATGTCCCACTTCATGGATTAATGTCACTGCTAGTAGTAAGTCTGCGGTTTTATGTTGGTTAAAGTGGTATTGTTTTAGTTTTTGTTCTGTAGAACGTGTTTGTGTTAAGAATTTGGTAGCTGTTAGGAGTTATTGAAAGTTGATGTGATTAGAGGTGGTATAATCTATGTGATTATACCAGTATACTGGTTTGTGATAGATTAATTTGGTTGTTAAGATTCGCAGTTAAAAGAATTGAGGAGATTAACAAGTTTGGATATGGAATTCAGTAAGTAAGTTATAATGAGATACAGAGTTAGCAGAGACAGGTATATAGTAACAAGGTGATGAGGAACAGGTCAGTGTGTGCCAGAAATAATTAAATGTGCAAAGTATAGTTGAGAACCTCAGCAGAGGTGAGATTTGAGTCAGATGATATTAGGAAACCGTATAAATGATAATGTGATTAGTGTCATGAGGAACTTGGCCTGATTAAGTAAAGCATATCAGCTTTAGAAGAGGTATTGGTACATAGAAGAGCAGTGATTTATGGCAGATAAATTAAATGTATCTGAGATCGGAAATTTGAGAAAACGTTGTTATGATAATGATGGTAATAGGAAGTTTAATATGAGGATTCGTATAAATAAGTACAGAAAGGATCAGTTGAACAAAGAGAGAGAGAAAAGAAGAATCAGTGTGGAATGTGATTTTCTGGAAATTGCACAAGAGAAATATTTAGTTGATGAATGGCAGGTTATGGGAATTCTTCAGAGAGGGTTATTATAGATTGTTGTATTAAAGACAAGGTCAGTGAAAGTTAGTAACTGTGAACAGTTTAAGGAAGATTAGAGTTGAAATTAAGAATATTGGAATGTGTTTAAGCTAAATGAATTAGAATGGAAAGAAGCGCATTAATGGAGAAGCAATTAATGAATATTGAGTTGAGAAAAATAGCAAGGCAGATTGTGATATTTATGGTATTTGAGAAAAGAGCATTTAATGGAATAAGGGAAGCAGACAGAGAAAGTTGTTATATTTAAAGAAATTGGTATTCAAATTTGAATTTTTACTATATTTTAAAGAAAGATATGAACAGTACAGCAAGATTAGCCAGACAGCAGAATGGATAAGAGAAGTATTTTGCGGAAAAGATGTTATGATTAAAATGATTGGCAGCTTAGATAAAATAGAGATATGGACCAGAGAAAGGAAGAATTTAGTAAATAATGAAGTGAATGAGATCAGATGATAAGGAAATGTTAGTTAGAGTTTGCATATCGGTGCAAAGAAGATTCAATTGAACAGAAGTGAACTGTTATTAAGATTTTCAGGGTTTGATGCAAGAGCAGATTGATTAAGAATATTTGGAAAAGTTATGCAATAAAATTATGAGATTAGCCAGAAGGTCAGTAAAGCAAGAAGGTATATGAAGAGTACAACATGTCTATAGCGGTTTAGCAGATCAGAAATTGCAGTAATACCTTCAGCTCGGATTAATTGAATAAGATGATTTGAGAAGCAGTTGAAGTTAGAATGAATTCAGTTGAGTCAGAAGAAAATAATTGAAAGTACTAATGAGAACAGAATTGGGGATAATTTGCAAAAGTGTTCAGTGTGATCAGAGTAGCACAGCAGAAGCTGAAGCAAGAAAGATTTATATTCACAATTGTTCAAGGTTTGCTTGAGTAAGGAGAAGGTATAAGTTTTTGTGTAGCGAATAAAGAAACAGAGTTTAATTATGGTTTTTAAATAAAAAATGATTTAAACCGGTATGAGAAGAATAATATGAAAGGGCAGAAAATTCAACGATGGTGATTGGTTTTCTTTGAAGAGGTGATAGTTGCGAATGTAAATGTAGATAAGGCAGAGTAACAGTAAGCAATGATAAATAGAAAAAGAAAATGACACTGGAAAATTCAAGAATTTGGAAAGATTATAGCATGATAGAGCATTACAGTGTAAGATACTCGAGAAAGGTAAAGTGGGTCCTGAAAGAAATGTTGCAAACACAGCCGGAAAAATGTGAAGTAGGTTCAGTCCAAGGACATAAAGCGCCACCAGCAAGATAGAATCGCCTATGGATAAATGGTAAGGAAATAGCAGATTGAAATTACAGAATAAGACAGTTGTGGAATAAATTGAAAAGGAAGGAAAGACAGAACAAACATGGGAATGAACAGATGGATCAGCCAACGCAGATGATTGAAGAGAAGATACAGAGGAAGCGTATCCTACTTGTTCTTTATATGGCTTCATTTCTTTTTAGGTGATAATCTGGTTTATTATAATTTGTTTTGAATGTCGAGGACGACATTTCTTTTTAGATGATAATAATGTAACGTCGCGTGTTTTCCGGATCCCATGGATCCAGGTTTAGCGGGTTTTGGTGGCCATTGTGTGGCCCATTAGCTTGTGTTTCAGGTGGTTCGCACGAGTTGTGAGGCTTTGTGGGCCGGCCGTTGGGCCCAAAGTGCTCACAGGTCTTGCGGCTGTGACCACGACGGAGGCTTGCGTCGCGATATGAACGCGACGACCTTTGGGGGTCGCGTTCCTGTTATCACTGTTTGGCAGACGTCGTCTGCATGGCTGCCGCGTATCGCTCGCCGGGCAGTTAGTGATGCTGACGTCGGCCTTGGGAAGGCGACGGTCACCTAGGTCACGATCAGGTCGCGACGGGGGTGCACGTCGCGATCCCAACCGCTTGCATTTTTAAGGAACCCCAGCCGAACAGAGCAGGGGAAGCTCAGCTCGGCCGGGGGAGGGTGCTGCGCGGGTTTCTTGGCGATTCGTGGTCCTGGTGGAGTTCTCGACGTGTTCTCACCGTGAGGACGTCGCGTGGGGCGGGGGAAACGCCGAGGGATCTCCGTTTTTTGCGTTCTTCGCGAACGTAGGGTGTTTCTACCGCGTTTTTATCGTGTGGATGCTCGTGGTGTGGATTTGATTCGTTTAAAGCTTAAAGAATAGTAGATACCATGCTAGGGTATCCATTAAGCATGTAAACTGAGAATTAATCGTGGTTTGAATGGTTTGGAATGGTAATCCGTGGAGCTCCTCCCGGATTAGGGTTTGCGCCTGTGAAGCGACAGACCTTGCCGTCGCGATAGTGTTTCCCATTGCCACAGGTCGGGGCGTTGCATTCTGAAGGCGACCTTGTCCCTTGTCGCGACCTCAGTCGAGAGGTCTGGACATTCATGCCTTTAGTATTGTGGTTAAACGATTATTTGTATTTGTTGTGCATGGCAATGACACTAGAGCCAGTGCACTTGTTACGCTCATGGAGCGTGTTGCTCACGGGGTGGGCATGTTTTATGTGGTTAATGTATTATGTACGTAATTGGCTAGTTGTTACATAATATGTGTGGTGCGTCGGCACCTGTAGCGCTCTTGGAGCGTGTTGTCCATGTGTTGGACATGTTGTTTATATGAATGACGTGTGGTACACCTGGCTGGTGTATTATACACGTGGTGTCTACGTGTTTGAATGCCGTGCATGTGGTTTGTATGTGCATGACACATCGTACGTTATTATGTTTATTGTATCTTAATTATTGTGTTAGTCCGTGGTGCTGTGGCAGTGAGGTTCACGTTTGAACCTAGCCTTGATCCTTTAAGATCTTTTATAGATTATCCTAGATGGATAATTAGCAAAGTATAAGTATGGTTATTACGTGGATTATCGTGTGCTGTGTTTAGTGTGGCAGTGGAGGTCACCTTGTGACCGATGACAGCCCGTGGTTTATTATTAATATGGTTTATGTGTTGATTGTGTAGGTTAGCTTGTAAGTCACAAGGTGACTAGAACAAGCTATTCCTAACATATGTACCGTATTGGTAATAGAAAGTGTTTGTGTATTTCGTGGTTTGAGCTTGCCGTGTGTGGTGGTCCGGCGCCTATTCTGGAATGTCTCTCTAGTCGGGTACCCCATGTTCTTTGTGAGCCAGGCACTGTGTTTGTTGTGCTCGGGGTTTGTCCCGTACTTGTGTTTTACCATCGAGGTCTGTGTCGTCTTCCTGGACACCCTCACTCCTGAGTTTGAGTTGTACATCCGGCTGACGGAAAGACGATAGTAGGACAGCGGCTTGTGTTTGTCGGTGTGCAGTTGCTTGTAGCGCGCTCGTAGTTGGGGGAGCGGACACCACTAGTCTACACTGGTCCCCATCTAGTCCTGTTTTCCAGTGCCTCACTTTAGGGAGCTTAGGCTAGAGTCCCTAAAGGGTCAGGCATGCACCTGCGGGGTGTGTGACCTGCAGGTGGTGGTGTTTGTTAGTCTCCACAGTTAGTTGCTTGACTTGTGAGTTTTGTGGAGCCGTAGCTGGACTGAGGGTCCGTGGCTACGAGACTGAGAGGTTGTTCTTGTTTGTGTTGTCCGAGTTGGATACTGGCCTGATCAGCCAGTAGTTCGTTCCCGTATGGTGGCGTCATTCCTTTCCGATTGTGCTTTGCCACTGGCTGTGGCTCGTAAGTTTGTGACTCGTAGTCGAGGTTTGACCCGTTCGAGGTGTGCCCGAGTGGTGGCACAGTTTTGGTTATGGTTGGTGAGTGTTGACTCACTAAAAGTGGTTTGCTCGCTATGGTGTGCCCTGTTACGACACTGGTTTTACTTATGGTTTCTGTGCTGGTACCTTGTGGTAATAGGTACCTGTACCCCGTGTGGTAATGGTTTGTGGTGGTACATCGTATACCAGTCTTTTCTGGTGTTGACGTGGAACTGTGTTTCGTGGAGGTCGTGTGGTGTGACCTTCCACTCAATGTGCTTTACCCTTCCTCGGGTAAGCTTCCGTATATGGTTTTCGTGTGTGATGGTTTGGCTGTTGTAGCCAGCCCTGCCATTCTGTGTGTGGCTTCTGACTTATTGTGATTTGAGGTATAAGAGGACCAGCTTTTGGTTAGCAGTCCTGTTACCCACGTATTGAGACTCGCCTGTGAAGCTTATTGCCTAGGCAGTGGTTTGCTTGTGCGGCTTATAGCTTAAATGATTGGTTGTGACTGTGGTTTGCCTGTGAGGCTTGAGGCCTAGGTGTTACTATTGTTGAGCGGACTAGTGGTGCCGAGCTAGTCCTGTTGTTCCCTCTTACTTTCCGAGGCTGTGAATAGTTAATATGTTTTATTTAATTGCAGTTTAAATTCAATTGTTGTTAGCATGAAATGGTTTGGCTATTGGTGCTGCCAGTGAGACCCTTTGGGGTTGAGGTCTCCGTAGTTCGGTTTTGTTTTGGGTAGCCCCTACTGAGCCTGTGACTGTTTGAGGCTCACTCACCTATAGTTCTTTTCAGGGCTTTCCGTTTGTGTGGCTTGAGGAGGCGTTGTGACAGACTTGCACCACCAGCAGTTGTGTTGTAGTAGTGTTGTGTGAGCTTGTGCTCGCTCGGTATGCCCCAGGTAGTTGTACTTTTTATTTGGACATGAATAGTAATGGGACAGTTGTACAATTTGTGAACATATACAACACATGTACGTTCTTATGTCTTATACTATTGTGGTTTGTCTTTTATATTCTTCCTGGACACGTGTGTGAGATATCCCTTGCGAGACTTCGGTCTGTTTGCGGGAGGCGGATCGGGATATGGAGCCTTATTGGGCATAATATCCAGGCCGTCACAGGCATCATGTCTCTCCTAGAATTGTTGCCCACAGCTTGGCATCTAAGACATGTCCTGCTGAATTCATAAGCATTTTTGAACAATGTGGGCCAGTAAAAGCCACTTTTCAAGACTTTAGCAGTAGTTTTTCTTTCCCGAAAAGTGTCCCCCACAAGCTAGAGTGTGACAGAAATTTAAGATGCTTTATTGCTCTTCCTCGGGGACACACCTCCTAATGGCATGATCAGGACCCATGAAAAATAATTCAGGGTCATCCCAAAAATAGTGTTTGACATTAGAGAAAAAATGGTCCCTTTCATTCTTTGACCATCCTTCAGGAATTTGTCCCACAGCAAGATAGTTGACAATGTGAGCATACCAAGGGGCTGTTCTATGAGAAATAGTAAGGAGGTGCTCATCGGGAAAGGAATCATGCATGGGAGCACTTTCTGGGATGAGAATCCAGGACAGATGATCAACAACAACATTTTTAGTACCTTTTTTATCCCGAATCTCCAAATCAAATTCTTGAAGAAGAAGGATCCATCTGATGAGTCTTGGTTTGGAGTCCTTCTTAGCTAGGAGATATTTCAAAGCAGAGTGATCTGAGTAGATGATGACATTTCCCCCCAAAAGATATGATCGAAATTTTTCAAGGGAAAGACTACAACAAGAAGTTTTTTTTTCCGTGGTGGTGTAATGCAATTGAGCATCGGTGAGGGTGCGACTCACATAATAAATCACCACGGACGTTTATCAATTCTTTGTCCCAAAACAACACCTATGGCATAGTCAGAGGCATCACACATGATCTCAAAGGGTAATGACCAATCAGGAGTTTGAAGAATGGGAGCTTTGGTCAAAGCCTCTTTCAAAGTAGTGAAGGCCTCTAAACAAGCATCATCAAAGTGAAATGGGACATCCTTTGCTAGGAAAAGAGTTAAGGGGCGGACAATTTTGGAAAAGTTGAATGAACCGGCGATAGAAGCCGGCATGGCCAAGAAATGAACGAATCTGTCTCACAGAGGTTGGAGGAGGAAGATCAGCAATGAGGCCAACTTTGGCCCTATCTACCTCTATACCCCGCTCAGACACGATGTGGCCCAAGACTATGCCCTCTTGAACCATAAAGTGGCTCTTCTCCCAACTGAGCACCAAGTTCGTTTCCACACATCTGGCCAAAACTTTCTCCAGATTTTTCAGACATTTTTCAAAAGAATCCCCTTATATAAAAAAATCATCTATGAATACCTCAAGGAATTCTCCCACCATATCAGATAAGATTGTCATCATGCACCTTTGAAAAGTGGCTAGTGCATGCAAAGTCCGAATGACATTCTCCTAAAAGCAAATGTGCCATAAGGACAAGTGAAAGTAGTCTTTTCTTGATCTTCTGGGTAAATTGCCACATGATTGTACCCAGAATAACCATCCAAAAAGTAGAAGAATTGCTGGCCCGCTAGTTTCTCAAGCATTTAATCCATGAATGGGAGTGGAAAGTGATCTTTCTTGGTCATGGCATTGAGCTTTCTATAGTCTATGCACACTCTCCATTCCGTGGTCAATCTAGTGGGTATTTCCTCCCCTTGTTCATTTTTCACAACTGTCAGTCCAGACTTCTTGGGAACCACTTGGGTTGGGCTGACCCACTGGTTATCTGATATTGGATAAGCAATTCTAGCATCTAGCCACTTCACTACTTCCTTCTTCACCACTTCCTTCATGTTCGGATTTAACCTCCTTTGTGTTTCCCATCTTGGTTTAGCATTGTCCTCCAAGTAGATGTGGTGCATACAAATAGATGGACTGATCCCTTTAAGGTCGGCCACTGTCCAACCTATGGCACCCCTATGTTCCCCTAGGACTTCTATCAATTGGGCTTCTTGGGTAGGGCTTAGGTTGGAGGCAATGATAACAGACAAAGTTTGGTCTGGGCCTAGGAATACATACTTGAGGGAGTCTGGAAGAGGTTTAAGCTCAAGATCTGGAGGGCTTTGAAGTGATGGAAGAGCATGTTCAGATTGCAAGGCCGACAAAGATTCAACTTTGGGCCAAAGAGTAGAGTGGAGTGGTGAATCATATAAAGCATTGGTCTCCTCAAGTTGGTCAACATCTAGATCATTATCAATAGACTCAGTCAAAATGTCAATAGAATGACATCCTTCTTCTTGATCTGGATATTTAGAGGCTTTGAACACATTAAGAGAGACCGTTTGTCCCCCAAATGAAATGTCCATCATCCCCGTAGCACATTTGATGTTGGCTTTGGCAGTGGCGAGGAAGGGACGACCAAGAATGATAGGAGTGTGTCTCAACTCCTGGTTGGTGGACATATCAAGGATGAGAAAGTCCACGGGGAAATAACAATCATTGACTTTGACAATTACATCCTCTATCAATCCCCGTGGAGTCTTGACCGAACGATCGGCCAGCTGCAGAATGATGGAAGTGGGCTTGAGTTCCCCGATGTTCAATTGTTCATAAATGAAGGTGGGGAGAAGATTGACACTCGCCCCTAAATCAAGATGGGCACGATCAAAGGTTATACCACCTATATCACATGAAATGCGGGGAGCACCAGTGTCCTTCAGCTTCCTAGGGAGGTGGTTTGTCAAGACTGCACTAACATCTTCAGAGAGCCAGATTTTCTAAATTGCAGTCTTGGATTCCCTTCGTGGAGTACAAAGATCTTTAAGAAATTTAGCATAAGTCGGGACATGCTTGATGGCATCCAGGAGTGGAATATTGATGTGGACTTGTTTGAACAATTCCAACAACTCCTCATCTTGGACCGATTTCTTCTTCTTCTTAATGGGCTTGGATTCTAGATCACTTGGAAATGGCACTTTTGGTTGGTAAGAATTTGGATCTTCATGAACCTTCTCTTTCCCTTTGTTCTCTCCCCCCAACTTAATTTGAATGGGCTCCTCTTCACTATCACTAGTATCATCTTGGATTTCTTGTGTAGGATTATTCACAACCTTTTTTCCCTTGTGTGGGTCACTTAGCACCTTACCACTTCAAAGACTTGAAATGGCTTTGATATTCTCCAATTGTGGGCCTCTTGGTTGGGCTTGCTGGGCAGGTTGAGGTAGGAGGCCTGATTGTAAAGCAAAGCCTGGTGGTTGGTTCCTTGGGTTGGCTACAGGTTGGCTAGGCAATTAGCCCACTTCCCTTCCCATGGTGGTCTCAGCCATCTGGCCCACTTGGGCTTCTAGCCTGGCCATGGTTTGTTGGTTTGTAGCCAAGAGTTGTTGTTGGTGCAATTGTTGTTGTTGGGCCAAGATGATTTGTTGGAGTTGATTAAATTGTTCTTCAAAATTATGTTGAGGGGGTTGTTCAAAGATGGGCTAAACTTTCTTGGGTTGAGGAGGAGGATATTGGGTTGCCTGAGAGAATTGGGTCTGAGGCCCTCTAGCATAAGTGCCACTGTAAGGATTCGGCTGGGCCTGAAATTGGTTATGGAATGGTTGTTTTGGGCTTGAGGCATGGAGGGGTTAGGTCTTTGAAGTGGAGTTTGTTGATTTTTCCAAGAGAAATTATGGTGATTTCTCCAGCCCGGATTGTAAGAATTGGAAAATGGGTCTAAATTGGGCTTGGAGAATCCTTGGGCTGCTTGGACTTGGTTCTTGGATGAAAGGAGGGAGTTGAGCTGCAGTTGGACATTCATTAATGTGGTGGGCCAGGCTAGCACACAAACTACAGACTTCCTGATGATAGGAGTCTGGGCCAACATATGGGCCCGAGGGGGATGGGCCAAAGGGATCCTGATGGGTCCTAGACAAGATTTGGTCCATCGTTTGAGCCAAAGAGGCAATAGTTTGGGCCATAATATCCACTTTCTCCCACTTTTGGGCCATGAGATTATTCTCGAATTTGGTTCCAATTCAGCCCAATTTCTCACTTCATACAACCCAGCCCGCCTGGATGGCCCAAAAGATCTCTCATAAGATGAAAGTGAGGCATGATTAATTGAATTTTCACTTAGCATTTTAAAGAGATCATAAGCTTCATCTTCACTCTTGCTCATAAACGTCCCCCCACATGATGCATCCACCATCTGCCTATATTGTTCAGTTAATCCTTCATAAAATGCTTGCACTATTTGCCATTTTGAAAGACCATGATGGGGACATTTCCTTAACAACTCTTTCAATCTTTCCCATGATTCATGAATCAATTCCCCTGGTAATTGTGAAAATCCAGTAATAGCCCTCTGCATGGTATTAGTTCGGCCTATAGGGTAGAACTTCTTTAAGAATTCTTGTTGCTTTCTGCCCAAGTTCTAATGGTTTTTCCCCACGGTGCCCAACCAATATTTTGCCTTATCTTTTAGAGAAAATGGAAGAGGGTCAATCTGAGGGCATCATCAGAAAAATTTTAAATTTTAACAGTTGAGCATATTTCTAAGAATTCATCAATATGCTTATAGGGGTCTTCATTGTTGTGTCCCTAGTTTTGATGATGTCATAATTCAAATAACAAATCATAGATATCTGACTTGTGATGTTGGTTCACAGGAAAAGTAATTACTTCAAGTGAAGAAAATCAGTTTCATCCATAAGGTCGACACTACCTACTACATAGGTCGACACTATTGATCTTATCATGTTGCACTGAAGAGATATGATCAGAACAGGTCGACACTACTCAGAGGGAAGGTCGACACTTGTGACTTCTCAAAGCCCTACTCAAAGGATGTATTCTGATAGGGTCAACACTAAGCACAGATAAGGTCAACACTTCTCTGGCATCAAGGTATTGTGCAAAGAAAGATGAAGATAAGGTCGACACTGTCTTTAGATAAGGTTGTCACTGTCATCAGATAGGTCGAACCTATCCTCTTATAAGGTCGACACTATATGTCTGATTTTTTTCAGATTCTATGACAAAACATCAGTGTCACTATGTTGTGAATTTTAATCACCGAATCTACATGATCTTGATCTCATTCTGTTTAAACTCTTATATGAGTGTCGACACTACATCCTGGTAGTGTCAACACTATCACACTTGGAATTTTCCTAACAGAGCTGCCGCCGCCAGTCAATAATCGAATTGGCACGTGATCCCAGATTCAACATCTGAGACCATGTATACACGTCACTGCTTCTGGAAGTCTCTAATTCCAAGGCAGGAAAAAGATTCCCTCCATCATTTTTGAGGAATCTGTTGAGGGGCCCACCTGAGGAGATCGTGAATAACAGATTCAAAGGTGAAGTGTTCTGAAGGAGCGTGAGCAGGATAAAGAGCTGAAAAAGAGGGAAAAAATACCAGAGCTCAGAGAGGAAGAGAAGAGAGTTTCTGTGAGGAGCTCGAAGAGGTGATTTCAGATCAAAGCTCAGATCTGGAGGAACAAGGGTTCTGTTTCTCCTTTCAACAACTCCATTTTGTTCAGGAGTTCTTGGTGATGAAAACTTGTGGATGATTATCCATAGGAGTTGTGTACAACAGCTTCATGCAACCACATACTCAGCTTCAGCTGTCAACAGTGCTACTGAATTTTGCTTCTTTGAGGACAATGAAATCAAGCATCCTATAAGAAATTGACAACTTCCACTGGTGTTTTTTTCTATCTACCTTGCATCAAGCATAGTTAACATCAGAATATCCTACTAAATTAATTTTGCGTGATTTTGGATACCATAAACCTAGATCATGGGGTCTAGCTAGATATCTAAAGATCCTTTTGATAGATATTAAATGAGATTCCTTAGGATCAGCCTAATACCTTGCACACATGCATACACTAAATAAAATATCAGCTCTACTAGTAGTTAAATAAAGTAATGATCTTATCATACCTCTATAAAGCTTTTGGTCTACTTTCTTACCATCTGTATCACTGTCTAATCTTGTGGATGTGCTCATTGGTGTGGACACTGGCTTTGCATTATCAAATCCAAACTTCTTCAACAGTTCCTTGGTATACTTTGCTTGGCAAATGTGTGTGCCTTCTTTGCCTTGTTTGATTTGAAGTCCAAGGAAGTACTTGAGCTCCCCCATCATGCTCATTTCAAATTCTATCTGCATAAGCTTTTAAAAGTACTTGCATAAAGATTCATTAGTAGATCTAAATATTATATCATCCACATAGATTTGCACAGGCAATATATTTTTGACTTTAGACTTAATAAACAATGTGCTATCTACCTGTCCTCTGATAAAGCCATGGTTTAATAAAAATGCACTAAGCCTTTCATACCATGCTCTAGGTGCTTGCTTTAAACCATATAAAGCTTTATGCAATTTGAAAACATGATTTGGAAAATCTACATCATCAAAACTAGGAGGTTGTTCTACATAGACTTCCTCCTTTATATAACCATTTAAAATGCAGATTTTACATCCATTTGAAAAAGCTTTAAATCCAATGCAGATGCATATGCAAGTAAAATTTTAATAGCCTCAAGTCTAGCCACTGGTGCATAGGTTTCGTCGAAATTTATGCCTTCCTCTTAGGAATAGCCTTGAGCAACCAGTCTAGCCTTGTTTCTAGTGATAACACCAGCTTCATCCAATTTATTTCTGAACACCCATTTGGTTCCAATAACAGGATGATCTGATGGTCTCGGAACAAGAGACCAAACTTGGTTTCTCTTGAACTGATTAAGTTCATCTTGCATGGCTAAAATCCAGGATTCATCAGACAGTGCTTCATTGACTGTCTTTGGCTCAATTTGAGAAACAAATGCTAGATAGTCACATGGAATAACATTACCTCTTGTTCTTACCCCAACCGATGGATCTCCAATAATGTTGTCCTTTGGGTGATCCTTCCGGTATCTCCATTCCTTTGGAAGATCTTCATGGGATATTTCCTTTTGTTGTAGTTCTTCCAAGGGTGGATCTTCATTATCCTTGATGGATGTATCCTTGAGTTTCTTGGATAGTTTATCTGCATCATCATCATCACTATCTACTTCCTTTCTCAAGGAAGGGTTAGATTCATCAAAAATGACATGGATAGTTTGCTCTATTAATAAACTTTGTTTATTAAAGACTCTATAACCTTTGGGTTTAGAAGCATACCCCATAAATATACCTTCATCAGACATAGAATCTAACTTACCTATGTCTCTCTTACCATTGTTGGGATGAAGCATGGACATCTGAAGGTCCTGAAGTGATGACTTTAGGCTTCTTTTCCTTGTATAGTTCATATGCTGTCTTCTTCATGATTGGCCTGATCATCACTCTATTAATTATGTAGAATGTTGTGTTGTTAGCTTCGGCCCAAAAATATCATGGAGGTTGTATTCTGACAGCATGGTTCTGCCCATATCTAATAATGTTCTATTCTTTCTCTCAGCAACTCCATTTTGCTGTGCTGTCCTTGGTGCTGAAAAATTATGATCAATTCCTGATCATCACATAATTCTGTAAATTTTTCATTTTGAAATTCTCCTCCATGATCTGATCGGATACTTATTATACTGAACTTCTTATCCTTCTGAACTTTCTTACTGAATTTAACAAAGCTATCAAAGGTGTCATCTTTGTACTCTAAAAGCGATACCCAAGTGAATCTTGAATAATCATCTACTATCACAAATCCAAAATCCTTTCCACCTAGGCTGGTGGTTCTCATCGGTCCAAACAGATCTATATGCAACAGTTCCAGCAGTTTGGAGGTGGTTACAACTATCTTTGTCTTGAAAGATGATTTTGTGTGCTTCCCTTTTGCACAAGGTTCACACACACCTTCTATCCTTGAGCTTATTTTGGACAGACCTTCTACTAGATTTCTTTTGACTAATTTTCTGATTCCATCCTGACTACAGTGGCCCAATCTCCTGTGCCATAATTCAACTGATTGATCTTTATTTGCTGCAAGACATACATCTTGATCCTTGAACTCTTCTAGGTGAAGCACATATAATTCTTTTCTCTGCAAGCTTCGAACAGTGTTACGCCTTCTTTCATAATAAGACATTTTGACTCTTGAAATTTGATTTGGTGACCTTTGTCACACAACTGGCTGATACTTATCAAATTATGTTTGAGTCCTCGAACACATAGAACACCTTCAATGAGGGTTCTACCATGACTTCCAACTAGTCCACTGCCAATCACTGTTCCTTTTCCATTATCCCCATAAGTTACTGTACCTTCTTCATCTTCAACGTGTGAGAACAACTTTCTGTTGCCTGTCATGTGCCTTGAGCACCCGCTGTCTAGGTACCATTTTGATGCTCTAAGACATCCCTGCAATAGAAACACTAAGATTTAGGTACCCAAATCTTTTGGGTCCTTGATGGTTTGTTTCTTCACCTTTTCTTTTGAGTATCCATTTTAGGTGTTAGTTGGACAAATTATTTAGTATGTCCTAATTTGTTACAATGACTACAACAGGATATTTACTTACCTTTTCAGTTGGGATATACTTAAAATTTGATTTATATTCAGTGTTTTGTTTAGCTACAAATTTTGGGGTTGGATAGATTTTAGAATGTACTATTGTTTCTTCATTATCAGGTGGAGTATATCCTAAACCATGCTTTTTCTTACCTGATCTTCTACCTCCTTTTAATATTAAAGTTGATTTACCATTTGTGAATTTTTCAATGGTGTTAGTTAGATATTCATTATCTTTGGTTAGTGTGTCAACCTCCCGTTTAAGTTTGCTTGTTGTTTCCTGACTTTCTAGATTTGTTATTTGTTCATTTTTATTTCTCAAGTCTTCACATAATAATTCATTTCTCCTTTTTAATTCAAAATTTATTTTTCTAACTGCTCATTTTCAGATTTTAAATCTGAGTTAGTGATTTCTAAAGATGCATGACTTTTCTTGGTAGTTTTTAATATTTTACATACATCTTTATATTTACTATATAACTCATTAAAGCCTCTTCTAAACTATCAGAATCTGATTCATTACAGGAAGTAAATGAAGAGTCAGAGGTTACCTTTCCTCTATATTTACCATGAAGGCCAGGTTGGCCTCTTCTTCTTCTTCTTCACTGGAGCTAGACTCACTGTCTAAGTCGCTGTCATTGCTCCATGCAGCTGCCATCACTTTCTTTTTGTACCTTCTGAATTTCTTCGAGCTGTCTTTCTTCCTGAATTCTGTCTTCTTCAGTTTCGGACATTCAGTCTTGATATGTCCGGGTTTCTTACATTCGTAATAAATAGGTTCAGATTTCTTAGTATCCCTTACTTCGGTTTTCTTGAAATCTTTTTCTTTCTTGAAATATCTTCTTCCAGACTGATATTTTTTCTTGGCAAGTATACGCTGCAATCTTCTTGATACGAATGCTTCCTCATCTTCACTGCTTCCAATGCTTTTATCATCATCTGATTCTTCACCAGATGTGTCTTCTGCTGCCTTGAGAGCATTGCTGTGCTTCATTCTACTGGAGGACTCTCCAAGTCTTTCCATATTTATTTCATGGGCCATTAGCGACCCAATAAGCTTTTCAAGATACATCTTCTTTAGGTCGTTAGCTTCTTCTATGGCTGTTAAATTAGGAGTCAACGAGGCTGGTAGGGATCTCAGTATCTTCCTTACCATATCTCCCATGTCATATCTTTTTCCAAGCCCAGCCAATCCATTTGTGATATCTTTGAATCTACTGTATATTTGTTTAATCGATTCTCCTAGCTACATTTAAAATCGCTCATATTGAGCTACCAAGGTGTCTATCCTTATTTCTTTAACTTTTTTGTTCCTTCACATATGATTCTAAGTTTCTCCCACATTTCCATCGCTGATTTGCATGCTGAGATTCTGTTGAACTCTTTCTTACTAAGAGCACGACATAATATACTCTTTGCTTTGCAGTTCAGGGAGATCTTCTTCTTATCATCATCTGTCCAATTTTCTCAGTTTAGAACAACTAAATCTCCTTCTTCAATGATTGACCAGATTTGAAAATCGAGACCTTGAAGGAAGTACTCCATTCTGGTCTTCCAATAGTTGTAATCTTCACCATCAAACAAAGGTGGTCTATTAACTGACTGGCCTTCTGCATACCCTTGAGCTGCCATTTATCTTTTGCTCTTCAGATCACGAGATCTTATTTGTCGAAGAGACTTGGCTCTGATACCACTTGTTGCCCAGCTAGCAAGCCTAGAGGGGGGGTGAATGAGATTTTACAAATTCTTTTCGATTTAAACCTGTCAACAAAAATGCTTTAAAGAAGATCACTAGAAACGATGGTTAGTGTTAGTGTTAATCAAGATAACAAACACACAAACACACAACACAGAAAATTTTATCCTGGTTCGGACCTCCTATCCCAAGGAGTCCTACGTCCAGTCCCCAAGCAACAACTTGGGATTTCACTAACAAGGGTACTGTCCCCCTTAAGGACCCTTACACAAACAACTGCAGTTGGCCTTCTCTTCTAACCTTGAAGAGGTATACAACCACCCTGATACACAGGTCTTCCTTCCTTACCGAAGGGAATACTCACCACCTGTTTTCAACATGTCTTCTCTTCACAGCCCGAAGAGGAATACACACAGAAAATGTGTACAAGGCGAAATGCCCCTAGACAAAGCTTACAACAGATGCTTGATATGAGGCTAAGTCTAAGAGAAAAAGATTTTCACTAGAAGAAAACTCTCAGACCTACAAGGCTCTCAAAGGATGTCTAAACAATGAAAGACTGAGAGCAAGAGCTGAAGAAAATTGTGGAGTAAGGGAAGAAGCAACCTCAAGAGGGGGAGGATGTAGCAACCTGAATTTTTGGAAAATAAAATTTAATAATTTATAAAAATAAAAGCAATTAGAAAATCAAGTAAAAAGGGAATTAAATAAACCCATTAAAAAAAAAGAATTAATGGGCTTTGTTAAATGGACCCATTAGAAATTAGTGGGCTAAAATAGAGATTTTAAAAGGGGAATAATAGAAAAATATCTAAAATTCGTAACTAAAATATTACTTAAATAAAAAGAGGGTATTTAATGCATTAAAATAAGTGATTTGGGTTGGATTTGGAATCCTAAACCTACCCTAATTGATTGGCCACGAATTTGGCTCTCTTCCCAACCCAATTATGATGGGGAATGCTTAGAAGGAAGGTAGAGAGTAGGAAATCTTAAAATTAATAGGAATTTGAGTCCTACTAGGAAATTGAAAGAGAAAGAGCTTAAATACTCTCTTATTCACCCCAAGGCCGGCCCTAGGTTGTGCCAAGGGATTTCTGGTCGAGGGGAGGAGCCAAGGAGGTGGAGATCTCGTTGGAGAAAAGAGATCTCAAGCCCTTAACCCGAGTTCTTCAAGTCATAACCCTAGAAGAGGAAAACGATCAAAGGTAGGCATTCTCACGGGCATAAACTATGAAAATTTATCTGTAGGTTATTCCAATCATCATGAACAATGCCTTGAAATTTTGTATTTTTCTTGCAAACCAATCCTGTGTTATGGATTTTCAAAGTTCCGCAACTTACATGACCCCGAATCCCCTTCATACCTCTTGATCTCCATGTTCCCTAAACCTCAAGCCTCAAAATTTTTATTGGATGTTCTGAGGGTTGTTAGCTTTCTTTCGCCCCTGAAAGCCCTAATTTTAGTCCATCCTATCTTGCGAATTAAATCGCTCATCTCTACTGTTCCCTGTATCATGTACTTCATGTTTGATGTGAATAAAGCATGTCGAAACCCTAACTATTGTCAAATTCCTATTTACTGTATGTACTCATGCATGTCTAGATCAATATGCAACTAGTTTCATTATTTTCCATCGGCTGTGCTATTTGTTCTTATTTTATAAAAACTCCTGTGTCAAATATGTAAAGATTGGCCCGCAATTCAAAGTCCTGTCTGATTCCTGTCGGACTCAGGCGCAGGCCCAGAGAACACGACGGCTCGATAGGCCGCATTCTGGGGTCTAGTCAAGACAGACAGGCGTGTCACGTTCTGAACGCGACAGGCCGTGCCGTCGCGATCTATGTGCCTGACCTGACCAACCCGTCGCGTTCCCTTGCTGCCTCTGTCGCGATCTTAGCGCCTGTCCTGAACAGCATGTCGCGATCATTGCAAGCCCTTGTCATGATCTACACTGAACCTGTTGCGACCCTTACTAGGGTGTGTCGCGTTCACATGATTTTCAGAAACCCCCTGATTTGCAATGCTCTAATTGCCTATTGTGCATATACCCTTTAATTCCAGTTATAACCGCAGTAATTTCACTTAATATAAATGGAACATTGATATGTGATTTAAAATACATACACATGACTAATTTCCATCCATGATTTCATGACACATGCACACACTTTGAAACCATCGAAATATGGCTTAATTGGCATGAATATGATACATAACATATCTGGTAATTATTGTAATTAATTGCCCTATTTTAAAAAGAACTTGTTTATGACTCTTGCGATGTTTTGGAACACCGATACCGATGCTCCACTGTCCTAGAATTCCTCTAGTACGTCGAGCACCTCTTTCTATACACACTCTCTTGACTTGGACGAACTCTCCGTCAGATATTCGTTATGCCGGACTAGTGAGTCTTTATTCACGGCCTCGTAAGTCTCCTCTGTCCATGGATTCCCACATGGTCGACGAGTCAGTTGTACCCTAACACCTATTACCCCTTTAGGGATTGATATGATCCAAATGGATATTAGAAGTTCGCTCTTATCTTGAATCACGCCGGACCTCTGGACCTGTGGTTAACATGGCCAGTGGTAGAGTCGTGAGTTCCACCTGACTGCCAACACCAAGTGCACGTGTTGTGCAACTATTACTATCGCCTGATTACTCGATGTGTTACGTACAATGTCCACTAGCTCTCATCTATGCTCTACTCGCTCATCTTTTCACGTTCACTCTACTATCTCGTCTATTCATCAAGTGCTCTCATCTATTTCCTTGATACTCTGTATTGTCCATTGACTGATTGTCTAAAGATAAACAATATAACCAATGCCAGCGCAATAGGGCCCGATCTGGTCCTGGGGAGAGCGCCCGAAAGTGCCATTTGCCCATGGGAGTTAAATGATCATGATGTCGGCATTACATCCAAGTGCCATACTATCTAGATTAATCTAATGACAATCAAAGTGCTATATTCTTTCATTGTCTACATGACAAAGAAAGTGATATATTATACTTGTTGTGCTATTGATATACTTGTGCTATGGCCATCCTGCTATTTGTGCTATACTCAACGCTTGTGCTATATTTGGAAATTTGCGCTATTTCAATCACGTTCTATCATGCTATCTATCACATTACTTGACTCTCTCTCTCTATCGTTAGTTACTCTGCCATTTAATACATTAATCATTTAAAGCCTGCTTGACTATTGAGATTTAAGTCCTACTGGACGTATCGCTCACCCTGCGTTGTTTGTCGTTGTGCTCTCAGGTGAGACCGAGGATGAAACATACACTCAAGAGGACGGGAACGACTAGGAGTGAAGTCATGAGTACCCTAGCATCTAAAGTCATGAGTACCCTAGCATCTTAGTACTATGTTAGAGTGTCAGTTAGTCTTTGCTTTATTTCAATGTAATTGGGCCCTATAGATTGGCTCTGATATTAGTGGTTGTAACTAGACATTGAAAATTATTAATGAGAAGAATTTGCATTTGTGTTCAATGGTGTGATGTCTAGTACTCGCTATGTACACGTTTATTTGCAACTGCCTCGCGTTCCGATCTTCTACGTCGGGGCGTGACAGTTTTGTGGTATCAGAGCCTAGGTTATTCTTAAGTATAGGATGATCTAGGTGGACCAGCCTCGACTAGAGTCAATTATCCTACCTATGTGAGTTGTGGTTAGAGCCAAAGGTAACTAGCTAAAAATAAACTCACACACGCACGAATTAAATTTCACATCAGTATCATAACAGTAAGCTATTTTATAGGAACTAAGCAATCGAGATGGCTGCTGAACGTGCTCAAATGAGGGGCATGCGATAGACCATTCAAGAATTGACTCGTGCAATCATGCAAGCTACCCAAGGTGGCGGAAACCGTGGCGGTGCAGGCGCGCTGCATCGTAACTTCAGGAGTCTGAACCCACCTAGGTTCTGTGGATCCCCGGATCCGGATGAAGCCGAGCACTGGCTAAAGGAAACGGAAAGAATCTTCTGTGTCATGCAATGCGAAGCGGGGGATTAGCTGCTGTTGGCCACTTTCCAACTGGAGAAGGACGCCCGTGCTTGGTGGGAGTCAGTGGAAGCTACTAGGGAGAACAGTCAATTCACCTGAACCGAATTCAAGGAAGCATTTAACACCAAGTACTTCTCCGAGCGTGTCTAAGAAAGGAAGGCTGCGGAATTCGCTGCTCTTAAACAGAGGAGCCTGACTGTGGCCGAGTATGAAGCCCAGTTCTTAAGACTGGCGCGCTATGCTGCACATCTGGTGAACACTGAAAGAATGAAGGCTAAGCGCTTTCTCAATGGCCTTAAGCCACAATACATCACCCAACTAGCACCTCTCGACATCCAAACCTATGCCGAGATGGTGAAGAAAGCTCAGCTACTGGAAGATGCTACGGACTTCACCGACCGTATCAAAGGGAAGTTCGTGAAGGAGGAATTGACCTCAGGTCAATCATCTGCTAGGCCAAACAATGGCAAGAAGCGTCCCCTCAACCTCACGGAGGGTCCTAGCCAAGAAAGGAAACCCAAGGCGATAGTCCCATACACTCCAGGAAAAAGCAACTGTAAACACTGCGACAAGCCGGGTCACACGGCTGATGAATGCTGGAGGAAGGTCGGCGCATGTTGCGCTGCGGAAGTCGCGAGCACCGCATCCCCGAGTGCCCGCTACTAAAAAAGAATGAGAGGCGCCCTAATGCGCCTAAGAAATAGGGCCGACTGCAAGCCCTGCATGATGAGGAACCTGCTATGGAAGGTGGCGTGGTAGAAGGTACCCTTCAAGTTTTCTCATTATCAACATTTATTTTATTTGATACTGAAGCCACTCATTCATTTATATCTCAAACCTTTGCTGATACTTTGAATACTAAACCTATATCCATGGGTTGTGAGTTCTCTATCACAACGCCACTAGGGGAAAGGAGAAATTGAACAAATACTTTCCATCTGCCGATGTAATGATCGGAGACCATAACCTAAAGGCCGACCTGGTGTGTATGCCCATGGAACGCTATGATGTAATTTTGGGAGCCGCTGGCTGTCCGCTTATGGGTCAAGTGTCAACTGTAAGAAAGGGAAGGTTACCTTTAGTGACTTTCCTAAATTGGCATTCTCTGGGATCAGACATAAGAGACAGATGTCTCTAATCTCCGCCATAAAGCTCATAACATTATAAGGAAAGGTTGTATTGCTTTCCTAGCAGCCGTAGTTATGGAAAAGAAGGGTTCTAAGATAGAAGACATTCACATAGTTCAGGATTACCCCGATGTGTTTTCTGAAGATCTGCAAGGGATTCCGCCGGAATGTGATGTCAACTTTGCAATAGAGTTGATCCCTGGAGCTGCCCCGGTATCGCGTCAACCGTACCGGATGTCACCTGTCGAGCTAAAGGAGTTGAAGATGCAACTGATGGAGCTACTAGAAAAGGGGTTCATCAGACCAAGTACTTCCCCATGGGGAGCACCTGTGCTGTTCGTCAAGAAGAAGGATGGATCGATGAGGCTCTGCATTGACTATCGACAACTCAATCAACTCACCGTCAAGAACAAGTACCCTTTGCCCAGAGTCGATGAACTGTCCGACCAAATATATGGAGCTCAATATTTCTCCAAGATCGATCTTCGATCTGGCTATCACCAAATGAGGATCAAGGAGGACGATATCTTCAAGATGGCTTTCAGGAGCAGGTACAGGCACTATGAATTCATTGTTATGCCTTTTGGGCTAACCAATGCTCTTGCAGCCTTTATGCAACTCATGAACAACATATATCGGCCCTACCTCGACATGTTCGTGGTCATCTTTATCGACGACATCCTCATATACTCCAAGACCAAGGAAGAGCATGAAGAACACCTGAAGATAGCACTGCAAGTCTTGCGAGACAACAGACTGTACGCAAAGCTTAGCAAGTGTGAATTCTGGCTCGAAGAAGTGTCCTTCTTGGGTCATGTTATCTCAAAGGACGACATCTCCGTTGATCCCTCCAAAGTCGAAGCTGTACTCAATTGGGAGAGACCAACCAACGTCACTGAGATAAGAAGCTTCTTAGGACTGGCTAGCTACTACAGGTGGTTTATCAAGGACTTCTCCAAGATCGCCGTTCCTCTCACGCGACTGACACGAAAGGAGAATCCATACTCCTGGAGTAAAGAGTGTGAGAAAAGTTTCCAAACTCTTAAAGACCGTCTTACCTCAGCACCTGTTCTCACTCTGCCAATAGAGGGAGAATGTTTCTCTATCTACACCGATGCCTCAAGGATTGGGCTAGGGTGTGTACTGATGCAAAAGGAGAAAGTCAGCCCCTACTCTTCTCGACAACTGAAGACTCATGATGTCATCTACCCTGTGCATGATCTGGAGTTGGCTGTCGTGGTCTTTGCCTTGAAGAACTGGAGACACTACTTGTATGGAGAGAAATTCACTATCTACTCAGACCATAAAAGTCTGAAGTATTTATTCTCCCAGAAAGAACTCAACATGAGACAAAGAAGATGGCTGGAATACCTCAAAGATTTCGACTTCAACATTCAATACCATCCAGGCAAGGGAAACGCCGTGGCTGATGCTCTTAGTAGAAAGCCGATGGCATCTGTTTCAAGTCTAGTCCTTGGCGTGATGCAACTACTAGAACAATTCGCAAGGTTAGACTTAAATATTGAACATAGGGATGATCGGGTCTTGGTTGCAAACATCAAGATTCAATCTGACTTGTTGGAAGAGATCAAAGCTCAACAAGATGATGATCTATTCTTGGTTTGCGTCAAAGAAACTCTAACTGAAAGACCGGACTTTGCTATGACAGAGGATGGAAGGCTTGTCTTTCAAGGGAGGGCATGCGTCCCTGACAATGAAGAACTGAAGAGGAAGCTAATGGATGAAGCTCACAAGACAAAGTATACTATTCATCCAGATGGTACCAAAATGTATCAAGACATGAAAAGAACGTTTTGGTGGCCAAACATGAAAAGAGAGGTAGCTGAACATGCCGCACACTGCCTTACTTGCCAACAAGTAAAAGCGGAACACCTGCACCCTGCTAGTGTACTTAGACCGCTAGATATTCCGGAATAGAAATGGGAAAGCATTGGCATGGACTTCATCATGGGTTTACCCAAGACTCGTGGTGGACTCGACGCCATATGGGTTATTGTAGACCGACTAACCAAATCTGCCCACTTCCTAGTCATAAAGAGTAAGTGGTCGGTAGAGGTACTAGCTGCCCTATATGTCAAGGAGATAGTGAGACTACATGGAGTTCCATCATCCATAGTCTCGGATCGAGATCCGAGATTCACATCTCATTTTTGTAAAGGACTGCAAGGTGCACTGGGTACTAAACTCAACTTTAGTACCACATTCCATCCACAAACTGATGGGCAAACTGAAAGGACCAACCAAATAGTGGAAGACATGTTGAGAGCTTGCACTATTGACTTCCAAGGATATTGGAACGAGTATCTATCCCTTATTGAGTTTGCCTACAACAACAGTTACCAGACGAGCATCAAGATGGCACCGTTCGAAGCACTCTACGAAAGGAATTATAGATCTCCTGCATGCTGGAATGAGGTTGGAGAACAGTAATGGCTAGGCCCGGACATGGTGCAACGTACCACAAAGGACATTCAGGTGATTAGAGATCGGCTTAAGACTGCTCAGTCTAGACAAAAGAGCTATGCCGACAAAAGAAGGCAAGACTTAGAATTTCAAGTCGGTGATCATGTGTTCTTGAAGGTGTCACCTACTCGGGGCATCCAAAGATTTGGAGTGAAAGGAAAGCTTAGTCCTAGAGTCATTGGTCCTTTTGAAGTACTCGAAAGGATTGGTGAGGTTGCATACCAACTGGCGTTGCCACCGGATCTGGCATGTGTACACAATGTGTTCCATGTCTCCATGCTTAGGAAATATGTCTATGACCCTACCCACATCATTCGCCACGAGAAGTTGGTGTTAAACAAAGATGTGACATACAAAGAGAAGCCAGTCAAGATACTGGAACGAAAGGTGCAACAGCTCAGGAACCATCCCATTCACGTGGTTAAAGTCTTATGGAATAACCGCGGAATGGAAGAAGCCACATTGGAACCGGAAGGAATCATCAGACGGAACTACCCCGATCTTTTCGGTAAGACATTTCCTCCCTTACGATCATATGAATTTGGGGACCAAATTCTTTTTAAGAGGGGGAAGATGTAGCAACCTAGATTTTGAAAAATAAAATTTAATAATTTATAAAAAAATAAAAGCAATTAGAAAATCAAATAAAAAGGGAATTAAATAAAACCCATTAAAAGAAAAGAATTAATGGGCTTTGTTAAATGGACCAATTAGAAATTAGTGGGCTAAAATAGAGATTTTAAAAGGGGAATAATAGAAAAATATCCAAAATTCGTAACTAAAATATTACTTAAATAAAAAGAGGGTATTTAATGCATTAAAATAAGTGATTTGGGTTGGATTTGGAATCCTAAACCTACCCTAATTGATTGGCCACGAATTTGGCTCTCTTCCCAACCCAATTATGACGGGGAATGCTTAGAAGGAAGGTAGAGAATAGGAAATCTTGAAATTAATAGGAATTTGAGTCCTACTTGGAAATTGAAAGAGAAAGAGCTTAAATACTCTCTTATTCGCCCCAAGGCCGGCCTAGGTTGTGCCAATGGATTTCTGGTCGAGGGGAGGAGCCAAGGAGGTGGAGATCTTGTGGGAGAAAAGAGTTCTCAAGCCCTCAACCCGAGTTCTTCAAGTCTTAACCCTAGAAGAGGAAAATGATCAAAGGTAGGCATTCTCATGAGCTAAAACTATGAAAATTATCTGTAGGTTATTCCAATCATCATGAACAAAGCCTTAAAATTTTGTATTTTTTCTTGCAAACCAAACCTGTGTTATGGATTTTCAAAGTTCTACAACTTACATGACCCCGAACCCCCTTCATACCTCTTGATCTCCATGCTCTCTAAACCTCAAGCCTCGAAATTTTTATTGGAGGTTCTGAGGGTTATTAGCTTTCTTTCGCCCCTGAAAGCCCTAATTTTAGTCCATCGTATCTTGCGAATTAAATCGCTCATATCTACTGTTCCCTGTATCATGTACTTCATGTTTGATGTGAATAAAGAATGTCGAAACCCTAACTATTGTCAAATTCCTATTTACTGTACGTACTCATGCATGTCTAGATCAATATGCAACTAGTTTCATTATTTTTCATCGGCTGTGCTATTTGTTCTTATTTTATAAAAACTCCTGTGTCAAATATGTAAAGATTGGCCCGCAATCCAAAGTCCTGTCTGATTCCTGTCGGACTCAGGCGCAAGCCCTGAGAACGCGACGACTCGATAGGCCGCATTCTGGGGTCTGGTCAAGACAGACAGGCGCATCACATTCTAAACGCGACAGGCCGTGCCGTCGCGATCTATGTGCCTGACCTGACCAACCCGTCGCGTTCCCTTCCTGCCTCTGTCGCGATCTCAGCGCCTGTCCTGAACAGCCTGTCGCGATCAGTGCAAGCCCTTGTCGCGATCTACCCTGAACCCGTCGCGACCATTACTGGGGTGCGTTGCGTTCACAAGATTTTTTAGAAATCTCCTGATTTGCAATGCTCTAATTGCCTATTGTGCATATACCCTTTAATTCCAGTTATAACCGCAGTAATTTCACTTAATATAAATAGAACATTGATATGTGATTTAAAATACATACACATGACTAATTTCCATCCATGATTTCATGACACATACACACACTTTGAAACCATCCAAATATGGATTAATTGGCATGAATATGATACATAACATATCTGGTAATTATTGTAATTAATTACCCTATTTTAAAAAGAACTTGTTTATGACTCTTGCGATGTTTTGGAACACCGATACCGATGCTCCACTGTCCTAGAATTCCTCTAGGACGTCGAGCACCTGTTTCTATACACACTCTCTTGACTTGGACGAACTATCTGTCGGATATTCCTTCTGCTGGACTAGTGTGTCTTTGTTCAAGGCCTCCGTAAGTCTCCTATGTCCATGGATTCCCACATGGTCGACGAGCCGGTTGTACCCTAACACCTATTACCCCCTTTAGGGATCAATAATATCCAAACAGTTATTAAAAGTTCACTCTTATCTTGAATCACGCCGGACCTCTGGACCTGTGCTTAACATGGCCAGTGGGATAGTTGACACTACATGAGAACCAAAAAGGTTTCATCCATATGCAGCCATTCTGAATATTGAAGGGATATCCAATTTTTAAAAATGAGACAAAAAAGTGCTACAAAATGACTGAAATCGACCTAAATATCCTAATCAAAGATAAAAAAGCATACATGACATTTGGCTTAATCTTAGATTTCAGACAGGATTTTCTTCCAATCCGAACATGTCAATGTCTTTGATCAAATGTGTCATGCCTCTAACATCTCATCTAGACTATTTGACAGTCATCCCCCTAGCATTCCTAAAACTTGAGTTCTTATTTCATGAGCACATGAACCTTGAAGCAATCACCATTCCCTATTTGGCTGATGCCAGTCTCCACCTCCATGAAATCCTAGGAGCTGTGGAGGAGGGATATGTAGGAAGAAGAAAAATATTGGAGAAGAAACAGATAGAGCCCAAGGAGAGGTAAATTGGACAAAACTCAAAAGACAAAAGCTTGGAGAAAAATAGACAGGAAAATTTTCACATTGAAGAAGGATATTGATGGCATCCTCCTGAATGCAAGAGAGGATGCCAAGGAGAAGAGGACTATAATGAAAGGTTCCATAAAGGAACGGCACCTAAAATCTATATCACATTGATTATACCAAAGATGAAAAACCTACAGCATCAGAGTACATGTTAACTTTTCCCCGGGATCCATAATGTCAATCAATATCAATCTTTTACACAATGAGTTCATCTGTCATTGATAAGCATGCAGCAAATGAAAAATAGGAGAGATACAACCTTCATCCCCATAAGGTATAAATGTTATGTGCTTCTTCCTCATCTCAGCCCAATCTATACCTCCATTGTCGTTCAGATTATAGATGTAATCTTTGAAGTGAAAGCACACCTCCATGGTGTGGCCTGGCCCCCGGTGGAACTCACAATATCGAGAGGTGTCAACATTGGGAGGCCATTGTAGCCTCTCCCTCGGCAAGGTGAGTGCGCTGGCGGCCATTAGGGCATTAAAGATATCTGGGAGGGTTTCCGACAATGGGGGATAGTGGGTCCTTCTTGGGCTAGGGGGTGTCGGGGTTGTTGAGGCTCATAGTTGCCTGGAGGAGGGACCTGATTGTATTGGGAGGTGCAGGAGGAGGTTGTTGGGGTTGGTACTGGGGAGGAGCAGGCTGCCGGTATTGAGGCTGTGGAGGCTGACGATATTGCGGCTGCAGAGGTTGTTGGTGGTACGGGGGAGGTTGCTGGTACTGTGGCCGCTGGGGCTGCTGGTAATGTGAGGGCTGCTGGGGTTGATGGGGCTGCTAGGGCTGCTGAGGTGGCATCCTAAATATTGGTGGGTTGTTCGCCCTAGGGCTGGTTGTTGGGGTTGTGGGGCCCTGGTGTTTCGTTGTATACGTAAATCGTTGTACAAACATAAACAAGTCGTTGTTTGAACAAATCGTAGTTCAATCATAAGCAAATCATTACGACGACCAAATCATTGTGTAACTTATCGAATCGTTATAAGACGGAAATCGTTGTTACACTTTACGAGTCGTTGTGCGACCGAAATCGTTGTTTCACTTAGCGAATCGTTGTGAGACCGAAATCATTGTTTCACTTAACGAATCGTTGTGAGACCGAAATCGTTGTTTCACTTAACGAATCGTTGTGAGACCAAAATCGTTGTTTCACTTAACGAATCATTGTGAGATCTTAACGAATCGTTGTGAGACCTAAATCATTGTTTCACAAACTTATCATATCGTTATGCGATCAAATCGTTGTAGTGATAGAATCGTTCTTCTACAAACTTATCAAATCGTTTTGCGATCAAATCGTTGTAGCGATAGAATCATTCTTCTACAAACTTATCAAATCGTTATACGATCAAATCGTTATTGCAATAGAATCATTCTTCTACAAACTTATCAAATCGTTATGCGATCAAATCGTTGTAGAGATAGAATCGTTCTTCTACAAACTTATCAAATCGTTGTAGCGATAGAATCGTTCTTCTACAAACATATCAAATCGTTATATCTCTTAAGAAACCGATGTGGACTTAGAGGAAATACATGAACTGAAATCGTTATTTCATGTGAAATCGATGACCGAATTGTTGTATCTCTAAAGAAATCGATGTGGACTTAGAGGAAATACATGCTATGAACTTTAAATGAAACAGTGTAAGAATTACTTATAGATTTGGCTTGTTTTATTTCTTGTAACTGAGCTTCATAAAAACTTGTTAGAAAATAATTGTTAGAGTTTTGTTAATCACCAAAATTGTATATAATTAAATGAAATTATATGGGGATGGACTGATCATCATGCAGAGTATTGTCGCAATGGGTCGTAGGGACGCGACAAGGATTGTCGTGACGGCCAAGGTGGTCGCGACACTAAAAGCACATGAATGGATATACATGGGCTATCGCGACGGCCAGAGTGGACACAACCAAGATGCTAACGTGACGCCACGACCCGTCGCGTTAATGAAAACCGATCTTTGGTAGATTATAATCGATTATTTGGGAAATATAATTGATTATTTAGGTATTTTAATTGGTTAAATGGCATGAATGCAACCCCCAAGGCCATCACGTTAGGGGCTGAGGGTTGAAACTATAGGACAAGGACTCTTGAAGTGATGATTGGACTAGATAAGTTCATAATTGGGCTTGAAATGGGCTCAAAACGTGGCTAATCAATGGGCTCAAGGTGAGTGACCAACTTGGGGATCAATAAGGGAACAAGAAATATGGTTCGACTTATGAGCCATAATCGGGTGTCTACATATTGCTCCTCCTTGGCTTCCACTTTGTAAGGGAGCGAAGTGGAAGTGTAGTGGAGGTGTCATGAAATGACGATGAAGTGTAGATGACGTGGAGTGAATTGAATAGATGGGAGCCAAGGTAAAGAGACACCCAATCTGACCAACAAGCAATAGGAATATTCTTGAAAGCCCTAAGTTAGCTGCTCGAGTAGAATGCAAGGAAGACACAAGTTTGGACGAGAGGAAGAAGATAAAGGGACGATCAACCCCTCGATTGAAAGGTACCTTAGCCGATTGGCCTGTAGGTTTCATTTTTGAAGGACATGTTCGTGCTAGGCAAGTAACTCTGACTCAAAACCTGGGAGCGGTTCACAACCAAAATGGATCAAAAGGAATTTTTATGAAAATTAGATAGAGAATCTAGAAGGGGAAATACTTGACAAATTGACAAGAGCAACTTGCTTGAAGGCAAACTTTCTGATTCGGATTGGAATATGATTTCTTGTTCTAAATATGAATAAAAGTTGGGCATTCATCAAGAGCTCATTATTAGCTAGGGATGAGTCATGATAGCTTAAATACCTACATGATGCATGCTGGACTAAAAGAAAAGAAATCATAAAATCAAATGTAAAGAAAGGAGAAAATAGAAAATAGATCAAGGATAGTATTGCTAAACCAGACAAGAATGGGTCGAGAATTTTCTTGCAACCGCTGCGTAAGACAGAGTCCATCATCCCCAAACTTATCCAACTTAACGGTCTGTCTAACGATTAACAATGTGCACCCAGATCAATACTGTTTTTGATGAAGGGGAACTCAGATCCTACAACACACTAAGAACCAGCTAGTCCTTGAAACGATATAATAAGTAGGCTAACACATAGTAATGTAAGGGAATAAGGAGAAGAAGTTCATACCAGCACTGACCTGTGGAGAGCAGATCTTGCCATTTTTTGTGATTTTCTCATAAATAGACAAACAATAATTGACTAAAGATAACGAAAATATGTACAAAACACAACATCAACACAAGAAAATCATAGATAGACATAGGAAAACATAATATGTACTAACGCGACGCTTTTGGTGACCGCGATAGTGTCACGACGCGCATGGGGGTCGGGGTGTCGCGACAACGTTCTGTGTGTTGGAACCCGAAACCAAGCCCAATCTCTATCCTAGAACCCATCCTATCACTATTGGGACTCCTAAACACAAACCTAATGCTACTCTAACCTCTAGGTACGAATTGGAGTGAGATTAGCCCCTCCCAGGGCTCTATAAATAGGGGTGCATGGTTCAAATTCGCAGCCCACCTTCTCTCTCTTCTTCTCTCTTAGTTTTCTCTCTCTCCAAGCCATGAAGAGGTCTTATAGCTTCCTCCAAGCCAACCCTCTCCCCTATGGCGGTCCAAAAGCTGCTAGGACGACCTGTGAAGAACTCCACCGCCTCACCTTAGTGTCGGGACATGTGAGCTCCAAGAAAGATTCTCAAGTAAGTTCTTCTAGTTCATTTTCTAGTTCTTCTCTCTCCTCCTCTTCTTCTTCTTCTTTTTTTTTTTAATTAAAAGCGGTCCTCAGGCTCTCAACCACGAGAGTGCACCCTCCCCCAATGGGGAGGATGTTCCCACTCCACCAGTGAGTAAAACCTAGGCTGAAATATATAAGTAGGGAAACAGTACAAAGAAACGTAGGCAACCCCAACTAAACCAACCTAACATGCGTAAGACCAGATTTATCAATTACCACTAGCCCTTTACAAGGATAAGGGAGGTTATCAGCCCCACGATAAACATTATTCTGCCTAGAGAGGATTGGAAAGTTTGCAAGAGAATCTGCCACTTGATTTGTTTCTCTGTACACATGAAGAAGCGAAATGCCATTTTGCATGTGGATCCTTCTGGCTTCCCTCCACCATCTGAAAGACTGCCAAGACACCACTCGATCTTCCTTGATGGAATGAGCAATAACTTGGGAATCAGAGTATACAATAGAAATTCTGTAACCAATAGCAGACGCAAGGCGGAGGCCATCACTAAGCTCTCTAATTTCTGCTAGCATGCTGGTACCTACTCCATAGAATCCTCTTCTTCTTCTTCTTCTTCAAACCTCTTTCTTCTTATTCTAGATCCTCTCAGGTGGGCAAAGCTATTCTAAAATTCCTTGGCTAGAGCGCATGATAAAGGTGCTCCCTATAGCGTCTATCAATCTCCTATGGGAGTGGAAGCTGACGACAGTCCTGGTGCTGGCAAAAAATTATCATAAGATTGTACACATCTGGGACAACATTACTGCACTCGTAGAGTTGTGGCATCCCCAGACTCACATGTTCATTTTCCCAACTTTTGAAGCCACCATACTGCTCGAGGAATTGGAGCTCATGCTAGGGCTCCCCAAGGATAAGAAAGGGGAGGAATACCTCATCCCCACACTGTAGTCCCGTTCGACTCTAGGGCTATACTTGGAGAGATTACCACGAAAGCCTGGGATCTGCAGACTATGACAAGCCCAGGCCACCTCCACTTGATCCCTCTCTCTCAGTGGATCGCCCCCCAGGGCAAGAAGAAGAGTGGGAACTACCTCTCTATCACCAAGGCTGCCGCCATCTACATATGCGCTGTCATTCTCTTCCCCACACAAGACCTTCTTTTATCTGCAGGCAACTTGAGCATCATCAGCTGCGCATGGGAAGGTATGCCTATCCCCCAAGCCATCCTAGGCTATTTATATGCCTGTCTATCCTTTGCAGCTACTGGTGGACCCTTCTTTGGCTCTGTGATTCCCTCGAGTGTTGGATGGGCATGCGTATCTGCTACAAGGCGATGGACGACACATCTGTGAAGTGTATGAGCATGACCCCATCATCCTATCTCCTTCATTGGCGCTCCACTACACATGACCACCCAAGCATGGTGCATGACTGCAGCGGTCAAGGGGTTAAAGGAGTGGAGGCTATATCTGAACATCTTGCAAGTGGAGCAGTTCGAGATGCGGCCGACCTTCCTCCACAACAAGATCATCCGCCTGCCTCAGCGCAACGGCCTGGACCTGCGGTTGATAGGAGACAAGGCACTAGTCCTTTACGAAGGGTGTGCGAAATTACCCACAGCAGTAATCTAGAAGGGGGGTTGAATAGATTACTACCAATTAAAAATAACTTAACCTTCTTTTCGATATTACGACTGACTTAATGAAAGCTTAAAGAGATATGGATCAATTTCACACTTCGATGTCTGTGTAGAGTGTGCTTGGGAAATTAGGAGTATGATGCGTGTGTGAACTAGCAATCATGCCTAGCATACATCTATCGTCAAATCATGCAAACCATAGGACATGATGATTTAAGGTGGTTCTGACTATACAACTCATGTATCCTACGTCCACCGTCCACACACACACAGCGAAAACTGCTTATCAAGTAAATTCGACTCAACTACAACACACACACGATGTCTGAGGCAAACACGCTCTCAGAACCCCACACACATGTGGGTTGAGCACAAGGAACGCTCAAACCACAAACACACACACAAGTGATGCAAAATAGAATGAATGAAGAGTTCAGAGTTGAAGAATCAAATCCAAAGGTTGAACGCTTCTAGGGTGTTCGTCCAGAAGAACTCCAAGCTCCACGTCGATGAACATTAGATGATGGTGACGAAGCTTGATTGAGGACGAACCAGCTTCAACTCCTCGTACGAGACATATCTCTATTGAACGGTCTGGGGTCTTGAAGCAGAGCAGCAGGGAAGACCTTCTTCTTGATCTTTGCTTAGGGTTTTGGTGTGGAGGCTTCTTACTTCGAAAATAGGTCCATATGATCTATATATAGTGGTGTTCAAGTTTTGAGAATCTCATCAGAGGAGAACACCCTAATATGGATCACATGCCTGTCACATGTCTTGACTTAAACTGCGGCTGTCGACAGATGCATTGTGGCTGTCGACAGGTATGGCTGCAAATTGGGCTTCCAGAACCATGTTTCTAGTTGGAACCCTGGGCTGTCAACAGGCGAGCTGGTACTATCGACAAGCATACCTGATCTGTCGGCAGATGAGCTTTGTCTGTCGACAGCTACTACTTTTTCTTGTCTTTCAGTAGCTTGATTGTTACTGTCTTCACTGGCTATCGACACATGGCTTCTGGCCTGTCGATAGATGAGTACTTTATGTGTATTCCCAGTTCTTTAGCACTTTGCTTTTGTTGCTTGTCTTGTGCTTTCATTCACACCTACATGAAGGACATTCCAAGTAAGACATCATGAATGCATAGATGGTCATAGAGTGATTTTCATTTGTTCATATCTTCTCATGTCTTGAGCATGTCTTCACAATGTTCACAACATCAATTATGTCAATCATCAAAAATATTTAAGCATTCAAACACATTCAACCATCAAGTCAATCATCATACACATAATAACCCAACATTCTCCCATTTTTGATGATAACAAAAATTCAATTGATGTTCTCCCCCTTTTTGACAACATTCAAAAGATAACTCATGCACAAATGGATATAAGAAAAAGATTGTGATTTCATTGATGCTTCTTGAAGTGCACACAGTAAAAAAGTGTCCATGACAGTGCAAAAGCAAAAAAAGGGAAATAAAAGATAGACATGACTGACAAACTAAACCCAAACTTGGAAGGATTGAACTACATGACCCCACAATGCTCAACTAAACCCTAGACAAACTAAGCATCGTCATTCCCATGATCAATGGGATGACGGAATTCATGAAACTCAGTAGTGAGGTGAGCAAGCTACTGCTGGATTTGTGCTTGAGAATCGGCAAGAGTGTCACGTCCTGAGAATTACGCAGCGGATATTAGTTCGAAGATTCGAGTCGATATCTCGAGACGTGGACAGCCGGCAAATAAGCCTCTAGCTAGCACACACTAAATGTGTATCAACACAACATCATAATAGGGACCAAGTTTTGAACTCCATATAAATTGTAATCATATCTCAACTCATTTTATCAAAATTGGAAACTAGTACAGGACTGAGACTCAATAAAAGGGAAAATTACACTTATTCCTCACTTCCTACTACATTGTACTAATGCTCAAAGTAATCTACTATAACTAGACTCATAGTTGGAACGCTCATCACTCGGTCGCATTCCCATCCTCGACTTGCTCTTCCTCTTGAATGTCATAGTCACCTAGATTGGGTAAAAGTAGGGGATGAGCAAACTAGCCCAGTAGGATTTATATCTCAATGCGCGGACAATGATATAAGTGATTAACATTTTAGAACTAAGTAAGCACGATGAATGTCATGATATGCGTGTACGAATAAAACCGATTTAAAACATGATGCATGAAACAAGCTAGATAGAGTGATCATGATAGAATAAGATCTGGAATGATATAACAAGAGAGAACTAGCAATAGATCACTTTGTACAAGCACACAAGATTTCACTTGATGTCAATAGTTTACAAGAACGCAAGATATCACTAGTTTCAATAAATGCAGGATGGCCATATCACGCAAGCAAGCAAGCAAGATTGCATAAGCACGATCAAGTAACACTAATCAGGCACGTAAATACTAATGTACACCAAGGAAGATCCACCAAGAGTGCACACAGGCCAAGTGTATGTGGTTATGTATCTAACATCCAACAAGCAAGAAAGTACTCCCAGTGCAGATGCAATGCCAGTAATCATTATACCCCATGGTTAACAGTATATCTATGACTCGCCGTCATTAGGGCTAGATTGGAGCCCTTGGACACACGCCGTGCCCTGTCAGCATCTCATGTAAAATTTTAAATGTAGATACCCACAGTCATTAATAATGGCCAATGAGAGTTGGAATAAGTAAGCATGTGTAATGTCATATTCATGATGATGATGGGAACAAGTAATAAGTAACTGAACATGATTTCATGATAACAATGGTCGAGAGATAAATTCGGTAGCTGAACGGTACGATTTATAATTTAGTTCAATCTTTACAATAATGGCTTTAGTCTAGATTGTAATTCATGCTCACGAGAACAAGAAGAGAAAGGAAGTGCACGCCTTGATGTATAAGTGTGTAGTGATGTACGCGTGTCAATTCACAATCCGTCGGTCTCAAACTCTCGGAAACACTTAACATGATGGCATGCAAAGATCAATGTATTGAACTACATATGGGTTTACAAGATTTTAAGATAATATTTATCATTTAAATCAAGCTAGAATGGTAACAAGAGTAAATCACAAGCTTCATGTATGATCATATCATTAAGAAAGCAATTAGAATAATATTCATGTAATTAAGGATTTTCAATGGGTTAAACACTTTTAAGCCATTAAATAGACATCATGCAATGATCAGACCAAGACAGGCAATATTTGCAAAGGTAGTGTCGACACACCCTTACTGGTGTCGACACTATACTCCAAACACAAAGCAAAATAGTGAAGAATTGTTTAAGTAGTGTCGACACTAGATCAAGTAGTGTCGACACTAGAGACAGCTTTCAGAAAACCTTCTGGTCAATATGGGATTGTGTGTCGACACTAGTTCAAGTGGGGTCGACGCTAGTGGCCATCCAGAACACCTTTTGGGCAAAACTGGTCAGGTAGTGTCGACACTAGATCAGGTAGTGTCGACACTAGAGACCTTCCCAGAACACCTTCTGGGCTATTCTGGGACAGTGTGTCGACACTAGTTCAAGTGGTGTCGACACTAGTGGCCCTCCCAGAACAACACATATAGGTCAAGTGCAACCTGAAAACATATCTCATGCAGGATTTATTTACCCTATTATAACTCTCTAACGAATGACATTTAGACAAAATGTGCAACACAAAATATGTCGAGGACAATAGAGAAGAACTTTGATGTTGGGAGATTGACCTAATTCGATTTCTAATCCCGAGAAACATATGCAGAACATAAAATTAAGTGCAGTCTGAAATCGCAGAATCCTGCAGTGACTCTCTTACCATGCTTATAACTCTCTAACAAAAGACTTTTAGACAAAATGACCAACATAAAGATGCTCATGACTACAATTCGAAGAACTTTCGTGAATGAAGTTTAGTCTAATTTGGTCTTGAATCACGTGCATGATAAGAAGTACGGGAAAACCCTAACAGTGCGCGACTTTGGAAAAATGCTTGTAATTCAAAATCTACTAGATGAAATTCGATGAACTAGAGGGAAATGAAAGATAAATTGATGATCTACACATTGGTATAAGATAGTTAAGATTTAGCATGAGAAAACCTACATTTTGGGTTGAAGAGTCTCATTTTTTTCCAGAAAACCCGTGTTCAGACCACTTGGAAGAGAACACTTACCGCTTCGTGTATACTGCATGGAATTGGAGCATTCCACTTCGGTAAGAACATAGACTTGACCCTCTTTGCAGGGGTATAAGCCTTGCAATGTTTGGTTTAGGTTTGACCTACCTTTGGTCGACTTTAAGATGATGGTCTGTGCAGGTCGCAGCAGACACAACGGGGAAGAAGAACGGCTTGGTGTGGGGATCTCCTGCTTCCCAGTTGCCAAGAACTCCTCCACATGACCCTAGCAAGTTCTAAAACTCGTTCCTAAGGTTTGGTGAAGAGTATTTAAGCAACCATGGTGTTTTAGGAGTCCTATTATGACTAGGAAAGCCAGGTTGCGGTTTTGACAGGTTAGTTTCCTACTTAGGAGGATTTCTTCCTCCCATAGAGTGTGTGAGGCTTTAGGAAACCTCCACCATAGATATGCACGAATTTGGGTTGCCAGAATGCATGGTTGCATCCCAATTTAACTCAAATTGCTTTTTCTAATTTCAGCCTATTTAGAGTTACGATTTTCCCTGCATTTTCTAGCTTTATAATTATTGGGCTACATGATGTCCATTGACCCAATTATGATTTGGGTCATTAATATATAATGTTCGAAGTCCCTCCAACACTTTTATTTAAATTTTTGATTGCGTCGTATTTCTGTGTTAACGGTTTTTCCGACTTGTTATAGCACGTACAATAATGATGCGTATGTTTTACATACTTGGAACTTATTTATTTCCATTTATTTGAATTCTTTATATAACTAAAATTTTTGGGGTGCTACACCCTCCACCACTTGAGAATTTGGTCCCCAATTCATGTATAGCAAGTTATGTACAAGTGAGGTGTACTTACTTGTGAATAGCTCCGGGTATCTTTTGCGCATTGCTTCCTCAGTTTCCCACATGTCGTCCTCATCCATACGTTGATTCCATCTAACCCTTACTAGTGGAATAACCTTGTTCCTAGTTGGCGCAATTCTCGGTCCACGATCTAATTGGCTTCTCTTGATATGTTCCGTCTTTGTTGAATTCCAGAAGCTCGTATTCTATAACATGCCATGGATCTCGTACATACTTTTTCAACATGGATATGTGGAACACATTGTGTATTATGTCCATTTGGGTGGTAAAGCGAGACGTATGCCACCTCGCCGACTCTTTCAAGAATTTCAAAAGGCCCGACAAACCTTGGTGACAACTTGTCTTTAATGCCAAAACGCCTGATCCCACGGCTTGGAGACACCTTAAGAATACATGTTCACCCACCTGAAACTCCAGGTCTCTCCTCTGTTATCTGCATATGCCTTTTGTCTTTGCTGTGCCACTGCCATTCCTTTCCTTCTCTGTGTTTTCCCTTATCATCTCTGGTCCTAGCATTTGTTTTTCGCCAACTTCATACCAACATATTGGAGATCGGCAACTCCTGCCATAGAGTGCTTTCAAATGGTGCCATTTGGATGCTAGCTTGATAGCTATTATGTAGGCGAACTCCACAAGAGGTAAGTGTTCGTTCCAGCTGCCTCCAAATTAGGACACATGCTCTAAGCGCATATCTTCAACCACCTGGTTGGTTCTCTCCGTCTGACCATCTGTCTGTGGATGGAAAGCCATGCTAAAGTTCAGTTTAGATCCCAAGAGTAATGCAGTCCTTTCCAAAAGTGGGATGTAAACCTAGGGTCTCTATCAGACACGATAGACACCGGTACTCCATGTAATCTGACTATTTCCTTCACATACAATGCAGCGAGAACATCTTCTGACCACTTATCTTCACTGGCAAGAAGTGAGCCGACTTAGTTAAGCGGTCGACAATAACCCAGATTCCATCGATCCACCTCTAGATTTAGGTAGTCCGAAAATAAAGTCCATCCTATATTTCCCATTTCCATGCCGGAATTTCTAGGGGTTTGAGTTTACCTGCAGGTCGTATGTGTTCTGCCTTGACCCTTGACATGTTAACCATCGGGCGACATATTTGCCACTTCTCTCTTCATATTAGGCCACCAGAAGCTTCTTTTCAAATCTTGATACATTTTGGTAGTTCCTGGATGAATAGTATATCTGGTTTTGTGAGCCTCATCCATAATCATTTTCTTTGTCTCCGCATGGTCGGGTACACAGACCCGATCCTGGAACAATAGCCTTCATCTTCATTAATGAGAAATCCGGCCTCTGGTCCAGGTTAGCCTTAATCTCCACAGTACAGGGTCATTGTCTTGGAGTGTTGTGATGTCCTCCAATAGTGTAGGTTGTGCTCCAACCTAGCAACAAAGCATCCCTCTCTTTGATGTCAGCATCAATATTTACCTGGCGAAGTCTTCTAATAACTTCCATTCGTCTACCATTAAGCTCGACAACGTGATCATTGGCTTCCTACTTAGAGCATCTGCCACAGCATTTACTTTTCCTGGGTGATATTGGATCATGAAGTCGAAGTCCTTGAGATACTCCAACTACCGCCGTTGTCTCATATTCAAGTCCTGCTGAGAAAACAGATACTTCAAACTTTTATGGTCAGAAAAACACAATGAATTTCTCACCATATAGATAATGACGCCATATCTTCAAGGCGAAGACTACAGCAGCTAGCTCCAGATCATGTACAGGATGATTGTCCTCGTGCTCTTCAATGACTGGACGCATAGCATATAACCTCCCTTTTGCATCAGCACACAGCCAAGGCCGATCCAGATGCATCGGTGTATACTTCAAAACTACCCTCAGCCACTGGCAGGGTCAGTACGGGTGCTGAGGTAAGGTGCTCTTTCAATGCCCTGAAACTTTCTTCACATTCATGAGTCCATGCGAATGGATTCTCCTTCTGGTAAGCCTGGTCAAAGGTACACCTATCTTTGAGAAATCTTTAATGACGCGACGATAATAACCGCTAAACCCAGAATCTTCTAATCTCCGACACAGTTGTCGGCCTTCCCCAGTTCTTTACCACCTCCACCTTAGATGGATGCACAGAGATTCCCTCCTTGGATATGATGTGACCAAGAAAGACACTTCCTCCATCCAAATTCACACTTACTAAGTTTAGCATAGAGTTGATTATCTCTGAGCACTTGCGGAGCAACCTTCAAGTGTTCCTCATGTTCTTCTTTAGATCTGGAGTAAATAAGGATGTCATCAATGAAACCCACTATAAACTGGTCCATGTATGGCCTATAAATATTGTTCATAAGTTGCATGAAAGCCGCTGGAGCATTTGTTAAACCAAACGCATGACCACGAACTCATAGTGACCATATCTACTCCGGAATGCAGACTTGTGAATATCCTCCTCCTTTATTCTTAGTTGATGGTAGCCTGATCTTAGATCTATCTTGGAGAAATATTGTGCACCGGAGATCTGGTCAAACAGCTCGTCGATGCGGGGTAGTGGATACTTATTCTTTATTGTCAACTGTTTCAACTGACGGTAATCAATGCATAGCCTCATTGTCCCTCCTTCTTTCTGACGAATAGCACTGGCGCTCCCCACGGGGATGTGCTAGGCCTGATAAACCTGATCTAGCAATTCTTGGATCTGTCTCTTCAATTCTCCTGCAATTCAACAGGGGACATACGATACGGAGCCTTTGAAACAGGGCTGCCCCAGGGAGTAACTCAATGGTGAAGTTTTACCTCCCGCTCAGGTGGTATACCAGGTAATTCCTCTGGAAATACATCAGGATAGTCTCTGGCTATTGGAATGTCTTCTAGGGTTGAGTTCTTCTTTTCAGTTGCCAAGACGGAAACTAGGAAAGCATCACAACCCTGGTTGATCAGCTTAGAACCTTTAGGGAGGATATCAAGATAGGTGTTTGTGATAACGGTGCCAAGTAGTGATATAGTTGGGAGTTTGGTCTTTTAAAAGTGACCCTCCTATGGCGACAGTTTACATCGGCATCATATTCAATTAGCCAATCGACAACCCAAAATGGCATCATAACCCTTCATGTCTAAACAGATGAGTCGGCAGGGAGATTGTGTCCTCCAATTATAGTTTCACATTTTGGCAAGTAGTGAGTGAGTTCAGATTCTGAGCCTAGTGGAGAGGCTACAAAATCTTGGATTTCAAGGGTACATGTTTGACAGGTAGAGTTGCGGCAAATGTGGTGGAAATAAATGAATATGCAGCTCCATATCATAAGCTCAAAAGCAGTTGAGAGTGTATGGAAATGGTACCTTCCACCATACCCCCTTCCTCGGGTAGGTCAGCTTCTATGACAACATTGAGGCGTCCCTAAACCACAGTGCATTTGAGTTCTACCTGGTTGGTCCTTCATCTTTAGACAGTTAGGAATGCGGTGGTCACGACCACCACATCTCAAGCATGCCCCAGCTTCTTCCAGCATTCCTCAGCTCGGTGTCCTGGTTTATCGCAGAATTTGCAGTTCTCAGCCAACTGCCTATCTTCTATTTTGACTCTTTTGTCCCAGTAACATCTCTTTTCGACATTCGGCCTCTTGTTGTTGTTGTTGACGTTGTTGTTTCGAAAAGTTGGAGCAATATTAGGTGCTCCCCTCTTGACGAAGACCGGCTTGGAGTTGTCCTTGCCCCTCATGCCCCCACTTTGGCCATGGTGTCTTCTACCAGCTGAGCTCTTTGGACCATCTTACATAAGTTTGAATGTGTGTGGTCCAGCCTTTCAATGAACATGGGCCTGAGCCCATCCATAAACCGATTTGCTTTAGTCTTTCAATTCCCACCAAGTGTGGGCATACACAGCAAGACGTGCGAACTGAGCCTCATACTCAGCCACAGACATCCCTTTCTGTTTAAGTGCAGTAAACTCCGCTGCCTTCTTCTCCTTGACTCTCTCAGAGAAATATTTCCTCGAATATCTCCAGGAATCCGACCCACTCTATTCAGCTACATTTGGCAGGTGGGCCGATGTGGCCTTCCACCATGCTCGAGCATCTTTAGTTAATTGAAAGTGGCCAGTACCACTTTTCCCTATTTGTGCATTGCATCACCTGGAAATCCTTTCTATCTCCTCTTGCCAATTTTCTGCTTCATCTGGGTCAGGGGATCCAGAGAAACGAGGAGGGTTTAAACTCCTAAAATTTCGGTGCAGATCACCGGCTCCATTCCTTGCAGCTACAGCTGATTTCCAGCCTGAACTACATTTTGCAGGGCTGAGTAAGTCCAGCCACAGTGTCTTGCATAGCTTGCCACTGATTGCGAGCCATTGCAGTTGAGTGAGAGTGTTATGAGGGTTCCTGAGAAAAGGATGGAAACCAATTAATGTCTCTAGATACATTATAAGAGTCAATGGGTAGGAGTGTTTAATTCTTCTAACATATTCCCAGTCTCTACCCATTCTCCAGGTACTATATTTAATTTCCATGACCTAGGTTCCATAGGTATTCCTAATCTTGAGACATATATCCTATTTTGGTATTCCTAGGCTCTGAAACCACTAAACTGTCAGTCCCGAGAATTACGCAGCGGATATTAGTTCGAAGAATTCGAGTCGATATCTCGAGACGTGGACAGTCGGCAAATAAGCCTCTAGCTAGCACGCACTAAATGTGTATCAACACAACATCATAATAGGGCCCAAGTGTTGAACTCTATATAAATTGTAATCAAATCTCAACTGATTTTATCAAATTGGAAACTAGTACAGAACTGAGACTCAATAAAGGGAAAATTACACTTATCCTCACTTCCTACTACATGTACTAATGCTCAAAGTAATCTACTATAACTAGACACATAGTTGGAATGCTCATCACTCGGTCGCATTCCCATCCTCGACTTGCTCTTCCTCTTGAATGTCATAGTCACCAAGATTAGGTAAAAGTAGGGGATGAGCAAACTAGCCCAGTAGGATTTATATCTCATGTGCGGGCAATGATATAAGTGATTAACATTTAGAACTAGGTAAGCACGATGAATGTCATGATATGCATGTACAAATAAAACATATTTAAAACATGATGCATGAAACAAGCTAGATAGAGTGATCATGATAGAATAAGATCTGGAATGATATAACAAGAGAGAAATAGCAATAGATCACTTTGTACAAGCACACAAGATTTCACTTGATGTCAATAGTTTACAAGAACGCAAGATATCACTAGTTGCAATAAATGCAGGATGGCCATATCACGCAAGCAAGCAAGCAAGATTGCACAAGCACGATCAAGTAACACTAATCAGGCACGTAAACACTAATGTACACAAGGAAAGATCCACCAAGAGTGCACACAGGCCACGGTATGTGGTTATGTATCTAACATCCAACAAGAAAGAAAGTACTCCCAGCACAGATGCAACGCTAGTAATCATTATACCCCATGGTTAAGAATATAATATGACTCGCCGTCATTGGGGCTAGATTGGAGCCCTTGGACACACGCCGTGCCCTGTCAGCATCTCATGTAAAATTTTAAATGTAGATACCCACAGTCATTAATAATGGCCAATGAGAGTTGCAATAAGTAAGCATGTGTAATGTCATGTTCATGATGATGATGGAACAAGTAATAAGTAACTGAACATGATTTCATGATAACAATGGTCAAGAGATAAATTCGGTAGCTGAACGGTACGATTTATAATTTAGTTCAATCTTTACAATAATGGCTTTAGTCTAGATGTAATTCATGCTCACGAGACAAGAAGAGAAAGGAAGTGCACGCCCTTGATGTATAAGGTGTAGTGATGTACGCGTGTCAATTCACAATCCGTCAGTCTCAAACTCTCGGAAAACACTTAACATGATGGCATGCAAAGATCAATGTATTGAACTACATATGGGTTTACAAGATTTTAAGATAATATTTATCATTTAAATCAAGCTAGAATGGTAACAAGAGTAAATCACAAGATTCATATATGATCATATCATTAGAAAGCAATTAGAAAATATTCATGTAATTAAGGATTTTTCAATGGGTTAAACACTTTTAAGCCATTAAATAGACATCAAGCAATGATCAGACCCAAGATAGGCAATATTTGCAAAGGTAGTGTCGACACACCCCTTACTGGTGTCGACACTGTGCTCCAAACACAAGGCAAAATAATGAAGAATTGGTCAAGTAGTGTCGACACTAGATCAAGTAGTGTCGACACTAGAGACAGCTTCCAGAAAACCTTCTGGCCATTATGGGACTGTGTGTCGACACTAGTTCAAGTGGTGTCGACACTAGTGGCCTTCCAGAACACCTTTTGGACAAAACTGGTCAGGTAGTGTCGACACTAGAGACCTTCCCAGAACACCTTCTGGGCTATTCTGGGACAGTATGTCGACACTAGTTTAATTGATGTCGACACTAGTGGCCCTGCCAGACAACACATATAGGTCAAGTGCAACCTGAAACACATCTCATGCAGGATTTACTTACCTTTCTTATAACTCTCTAAAGAATGACATTTAGACAAAACGTTCAACACAAAATATGTCGAGGACAACTAGTAGAAGAACTTTGATGTTGGGAGATTGACCTAATTCGATTTCGAATCCCAAGAAACATATGCAGAACATAAAATTAAGTGCAGTCTGAAATCGCAGAATCCTGCAATGACTCTCTTACCATGCTTATAACTCTCTAAACAAAGATTTTTGGACAAAACATCCAACATAAAAGATGTTCTTGACTATAATTAGAAGAACTTTTGTGAAGGAAGTTTAGTCTAATTTTGTCTTGAATCACATGCATGATAAGAAGTACGGGAAAAACCCTAACAGTGCGCGACTTTGTCAAAACGCTATAATTCAAATCTACTAGATGAAATCGATGAAACCAGAGGGAAATGAAAGATAACTTGATGCTCTACACATTGGTATAAGATATGTAAGATTTAGCCCGAGAAACCTACCTTTGGGTTGAAGAAGTCTCATTGTTTCAGAAAACCTGTACAGACCATTTGGAGGAGAACGCTTACCGCTTCGTGTATACTGCATGGAATTTGGGCATTCCACTTGGGTAAGAACGTAGACTTTACCCTTTTTCCAGGGGTATAAGCCTTGCATGGTTTGGTTTAGGTTTCACCTACCTTTGGTCGACTTCAAGATGATGGTCTGTGCAGGTCGCAACAGACACAATGGGGAAGAAGAACGGCTTGGTGTGGGATCTCCTGCTTCCCCAGTTGCCAAGAACTCCTCCACACGACCCTAGCAAGTTCTAAAACTCGTTCCTAAGGTTTGGTGAAGAGTATTTAAGCAACATGGTGTTTAGGAGTCCTATTATGACTAGGAATGCCAGGTTGCGGTTTTGACATGTTAGTTTCCTACTTAGGGAGGATTTCTTCCTCCCATAGAGTGTGTGAGGCTTTAGGAAACCTCCCACCATAGATAGGCATGAATTTGGGTTGCCAAGAATACATGGTTGCATCCCAATTTAACTCAAATTGCCTTTTTCTAATTTCAGCCTATTTAGAGTTACGAATTTTCCCTGCATTTTCTAGCTTTATTTGATTATTGGGCTACATGATGTCCATTGACCCAATGATTTGGGTCATTAATATATAATGTTGGAAGTCCCTCCAACACTTTTATTTAATTTTTGATTGCGTCGTATTTCCGTGTTAACGGTTTTTCCGACTTGTTATAGCACGTACGATAATGATGCGTATGTTTTACATACTTGGAACTTATTTATTTCCATTTATTTGAATTCTTTATATAACTAAATTTCTGGGGAGCTACAAAGAGTGTCCATCGGGGGTTAAGCTGATCAAATCGTGTAGTAAAAAGCTGGGTCATCTGGGCCATCTGATCGGCCATGAACTCCTGAAGGTCTTGAGCTGCAGCCTGTGGACCTGGTTCATCAGGAACATCTTTAGCATCACCCTGAACATCCATGGGCTCCAGATGAGAATTTGCATCACTGTCCACAAGACCATCTTTTATCTGCAGGCAACTTGAGCATCAACAGCTGCGCATGGGAAGGTATGCCTATCCCCTAAGCCGTCCTAGGCTATTTATATGCCTGTCTATCTTTTGTAGCTACTGGCAGACCCTTGTTTGGCTCTGTGATTTCCCTCGAGTGCTGGATGGGCATGCGTATCTGCTACAAGGCGATGGACGACACATCTGTGAAGTGTATAAGCATGACCCCATCATCCTCTCTCCTTCATTGGCGCTCCACTACACAAGACCACCCAAGCGTGGTGGAAGACTGAGGTGGTCAAGGAGTTAAAGGAGTGGAGGCTATATCTGAACATCTTGCAAGTGGAGCAGTTCGAGATGCGGCCGACCTTCCTCCACAACAAGATCATCCGCCTGCCTCAGCGCAACGGCTTGGACCTGCGGTTGATAGAAGACAAGGCACTAGTCCTTTACGACGGGTGTGCAGAATTACCCACAGTAGTAATCTAAAAGGGGGGTTGAATAGACTACTACCAATTAAAAATAACTTAACCTTCTTTTCGATATTACGACTGACTTAATGAAAGCTTAAAGAGATATGGATCAATTTCACGCTTCGATGTCTGTGTAGAGTGTGCTTGGGAAATTAGCAGTATGATGCGTGTGTGAACTAGCAATCGTGCCCAGCATACATCTATCGTCAAATCATGCAAACCATAGGAAACGATGATTTAAGGTGCTTCGGACTATACAACTCATGTATCCTATGTCCACCGTCCACACACACACACACCAAAAACTGCTTATCAAGCAAATTCGACTCAACTACAACACACACACGATGTCTGAGGCAAACACGCTCTCAGAACCACCACACACACGTGGGTTGAGCACAAGGAACGCTCAATCCACAAACACACACACAAGTGATGGAAAATAGATTGAATGAATTGTTCAGAGTTGAAGAATCAAATCCAAAGGTTGAACGCTTCAGGGTGTTCGTCCAGAAGAACTCCAAGCTTCACGTCGATGAACATCAGATGACGGTGACGAAGCTTGACTTGAGGACGAACCGGCTTCAACTCCTCATACGAGACATATCTTTCTTTCAACGGTCTGGAGTCTTAAAGCAGAGCAGCAAGGAAGGCCTTCTTCTTGATATTTGCTTAGGGTTTTGGTGTGGAGGCTTCTTACTTCAAAATAGGTCCATATGATCTATATATAGTGGTGTCCAAGTTTTGAGAATCGCGTCAGAGGAGAACACCCTAATATGGATCACATGCCTGTCACATGTCTTGACGTAAACTGCAGCTGTCGACAGATGCCTTGTGGCTGTTGACAGGTACTGCTGCGAACTGGGCTTCCAGAACCATGTTTCTAGTTGGAACCCTGGGCTATCAACAGGCGACGTGGTACTGTCGACAAGCATACCTGATCTATCGGCAGATGAGCATTGTCTATCGACAGCTACTGCTTTTCTTGTCTTTCAGTAGCTTGTTTGTTGCTGTCTTCACTGGCTATCGATACATGGCTTCTGGCCTGTCGACAGATGAGCACTTTATGTGTATTCCCAGTTCTTTAGCACTTTGGTTTTGTTGCTTGTCTTGTGCTTTCATTCACACCTACATGAAGGACATTCCAAGTAAGACATCATGAATGCATGGATGGTCATAGAGTGATTTTCATTTGTTCATATCTTCTCATGTCTTCACAATGTTCACAACATCAATTATGCCAATCATCAAAAATATTTAAGCATTCAAACACATTCAACCATCAAGTCAATCATCATACACATAATAACCCAACATTCTCCCATTTTTGATGATGACAAAAATTCAATTGATGTTCTCCCCCTTCTTGACAACATTCAAAAGATAACACATGCACAAATGGATATAAGAAAACAACTGTGATTTCATTGATACTTCTTGAAGTGCACACAGTAAAAAGTGTCCATGACAGTGCCAAGCAAAAAAAAGGAAATGAAAGATAGACAAGACTGACAAACTAAACCCAAACTTGGAAGGACTGAACTACATGACCCCACTATGCTCAACTGAACCCTAGACAAACTAAGCATCGTCATTCCGAGGATCAGTGGGATGACAGAATTCATGAAACTCAATAGTGAGGTTAGCAAGCTGCTGCTGGATTTGTGCTTGAGAATCGGCAAGAGTGTCCATCGGGGTGTTAAGCTGATCAAATTGTGCAGTAAAAAGCTGGGTCATCTGGGCCATCTGATCGGCCATGAACTCCTGAAGGTCTTGAGCTGGAGCCTGTGGAGCTGGTTCATCAGGAACATCTTTAGCATCACCCTGAACATCCATGGGCTCCGGATGAGAATCTGCATCACTATCCTCAGCATCTTCAGAATCTTCCTCTTCTTCCGGCTCTTGACCCTTGAGAGTCCGGGTGACTCTCCCAGCAACCATTTTGTATCCCATCCGATGGGCAGTGGTGATATCATAAGCATTGCGGGTTTTGAGAGAGACGAGCTCATCCGTAGTGAGTTGGATGCCAAGGAAGGACATAAGAGAAGTGATGGGGCAAGCATATGGCATTGACCTCTTAGGATTTTTGAAACATTGCTTGATGAGGTCAAGCATGAGATGTGGCAGATTTATCTGCTTGCGCTTGAGGAAGAAAAAGAAGGTGGACTTGTGAACCTCGATCACAAGCTCCCGACTGCCATCTTTGGAGCTATCAGAGTGGTGAAGATGTGGTGAATCATGCGTGGAGTGGGGAAAAGGTGTTAGCATTGAGTTTCACAACCTCCTTGGTTGAATCATAGGTTTGGATGGTAAGGAGGGTGAAATACTCCAAGTCATTGAGATGGGTGACAAGAATGTCAGCCCCGAAGTTGGGAATCTGGAAGGCATAACTCAGAAGGTTGGAAGTGATTTGGAATGTCGTACCTTTGACAGTGGTATAGACTTCCTGATGCACTGTCATCCCCATGTTGTTGAAGAACTCCATCATAGCAGTCGGGAAGTACTACTTGTGGGATCTGAGAAAGGAGGTTCAGCCCTGGGTGGCAAAAAGGGACTCCATGCCCTCGAACATGTCCTCTAGAGAGGGGAAATCCACATACCGTGGCTAGACGAACCTTTTGAAGACTCCCCGGATCTTGGTGAGTTGCAAATCTGGAGGAACGATGAGTTCTGGCAGGCGATCAGCCTGGTGCTTGCTCCGCCGCTCTGCGGGAGCCCTAGAACCTCCGTCGGCTTCGGACGAAGTGGGGCGTTTTCGAGAAGCACGAAGCTTCCTCCAAGATTACATGGGAGATGTAATGCATAGGAAGGAGATGAGCAATAGAAAAGTGGGAGACAGGAGGAAGACGACAAAGGAAGAGCAGAGAGACAGGTTGGAGAGAGCGGTTGTGGAACGAAGAGAGTTTTGGGGTTTAAAATGGAAGGGAGCACCTTTTGAGGGAAGGTGAGAGGGTGAAGGGTCGTGGGTTGCCATTTATACCTATTTAGGAATGATTTGAAATAGAAAGGGGCCCACAAAACCGGACAGAATGTGAACCGGTTGAACTCGGGAATGGTTCACATTTCCGTCTGTCGACAGGCGCAATGCATCTGTCGACAGATGCTGGGCAAAAGTGTTCCAGAACAAGATTTTGACAGAATTAGGTGGGGAATGAGTGTTCGAATTGGATTTTAAGGATGAGAACTAGTATACAGCCATTAAAAAGTGTCATACACACTAGCATTAAGGCATTTCAATTTATACAATGGTCATGAGATAATGTTCCGGAATCTAAAGTTGTAGCATGTAGAAGACACTTCACAAAAACATATGTGAATAATATAACCCCTTTGAATAAAACCATTGTAGAATTACGAATTTCTTAGTCGCAAGATGTTTAGATGATGATTGAAATTAATATTCAAATGGGCAATTGACAATAAACAAAGATGTAATCTTGATTAACATCATGGAGGCTTCACTCTATTACATGTGTTGAATGAATTTTCATTTTGAGGCGGGGTAAATAGTAATCAAGTTGACATGCACCTTTTGACATGAAGGTAGACATTTGTGATGCCCGTACCCTAGTTACTCAGTGTAAGTAACCATCATACCGTTGTGCAGAGATGACATGAGGACTTTTTGACGCGAAGATAGACATTTATGATGCCAGAGCCAGAGCAGGAGTAGGAGCGGAGTGAACGGCACCTCCATTAGGCAGTATCTTTTAGGTTCCTCTAGCCGTCGGAGGAACGAGGAGGAGGAGAGGTGCCAAGAGGATATGCCAAGTGCCCGGAGTGTAAGGGGTGGCGTGTTGAGCAACTATCCCCTAAGAAAATTATTTAAGACTTTAAATTATTTTAACATGGTGATTTTGCTATGTCAAAACCTTTTAAATACTTTCTACAAATCAAATCTACTTGAATATATCACAGAGAACATATTATGTACAATACTATATCAACACTATCTTGAAAATTTTCTAAGTCCACAGAATACACTATGTATCATACTATCTCTGACTGTGGACTCTGACTCTGAAATGTTGAGGTGTTGTAACCATCATTGTTCTGGACTAACTCTTTGAAAATCGAAGTACGAACTCCAACTCCTGAGAAGTCGAATCCTAGACTCCGACTTCAGAAAGTTGAAGTAAGGTATCGATTTATGAACACCACCTGAGAAGTCGAAGTCCCCACTCCGACTTCCAAAAGTCGAAGTCCACTCTCCGACTCCAGAAAGTCAAAACCTCTGTATTGTTCTCCAACTCCCAGGAAGTCGAAGAATTCACTCCGACTTCATGAAGTCGAATTCTATGGTCTCACTGCGACTTCTATAGAGTCGAATTTCAGTCTGTTTCTGACTCCGACTCCAGAGAGTCGAAGTACATCTCTTTCTGACTCCGACTTTCCTGAAAACTTCTATACTTCACTTTTTCTATGCAAATATTATTTTATAGTTTCATGAAATCTTGATTGTTTGGTATTTCATTTGCTTAAGGAGAACTTTTGCAGAACACATAGCACCTGCATATCATTCAGAATAATATCATGTCATTATTAAATGTATTCTGACATATAGGATATATTATACTCAAAACAGACAAAAAAATTATATGTGAAAATGTCTGAAATATTTATTCAAATTGGTATCTTGCTTTATGTCAGAAGTTCAGGTTTTTCTTTTCGTTCAGTAGATGTCTTGCAGTTAATGCCATCAGATGCATGGGGTATCTGACAGAGGATCACCTACCACTATCAGAACCTCACCTTACATTCTGATGCAATTGTCTGTCTGTATTTAATTGCACTGAACTTGTGTCTGTCCGAGGTTTCCATACTTTACATATATCTCTGACTCACCTATCTCAGAAAGTATGGAGGTATATTTTCTTTTGTCTTGTCCTTGTTGCAGAACATTTATTAGGCACGTTTTCAGCATGGAGCTTTCACAGAACATTAATTGAAGTTTAACTCCTAAGCTGTGAAGCTACAAGCATGGTCTGAAGCCGTTAGAAAGCTAAAAAGCTAAAGAACTAATGGATAACCAAATCTCATATGCATCCAAGGGATCAATGGTCACTCCTCAAATGGCTAGATGTCCAACGGATAGTTTCAAACGAAAACATCATCTGAAGCTTATATAGAAGCCGAAGTTTGAATAAGGGCACAACACCAAGTGTGTGAAACTAGCTAGCAACTCATTCAATTCACTCCTACCTTTTGCTAGAAAGAGCCTCAACAAGCCTTCTACTAAGCTGCAAGATATAGAGCTTCTACAGTCCGAAAATTTCGAAGCTCTCCTCTTCACAGAAGTCTTGTTTATGTTGGGTGGAATTTATGTAACTAGATACTTTTCTAGTTCACCCTCCTTGATTCAGAAAGGATTAGTGTTGTAATTTCTATTTGTATTCATTTCTGAACTATCTGTGTTTGCTCACTCTTCAGAGCAAACACACAAGTGTTTTTCAATTCTGTATGTGTAACCCGCAGGAGGTTTGTTCTTGTAGTGCCCCTCTTGTGAAGGGAAGACCTTGTTAAAGGTAGTCTTTGTACCCCTGTTGAGGGAAGACTTGCTTGGAAGCAAGTGGGATTGTAATACCTCTCAAGGGTGAGAGAAGGCCAAGTATTCTTGACAGTTAGTGAAATCTCAAGTGGTTTACTTGAGGACTGGACGTAGGACATCCATGTGGGAAGGGCTGAACCAGGATAAAATTTATTGTGCAATTGTGTGATTGTTTTCACCTATTTATACTTGAATCACACACTACACTTAACACTAACAATTCTATTTTAGTGTTGTATAATTTTAGATAAAATTTTTAAATGGTCAAGAAGTCCTATTCACCCCCCTCTAGGACATCATTAGTGCCATCTCGATCCAACATGGCGGTGACTTGCCACCTCCGCTAGAGAGGCGTGAGGGGTCCGGGGAGAGTGGTGGTGGACAGTGAGGAGTTTGTGAGCCACCTCCCCTCTTTATCTTGTACATGATGTTTATATTAAGTGGATCTTTTATTTTGTGCCAATGTTTAAGAATGTTGAATGGTTTGTAATTGACACGAGTGGGAAGTAAGATTTGAGAGAGAGAAAACTGTGTACATCGTTGTGCTGCTCAAAACATACTATCCCTGCACACTTAACAAAAATAAGTTAGAATTGCTCTTTGGCTCAGACCCTTTCATTAAGCTAGGATTGACTTTGTAGCAACCTTGATTTTTCGTAAAATAAAAAATTTAATAATATTAAAAATTAAGTCAATTGGAAATCAAAGAAAAAGAAATTAATTAAAACCCATTAAATGAAAAGAAGTAATGAACTTTGTTAAATGGACCCTCTAAAATTTATTGGGCCAAAATAGGAATTTTTAAAAAAGGAATAATAGGAAAATACCCTAAATTCGTAACTTAAATATTACCTAAATGGAAAAGGCGTATTAAAACATTAAAATAAGTAATTTGAGTTAGAATTGGACTCCTAACCCTACCCTAATAGGTTGGCCACGAATTTGCATCCCAACCTAACCCAATTAGGAGTTCGAAAGCTTGGAAGGAGGATAGAAATAGGAAATCTCGGAATTAAATAGGAGTTTGAGTTCTATTAGGAAATAGAAACCCAAGTAGCTTAAATACTCTCTAAACCCTCCATGGTCGGCGCTAACACGTTGCTCGGATTTTCTGGATTAGGAGTGGAGGCCAAGGAGCAGAGGAATTCGTGGGGAGAAGGCTGAACCAAGCTTCAACCCGAGTTCTTCAAGTTTTAACCCTAGAAGATCAAATGAGTCAAAGGTAGGCATTCTCACGAGCAAAACCTTATTAATTTCGTCTGTAGATTGTTCCATCCATCAAGAACAAAACTCCTCTTGTTTCATAATTTTCCATCGAGCCAATCTTTTCTTCTTGAGTTTGGAAGTTCTGCAAACATCATGACCCCGAACCCTCAACTTAAATCTAGATCTCCATGTATCCTCGACCCCATACCATAAAATTTTAACTGGAGATACTAATGGGCGTTAGGCATCTTTTGCCCCTGAAAGCCTTAATTTCCATCCAGTATGTTGCTCGAATTAAATCGTTTACCTGCACTGTACCATGTTCTGTGTTACTCATGCTTGATCTTGTTCAAAACCAGTCAAAACCATAATTGTTTCCAAATTCCTATTTATTGTAAGTACCCTCTCATGTCTAGATCAGTTTTCAAGTGATTTCACAATTTTTCATCCACTGTACAATTAGTTCTTAATTTCTGAATGAACATGTGTCAAAATAGGGCAACCTGGACTGCAATCCAAGGTGTTGTCCTTTTCCCGCTCGGACTCAGGCGCAGGACCTGGGAACGTGACGGCCCGATAGGCCGCATTCTCAGGTCCCGTCGTGACACATTTACTGTCGGTTTCTGAACGCGACAGGCCACCGCGTCGTGATCTAGCTCCCTGACCTGACCACCCTGTTGTGATCTTTGAACGGCCCTGTCACGTTCTGATTAGTCCCTGTCGCGACCCTTACAGGGGTACGTCACGATCTGGGGTTTTCGCATGAAAACCCATGATTTGTATACTCTAACTATCCACAGTGCATATACCCTTGTTAACAATCATACACGCAGTAAATATACCTATTATAAATTGAATGTATACTTAGTGATTTAAAAAACATGAACATGACCTCTTTCTATCTATGATTTCTTTTACACATGCACACACTTGAACCATCCATTATGGCTTAACTTGGCATGAAAAAATCTCATAATACATCTAGTAATTTATATCAATTATATAATTAAATTGCCACATTTTTAAATGAATTTGTCTTCATTTTCTTGCAATGTTTTAGGAATACCGTTGCTGATGCTCCACTGTTCTAGAATTCCTCTAAAACGTCGAGCACTTGTTTCTATGTACACACTTTCTCTTGACTTGGACGAACTCTCCGTCGGATACTCCTTTTGCCGAACTAGTGAATCCTTGTTCAAGGACTCCGTAAGTCTCCTCTGTCCATGGATTCCCACATGGTCGAAGAGCTGGTTGTACCCTAACACCTATGATACCCTTGGCGATCAACATGATCCAAACGGCTATTAGAAGTTCGCTCTTATCTTGAATCACGCCGGACCTCTGGACCTGTGCATAACAAGGCCAGTGGAAGGGTAGTGAATTCCACTTGACTGCCAACACCAATCACGCATGTTGTGCAACTGTTACCATCACCCGTTACTCGATGTTTTATGTGCAATGACCTGTAGTTCACATCTATAGTCGACTCGCTCATCTATTCACACTCTCTCTGCTATCTCGTCTATTCATCTAGTACTCTCATCTATTTCTTGGTACTCTCTATTGGCCATTGACTGATTGTCTAAAGATAAACAATATAACCAATGCCTGGTAATATATAAAGGGCCCGGTCTGGTCCTGGGATGTGTGCCCAAAAGTGCTATTTGCCCGCGGGAGTTAAATAACTAGAGTGTTTGGCATTAAACTTGAGTGCTATCTATCTCGACTATCTAAATGACAATCAAAAGTGCTATGCTATATATTCTCTCGTTGTCTATTGACAACAAAGTGCTATACTATACACGTTGTGCTCTTGCTATACTTTGTGCTATTTGTGCTATGTCCATCCTACTATTTGTGCTATACTCGATGCTTGTGCTATATTTGGAAACTTGTTACATGATATCGTGCTATCTTTTACACTACTTGACTCTCTCGCTCTATCATTAGTTACTCTGCATTTTAATACATTAATCATTTAAAGCCTGCTTGACCCTGAGATTTAAGTCCTACTGGGCGTTATCGCTCACCCTGCATTTTTGGTTATGTGTTCTTAGGTGAGACCGAGGAAGAGACTTACACTCAAGAGGATGGGAACGACCAAGAGTGAAGTCAAGCGTACCCTAGCGTCCTAGTAGTTGTTAGAATTTGAGTTTAGTCTTTTGCTTTTATTCAATGTAATTGGGTCCTATAAAATGGCTATGATATTAGTGGTTGTAACTAGACATTGGAAATTATTAATGAGATGCAATTGATTTAGTATTTATTCTTGTCCAATGATTTGATATCTAGTACTCACTCTGTACCCGTTTACTTGTAACTGCCTCACGTTCCGATATTCCGCGTCGGGGCGTGACAGTTTTGTGGTATCAGGGCCTAGGTTGTTCTTAAGTATAGGATGATTTAGGTTGACCATCCTCGACTAGAGTCAGTTATCCTACCTATGGGAGATGTGGTTAGAGCCATGGGTAAGTAGCTAAAATAAACTCACACACACATAAATTAAACTCCACATCAATATCCTAACAACAAATTATTTTGTAGGAACTTAAGCAACCAAGATGACTGCTGAACGTGCTCAAATGAGGGGCATGCAACAAACCATCCAAGTACTTACTCGAGCAATTATGCAAGCTACCCAAGGCGGTGGAAATCGTGGCAGTGCAGGCGAGCTGCATCGTAACTTCAGGAGTCTGAACCCACCTAGGTTCAGTGGATCCACGGATCCGGATGAGGCCGAGCACTGGCTAAAGGAGACGGAAAGAATTTTCTGTGTTATGCAATGTGCAGCGGGGGATAAGTTGCTACTAGCTACCTTCCAATTACAAAAGGACGCCCGCGGTTGGTAGGAGTCAGTAGAAGCGACCAGAGCTAATGGTCAATTTACTTGGGCCGAATTCAAGGAAGCCTTTAGCTCTAAGTATTTCTCCGAGCATGTCCAAGAGAAGAAGGCTGCGGAATTTGCTGCTCTTAAACAGAGGAGCTTGACTCTGGTCGAGTATGAAGCCCAGTTTTCAAGACTGGCACGTTATGCTGAACATCTGGTGAATACTGAAAGGATGAAGGCTAAGCACTTTGTCAACGGCCTTAGGCCACAATACATTATTCAACTGGCCCCACTCGACATCCAGACCTATGCCGAGATGTTAAAGAAAGCTCAACTACTAGAGGATGCTACGAACTTCACTGACCATATCAAAGGGAAGTTCGTGAAGAAGGAAATGACGTTTGGTCCATCATCTGCTAAGCCGACCAATGGTAAGAAGCGTCCCTTCAACATCACGGAGGGACCTAGCCAAGAAAGGAAAATCAAAGCTATTGTCCCCATTACTCCAGCAAAAAGCAACTGCAAACACTGTGACAAGCCAGGTCATACAACAGATGAATGCTAGAGGAAAGTCGGTGCATGTCTGTGCTGTGGAAGCCGCGAGCACCGCATCCTCGAGTGCCCGCTGCTGAAGGAAAATGTGCCTAAGAAACAGGGCAGACTGCAAGCCCTGCATGATGAAGAGCCCACTGAGGAAGGTGGCGTGGTAGAAGGTACCCTAAAAGTTTTCTCCTTATCAGCATTTGTTTTATTTGATACTGGAGCAACACATTCATTCATATATCAAAACTTTGCTGATACTCTGAATACTAAACCTATATCCATGGGATGTGAATTTTCTGTCACAACACCACTGGGAGAAAAGGAGAAATTGAACAAATACTTCCCATCTGCCGATGTAATGATCGGAGACCATAACCTAAAGGCCGACCTGGTGTGCATGCCCATGGAAGGCTATGATGTCATTTTGGGAGCCGACTGGTTGTCCACTTATGGGGCGAGTGTCGACTGTAAGAAAGGGAAAGTTACCTTTAGTGATTTTCCTAAGCTGTCATTCATTGGGATTAGACATAAGAGATAGATTTCTCTAGTCTCTGCCATAAGGGCCTACAACATGATAAGGAAAGGTTGCATTACTTTCCTTGCGGTCGTAGTAGTTGAAAAGAAGGGTTCTAAGATAGAAGACATACACATAGTCCAGGACTACCCCGAGGTGTTTCCTAAAGACCTGGCAGGGATTCCCCCGGAATGTGATGTCAACTTCGCCATAGAGTTGATCGCTGGAGCTATCCCGGTGTCACGACAATCGTACTAGATGTCACCTGCCGAGCTAAAGGAATTGAAGGCGCAACTGATGGAGCTATTAGAGAAGGGGTTCATCAGACCAAGTACTTCCTCTATGGGGAGCACCTGTGCTATTCGTTAAGAGAAAAGATGGATCGATGAGGCTATGCATCGACTATTGTCAACTCAATCAGCTCACCATCAAGAACAAGTGCCAATTGCCCAAGGTCAATGAACTTTTCGACCAGATAACCGGAGCTCAATGTTTCTCTAAGATCGATCTTCTATCTAGCTATCACCAAATGTGGATCAAGGATGACGATATCTTCAAAATGGTTTCAGGAGCAGGTATGGACACTATGAATTCGTCGTTATACATTTTGGTCTAACCAATGTTCCTGGAGCCTTTATGCAACTCATGAACATCATATATCAGCCATACCTTGACAAGTTCGTGGTCCTCTTCATCGATGATATCCTTATATATTAAAGACCAAAGAAGAACATGAAGAACATCTGAAGGTAGCACTGTAAGTCTTGCGAGACAACAAACTATACGCAAAGCTAAGCAACTGTGAATTCTAGCTCGAAGAAGTGTCCTTCTTGGGTCATGTCATCTCAAAGGACGGTATCTCCATTGATCCCTCCAAAGTCGAAGCTGTACTCAATTGGGAGAGACCAACCAATGTCACAAAAATTAGAAGCTTCTTAGGACTGGCTGGCTACTACAGGCGGTTCATAAAGGACTTCTCAAATATCGTCGTTCCTCTCACACGTCTGACACGAAAGGAGAATCCCTACTCCTAGAGTAAAGAGTGTGAGAAGAGTTTTAAGACTCTAAAAGACGGTCTTACCTCAGCACCTATTCTCGCTCTTCCAATAGAGGGAGAAAAAGGTTTCTCTGTCTATACCGATGCCTCAGGAATTGGACTAGGTTGTGTATTGATGCAAAAGGAGAAGGTCATTGCCTATACTTCAAGACAACTGAAGACGCATGAGGTCAACTACCCTGTGCATGATTTAGAGTTGGCTGCCGTGGTTTTCGCCTTAAAGATCTGGAGACATTATTTGTATGGAGAGCAATTCACTGTCTACTCAGATCACAAGAGCTTGAAGTATTTATTCTCCCAGAAGGAACTCAGCATGAGACAGAGAAGATGGCTAGAATACCTAAAAGATTTCGACTTCAACATCCAATACCATCCAGGCAAGGGAAACACCATGGCTGATGCTCTTAGTAGAAAGCCAATGGCATCTATATTGAGTCTAGTTCTTGGTGAGATGCAACTACTAGAACAATTCGCAAGGCTAGACTTGAATATTGAACATAGGGATGATCTAGTCTTGGTCGCCAATATCAAGATTCAATCTGACATGCTGGAAGAGATCAAAGCCCAACAAGATAGCGATCCATTCTTGGTTTGCATCAAGGAAACCTTCGCAGAAAGATCTGACTTTGCTATGACTGAGGATGGAAGGCTTGTATTTCAAAGGAGGATATGCGTCCCCGACAATGAAGAATTGAAGAGGAAATTAATGGATGAAGCTCACAAGACGAAGTACACTATTCATCCTAGAGGTACCAAAATGTATCAAGACATGAAAAGAACGTTTTGGTGGCTGAACATGAAGACAGAGGTAGCCGAACATGCTTCTCATTACCTTACTTGTCAACAAGTAAAGGTGGAACACATGCGCCCTGCTGGCGTGCTTAGACCACTAGATATTCCGGAGTAGAATTGGGAAATTGTTGGCATGGATTTCATCATGGGTTTACCCAAGACTCGTGGTGGACTCGACGCCATATGGGTCATTGTCGACCGATTAACCAAATCCGCTCATTTTCTCACTATAAAGAGTAAGTGGTCGATAGAGGTACTAGCTGCCTTATATGTCAAGGAGATAGTGAGACTGCAAGGAGTTCCATCATCTATTGTCTCGGATCGAGATCCGAGATTTATGTCCCACTTTTGGAAATGACTACAAAGTGCACTTGGTACTATGCTCAACTTTAGTACCACATTCCACCCACAAACTGATGGGCAGACTGAGAGAACCAACCAAATTGTTGAAGACATGTTGAGAGCCTGCACCATAGACTTCCAAGGTTATTGGAACGAGCACCTATCCCTAATTGAGTTCGCCTATGACAACAGTTACCAGGCGAGTATTAAGATGGCACCGTTCGAAGCACTATATGGCAGAAACATGTAGATCTCCTGCATGTTGGAACGAGGTTGGAGAACAGCAACGGCTAGGCCCAGACATGGTGCAAAATAGAAAAAAGGGACATTCAGGTGATTAGAGACCGACTCAAGATTGCTCAGTCCAGACAGAAGAGCTATGCTGACAAGAGAAGGTGAGATTTAGAATTTCAAATCGGTGATTATGTACTCTTAAAGGTATCACCTACTCGTGGCATCCAAAGATTTAGTGTAAAAGGGAAGATTAGTCCTAGATTCATCGGTCCTTTTGAAGTGCTCAAAAGGGTTGGTGAGGTCACATACTGATTGGCGTTGCCACCAAACTTGGCATGCGTACACAATGTGTTCCATGTCTCAATGTTTAGGAAATACGTATATGATCCTACGCACATCATTCGCCATGAGAAGTTGGTGCTGAACAAGGATATGACATACGAGGAGAAGCCAGTCAAGATACTAGAATGGAAGGTGCAGCAACTCAGAAACCATCCCATCCATGTGGTTAAGGTTCTGTGGAATAACCGTGGAGTGGAAGAAGCCACCTAGGAACCTGAAGGAATCATCAGACAAAACTACCCCGATCTTTTCGGTAAGACATTCTCTCCACTATGATCATATGAATTTGGGGACCAAATTATTTTAAGAGGGGGAGGATGTAGCTACTTGGATTTTTTGAAAAATAAAAATTCAACAATATTTAAAATTAAGTCAATTTGAAAATCGAAGAAAAGATAATTAATTAAAACCCATTGAAGTAATGGGCGTTGTTAAATGGACCCTCTAAAATTTATTGGGCCAAAATAAGAATTTTTAAAAGAGGAATAATATGAAAATACCCTAAATTCGTAACTTAAATATTACCTAAATAGAGAAGGCGTATTAAAATATTAAAATAAGTAATTTGAGTTGGAATTGGACTCCTAACCCTACCCTAATAGGTTGGCCACAAATTTGCATCCCAACCTAACCCAATTAGAAGTTGGAAAGCTTGGAAGGAGGATAGAAAAAGGAAATCTTGGAATTAAATAGGAGTTTGAGTTCTATTAGGAAATAGAAACTCAAGTAGCTTAAATACTCTCTAAACCCTCCATGGCCCACCCTAACACGTTGGTGGGGTTTGCTGGACGAGGAGAGGAGGCCAAGGAGCAGAGGAATTCGTGGGGAGAAGGCTGGACCAAGCTTCAACCCGAGTTCTTCATGTTCTAACCCAAGAAGATCAAAGGAGTCAAAGGTCGGCATTCTCACGAGCAAAACCTAATTAATTTCGTCTGTAGATTGTTCCATCCATCAGGAACAAAACCCCTCTTGTTTCATAATTTTCCATCGAGCCAATCTTTTCTTCTTGAGTTTGGAAGTTCTGCAAACATCATGACCCCGAACCAAGTAGCTTAAATACTCTGGCAAACTAGATGCGGCGTGTGCGATAACTGAGTTAGAGTCATCGTTGTGCCAGGCTTTTGTAGCTCAGTTGTCCATTAGGTCATCGGTGTTGGATGAGGTGATCGAGTAGCAAAAAGCCGACCCTAAACTCTAAGAGTTAGTGGGCAAGGCAGGCATTGCTCGTGATGAGGATGGCATGATTAGATTCCATCACCGTGTTTATGTTCCAGACATCGTGGATGTCCGTGAGCATGTTTTAGCAGAAGCTCATAGGTCTAGATTCTCCGTTCATCCGGGTAACACTAAGATGTACCAGGATTTAAAGAGATCTTTTTGGTGGTCTAGCATGAAGAAGGATGTAGCGGAGTATGTGTCTAGATGTCTAGTTTGCCAGCAAGTGAAGGCCGAGCGGCAGCGACCATCTGGTCTTATGCAGAACATGGAGATCCCAATATGGAAGTGGGAGGCTGTCACTATGGATTTTGTTACGGGTTTGCCTCGATCTAGACAGGGTAATGACTCGATTTGGGTAGTGGTAGATAGATTCTCTAAGACTTCGCATTTCTTGCCCATGAAGAAGAAGCAGTCAGTAGAGAGTTTAGCTAGATTGTATATTAGTAGCATTATTAGATTGCATGGTGTCCCGAAGTCGATCATTTCGGATCGAGATCCGCGATTTACTTCGAGATTATGGAAGGGTCTTCAGGATGCGTTAGGTTTGGAGTTGATGCTTAGTTCGGCTTTTCATCCCCAAACAGATGGACAGTCCGAGAGGAATATCCAGACGCTCGAGGATATGTTGAGGGTGTGTGTGCTGGATTGGAAAGATGATTGGGAGCGCCATTTACCTCTTGTGGAGTTCGCATATAACAACTATTTTTATTCGAGTATTGGTATGCCTCCATTTGAGGCGTTGTATGGTAGGCCTTGCAGATCTCCTTTATGTTGGGAGGAGATCGGTGATGGGCAGCTGATTGGTCCGGAGTTAGTTCAAGAGACTTTGGATAGGGTCCAGCTGATTAGGAAGATGCTTGTTGCGGCATAGGATAGGCAGATAAGTTATGCCGACAACAGGAGGAAGGATTTGGAGTTCGAGGTAGGTGAGCATGTCTTTTTAAAGATTTTGCCTACTCGTGGTGTTGTTAAATTTGGCAGGCATGGTAAGTTAAGTCCTAGATTCATTGGCCCGTATGAGATTCTCAGACGATTGGGCAACGTGGCATATGAGCTAGCTTTACCCCCAACGTTAGCTAGTGTTCATCCTGTTTTCCACGTATCTATACTCAGAAGGTATGTTAGAGATCCATCTCATATTATTAGTCACGAGCCAGTAGAGATCCAGCCAGATCTTTCTTATGTGGAGCAACCAGTAGCTATTCTTGACCGGAAGTTTCAACATCTTCGAAACAAGAGCATTGCATCGGTGAAAGTTTTATGGCGCAACTTCTCGCGAGAGGAGGCTACTTGAGAGCTTAAGGATGCAATGAAGAAGAAGTATCCTCAGTTGTTTGAGTAGTGTCAGTCTAAGTTCGGGGACAAAGTTTTCTTTAAGGGGGAGAGGGTGTATGGCCCTTGATTTTATCTTGAGTGTTTGCTTATGTATATATGTGTATACGAGTATATACTATTGATGTATGGACTATTATGCATAGTATTTTTTTTGTGTGAATTGCATGAATTAGTGCTGATGTAATGTATGCATGGTATATATGTATATATCTATATGTGTGTGGTGTATATAGTTTCTGCAGTGTTAAGTCTGTTCTATCGACCAGTAGGCGTCAACATGAGTTGACGTTTATTGGAGTCAGCGGCCACATTGATGGACGCCAACTCTGTATTGGCGGCAAGAGATGTTGACGTTTATTTTCCAGATCTGTTGCGATCTCAGATCCGGAAACGCCTTCGGAAATGTCGCCCTCTGATTTGGAAACCGTTCCCCAACGGTAACCTAGCCTAACCCTTATGCGTATCTGACCCCCAACCCTTTATATTGTCCAGTTTTCGGCCAAGTCTGTCCTTTTGTCTCTTGGGTCAAAATAAAAAAAAACCTAGAATTTCTGTGCGAAAACCTATTTTGGAACTCTTCGATCCGGCTACTGGAGGCTTCATCCGGCGATCTGCATCGACTGGAGAGGACTCTGAACATCCGGGAACGACTTCCCCACGCTGGTGTGCAGTGAAGATCAATAGGGAACCCGGATAAAGAAGGATTTGAAGGCTCTTTGACTCCGGCCGAGGAGAGCTTCTTCAACTCAAAACATCGATTGGGGATTTTATCCAAGGCAAGTAACCCATCCACATCATCCCTACATGTGTCTAGTATGTCCCAGGAATTTTAGGATTTTAATTCGAGTCTTGGAACCCCCCATTCAGTCGATCTTTTGCATTCAGTCTGTGTTCTGCACAGACAGGAACTTAACGGCAGGATCTATTGAAGTTAAGATCTAAACGTGGCGGCGGCCTTTGTTGTCGTTAACTTGGTAGGCGGGCACCCCTTGCCGTTTAGTTCTTCAGGCAGAAACAATGTTGTCTGCTGCCCTATAAAAACTATTTTCTCAAAATTTTCTACGCATGAGGATATAAGATAAACTTTATATGATATGTAAAAATCTATGTGGAAGCATGTTGTGGATTGTTATGAATTTATGTGGATTCCCACATTATTAGAATTATCAGAAATGTGTAGTTGACAGGTTTTAATCTTGTAAAAATCTCGATTATGCAAATCTGTGTGGAATTTAACAGTCATGAAATTTTTCTACATCAGTTAAGGGTTTCAGTTCACTCTGTATAAAATTTGGAATTTTATGATATCTGTGTAAATTATTATAATTTCTGAATGGTAAAACAAGGAGCATGCTAATTTAGTATAGAAATTCCAATAAATGGTATGAAAGTAGATAAATTCCTGAAAATTAGCATATGTTCAGTACTGTCAGTATGCATGTGTAGCATGAACTATAGGTCTGAATGATAACAACTATGTAAATTGGGCTATTTTAACCAGAGATAATATCACTGTTTGAATTTTATTAAATAGTGGATATTTTAGAAAATTATGAAACTTCGTATATGTGATATGTGAACAATAAACGACTTGTAGTTCAATTTTCACGTTGATTGAATAACAGTAGGTACTGATTACAATATTTTCATCATGAAAAGGGTATGGTTTAGTGTAATTAAAAATGATTAATGTAATTACAGCATGATATGAATCAATTAGTAGTTGTGACTGATTTAGTTTTATTAACAGTAGTACCATGATAGGGAACCTGATCCATGTGCATGAATGTGAAAATGAGAATAATGGGTTAAAATGGTGTGAAATTGTGTGTGTGTTTAAATGGAAAATGTGTAAATGTGCCAATGGGTGACACTGCTACCTTAGAGGGTTGTGGAACTGTACTGTGGTAAAGTCCCCACGGGAAGGTTCATAGTGTGTGTTGTCCGAAGGGCATTGGGATTAAATCCTGGAGGCGAACAAGTATCACTAGTTAGGGTGGAGAGTGCTTCTCCCGGTTTTGCGCAGTAACTAAGATTTATCACTGGAATGCCCAGGTGATAGATATGTGTTGTGATTAGTGTGTGTCCTTCTAATGGTGGTTTGGGCTATGTGTCACGGCATTTAAATAATGTGAAATTGTGTTTATGGGAATATGCATGTGAAAACTGTGAAATTGTGTAAATGATTATATGTTAATATGAACTCTTGTGATAGCATGTGAAATGATAACTTCTTAAATGAATATGTTATGTACATAGCAAAACAACAAGCTTTTCATGTGTATAAATGTGTTATTCATGTGAATATGATTATAGAATCCATGCTAGAATTGTCTCTTTCTTTATGTGTACAAACTCCATGTTTAAGATGACAAATGTTAACATGTGAATATATAAATGTAGTTAAATGAAACTTAGTTTAACATATTGATAAATGTGTAGAGCGCATGTGATAGGCCTTAAGTTATTGAACACTTTGTACTAAACAATTTCCATGTGTAACATGTGTAGAAATCATGTTTAGGTTCTATTTGCATAAATAGCTAAATCCATGCTTATATGTGACTGTAAGGTATGAGAATGTGAATGTTAGGTGATACATGTAAGTTTAATGTGTTTAGAGTTACTTGTTGAGTTCATTTGAACTCACTCTTGCTTCGGCATACAGGTGCAGAGATTTCTACTTCTTCGAGGAGATCGTTAGGAGTGACTCGGAGCGGGAGTAGGAGACCTTATTTTGGACTTGACGTTGTACTTTTATTTTCATAAGTATGTAATAAGAGTAGACTTGCTCTACCTTTGGGATGTGTACTTATTTAGTGGAAAGTTATGGACAATGTCTTTATTTCACTTCTCAGTTATGAAATGTTTAAATTTTTTTCTTCTATATTTATGGACTGTGAATAGAATGTGGATGATGGAATAAGAAGTTACATTTGGCTATTTCTTTTCCACTGTTATGTGAATGTATTTGTGTATATTTCAGCCTATCGTATAACTGTTGGGTAAATGTCCCACTATAGCGGCGTTCATTATATCGATGTGGGTTGGTATAACCATACCGTATAAGGAGGGTCGTTACAGAGATTGGTATCAGAGCCTACAAGTTGAAATTGTACATAAATATATACATACCATCATCTTCATTGTATGCTAAGTCTGTGTAGATTGTCCACATAGATAAGTAAATAGTTAGAAATTAGATAGTCTAGTTCTAAATTGTGATTAAATCATTTTGCAGGGTATGGCTTCGCGTGGTAGGCGTGGTGTCCCTGCTCGTGAAAGTGAGCAGAGGAGAGATGAGCCTCGGCGTGAGGATCAGGGTGAGCAGCAGGCCCCAGCACCCCAGGGTCCTGTGCTTCCCCCACCGCCACCAGTAGACTATGGAGTGTTCATGCAGGGTTTAGTGCAGGCCATGCAGACGCAGGCCCACACCCAGGCTGCAATCCAGGCACAACTGGAGGCTCAGCAGGCTCAGGTTAGAACGATAGATAAAGTAGTCTATTTTACTTGACGATCTGTTTATCATGTTGCTGTGCTATATGTGTTGCTTATGTTGTTTGTTGTAGCAGGCTCAGGTGCTAGCTCCCCAGGCTGACCATGGTGGACCCTGCATAATGGAACGGTTCAAGAGGATGTCGCCACCCTCTTTTAAGGGGGAGAGCGACCCGTTACTTGCTGAGAGCTAGATGAGGGAGATCGAAAAGATCTTCTGGGCAATTAGGTGCGCTGAGGATGACAAGGTCACTTAAGCCACCTATATGCTGCAGGTATGTGTAATTTAATTCGGTGGTTATTTCATTAAGTATAGATTATGTTGGTTAGTCCTTATGGATGGTTTGGCAGGAGCGAGCCGACGTGTGGTGGTCCTCGTTGTTACGTACTCGGTTCGAGGATGGTGCTGTGGAGGTTGGTTGGGATGAGTTCGTGAGGCTCTTCCGAGCCAAGTTTGTTCCAGAGCACATCCAAGACAAGATGGAGCAGGAGTTCCTCTCTTTGACTCAGGGCTCCATGACCGTACTGGAGTACGAGGCCAGGTTTGCTGAGCTATCGAAGTATGCCCCTCATATTGTAGCTGATGAACGCAGGAAGGCGAAGAAATTCGTGATGGGTCTGAGGCCATCGCTGAGGACGAGGTTGGTGGCTTTCGACCATCGTACCCTCGAGCAGGCGCTTAGCGCGGCGTGTCGGCAGGAGGGAGAGATGGAGCAGTACCTGGAGGAGAAGAAGGCTTCTCAGAAGAGGCCCGCGGCCTTTCCAGAGGCAGGATAGGAAGAAGGCGACTTTTCAGTCACCGCAGCGTCCCGTGGCATTGGGAAGCAGTCAGGTACTTCTCAGCATTCCCCTAGTGGCCAGAAGGAGTGTCCTCATTGCGGGAGGGCACATGGTGGTACAGAATGTTGGAAGTTGGCGGGGAAGTGCTTGAAGTGCGGGAGCAGTAAGCATAGGATCAAGGATTGCCCCAGACTGCAGCAGGGAGGCCAGCGTGGAGCGGCACCAACCCCAGCAGCAGCAGCAGCACGCCAGCGACAAGACGACCAGGGAGACCTCGAGCCCCAGCTCGAGTGTTTGCGTTAGCTCGTGAGGACGCCGAGCAGGCGGATCATGTCACCAAAGGTACGATTTTGTTCTTAGGTGTGCATGCTCGGGTTTTGTTCGATACGGGTGCTACCCACTCGTTCATTTCCGAGCATTTTGCTAGGCAGTTAGCCTTAGAGTCAGGAATAGAGTCTGAGGAGTTAGAAGTCCCTTTGTCTGTGCACACACATGCAGGTACGGTATCGACTAAGAAGTGTATTCCGTCTTTACTAGTGTGCATTGAGGATAGAGTCCTAGAAGGGTGTTTCTTCTTGCTAAAGATGAAGGACTACGATGCTATTCTTGGTCTGGATTGGCAAGAGGAGCACTATGCGTTAGTAGATTGTCGTGGGAAGAAGATCGTTTTCCGCATTCCTGGTGAAGATGAATTTTCTCATCCTTTGCCAAGAAACTTGGCAGGGAAGTTTGTCATCTCTGCCATGAGGGCGATGAGAATGGTGAACAAGGGTTGTGACTCTTTCTTGCCAGCGTGGTATTAGTACCCAAGGCTGATGAGTCTCTTACTCTTGCGGAGATCGATGTAGTGCGAGAATTTCCTGATGATTTATCTGATTGCCACCGGCTAGAGAGATAGAGTTCACCCTAGAGTTGCTTCTCAACACCTCTCCTATCTCGAAGGCACCTTATCGGATGGCACCTGCGGTATTAGTTGAGCTAAGGAAGCAGTTGCAGGATTTGTTAGATAAGGGTTTATTCGTCCTAGCGTTTCCCCTTGGGGTGCACCTATCTTATTTGTGAAGAAGAAGGATGGTCACTTAGGTTATGCATGATTATAGGAAGCTAAACCAAGTGACGGTGAAGAACAGGTATCCCTTACCTCGGATTGATGATTTGTTTGACCAACTGCAAGATGCATCAGTCTTTTCTAAGATTGATTTGCGGTCTGGTTATCATTAGTTGAGGATTAGGAGTGAAGATGTGTCCAAGACGGCTTTTAGAACCCGTTATGGACATTATGAGTTTTTGGTCCTTCCTTTTGGTCTGACCAACGCCCTTGCAGCGTTCATGGATCTCATGAACAGGGTGTTAGACCATATCTAGATAGTTTCGTCATAGTTTTTATTGATGACGTGTTGGTCTACTCTCCGAATGAGGCCACACATCGTCAGCATTTGAGGGTAGTACTAGAGGTTCTCCGTGAGCACAAGCTGTATGCAAAATTCAGCAAGTGCGATTTTTGGTTACACGAGGTTCATTTCCTTGGGCATGTTATCTCCGGAGCTGGTGTAGCAGTGGATCCAGTGAAAGTCCAGGCTGTTATGGATTGGGAGATTCCCAAGCCTCCTTCGAAGATTCGGAGTTTCTTGGTTTGGCGGGTTATTATCGGCGATTTATTGAGGGATTTTCATCCATCGCCGCCCCATTGACTCAGCTGACCAGGAAGGGAGTGAAGTTTGTTTGGTCCGAGGAGTGTGAGAGTAGTTTTCAGTTATTAAAGACTAAGCTCACTTCGGCTCCTGTGTTAGTTTTGCCGAGCGGTGTAAAGGGTTTTGCTATCTACACGGATGCATCTCGGGTTGGCCTTGGCTGTGTATTGATGCAGCAAGGAAGGGTAGTAGCATATGCTTCTCGTCAATTGAAGGAGCATGATCGAAACTATCCGACTCATGATTTGGAACTTGCGGCAGTGGTTCATGCACTGAAGATCTGGAGGCACTATCTTTATGGTGTTACATTTGAGGTGTTCACTGACCACAAGAGCCTAAAGTATCTTTTCTCCCAAAAGGAATTAAACCTTAGGCAAAGAAGATGGATTGAGTTCCTGAAGGACTATGACTTCGACCTCCAGTATCATCCTGGAAAGGCGAATGTTGTAACAGATGCCCTTAGTAGGAAGAGGTCATCGCTCCAGCAGGATTGGAAGATGTTGAAGGATGCGGCGTGTGCGATAACTGAGTTAGAGTCATCGTTGTGCCAGGCTTTTGTAGCTCAGTTGTCCGTTAGGTCATCGGTGTTGGATGAGATGATCGAGTAGCAAAAAGCCGACCCTAAACTCTAAGAGTTAGTGGGCAAGGCAGGCATTGCTCGTGATGAGGATGGCGTGATTAGATTCCATCACCATGTTTGTGTTCCAAACATCGTGGATGTCCGTGAGTATGTTTTAGCAGAAGCTCATAGGTCTAGATTCTCCATTCATCCGGTAACACTAAGATGTACCAGGATTTAAAGAGATCTTTTGGTGGTCTGGCATGAAGAAGATGTAGCGGAGTATGTGTCTAGATGTCTAGTTTGCCAGCAAGTGAAGGCCGAGCGGCAGCGACCATCTGGTCTTATGCAGAAGATGGAGATCCCAGTATGGAAGTGGGAGGCTGTCACTATGGATTTTGTTACGGGTTTGCCTCGATCTAGACGGGGTAATGACTCGATTTGGGTAGGGTAGATAGATTCTCTAAGACTTCGCATTTCTTCCCATGAAGAAGAAGCAGTCAGTAGAGAGTTTAGCTAGATTGTATATTAGTGGCATTATTAGATTGCATGGTGTCCCGAAGTCGATCATTTCGGATCGAGATCCGCGGTTTACTTCGAGATTATGGAAGGGTCTTCAGGATGCGTTAGGTTCGGAGTTGAAGTTAGTTCGGATTTTCATCCCCAGACAGATGGACAGTCCGAGAGGACTATCCAGACGCTCGAGGATATGTTGAGGGCGTGTGTGCTGGATTGGAAGGATGATTGGGAGCGCCATTTACCTCTTGTGGAGTTCGCATATAACAACAGTTTTCATGCGAGTATTGGTATGGCTCCATTTGAGGCGTTGTATGGTAGGCCTTGTAGATCTCCTTTATGTTGGGAGGAGACCGGTGATGGGCAGCTGATTGGTCCAGAGTTAGTCCAAGGAGACTTCGGATAAGGACCAGCTGATTAGGAAGAGACTTGTTGCGGCACAGGATAGGCAGAAGCGTTATGCCGACAACAGGAGGAAGGATTTGGAGTTCGAGGTAGGTGAGCATGTCTTTTTAAAGATTTCCCTACTCGTAGTGTAGTTAGATTTGGCAGGCATGGTAAGTTAAGTCCTAGATTCATTGGCCCGTATGAGATTCTCAGACGATTGGGCAACGTGGCATATGAGCTAGCTTTACCCCCAACGTTAGCTAGTGTTCATCTGTTTTCCACGTATCTATGCTCAGAGGTATGTATAGATCTATCTCATATTATTAGTCACGAGCCAGTAGAGATCCAGCCAGATCTTTCTTATGTGGAGCAACCAATAGGTATTCTTGACCAGAAGGTTCAACATCTCCGGAACAATAGCATTGCGTCGGTGAAAGTTTTATGGCGCAACTTCTCGCGAGAGGAGGCTACTTGGGAGCTTGAGGATGCAATGAAGAAGAAGTATCCTCAGTTGTTGAGTAGTGTCAGTCTAACTTCGGGGACGAAGTTTTCTTTAAGGGGGAGAGGGTGTAAGGCCCTTGATTTTTATCTTGAGTGTTTGCTTATGTATATGTGTATACGAGTATATACTATTGATGTATGGACTATTATGCATAGTATTTATTTGTGTGAATTGCATGAATTAGTGCTGATGTAATGTATGCATGGTTATATGTATATATCTATGTGGTGTGGTGTATATAGTTTCTGCAGTCTTAAGTCTGTTCTGTCGACCAGTAGGCGTCAACATGAGTTGACGTTTAATGGGAGTCAGCGGCCACATCGATGGACGCCAACTCTGTATTGGCGGCCAGAGATGTTGACATTTATTTTCCAGATCTGTTGCGATCTCAGATCCGGAAACGCCTTCGAAATGTCGCCCTCTGATTTGGAAACTGTTCCCCAACGGTAACCTAGCCTAACCCTTATGCGTATCTGACCCCCAACCCTTTATATTGTCCAGTTTCGGCCAAGTTTGTCTTGTCCTTTTGACTCTTGGGTAAAAAACCTAGACTTTTGTGCGAAAACCTATTTTGGAACTCTTCGATCCGGCTACTGGAGGCTTCATCCGGCGATCTGCATCGACTGGAGAGGACTCTGAACATCCGGGAACGACTTCCCCACGCTGGTGTGCAGTGAAGATCAACAGGGAACCCGGATAAAGAAGGATTTGAAGGCTCTTTGGCTCAGGCCGAGGAGAGCTTCTTCAACTCAAAACATCGATTGGGGATTTTATCCAAGGCAAGTAACCCATCCACATCATCCCTACATGTGTCTAGTATGTCCCAGGAATTTATGATTTTAATTCGAGTCCTGGAACCCCCCATTCAGTCGATCTTTGCGTTCAGTCTGTGTTCTGCACAGACATGAACTTAACGGCAGGATCTATTGCCGTTAAGATCTGAACTTGGCGGGGGCCCTGTGTTGCTGTTTAACTTGGTAGGTCAGGCAGAAACAATGTGTCTGCTGCCCTATAAAAACTATTTTCTCGAAAATTTTTGCGCATGAGGATATAAGATAAACTTTATATGATAGTAAATATCTGTGTGGAAGCATGTTGTGGATTGTTATGAATTTCTGTGGATTTCCCACATTATTAGAATTATCAGAAATGTCTAGTTGACAGGTTTTAATCTTGTAAAAATCTCGATTATGCAAATTGTGTGGAATTTAACAGTCATGAATTTTTTATATCAGTTAAGGGTTTCAGTTCACGCTGTATAAAATTTGGAATTTTATGATATCTGTGTAAATTATTAAAATTTCTGAATGGTAAAACAAGGAGCATGCTGATTTAGTATAGAAATTCCAATAAATGGTATGAAAGTAGATAAATTCCTGAAATTAGCATATGTTCAGTACTATCAGTATGCATGTGTAGCATGAACTATAGGTCTGAATGATAACAACTATGTAAATTGGGCTATTTTAACTGAGATAATATCACTGTTTGAATTTTATTAAATAGTGGATATTTCAGAAAATTTTGAAACTTCGTATATGTGATATGTGAACAGTAAACGACTGTGGTTAAATTTTCATTCATTGGATAACAGTAGGTACTGATTACAATATTTTCATCATGAAAAGGGTATGGTTTAGTGTAATTAAAAATGATTATGTAATTACAACATGATATGAATCAAATAGTAGTTGTGACTGATTTAGTTTATTAACGTAGTACCATGATAGGGAACCTGAACCATGTGCATGAATGTGAAAATGAGAATAACGGTTAAAATGGTGTGAAATTGTGTGTGTGTTTAAATGGAAAATGTGTAAATGTGCCAATGGGTGACACTGCTACCTTAGAGGGCTGTGGAACTGTACTGTGGTAAAGTCCCCACGGGAAGGTTCATAGTGTGTGATGTCCCACGGGCATTGGGATTAAATCCTGGAGGCGAACAAGTATCGCTGGTTAGGGTGGAGAGTGCTTCTCCCGGTTCTGCGCAGTAACTAAGATTTATCACTGGAATGCCCGGTGATAGATATGTGTTGTGATTAGTGTGTGTCCTTCTAATGGTGGTTTGGGCTATGTGTCACGGCATTTAAATAATGTGAAATTGTGTTTAAGGGAATATGCATGTGAAAACTGTGAAATTGTGTAAATGATTATATGTTAATATGAACTCTTGTGATAGCATGTGAAATGATAACTTCTAATGAATATGTTATGTACATAGCAAAACAGCAAGCTTTTCATGTGTATAAATGTGTTATTCAGTGAATATGATTATAGAATCCATGCTAGAATTGTCTCTTTCTTTATGTGTACAAACTCATGTTTAAGATGACAAATGTTAACATGTGATATATAAATGTAGTTAAATGAAACTTAGTTTAACATATTGATAAATGTGTAGAGAGCATGTGATAGGCTTAAGTTATTGAACACTTTGTACTAAAAATTTCCATGTGTAACATGTGTAGAAATCATGTTTAGGTTCTATTTGCATAAATAGCTAAATCCATGCTTATATGTGTGTGTGTGGTATGAGAATGTGAATGTTAGGTGATCATGTAAGTTTAATGTGTTAGAGTTACT
>CM024756.1:20543196-20629842 GCA_014218235.1 Colocasia esculenta | reverse complement strand
TTCATGGGAAAGAAATGCGAATTCTTAGAGAATCTATCTACCCTACCCAAATCGAGTCATTACCCCGTCTAGATCGAGGCAAACCCGTAACAAAATCCATAGTGACAGCCTCCACTTCCATACTGGGATCTCCATCTTCTGCATAAGACCAGATGGTCGCTGCCGCTCAGCCTTCACTTGCTGGCAAACTAGACATCTAGACACATACTCCGCTACATCCTTCTTCATGCCAGACCACCAAAAAGATCTTCTAAAAATCCTGGTACATCTTAGTGTTATCCGGATGAATGGAGAATCTAGACCTATGAGCTTCTGCTAAAACATACTCACGGACATCCACGATGTTTGGAACACAACATGGTGATGGAATCTAATCACGCCATCCTCATCACGAGCAATGCCTGCCTTGCCCACTAACTCTTAGAGTTTAGGGTCGGCTTTTTGCTACTCGATCATCTCATCCAACACCGATGACCTAACGGACAACTGAGCTACAAAAGCCTGGCACAACGATGACTCTAACTCAGTTATCGCACACGCCGCATCCTTCAACATCTTCCAATCCTGCTGGAGCGATGACCTCTTCCTACTAAGGGCATCTGTTACAACATTCGCCTTTCCAGGATGATACTGGAGGTCGAAGTCATAGTCCTTCAGGAACTCAATCCATCTTCTTTGCCTAAGGTTTAATTCCTTTTGGGAGAAAAGATACTTTAGGCTCTTGTGGTCAGTGAACACCTCAAATGTAACACCATAAGATAGTGCCTCCAGATCTTCAGTGCATGAACCACTGCCGCAAGTTCCAAATCATGAGTCGGATAGTTTCGATCATGCCTTCAATTGACGAGAAGCATATGCTACTACCCTTCCTTGCTGCATCAATACACAGCCAAGGCCAACCCGAGATGCATCCGTGTAGATAGCAAAACCCTTTACACCGCTCGGCAAAACTAACACAGGAGCCGAAGTGAGCTTAGTCTTTAATAACTGAAAACTACTCTCACACTCCTCGGACCAAACAAACTTCACTCCCTTCCTGGTCAGCTGAGTCAATGGGGCGGCGATGGATGAAAATCCCTCAATAAATCGCCGATAATAACCCGCCAAACCAAGAAACCTCCGAATCTTCGAAGGAGGCTTGGGAAATCCCAATCCATAACAGCCTGGACTTTCACTGGATCCACTGCTACACCAGCTCCGGAGATAACATGCCCAAGGAAATGAACCTCGTGTAACCAAAAATCGCACTTGCTGAATTTTGCATACAGCTTGTGCTCACGGAGAACCTCTAGTACTACCCTCAAATGCTGACGATGTGTGGCCTCATTCGGAGAGTAGACCAACACGTCATCAATAAAAACTATGACGAAACTATCTAGATATGGTCTAAACACCCTGTTTATGAGATCCATGAACGCTGCAAGGCGTTGGTCAGACCAAAAGGAAGGACCAAAAACTCATAATGTCCATAACGGGTTCTAAAAGCCGTCTTGGACACTCTTCACTCCTAATCCTCAACTAATGATAACCAGACCGCAAATCAATCTTAGAAAAGACTGATGCATCTTGCAGTTGGTCAAACAATCATCAATCCGAGGTAAGGATACCTGTTCTTCACCGTCACTTGGTTTAACTTCCTATAATCATGCATAACCTAAGTGACCCATCCTTCTTCTTCACAAATAGATAGGTGCACCCCAAGGGGAAACGCTATTAGGCGAATAAACCCTTATCTAACAATCCTGCAACTGCTTCCTTAGCTCAACTAATACGCAGGTGCCTCCGATAAGGTGCCTTCGAGATAGGAGAGGTGTTGAAGAAGCAACTCTAGGGTGAACTCTATCTCTCTAGCCGGTGGCAATCAGATAAATCATCAGGAAATTCTCGCACTACATCGATCTCCGCAAGAGTAAGAGACTCATCAGCCTTGGGTACTAATACCACGCTGGCAAGAAAAGAGTCACAACCCTTGTTCACCATTCTCATCGCCTCATAGCAGAGATGACAAACTTCCCTGCCAAGTTTCTTGGCAAAGGATGAGAAAATTCATCTTCACCAGGAATGGGGAAAACGATCTTCTTCCCACGACAATCTACTAACGCATAGTGCTCCTCTTGCCAATCCAGACCAAGAATAGCATCGTAGTCCTTCATCTTTAGCAAGAAGAAACACCCTTCAAGGACTCTATCCTCAATGCACACTAGTAAAGACGGAATACACTTCTTAGTCGATACCGTACCTGCATGTGTGTGCACAGACAAAGGGACTTCTAACTCCTCAGACTCTATTCCTGACTCTAAGGCTAACTGCCTAGCCAAATGCTCGGAAATGAACGAGTGGGTAGCACCCGTATCGACAAAACCCGAGCATGCACACCTAAGAACAAAATCGTACCTTGGTGACATGATCCGCCTGCTCGGCGTCCTCACGAGCTAACGCAAACACTCGAGCTGGGGCTCGAGGTCTCCCTGGTCGTCTTGTCGCTGGCGCTGTGCTACTGCTGCTGCTGGGGTTGGTGCCGCTCCACGCTGGCCTCCCTGCTGCAGTCTGGGGCAATCCTTGATCCTATGCTTACTGCTCCCGCACTTCAAGCACTTCCCCGCCAACTTCCAACATTCTGTACCACCATGTGGCCCTCCCGCAATGAGGACACTCCTTCTGGCCACTAGGGGAATGCTGAGAAGTACCTGACTGCTTCCCAATGCCACGGGACGCTGCGGTGACTGAAAAGTCGCCTTCTTCCTATCCTGCCTCTGGAAAGGAGCGCGGGCCTCTTCTGAGAAGCCTTCTTCTCCTCCAGGTACTGCTCCATCTCTCCCTCCTGCGACACGCCGCGCTAAGCGCCTGCTCGAGGGTACGATGGTCGAAAGCCACCAACCTCGCTCAGCGATGGCCTCAGACCCATCACGAATTTCTTCGCCTTCCTGCGTTCATCAGCTACAATATGAGGGGCATACTTCGATAGCTCAGCAAACCTGGCCTCGTACTCCAGTACGGTCATGGAGCCCTGAGTCAAAGAGAGGAACTCCTGCTCCATCTTGTCTGGATGTGCTCTGGAACAAACTTGGCTCGGAAAGCCTCACGAATCTCCCCAACCAACTCCACAGCACCATCCTCGAACCGAGTACGTAACAACGAGGACCACCACACGTCGCTCGCTCCTGCCAAAACATCCATAAGGACTAACCAACATAATCTATACTTAATGAAATAACCACCGAATTAAATTACACATACCTGCAGCATATAGTGGCTTAAGTGACCTTGTCATCCTCAGCGCACCTAATTGCCCAGAAGATCTTTTCGATCTCCCTCATCTAGCTCTCAGCAAGTAACGGGTCGCTCTCCCCCTTAAAAGAGGGTGGCGACATCCTCTTGAACCGTTCCATTATGCAGGGTCCACCATGGTCAGCCTGGGGAGCTAGCACCTGAGCCTGCTACAACAAACAACATAAGCAACACACATATAGCACAGCAACATGATAAACAGATCGTCAAGTAAAATAGACTACTTTATCTATCGTTCTAACCTGAGCCTGCTGAGCCTCCAGTTGTGCCTGGATTGCAGCCTGGGTGTGGGCCTGCGTCTGCATGGCCTGCACTAAACCTGCATGAACACTCCATAGTCTACTGGTGGCGGTGGGGGAAGCACAGGACCCTGGGGTGCTGGGGCCTGCTGCTCACCCTGATCCTCACGCCGAGGCTCATCTCTCCTCTGCTCACTTTCACGAGCAGGGACACCACCCGCTACCACGCGAAGCCATACCCTGCAAAATGATTTAATCACAATTTAGAACTAGACTATCTAATTTCTAACTATTTACTTATCTATGTGGACAATCTACACAGACTTAGCATACAATGAAGATGATGGTATGTATATATTTATGTACAATTTCAACTTGTAGGCTCTGATACCAATCTCTGTAACGACCCTCCTTATACGGTATGGTTATACCAACCACATCGATATAATGAACGCCGCTATAGTGGGACATTTACCCAACGTTATACGATAGGCTGAAATATACACAAATACATTCACATAACAGGGAAAAGAAATAGCCAAATGTAACTTCTTTTCCATCATCCACATTCTATTCACAGTCCATAAATATAGAAGGAAAGAAATTTAAACATTTCATAACTGAGAAGTGAAATAAAGACATTGTCCATAATTCCACTAAATAAGTACACATCCCAAAGGTAGAGCAAGTCTACTCTTATTACATACTTATGAAAATAAAAGTACAACGTCAAGTCCAAAATAAGGTCTCCTACTCCCGCTCCGAGTCACTCCTAACGATCTCCTCGGAAGAAGTAGAAATCTCTGCACCTGTATGCCGAAGCAAGAGTGAGTTCAAATGAACTCAACAAGTAACTCTAAACACATTAAACTTACATGTATCACCTAACATTCACATTCTCATACCTTACAGTCACATATAAGCATGGATTTAGCTATTTATGCAATATAGACCCTAAACATGATTTCTACACATGTTACACATGGAAATTGTTTAGTACAAAGTGTTCAATAACTTAAGGCCTATCACATGCGCTCTACACATTATCAATATGTTAAACTAAGTTTCATTTAACTACATTTATATATTCACATGTTAACATTTGTCATCTTAAACATGGAGTTTGTACACATAAAGAAAGAGACAATTCTAGCATGGATTCTATAATCATATTCACATGAATAACACATTATACACATGAAAAGCTTGTTGTTTTGCTATGTACATAACATATTCATTTAAGAAGTTATCATTTCACATGCTATCACAAGAGTTCATATTAACATATAATCATTACACAATTTCACAGTTTTCACATGCATATTCCCATAAACACAATTTCACATTATTTAAATGCCGTGACACATAGCCCAAACCACCATTAGAAGGACACACACTAATCACAACACATATATCTATCACCTGGGCATTCCAGTGATAAATCTTAGTTACTGCGCAAAACCGGGAGAAGCACTCTCCACCCTAACTAGTGATACTTGTTCGCCTCCAGGATTTAATCCCAATGCCCTTCGGACAACACACACTATGAACCTTCCCGTGGGGACTTTACCACAGTACAGTTCCACAACCCTCTAAGGTAGCAGTGTCACCCATTGGCACATTTACACATTTTCCATTTAAACACCACACAATTTCACACCATTTTAACCCATTATTCTCATTTTCACATTCATGCACATGGATCAGGTTCCCTATCATGGTACTACTGTTAATAAAACTAAATCAGTCACAACTACTAATTGATTCATATCATGCTGTAATTACATTAATCATTTTTAATTACACTAAACCATACCCTTTTCATGATGAAAATATTGTAATCAGTACCTACTGTTTTCAATCAACGTGAAAATTGAACTACAAGTCGTTTATTGTTCACATATCACATATACGAAGTTCATAATTTTCTAAAATATCCACTATTAATAAAATTCAAACAGTGATATTATCTCTGGTTAAAATAGCCCAATTTACATAGTTGTTATCATTCAGACCTATAGTTCATGCTACACATGCATACTGACAGTACTGAACATATGCTAATTTTCAGGAATTTATCTACTTTCATACCATTTATTGGAATTTCTATACTAAATAGCATGCTCCTTGTTTTACCATTCAGAAATTATAATAATTTACACAGATATCATAAAATTCCAAATTTTATACAGAGTGAACTGAAACCCTTAACTGATGTAGAAAAATTTCATGACTGTTAAATTCCACACAGATTTGCATAATCGAGATTTTTACAAGATTAAAACCTGTCAACTACACATTTCTGATAATTCTAATAATGTGGGAATCCACATAAATTCATAACAATCCACAACATGCTTCCACATAGATTTTTACATATCATATAAAGTTTATCTTATATCCTCATGCGTAGAAAATTTTGAGAAAATAGTTTTTATAGGGCAGCAGACAACATTGTTTCTGCCTGAAGAACTAAACGGCAAGGGGTGCCCGCCTACCAAGTTAACGACAACAAAGGCCGCCGCCACGTTTAGATCTTAACTTCAATAGATCCTGCCGTTAAGTTCCTGTCTGTGCAGAACACAGACTGAATGCAAAAGATCGACTGAATGGGGGGTTCCAAGACTCGAATTAAAATCCTAAAATTCCTGGGACATACTAGACACATGTAGGGATGATGTGGATGGGTTACTTGCCTTGGATAAAATCCCCAATCGATGTTTTGAGTTGAAGAAGCTCTCCTCGGCCGGAGTCAAAGAGCCTTCAAATCCTTCTTTATCCGGGTTCCCTATTGATCTCACTGCACACCAGCGTGGGGAAGTCGTTCCCGGATGTTCAGAGTCCTCTCCAGTCGATGCAGATCGCCGATGAAGCCTCCAGTAGCCGGATCGAAGAGTTCCAAAATAGGTTTTCGCACAGAAATTCTAGGTTTTTTTTTTATTTTGACCCAAGAGACAAAAGGACAGACTTGGCCGAAAACTGGACAATATAAAGGTTTGGGGTCAGATACGCATAAGGGTTAGGCTAGGTTACCGTTGGGGAACGGTTTCCAAATCAGAGGGCGACATTTCCGAAGGCGTTTCCGGATCTGAGATCGCAACAGATCTGGAAAATAAACGTCAACATCTCTTGCCGCCAATACAGAGTTGGCGTCCATCAATGTGGCCGCTGACTCCAATAAACGTCAACTCATGTTGACGCCTACTGGTCGATAGAACAGACTTAACACTGCAGAAACTATATACACCACACACATATAGATATATACATATATACCATGCATACATTACATCAGCACTAATTCATGCAATTCACACAAAAAAAATACTATGCATAATAGTCCATACATCAATAGTATATACTCGTATACACATATTATACATAAGCAAACACTCAAGATAAAATCAAGGGCCATACACCCTCTCCCCCTAAAAGAAAACTTTGTCCCCGAACTTAGACTGACACTACTCAAACAACTGAGGATACTTCTTCTTCATTGCATCCTTAAGCTCTCATAGCCTCCTCTCGCGAGAAGTTGCGCCATAAAACTTTCACCGATGCAATGCTCTTGTTTCGAAGATGTTGAAACTTCCGGTCAAGAATAGCTACTGGTTGCTCCACATAAGAAAGATCTGGCTGGATCTCTACTGGCTCGTGACTAATAATATGAGATGGATCTCTAACATACCTTCTGAGTATAGATACGTGGAAAACAGGATGACACTAGCTAACGTTGGGGGTAAAGCTAGCTCATATGCCACGTTGCCCAATCGTCTGAGAATCTCATACGGGCCAATGAATCTAGGACTTAACTTACCATGCCTGCCAAATTTAACAACACCACGAGTAGGCAAAATCTTTAAAAAGACATGCTCACCTACCTCGAACTCCAAATCCTTCCTCCTGTTGTCGGCATAACTTATCTGCCTATCCTATGCCGCAACAAGCATCTTCCTAATCAGCTGGACCCTATCCAAAGTCTCTTGAACTAACTCCGGACCAATCAGCTGCCCATCACCGATCTCCTCCCAACATAAAGGAGATCTGCAAGGCCTACCATACAACGCCTCAAATGGAGGCATACCAATACTCGAATAAAAATAGTTGTTATATGCGAACTCCACAAGAGGTAAATGGCGCTCCCAATCATCTTTCCAATCCAGCACACACACCCTCAACATATCCTCGAGCGTCTGGATATTCCTCTCGGACTGTCCATCTGTTTGGGATGAAAAGCCGAACTAAGCATCAACTCCAAACCTAACGCATCCTGAAGACCCTTCCATAATCTCGAAGTAAATCGCGGATCTCGATCCGAATGATCGACTTCGACATCGGGACACCATGCAATCTAATAATGCTACTAATATACAATCTAGCTAAACTCTCTACTGACTGCTTCTTCTTCATGGCAAGAAATGCGAAGTCTTAGAGAATCTATCTACCACTACCCAAATCGAGTCATTACCCTGTCTAGATCGAGGCAAACCCGTAACAAAATCCATAGTGACAGCCTCCCACTTCCATATTGGGATCTCCATGTTCTGCATAAGACCAGATGGTCGCTGCCGCTCGGCCTTCACTTGCTGGCAAACTAGACATCTAGACACATACTCCGCTACATCCTTCTTCATGCTAGACCACCAAAAAGATCTCTTTAAATCCTGGTACATCTTAGTGTTACCCGGATGAACGGAGAATCTAGACCTATGAGCTTCTGCTAAAACATGCTCACGGACATCCACGATGTCTGGAACATAAACACGGTGATGGAATCTAATCATGCCATCCTCATCACGAGCAATGCCTGCCTTGCCCACTAACTCTTAGAGTTTAGGGTCGGCTTTTTGCTACTCGATCACCTCATCCAACACCGATGACCTAATGGACAACTGAGCTACAAAAGCCTGGCACAACGATGACTCTAACTCAGTTATCGCACACGCCGCATCTAGTTTGCCAGAGTATTTAAGCTACTTGGTTCGGGGTCATGATGTTTGCAGAACTTCCAAACTCAAGAAGAAAAGATTGGCTCGATGGAAAATTATGAAACAAGAGGGGTTTTGTTCCTGATGGATGGAACAATCTACAGACGAAATTAATTAGGTTTTGCTCGTGAGAATGCCGACCTTGACTCCTTTGATCTTCTTGGGTTAGAACATGAAGAACTCGGGTTGAAGCTTGGTCCAGCCTTCTCCCCACGAATTCCTCTGCTCCTTGGCCTCCTCTCCTCGTCCAGCAAACCCCACCAACGTGTTAGGGTGGGCCATGGAGGGTTTAGAGAGTATTTAAGCTACTTGAGTTTCTATTTCCTAATAGAACTCAAACTCCTATTTAATTCCAAGATTTCCTTTTTCTATCCTCCTTCCAAGCTTTCCAACTTCTAATTGGGTTAGGTTGGGATGCAAATTTGTGGCCAACCTATTAGGTAGGGTTAGGAGTCCAATTCCAACTCAAATTACTTATTTTAATATTTTAATACGCCTTCTCTATTTAGGTAATATTTAAGTTACGAATTTAGGGTATTTTCATATTATTCCTCTTTTAAAAATTCTTATTTTGGCCCAATAAATTTTAGAGGGTCCATTTAACAACGCCCATTACTTCAATGGGTTTTAATTAATTATCTTTTCTTCGATTTTCAAATTGACTTAATTTTAAATATTGTTGAATTTTTATTTTTCAAAAAATCCAAGTAGCTACATCCTCCCCCTCTTAAAATAATTTGGTCCCCAAATTCATATGATCATAGTGGAGAGAATGTCTTACCGAAAAGATCGGGGTAGTTTTGTCTGATGATTCCTTCAGGTTCCTAGGTGGCTTCTTCCACTCCACGTTATTCCACAGAACCTTAACCACATGGATGGGATGGTTTCTGAGTTGCTGCACCTTCCATTCTAGTATCTTGACTGGCTTCTCCTCGTATGTCATATCCTTGTTCAGCACCAACTTCTCATGGCGAATGATGTGCGTAGGATCATATACGTATTTCCTAAACATTGAGACATGGAACACATTGTGTACGCATGCCAAGTTTGGTGGCAACGCCAATCAGTATGTGACCTCACCAACCCTTTTGAGCACTTCAAAAGGACCGATGATCTAGGACTGCTTCCCTTTTACACTAAATCTTTGGATGCCACGAGTAGGTGATACCTTTAAGAGTACATGATCACCGACATGAAATTCTAAATCTCGCCTTCTCTTGTCAGGATAGCTCTTCTATCTGGACTGAGCAATCTTGAGTCGGTCTCTAATCACCTGAATGTCCCTTTTTCTATTTTGCACCATGTCTGGGCCTAGCCATTGCTGCTTCCACACCCTCGTTCCAGCATTCAGGAGATCTACAGTTTCTGCCATATAGTGCTTCGAACGGTGCCATCTTAATACTCGCCTGGTAACTGTTGTTATAGGTGAACTCAATTAGGGATAGGTGCTCGTTCCAATAACCTTGGATGTCTATGGTGCAAGCTCTCAACATGTCTTCACACATTTGGTTGGTTCTCTCAATCTGCCCATCAGTTTGTGGGTGGAATGTGGTACTAAAGTTGAGCATAGTACCAAGTGCACTTTGTAGTCCTTTCAAAAGTGGGACGTAAATCTCAGATCTCGATCCGAGACAATGGATGATGGAACTCCGTGCAGTCTCACTATCTCCTTGACATATAAGGCAGCTAGTACCTCTATCGACCACTTACTCTTTATAGGAGAAAGTGAGCGGATTTGGTTAATCGGTCGACAATGACCCATATGGCGTCGAGTCCACCACGAGTCTTGGGTAAACCCATGATGAAATCCATGCCAATAATTTCCCATTCCACTCCACGATATCTAGTGGTCTAAGCACGCCAGCAGGGCGCATGTGTTCCACCTTACTTGTTGACAAGTAAGGTAATGAGCCGCATGTTCGGCTACCTCTCTCTTCATGTTCGGCCACCAAAACGTTCTTTTCATGTCTTGATACATTTTGGTACCTCTAGGATAATAGTGTACTTCTCTTGTGAGCTTCATCCATTAATTTCCTTCAATTCTTCATTGTCGGGGATGCATGTCCTCCTTGAAATACAAGCCTTCCATCCTCAGTCATAGCAATTCAGATCTTTCTACGAAGGTTTCCTTGATGCAAACCAAGAATGGATCGCTATCTTGTTGGGCTTTGTTCTCTTCCAGCATGTCAGATTGAATCTTGATATTGGCGACCAAGACTCGATCATCATCCTATGTTCAATATTCAAGTCTAGCCTTGCGAATTGTTCCAGTAGTTGCATCTCACCAAGAACTAGACTCAATATAGATGCCATGGCTTTCTACTAAGAGCATCAGCCACGGTGTTTCCCTTCCTATGGTATGGATGTTGAAGTCGAAATCTTTTAGGTATTCTAGCCATCTTCTCTGCCTCATGATGAGTTCCTTCTGGGAGAATAAATACTTCAAGCTCTTGTGATCTGAGTAGATAGTGAATTGCTCTCCATACAATAATGTCTCCAGATCCTTAAGGCAAAAACCACGGCAGCCAACTCTAAATCATGCAAAGGGTAGTTGACCTCATGCGTCTTCAGTTGTCTTGAAGTATAGGCAATGACCTTCTCCTTTTGCATCAATACACAACCTAGTCCAATTCCTGAGGCATCGGTATAGACAGAGAAACCTTATCCCTCTATTGGAAGAGTGAGAATAGGTGCTGAGGTAAGACAGTCTTTAGAGTCTGAAAACTCTTCTCACACTCTTTACTCTAGGAGTAGGTTCTCCTTTCGTGTCAAACGTGTGAGAGGAACGACGATCTTTGAGAAGTCCTTTATGAACCGCCTGTAGTAGCCAGCCAGTCCTAAGAAGCCTCTAATTTTTGTGATGTTGGTTGGTCTCTCCCAATTGAGTACAGCTTTGACTTTGAGGGATCAACGGAGATACCGTCCTTTGAGATGACATGGCCCAAGAAGGACACTTCTTCGAGCCAGAATTCACACTTGCTCAGCTTTGCGTACAGTTTGTTGTCTCACAAGACTTACAGTGCTACCTTCAGATGTTCTTCATATTCTTCTTTGGTCTTTAAATATTAAGGATATCATCGATGAAGATGACCACGAACTTGTCAAGGTATGGCTGATATATGATGTTCATGAGTTGCATAAAGGCTGCAAGAGCATTGGTTAGACCAAAAGGCATAACGACAAATTCATAGTGTCCATACCTGCTCCTGAAAGCCGTTTGAAGATATCGTCATCCTTGATCCTCATTTGGTGATAGCTAGATCGAAGATCGATCTTGGAGAAACATTGAGCTCCGGTTATCTGGTCGAAAAGTTCATCGACCTGGGCAATTGGTACTTGTTCTTAATGGTGAGCTGATTGAGTTACGATAGTCGATGCATAGCCTCATCGATCCATCTTTCCTCTTAACGAATAGCACAGGTGCTCCCCATGGGGAAGTACTTGGTCTGATGAACCCCTTCTCTAATAGCTCCATCAGTTGCACCTTCAATTTCTTTAGCCCGGCAGGTGACACCTGGTACAATTTTCGTGACACCAGGGCAGCTCCACGGATCAACTCTATGGCGAAGTTGACATCACGTTCCGCGGGAATCCCTGGCAGGTCTTCAGGAAACACCTCGGGTAGTGCTGGACTATGTGTATGTCTTCTATCTTAGAACCCTTCTTTTCAACTGCTATGGCCGCAAGGAAAGTATTGCAACCTTTCCTTATCATGTTGTAGGCCCTTATGGCAGAGACTAGAGACATCCGTCTCTTATGTCTAATCCCAATGAATGACAACTTAGGAAAATCACTAAAGGTAATTTTCCCTTTCTTACAATCGACACTAGCCCCATAAGTGGACAACCAGTCGGCTCCCAAAATGACATCATAGCCTTCCATGGGCATGCAGACCAGGTCGGCCTTTAGGTTATGGTCTCCGATCATTACATCGGCAGATGGGAAGTATTTGTTCAATTTCTCCTTTTCTCCCAGTGGTGTGTGATAGAAAATTCACATCCCATGGATATAGGTTTAGTATTCAGAGTATCATCAAAGTTTTGATATATGAATGAATGAGTTGCTCCAGTATCAAATAAAAAATGCTGATAAGGAGAAAACTTGTAGGGTACCTTCTACCACGCCACCTTCCTCAGTGGGCTCTTCATCATGCAGGCTTGCAGTCTGCCCTGTTTCTTAGGCATATTAGGGCGCCTTTCATTTTCCATCAGCAGCAGGCACTCGGGGATGCGGTGCTCGCGGCTTCCACAGTGCAGACATGCGCCGACTTCCCTCTAGCATTCATCTGTTGTGTGACCTGGCTTGTCACAATGTTTGCAGTTGCTTTTTGCTGGAGTGATGGGGACAATAGCTTTGGGTTTCCTTTCTTGGCTGGGTCCCTCCGTGATGTTGAAGGGACACTTCTTGCCGTTGGTCGGATTAGCAGATGATGGACCAAACGTCATTTCCTTCTTCACGAACTTCCCTTTGATATGGTCAGTGAAGTCCGTAGCATCCTCTAGTAGTTGAGCTTTCTTTACCATCTCGGAATAGGTCTGGATGTTGAGTGGGGCAAGCTGAATAATGTATTGTGGCCTAAGGCCGTTGAGAAAGCGCTTAGCCTTCATCCTTTCTGTATTCACCAGATGTCAGCATAACATGCCAGTCATGAAAACTGGGCTTCATACTCGACCAGAGTGAAGCTCCTCTGTTTAAGAGCAGCAAATTCCGCAGCCTTCTTCTCTTGGACATGCTCCGAGAAATACTTCGAGTTAAAGGATTCCTTGAATTCGGCCCAAGTAAATTGACCATTAGCTCTGGTTGCTTCTACTGACTCCCACCAACCGCGGGCGTCCGTTTCTAATTGGAAGGTAGCTAGTAGCAGCATATCCCCCGTTGCACATTGCATAACATGGAAAATTCTTTCCGTCTCCTTTAGCCAGTGCTCGGCCCATCCAGATCCGTGGATCCACTGAACCTAGGTGGGTTCAGACTCCTGAAGTTACGATGCAGCTCGCCTGCACTGCCACAATTTCCACCGCCATGGGTAGCTTGCATAATTGCTCGAGTAAGTTCTTGGATGGTTTGTGCATGCCCCTCATTTGAGCACATTCAGCAGTCATCTTGGTTGCTTAAGTTCCTAGAAAATAATTTGTTGTTAGGATATTGATGTGTAGTTTAATTTGTGCGTGTGTGAGTTTATTTTAGCTAGTTACCCATGGCTCTAACCACATCTCCCATAGGTAGGATACTGACTATAGTCAAGGCTGGTCAACCTAAATCATCCTATACTTAAGAACAACCTAGGCCCTGATACCACAAAACTGTCACGCCCCGACGCGGAATATCGGACGTGAGGCAGTTGCAAGTAAACGGGTACAGAGCGAGTACTAGACATCAAATCATTGGACAAGAATAAATACTAAATCAATTGCATCTCATTAATAATTTCCAATGTCTAGTTACAACCACTAATATCATAGCCATTTTATAGGACCCAATTACATTGAATAAAAGCAAAAGACTAAACTCAAATTCTAACAATACTAGGACGATAGGGTACGCTTGACTTCACTCTTGGTCGTTCCCATCCTCTTAAGTGTAAGTCTCTTCCTCGGTCTCACCTGAGAACACATAACAAAAAATGCAGGGTGAGCGATAACACCCAGTAGGACTTAAATCTCAGGGTCAAGCAGGCTTTAAATGATTAATGTATTAAAAAGGCAGAGTAACTATGATAGAGCGAGAGTCAAGTAGTGTAAAAGATAGCACGATAGCATGTAACAAGTTTCCAAATATAGCACAAGCATCGAGTATAGCACAAATAGCAGGATGGCCATAGCACAAATAGCACAAAGTATAGTAAGAGCACAACGTGTATAGTATAGCACTTTGTTGTCAATAGACAACGAGAGAATATATAGCATTGCACTTTTGATTGTCATTTAGATAGTCAAGATAGATAGCACTCAAGTTTAATGCCAAATACTCTAGTTATTTAACTCCTGCGGGCAAATAGCACTTTTGGGCGCACATCCCAGGACCAGACCAGACCCTTTATATATTGCTAGGCATTGGTTATATTGTTATCTTTAGACAATCAGTCAATGGCCAATAGAGAGTACCAAGAAATAGATGAGAGTACTAGATGAATAGACGTGATAGTAGAGAGAGTGTGAATAGATGAGTGAGTCGAGTATAGATGCGAACTACAGGTCTTTGCACATAAAATGTTGAGTAACGGGTGATGGTAACAGTTGCACAACATGCGTGATTGGTGCTGGCAGTCAGGTGGAATTCACTACCCTTCCACTGGCCATGTTATGCACAGGTCCAGAGGTCCGGCCTGATTCAAGATAAGAGCGAACTTCTAATAGCCAACATGATCCTAAAGGGTATCATAGGTGTTAGGGTACAACCAGCTCATCGACCATGTGGGAATCCATGGACAGAGGAGACTTACGGAGGCCTTGAACAAGGATTCACTAGTTCGGCAGAAGAGTATCCGACGGAGAGTTCATCCAAGTCAAGAGAAAGTATGTACATAGAAACAAGTGCTCGACGTTTTAGAGGAATTCTAGAACAGTGGAGCGTCAGCAACCGTATTCCTAAAACATCGCGAGAAAATGAAGACAAGTTCATTTAAAAATGTGGCAATTTAATTATATAATGATATAAATTACCAGATGTATTATGAGATATTTCATGCCAAGTTAAGCCATAATGGATGGTTTAAGTGTGTGCATGTGTAAAAGAAATCATAGATAGAAGAGGTCATGTTCATGTTTTTTTAAATCACTCAGTATACATTCAATTTATAACAGTATATTTACTGCGTGTATGATTGTTAACAAGGGTATGCACTGTGGATAGTTAGAGTATAAAAATCATGGGTTTTCATGCAAAAACCCCAGATCGTGATGTACCCCTGTAAGGGTCGCGACAGGGACTAATCAGAACGCGACAGGGCCGTTCAAAGATCGCAACAGGGCGGTCAGGTCAGGGAGCCAGATCACGACGCGGTGGCTTGTCGCATTCAGAACATGACAGTAACTGTGTCGTGATAGGCCCTGAGAATGCAGCCTATCGGGCCGTCACATTCCCAGGTCCTGTGCCTGAGTCCGAGCGGGAAAAGGACAGCACCTTGGATTGTAGTCCAGGTTGCCCTATTTTTGACACAGGTTCATTCAGAAATTAAGAACTAATTGTACAGTGGATGAAATATTGTGAAATCACTTGAAAACTGATCTAGACATGCGAGGGTACTTATAGTAAATAGGAATTTGGAAACAAAAATGGTTTCGAACAAGACAAGCATGAGTAACACAGAACATGGTACAGTGTAGGTAAACGATTTAATTCGAGCAACATACTGGATGGAAATTAGGCTTTCAGGGGCAAAAGATGCCTAACGCCCATTAGTTTCTCCAGTTAAAATCTCATGGTATGGGGTCGATGATACATGGAGATCTAGATTTAAGTTGAGGTTTCGGGGTCATGATGTTTGCAGAACTTCCAAACTCAAGAAGAAAAGATTGGCTCGATGGAAAATTATGAAACAAGAGGGTTTTTGTTCTTGATGGTGGAACAATCTACATACGAAATTAATTAGGTTTTGCTCGTTAGAATGCCTACCTTTGACTCATTTGATCTTCTAGGGTTAAAACTTGAAGAACTCGGGTTGAAGCTTGGTTCAGCCTTCTCCCCACGAATTCCTCTGCTCCTTGGCCTCCTCTCCTAATCCAACAAATCCGAGCAACTGTTAGGGCCGACCATGGAGGGTTAGAGAGTATTTAAGCTACATGGGTTCCTATTTCCTAATAGAACTCAAACTCCTATTTAATTCCGAGATTTCCTATTTCTATCCTCCTTCCAAGATTTCCAACTCCTAATTGGGTTAGGTTGGGATGCAAATTCGTGGCCAACCTATTAGGGTAGGGTTAGGAGTCCAATTCCAACTCAAATTACTTATTTAATGTTTTAATACCCCTTTTCTATTTAGGTAATATTTAAGTTACGAATTTATGGTATTTTCCTATTATTCCTCTTTTAAAAATCCTATTTTTGCCCAATAAATTTTAGAGCGTCCATTTCACAAAGCCCATTACTTCTTTTCATTTAATGGATTTTAATTAATTCTCTTTTCTTTGATTTTCCAATTGACTTAATTTTTATATTATTAAAAAAAAATTCGAAAAATCCAGGTTGCTCCAAAGTCAATCCTAGCTTAATGAAAGGGTCTGAGCCAAAGAGCAATTCTAATGTATTTTTTGTTAAGTGTGCAGGACAGTATGTTTTGAGCAGCACAATGATGTACTCAGTTTTCTCTCTCTCAGATCTTACTTCCCACTCGTGTCAATCACAAACCATTCAACATTCTTAAACACTGGCACAAAATAAAAGATCCACTAAATATAAACATCATGTACAAGATAAAGAGGGGGAGGTGGCTCACAAACTCCTCACTGTCCACCACCACTCTCCCCGACCCCACCCCGCGCCTCTCTAGCGGAGGTTGCAAGTCACCGCCATGTTGGATCGAGATGGCACTAATGATGTCCTAGAGGGGGGTGATAGGACTTCTGACCATTTAAAAATTTTATCTGAAATTATACAACACTAAAATAGAATTTTAATGTTAGTGTAGTGTGTGATTCAAGTGTAAATAGGTGAAAACAATCACACAATTGCACAATAAATTTTATCCTGGTTCGGCCCTTCCTACATGGATGTCCTACGTCCAGTCCTCAAGTAAACCACTTGAGATTTCACTAACTGCCATGAATACATGGCCTTCTCTCACCCTTGAGAGGTATTACAATCCCACTTGCTTCCAACAAGTCTTCCCTCAATAGGGGTACAAAGACTACCTTTAACAAAGTCTTCCCTTCACAAGAGGGGCACTACAAGAACAAACCTCCTGCGGGTTACACAGACAGAATTGAAAAACACTTGTGTGTTTACTCTGAAGAGTGAGCAAACACAGAGAGTTCAGAAACGAATACAAATAGAAATTACAACACTAATCCTTTCTGAATCAAGGAGGGTGAACTAGAAAAGTATCTAGTTACATAAATTCCGCCCAACATAAACAAGACTTCTGTGAAGAGGAAGCTTGAAAATTTTCGGACTGTAAAAGCTCTCTATCTTGCAGCTCATTAGAAGGCTTGTTGAGGTTCTTTCTAGCAAAAGGTAGGAGTGAATGAATGAGTTGCTAGCTAGTCTCACACACTTGGTGTTGTGCCCTTGTTCAAACTTCGGCTTCTATATAAGCTTCAGAGGATGTTTCTGTTTGAAACTATCCGTTGGACATCTAGCCATTTGAGGAGTGACCATTGATCCCTTGGATGCATATGAGATTTTGGTTATCCATTAGTTCTTTAGCTTTTTAGCTTTCTAACGGCTTCAGACCATGCTTGTAGCTTCACAGCTTAGGAGTTAAACTTCAATTAATGTTCTGTGAAAGCTCCATGCTGAAAACGTGCCTAATAAATGTTCTGCAACAAGGACAAGACAAAATAAAAGATACCTCCATACGTTCTGAGATAGGTGAGTCAGAGATATATGTAAAGTATGGAAACCTCGGACAGACACAGTTCAGTGCAATTAAATACAGACAGACAGTTGCATCAGAAGGTAAGGTGAGGTTCTAACAGTGGTAGGTGAGCCTCTGTCAGATACCCCATGCATCTGATGGCATTAACTGCAAGACATCTGCTGAACGAAAAGAAAAACCTGAACTTCTGACATAAAGCAAGAAACCAATTTGAATAAATATTTCAGACATTTTCACATATAATTTTTGTGGTTGTTTTGAGTATAATATATCCTATATGTCAGAATACATTTAATAATGACATGATATTATTCTGAATGATATGCAGCTGCTATGTGTTCTGCAAAATTCTTATTAAGCAAATGAAATACCAAACAATCAAGATTTCATGAAACTATAAAATAATATTTGCATAGAAAGAGTGAAGTACAGAAGTTGTCAGGAAAGTCGGAGTCAGAAAGAGATGCACTTCGACTCTCTGGAGTCGGAGTCAGAAACATGAGAAACAGACTGAAATTCAACTCTACAGAAGTCGCAGTGAGACCATAGAATTCGACTTCATGAAGTCGAAGTGAATTCTTCAACTTCCTAGAGTTGGAGAACAATACAGAGGTTTTGACTTTCTAGAGTCGGAGAGTGGACTTCGACTTTTCGAAGTCGGAGTGGGGACTTCGACTTCTCAGGTGGTGTCATAAATCGATACTTTACTTCAACTTTCTGAAGTCGGAGACTAGGATTCAACTTCTCAGGAGTTGGAGTCCATACTTCGATTTCCAAAGAGTTAGTCCAGAACAATGATGGTTACAACACCTCAACTTTTCAGAGTCAGAGCCCACAGTCTGAGACAGTATGATACATAGTGTATTCTGTGGACTTAGAAAATTTTCAAGATAGTGTTGATATAGTATTGTACAAAATATGTTCTCTGTGATATATTCAAGTAGATTTGATTTGTAGAAAGTATTTAAAAGGTTTTGTCATAGCAAAATCACCATGTTAAAATAATTTAAAGTCTTAAATAATTTTCTTAGGGGATAGTTGCTCAACACGCCACCCCTTACACTCTGGGCACTTGGCTTACCCTCTCGGCACCTCTCCTCCTCCTCGTTCCTCCGACGGCTAGAGGAACCTGCAAGATACTGCCTAATGGAGGTGTCGTTCACTCCGCTCCTACTCCTACTCTGGCTCTGGCATCATAAATGTCTATCTTCGCGTCAAAAAGTCCTCATGTCATCTCTGCACAATGGTATAGTGTACTTACACTGAGTAACTGGGGTACGGGCATCACAAATGTCTACCTTTACGTCAAAAGGTACATGTCAACTTGATTACTACTTACCCCTCCTCAAAATGAAAATTCATTCAACACATGTAATAGAGTGAAGCCTCCATGATGTTAATCAAGATCACATCTTGTTTATTGTCAATTGTCCATTTGAATATTAATTTCAATCATCATCTAAACATCTTGCGACTAAGATTCATAATTCTACAATGGTTTTATTCAAAGGGGTTATATTATTCACATATGTTTTTGTGAAGTGTCTTCTACATGCTACAACTTTAGATTCCCAGAACATTATCTCACGACCATTGTATAAATTGAAATGCCTTAATGCTAGTGTGTATGACACTTTTTAATGGTTGTATACTAGTTCTCATCCTTAAAATCCAATTTGAACACTCATTCCCCACCTAATTTTGTCAAAATCCTGTTCTGGAACACTTTTTCCCAGCATCTGTCGACAGATGCATTGCGCCTGTCGACAGACGAAAATGTGAACCATTCCGGAGTTCAACCAGTTCACATTCTGTCCGGTTTTGTGGGCCCCTTTCTCTTTCAAATCATTCCTAATAGGTATAAATGGCAACCCACAACCCTGCACCCTCTCACTTCCCTCAAAGGTGCTCCCTTCCATTTTAAAACCCAACCCTCTCTTCGTTCCACAACACCCCTCTCCCAACCTGTCTCTCTGCTCTTCCTTTGTCGCCTTCCTCCTCTCTCCCACTTGTCTATTGCTCATCTCCTTCCTATGCATTACATCTCCCATGGAATCTTGGAGAAGCTTCGTGCTTCTCGAAAACTCCCCACTTCGTCTGAAGCCGACGAAGGTTCTAGGGCTCCCCGAGAGCGGCGGAGCAAGCACCACACTGATCGCCTGCCAGAACTCATCGTTCCTTCGGATTTGCAATCCCAGGATCCGGGGAGTCTTCAAAAGTTCGTCCAGCCACGGTATGTGGATTTCCCCTCTCTAGAGGACATGTTCGAGGGCATGGAGTCCCTTTTGCCACCCAGGGCTGAACCTCCTTTCTCAGATCCCACAAGCAGTACTCCCCGACTGCTGTGACGGAGTTCTTCAACAACATGGTGATGACAGTGCATCAAGAACTCTATACCAGTGTCAAAGGTACAACATTCCAAATCACTTCCACCTTCTAAGTTGTGCCTTCTAGATTCCCAACTCCGGGGCTGACATTCTTGTCACCCATCTCAATGACTTGGAGTATTTCACCCTCCTTACCCTCCAAACCTATGATTCAACAAAGGAGGTTGTGAAACTCAACGCTAACACCTTTCCCCCCACTCCACCGCATGATTCACCACATCTTTACCACTCTGATAGCTCCAAAAGATGGTAGTCGGGAGCTTGTGACCGAGGTTCACAAGTCCATCTTCTTTTTCTTCCTCAAGCACAAGCAGATAAATCTGCCACATCTCATGCTTGACCTCATCAAGCAATGTTTCAACAATCCTAAGAGGTCAATGCCATATGCTTGCCCCATCACTTCTCTTCTGTCCTTCCTTGGCATCCAACTCACTGCGGGTGAGCTCGTCTCTCTCAAAACCCGCAATGCTTATGATATCACCACTGCCCATCATGGATACAAAATGGTTACTGGGAGAGTCCCCAGACTCTCAAGGGTCAAGAGCCGGAAGAAGAGGAAGATTCTGAAGATGTTGACGACAGTGATGCAGATTCTCATCCGGAGCCCTGGATGTTCAGGTGATGCTAAAGATGTTCCTGATGAACCAGCTCCACAGGCTGCAGCTCAAGACCTTCAGGAGTTCATGGCCGATCAGATGGCCCAGATGACCCAGCTTTTTACTGCACGATTTGATCAGCTTACACCCGGATGGACACTCTTGCCGATTCTCAAGCACAAATCCAGCAGCAGCTTGCTCACCTCACTACTGAGTTTCATGAATTCCATCATCCCACTGATCCTGGGAATGATGATGCTTAGTTTGTCTATGGTTCAGTTGAGCATTGTGGGGTCATGTAGTTCAGTCCTTCCAAGTTTGGGTTTAGTTTGTCAGTCTTGTCTATCTTTTATTTCCCTTTTTTTGCTTTTGCACTGTCATGGACACTTTTTACTGTGTGCACTTCAAGAGGTATCAATGAAATCATAGTGTTTTCTTATATCCATTTGTGCATGTGTTATCTTTTGAATGTTGTCAAAAAGGGGAGAACATCAATTGAATTTTTGTCATCATCAAAAATGGGGAGAATGTTGGGTTATTATGTGTATGATGATTGACTTGATGGTTGAATGTGTTTGAATGCTTAAATATTTTTGATGATTGGCATAATTGATGTTGTGAACATTGTGAAGACATGCTCAAGACATGAGAAGATATGAACAAATGAAAATCACTCTATGACCATCTATGCATTCATGATGTCTTACTTGGAATGTCCTTCATGTAGGTGTGAATGAAAGCACAAGACAAGCAACAAAACCAAAGTGCTAAAGAACTGGGAATACACATAAAGTACTCATCTGTCGACAGGCCAGAAGCCATGTGTCGACAGCCAGTGAAGACAGCAACAAACAAGCTACTTAAAGACAAGAAAAAGCAGTAGCTGTCGACAGACAAAGCTCATCTGCCGATAGATCAGGTATGCTTGTCGACAGCACCAGGTCGCTTGTGATAGCCCAGGGTTCCAACTAGAAACATGGTTATGGAAGCCCAGTTTGCAGCAGTACCTGTCGACAGCCACAAGGCATCTGTCGACAGCCGCAGTTTAAGTCAAGACAAGTGATAGGCATGTGATCCATATTAGGGTGTTCTCTTCTAACGCGATTCTCAAAACTTGAAACCACTATATATAGATCATATGGACCTATTTTCAAAGTAAGAAGCCTCCACACCAAAAACCCTAAGCAAATATCAAGAAGAAGGCCTTCCCTGCTACTTTGCTTCAAGACTCCAGACCGTTTAAAGAGAGATCTGTCTCGTTGAGGAGTTGAAGCCGTTCGTCCTCAAGTCAAGCTTCGTCACCATCATCTGATGTTCATCGACGTGAAGCTTGGAGTTCTTCTGGACGAACACCCTGAAGCGTTCAACCTTTGGATTTGATTCTTCAACTCTGAACTCTTCATTCATTCTATTTTCCATCACTTGTGTGTGTTTGTGGTTTGAGCATTCCTTGTGCTCAACCCACGTGTGTGTGGTGGTTCTGAGAGCGTGTTTGCCTCAGACATTGTGCGTGTGTTGTAGTTGAGTTGAATTTGCTTGATAAGCAGTTTTCAGTGTGTGTGTGGACGATGGACGTAGGATACATGAGTTGTATAGTTCGAACCACCTTAAATCATCGTGTCCTATGGTTTGCATGATTTGATGATAGATGTATGCTAGGCACGATTTCTAGTTCACACACGCATCATACTACTAATTTCCCAAGCACACTCTACACAGACATCGAAGCGTGAAATTGATCCATATCTCTTTAAGCTTTCATTAAGTCAGTCGTAATATCGAAAAGAAGGTTAAGTTATTTTTAATTGGTAGTAATCTATTCAACCCCCCTTCTAGATTACTGTTGTGGGTAATTCCGCACACCCTTCGTAAAGGACTAGTGCCTTGTCTCCTATCAACCGCAGGTCCAGGCCGTTGCGCTGAGGCAGGCGGATGATCTTGTTGTGGAGGAAGGTCGGACGCATCTCGAACTGCTCCACATGCAAGATGTTCAGATATAGCCTCCACTCCTTTAACCCCTTCACCGCCGTAGTCTTGTACCACGCTTGGGTGGTCATGTGTAGTGGAGCGCCAATGAAGGAGAGAGGATGATGGGGTCATGCTCATACACTTCACAGATGTGTCGTCCATCGCCTTGTAGCAGATACGCATGCCCATCCAGCACTCGAGGGCAATCACAGAGCCAAAGAAGGGTTCGCCAGTAGCTACAAAGGATAGACAGGCATCTAAATAGCCTAGGACGGCTTGGGGGACAGGCATACCTTCCCATGCGCAGCTGATGATGCTCAAGTTGCCTGCAGATAAAAGATGGTTTTGTGTGGGGAAGAGAATGACAGCGCATATGTAGATGGCGGCGGCCTTGGCGATAGCGAGGTAGTTCCCACTCTTCTTCTTGCACTGGGGGGCGATCCACTGAGAGAGAGGGATCAAGTGGAGGTGGCCTGGGCTTGTCATGGTCTGCAGATCCCAGGCTTTCGTGGTAATCTCTCCAAGTATAGCCAACGGGGCTACAGTGTGGGGGATGAGGTATTCCTCCCCTTTCTTATCCTTGGGGAGCCCTAGCATGAGCTCCATTCCTCGAGCAGTATGGTGGCTTCAAAAGTTGGAAAAATGAACATGTGAGTCTGGGATGCCACAACTCTACGAGTGCAGTAATGTTGTCCCAGATGTGTACAATCTTATGATAATTTTTTGCCAGCACTAGGATTGTCGTCAGCTTCCACTCCCGTAGGGATTGATAGACGCTATAGGGACGCCTTTATCATGCGCTCTAGCCAAGGAATTTTAGAATAGCTTTGCCCACCCAAGAGGATCTAGAAGAAGAAGAAAGAGGTTTGAAGAAGAAGAAGAGAGGATTCTATGGAGTAGGTACCAGCATGCTAGCAGAAATTAGAGCACTTAGTGATGGCCTCCGCCTTGCGTCTACTATTGGTTACAGAATTTCTATTGTATACTCTGATTCCCAAGTTATTGCTCATTCCATCAAGGAAGATCGAGTGGTGTCTTGGCAGTCTTTCAGATGGTGGAGGGAAGCCAGAAGGATCCTCATGCAAAATGGCATTTCGCTTCTTCATGTGTACAGAGAAACAAATCAAGTGGCAGATTCTCTTGCAAACTTTCCATCCTCTCTAGGCAGAATAATGTTTATCGGGGGGCTGATAACCTCCCTTATCCTTGTAAGGGCTAGTGGTAATGATAAATCTGGTCTTACGCATGTTAGGTTGGTTTAGCTGGGGTTGCCTACGTTTCTTTGTACTGTTTCCCTCCTTATATTTTCGGCCCAAGTTTTACTCACTGGTGGAGTGGGAACATCCTCCCCCATGGGGGAGGGTGCACTCTCCTGGTTGAGAGCCTGAGGACCACTTTTAATTTAAAAAAAAAAGAAGAAGAAGAAGAGGAGGAGAGAGAAGAACTAGAAAATGAACTAGAAGAACTTACTTGAGCATCTTTCATGGAGCTCACATGTCCCGACACTGAGGTGAGGCGGGGAGTTCTTCACAGGCTCCCTAGCTGTTTTTGGACCGCCATAGGGGAGAGGGTTGGCTTGGAGGAAGCTAGAAGACCTCTTCATGGCTTGGAGAGAGAGAAAACTAAGAGAGAAGAAGAGGAGAGAAGGTGGGCTGCGAATCTGAACCATGCACCCCTATTTATAGAGCCCTGGGAGGGGCTAATCTCACTCCAATTCGTACCTAGAGGTTAAAGTAGCATTAGGTTTGTGTTTAGGAGTCCCAATAGTGATAGGATGGGTTCTAAGAGAGATAGGGCTTGGTTCGGGTTCCAAGACACAGAACGTCGTCGCGACACCCCGATCCTCATGCGCGTCGTGACACTATCGCGGTCACTAAAAGCGTCGCGTTAGTACATATTATGTTTTCCTGTGTCTATCTATGATTTTCTTGTGTTGATGTTGTGTTTTGTACATATTTTTCGTTGTTTTTAGTCAATTATTGTTTGTCTATTTATGAGAAAATCACAAAAAAATAAAAAAAAATATAGAAAATCATAAAAAATGGCAAGATCTGTTCTCCACAGGTCAGTGCTGGTATGACCTTCTTCTCCTTATTCCCTTGCATTACTATATGTTAGCCTACTATTATATCGTTTCAAGGACTAGCTGGTTCTTAGTGTGCTCTAGGATCTGAGTTCCCCTTCATCAAAAACAGTAATGATCTGGGTGCACATTGTTAATCGCAAGACAGACCGTTAAGGTGGATAAGTTTGGGGATGATGGACTCTGTCTTACGCAGCGGTTGCAAGAAGATTCTCGACCCATTCTTGTCTGGTTTAGCAATACTATCCTTGATCTATTTTCTATTTTCTTCTTTCTTTACATTTGATTTTATGATTTCTTTTCTTTTAGTCCAGCATGCATCATGTAGGTATTTGAGCTATCATGACTCATCCCTGGATAATAATGAGCTCTTGATGAATGCCCAACTTTAATCATATTTAGAACAAGAAATCCTATTCCAATCCGAATTAGAAAGTTTGTCTTCAAGCAAGTTGCTCTTGTCAATTTGTCAAGTATTTCCCTGTCTAGATTCTCTTTTTAATTTTCATCAAATTCCTTTTGATCCATTTTGGTGTGAACCGCTCTCAGGTTTTGAGTCAGAGTTACCTACCTAGCACGAACATGTCCTTCCAAATGAAACCTACAGGCCAATCGGCTAAGGTACCTTTCAATCGAGGGGTTGATCATCCTTTTATCTTCTCCTCTCGTCCAGACTTGTGTCTCCTTGCATTCTGCTCGAGCAGCTAAGTTGGGGCTTTCAAGAATATTCCTATTGCTTGTTGGTCAGATTGGGTGTCTCTTTACCTTGGCTCCCATCTTTTCAGTTCACTCCACGTCATCTACGCTTCATCGTCATTTCATGACACCTCCACTACACTTTCGCTTCGCTCCCTTACAAAGTGGAAGCCAAGGAGGAGCAATCTGTAGACACTCGATTATGGCCCATAAGTCGAACCATATTTCTTGTTCCCTTATTGAGCCCAAGTTGGTCACTCACCTTGAGCCCATTGATTAGCCACGTTTTGAGCCCATTTCAAGCCCAATTATCAACGTATCTAGTCCAATCATCACTTTAAGAGTCCTTGTCCTATAGTTTCAACCCTCAGCCCCTAACGCGACGGCCTTGGGGGTCGCATTCATGCCATTTAACCAATTAAAATCCAAATAATCAATTATATTTCCCAAATAATCGATTATAATCTACCAAAGATCAGTTTTCATTACGCGACGGGTCATGGCATCACGTTAGCATCTTGGTTGTGTCCACTCTGGCCGTCACGACAGCCCATGCATATCCATTCATGTGCTTTCGGTGTCGCGACCACCTTGGTCGTCACGACAGTCCTTGTCGCGTCCCTACGACCCGTCGCGACAATACTCTGCATGATGATCAGTCCATCCCATATAATTTCATTTAATTATATACAATTTTGGTGATTAACAAAACTCTAACAATTATTTTCTAACAATTTTTATGAATCTCTGTTACAGGAAATAAAACAAGCCAAATCTGTAAGTAATTCTTACATTGTTTCATTTAAAGTTCATAGCATGTATTTCCTCTAAGTCCACATCGATTTCTTTAGAGATACAACAATTCGGTCATCGATTTTACATGAAATAACGATTTCAGTTCATGTATTTCCTCTAAGCCCACATCGGTTTCTTAAGAGATATAACGATTTGATATGTTTGTAGAAGAACGATTCTTACGCTACAATGATTTGATAAGTTTGTAGAAGAAAGATTCTATCTCTACAACGATTTGATCGCATAAATTTGATAAGTTTGTAGAAGAACGATTCTATCGCGATAACGATTTGATAAGTTTGTAGAAGAATGATTCTATCGCTACAACGATTTGATCGCATAACGATTTGATAAGTTTGTAGAAGAACGACTCTATCGCTACAATGATTTAATCGCATAACGATATGATAAGTTTATGAAACAACGATTTTGGTCTCACGACGATTCGTTAAGATCTCACAACGATTTGTTAAGTGAAACAACAATTTTGGTCTCACAACGATTTGTTAAGTGAAACAACGATTTCGGTCTCACAACGATTTTGGTCTCACAACGATTCGCTAAGTGAAACAACGATTTCGGTCGCACAACGACTCGTAAAGTGTAACAATGATTTCCATCTTATAACGATTTGATAAGTTACACAACGATTTGGTCGCCATAACGATTTGCTTATGATTGAACAACGATTTGTTTAAACAACGATTTGCTTATGATTGAACAATGATTTGTTCAAACAACGACTTCTTTATGTTTGCACAACGATTTGCGGTACAACGAAACACTAGGGCCCCACAACCCCAACAGCCAGCCCTAGGCCGAACAACCCACCAATATTTAGGATGCCACCTCAGCAGCCCCAGCAACCCCAGTAGCCCTCACATTACCAGCAGCCCTAGTGGCCACAGTACCAACAACCTCCCCCGTACCACCAACAACCTCTGCAGCTGCAATATCGTCCGCCTCCACAGTCTCAATACCGGCAGCTTGCTCCTCCCCAGTACCAACCCCACAACCTCCTCCTGCACCTCCCCAATACAATCAGGTCCCTCCTCCAAGAAACTATGAGCCTCAACAACCCCGACACCCCCTAGCCCAAGAAGGACCCACTATCCCCCATTGCCGGAAACCCTCCCAGATATCTTTAATGCCCTAATGGCCACCGGCGCACTCACCTTGCCGAGGGAGAGGCTACAATGGCCTCCCAATGTTGACACCTCTCGATATTGTGAGTTCCACCAAGGACCAGGCCACACCTTGGAGGCGTGCTTTCACTTCAAAGATTACATCTATAATATGAACGACAATGGAGGTATAGATTGGGCTGAGATGAGGAAGAAGCACTAACATTTATACCTTGTAGGGATGAAGGTTGTATCTCTCCTGTTTTTCATTTATTGCATGCTTATCAATGACAGATGAACTCTTTATGTAAAAGATTGATATTGATTGACATTATGGATCCTGGGGAAAAGTTATCATGTACTCTGATGCTGCAGGTTTTTCATCTTTGGTATAATCAATGTGATATAGATTTTAGGTGTCGTTCCTTTATGGAACCTTTCATTATAGTCCTCTTCTCCTTGGTATCCTCCCTTGCATTCAGAGGATGCCATCAATATCCTTCTTCAATGTGAAAATTTTCCTATCTATTTTTCTCCAAGCTTTTGTCTTTTGAGTTTTTGTCCAATTTACCTCTCCTTGGGCTCTATCTGTTTCTTCTCCAATATTTTTCTTCTTCCTACATATCCCTCCTCCACAGCTCCTAGGATTTCATGGAGGTGGAGACTGGCATCAGCCAAGCAGGGAATGGTGATTGCTTCAAGGTTCATGTGCTCATGAAATAAGAACTCAAGTTTTAGGAATGCTAGGGGGATGACTATCAAATAGTCTAGATGAGATGTTAGAGGCATGACATATTTGATCAAAGACATTGACATGTTCGGATTGGAAGAAGATCCTGTCTGAAATCTAAGATTAAGCCAAATGTCATGTATGCTTTTCTATGTTTGATTAGGATATTTAGGTCGATTTCAGTCATTTTGTAGCACTTTTTTGTCTCATTTTTAAAAATTGATATCCCTTCAATATTCAGAATGGCTGCATATGGATGAAACCTTTTTGGTTCTCATGTAGTATCAACTATCCCACTGCCCATGTTAAGCACAGGTCCAGAGGTCCGGCGTGATTCAAGATAAGAGCGAACTTTTAATAACCGTTTGGATATTATCGATCCCTAAAGGGGGTAATAGGTGTTAGGGTACAATCGGCTCGTCGACCATGTGAATCCATGGACAGAGGAGACTTACGGAGGCCTTGAACAAAGACTCACTAGTCCAGCAGAAGGAATATCCGACGGAGAGTTCGTCCAAGTCAAGAGAGTGTGTATAGAAATAGGTGCTTGACGTCCTAGAGGAATTCTAGGACAGTGGAGCATCGGTATCGGTGTTCCAAAACATCGCAAGAGTCGTAAACAAGTTCTTTTTAAAATTGGGCAATTAATTGCAATAATTACCAGATATGTTATGTATCATATTCATGCCAATTAAGCCATTTGGATGGTTTCAAAGTGTGTGTATGTGTCATGAATCATGGATGGAAATTAGTCATGTGTATGTATTTTAAATCACATATCAATGTTCTATTTATATTAAGTGAAATTACTGCGGTTATAACTGTATTAAAGGGTATATGCACAATAGCAATTAGAGCATTGCAAATCAGGGGTTTCTGAAAAATCCTGTGAACGCAACGCACCCTAGTAAGGGTCGCGACGGGTTCAGGGTAGATCGCGACAAGGGCTTGCACTGATCGCGACAGGCTGTTCAGGACAAGTGCTGAGATCGCGACAGAGGCAGGAAGGGAACGCGACGGGTTGGTCAGGTCAGGCACATAGATCGCGACGGCACGGCCTGTCGCGTTCAGAATGTGATGCGCCTGTCTTTCTTGACCAGACCCCATAATGCGGCCTATTGGCCGTCGCGTTCTCAGGGCCTGCGCCTGAGTCCGATAGGAATCAGACATGACTTTGGATTGTGAGCCAATCTTTACATATTTGACACAAGAGTTTTTAGAAAATAAGAACAAATAGCACAACCGATGAAAAATAATGAAACTAGTTGCATATTGATCTAGACATGCATGAGTACATACAGTAATAGGAATTGACAATAGTTAGGGTTTTGACATGCTTTATTCACATCAAACATGAAGTACATGATACAGGGAACAGTAGACATGAGAGATTTAATTCGCAAGATAGGATGGACTAAAATTAGGGCTTTCAGGGGAGAAAGAAAGCTAACAACTCTCAGAACCTCCAATAAAAATTTCGAGGCTTGAGGTTTAGAGAGCATGGAGATCAAGAGGTATGAAGGGGATTCGGGGTCATGTAAGTTGCAGAACTTGGAAAATCCATAACATAGGATTGGTTTGCAAGAAAATATGAAATTTTAAGACTTTGTTCATGATGATTGGAATAACCTACAGATAAATTTTCATAGTTTATGCTCGTGAGAATGCCTACCTTTGATTGTTTTCCTCTTCTAGGGTTAAGACTTGAAGAACTCAGGTTGAGGGCTTGAGAACTCTTTTCTCCCACGAGATCTCCACCTCCTTGGCTCCTTCCCTCGACCAGAAATCCCTTGGCACAACCTAGGGTCGGCCTTGGGGTGAATAAGAGAGTATTTAAGCTCTTTCTCTTTCAATTTCCTAGTAGGACTCAAATTCCTATTAATTTGAAGATTTCCTATTCTCTACCTTCCTTCTAAGCATTCCCCATCATATTGGGTTGGGAAGAGAGCCAAATTTGTGGCCAATCAATTAGGGTAGGTTTAGGATTCCAAATCCAACCAAATCAATTATTTTAATGCATTAAATACTCTCTTTTTATTTAAGTAATATTTTAGTTACGAATTTTAGATATTTTTCTATTATTCCCCTTTTAAAATCTCTATTTTAGCCCACTAATTTTTAATGGGTCATTTAACAAAGCCCATTAATTCTTTTCTTTTAATGGTTTTTATTTAATTCCCTTTTTATTTGATTTTCTAATTGCTTTTATTTTTTATAAATTATAAATTTTATTTTCAAAAGACAGGTTGCTACATCCTCCCTCTCTTAAAAAGAATTTGGTCCCCAAATTCATGTGATCATAGGGAGGAAATGTCTTACCGAAAAGATCGGGGTAGTTTCGTCTGATGACTCCTTCCAGTTCCCATGTGGCTTCTTCCACTCCGCAGTTATTCCATAAGACTTTAACCACGTCGATGGGGTGGTTCCTGAGCTGTTGAACCTTCCGTTCTAGTATCTTGACTGGCTTCTCTTCGTATGTCACATCTTTGTTTAACACCAACTTCTCGTGGCGAATGATGTGGGCAGGGTCATAGACATATTCCTAAGCATGGAGACATGGAACACATTGTTTACACATGCCAGATCCGGTGGCAACGCCAGTCTGTATGCAACCTCACCAATCCTTCGGAGTACTTCAAAAGGACCAATGAATCTAGGACTGAGCTTTCCTTTCACTTCAAATCTTTGGATGCCCCGTAGGTGACACCTTCAAGAACACATGATCACCGACTTGAAATTCTAAGTCTTGCCTTCTTTTGTCGGAATAGCTCTTTTGTCTAGACTGAGCAATCTTAAGCCGATCTCTAATCACCTGAATGTCCTTTGTGGTACGGTGCACCATGTCCAGGCCTAGCCATTACTGTTCTCCAACCTCATTCCAGCATGCAGGAGATCTACAATTCCTTTCGTAGAGTGCTTCGAATGGTGCCATCTTGATGCTCGTTTGGTAACTGTTGTTGTAGGCAAACTCAATAAGGGATAGATGCTCGTTCCAATATCCTTGGAAGTCGATAGTGCAAGCTCTCAACATGCCTTCCACTATTTGGTTGGTCCTTTCAGTTTGCCCATCAGTTTGTGGATGGAATGCGGTACTAAAGTTGAGTTTAGTACCCAGTGCACCTTGCAGTCCTTTCCAAAAATGAGATGTGAATCTCGGATCTCGATCAGAGACTATGGATGATGGAACTCCATGCAGTCTCACTATCTCCTTGGCATATAGGGCAGCTAGTACCTCTACCGACCACTTACTCTTTAAGGCTAGGAAGTGGGCAGATTTGGTTAGTCGGTCTACAATAACCCATATGGCTTCGAGTCCACCACGAGTCTTGGGTAAACCCATGATGTATCCATGCCAATGCTTTCCCATTTCCATTCCGGAATATCTAGCGGTCTAAGTACACCAGCAGGCGCAGGTGTTCCGCTTTTACTTGTTGGCAAGTAAGGCAGTGTGCGGCATGTTCAGCTACCTCTCTTTTCATGTTCGACCACCAAAACGTTCTTTTCATGCTTGATACATTTTGGTACCTCTGGATGAATATATATTTTGTCTTGTGAGCTTCATCCATTAGCTTCCTCTTCAGTTCTTCATTTTCGGGATGCATGCCCTCCCTTGAAAGACAAGCCTTCCATCCTCTGTCATAGCGAAGTCCGGTCTTTCAGTTAGACTTTCTTTGACGCGAACCAAGAATAGATCATCATCTTGTTGAGCTTTGATCTCTTCCAACAAGTCGGATTGAATCTGATGTTTGCAACCAAGACCCGATCATCCCTATGTTCAATATTTAAGTCTAACCTTGCGAATTGTTCTAGTAGTTGCATCTCGCCAAGGACTAGACTTGAAATAGATGCCATCGGCTTTCTACTAAGAGCATCAGCCACGACGTTTCCCTTGCCTGGATGGTATTGAATGTTGAAGTTGAAATCTTTGAGGTATTCCAGCCATCTTCTTTGTCTCATGTTGAGTTCTTTCTGGGAGAATAATACTTCAGACTTTTATGGTCTGAGTAGACAGTGAATTTCTCTCCATACAAGTAGTGTCTCCAGTTCTTCAAGGCAAAGACCACGATAGCCAACTCCAGATCATGCACGGGGTAGTTGACTTCATGAGTCTTCAGTTGTCGAGAAGAGTAGATGATGACTTTCTCCTTTTGCATCAGTACACACCCTAGCCCAATCCTTGAGGCATCGGTGTAGACAGAGAAACCTTCTCCCTCTATTGGCAGAGTAAGAACAGGTGCTGAGGTAAGACGGTCTTAAGAGTTTGGAAACTTTTCTCACACTCTTTACTCCAGAAGTATGGATTCTCCTTTCATGTCAGTCGCGTGAGAGGAACGGCGATCTTGGAGAAGTCCTCGATAAACCGCCTGTAGTAGCCAGCCAGTCCTAAGAAGCTTCTTATCTCGGTAACATTGGTTGGTCTCTCCCAATTGAGTACAGCTTCGACTTTGGAGGGATCTATGGAGATGCCGTCCTTTGAGATAACATGGCCCAAGAAGGACACTTCTTCGAGCTAGAATTCACACTTGCTAAGCTTTGCGTACAGTCTGTTGTCTCGCAAGACTTGCGTGCTATCTTCAGGTGTTCTTCATACTCTCCTTGGTCTTGGAGTATATGAGGATGTCGTCGATAAAGATGACTACGAACTTGTCGAGGTAGGGCCAATATATGTTGTTCATGATTTGCATGAAGGCTACAAGAGCATTGGTTAGCCCAAAAGGCATAACAACGAATTCATAGTGCCCGTACCTGCTCCTGAAAGCCATCTTGAAGATATCGTCCTCCTTAATCCTCATTTGGTGATAGCCAGATGAAGATCGATCTTGGAGAAATATTGAGCTCCAGATATTTGGTCGAACAGTTCATCGACTCTGGCAAAGGGTACTTGTTCTTGATGGTGAGTTGATTGAGTTGTCGATAGTCGATGTAGAGCCTCATCGATCCATCCTTCTTCTTGATGAACAGCACAAGTGCTCCCCAATGGGAAGTACTTGGTCTGATGAACCCCTTTTCTAGTAGCTCCATCAGTTGCGTCTTCAACTCCTTTAGCTCGGCAGGTGACATCCGGTACGGTTGACGCGATACCGGGGCAGCTCCAGGGATCAACTCTATGGCAAAGTTGACATCACGTTCCGGGGAATCCCTGCAGATCTTCAGGAAACACTCGGGGTAATCCTAACTATGTGAATGTCTTCTATCTTTGAAACCTTATTTTCCACACTATGGCTGCTAGGAAAGCATACAACCTTTCCTTATCATGTTATGAGCTTTGATGGCGGAGATTAAAGACATCTATCAATTATGTCTGATCCCAGATAATGCCAATTTAGGAAAGTCACTAAAGGTAACCTTCCCTTTCTTACAGTCGACACTTGCCCCATAAGCGGACAGTCAGTCGGCTCCCAAAATTACATCATTTCCTTCCATGGGCATACACACCAGGTCGCCTTTAGGTTATGGTCTCCGATCATTACATCAGCAGATGGAAAGTATTTGTTCAATTTCTCCTTTTCCCCTAGTGGCGTTGTAACAGAGAACTCACAACCCATGGATATCGGTTTAGTATTCACAGTATCAAAAAAGGTTTGAGATATAAATGAATGAGTGGCTTCAGTATCAAATAAAACAAATGCTGATAATGAGAAAACTTGAAGGGTACCTTCGACCACGCCACCTTCCATAGCAGGTTCAACATCGTGCAGGGCTTGCAGTCGGCCCTGTTTCTTAGACGCATTAGGGCGCCTCTCATTCTTTTTTAGTAGCGGGCACTCGGGGATGCGGTGCTCGTGACTTCCGCAGCGCAGACATGCATCGACCTTCCTCTAGTATTCATCAGCCGTGTGACCCAGCTTGTCGCAGTGTTTGCAGTTGCTTTTTGCTGGAGTGTATGGGACTATCGCCTTGGGTTTCCTTTCTTGGCTAGGACCCTCTGTGAGGTTGAGGGGACGCTTCTTGCCATTGTTTGGCCTAGCAAATGATTGACCCGAGGTCAATTCCTTCTTCGCGAACTTCCCTTTGATACGGTCGGTGAAGTCCGTAGCATCTTCCAGTAGCTGAGCTTTCTTCACCATCTCGGCATAGGTTTGGATGTCAAGAGGTGCTAGTTGGTGATGTATTGTGGCTTAAGGCCATTGAGAAAGCGCTTAGCCTTCATTCTTTCAGTGTTCACCAGATGTGCAGCATAGTGGCCAGTCTTGAGAACTAGGCTTCATACTCAGTCACAGTCAGGCTCCTCTGTTTAAGAGCAGCGAATTTCGCAGCCTTCCTTTCTTGGACACGCTCGGAGAAGTACTTGGTGTTAAATGGTTCCTTGAATTCGGTCCAGGTGAATTGACCGTTCTCCCTAGTAGCTTCCACTGACTCCTACCAAGCCGGGCGTCCTTCTCTAGTTGGAAAGTGGCCAACAGCAGCTAATCCCCCGCTGTGCATTGCATGACACGAAGATTATTTCCGTTTCCTTTAGCCAGTGCTCGGCTTCATCCGGATCCGGGGATCCACTGAACCTAGGTGGGTTCAGACTCCTGAAGTTACGATGCAACTCGCCTGCACCGCCATGGTTTCCGCCACCTTGGGTAGCTTGCATGATTGCACGAGTCAGTTCTTGCATGGTCTGTTGCATGCCCCTCATTTGAGCACGTTCAGCAGCCATCTCGATTGCTTAGTTCCTACAAAATAGCTTACTATTATGATACTGATGTGAAATTTAATTCGTGCGTGTGTGAGTTATTTTTAGCTAGTTACCCTTGGCTCTAACCACAACTCACATAGGTAGGATAATTGACTCTAGTCGAGGCTGGTCCACCTAGATCATCCTATACTTAAGAATAACCTAGGCTCTGATATCACAAAACTGTCACGCCCCGACGCGGAATATCGGAACGCGAGGCAGTTGCAAATAAACGTGTACAGAGCGAGTACTAGACATCACACCATTAAACACAAATGCAAATTCTTCTCATTAATAATTTTCAATGTCTACTTACAACCACTATATCAGAGCCAATCTATAGGGCCCAATTACATTGACATAAAGGAAAGACTAACTGACACTCTAACATAGTACTAAGACGCTAGGGTACTCATGACTTCACTCCTAGTCGTTTCCGTCCTCTTGAGTGTATGTGTCATCCTCGGTCTCATATGAGAGCACAACGACAAACAACGCAGGGTGAGCGATACGTCCAGTAGGACTTAAATCTCAATAGTCAAGCAGGCTTTAAATGATAATGTATTAAATGACAGAGTAACTAACGATAGAGCGAGAGAGTCAAGTAATGTGATAGATAGCATGATAGCACGTGATTGAAATAGCACAAGTTTCAAAATATAGCACAAGCGTTGGTTATGTTGTTTATCTTTAGACAATCAGTCAATGGTCATATAGAGTATCAAGGAAATAGATGAGAGCACTAGATGAATAGACGAGATAGTAGAGTGAACGTGAAAAGATGAGCGAGTAGAGCATAGATGAGAGCTAGTGGACATTGTACGTAACACGTCGAGTAATCAGGCGATAGTAATAGTTGCACAACACGCGCACTTGGTGTTGGCAGTCAGGTGGAACTCACGACTCTACCACTGGCCATGTTAAGCACAGGTCCAGAGGTCCGGCGTGATTCAAGATAAGAGCGAACTTCTAATAGCCGTTTGGATCATATCGATCCCTAAGGGGGTAATAGGTGTTAGGGTACAACCGCTCGTCGACCATGTGGGAATCCATGGACAGAGGAGACTTACGGAGTCCTTGAATAAAGACTCTCTAGTCTGGCAGAAGAGAATATTTGATGGAGAGTTCGTCCAAGTCAAGAGAGTGTGTATAGAAATAGGTGCTCGACGTCCTAGAGGAATTCTAGGACAGTGGATTATCAGTATCGGTGTTCCAAAACATCGCAAGAGTCGTAAACAAGTTCTTTTTAAAATAGGGTAATTAATTGCAATAATTACCAGATATGTTATGTATCATATTCATGCCAATTAAGCCATATTTCGATGGTTTCAAAGTGTGTGCATGTGTCATGAATCATGGATGGAAATTAGTTATGTATGTTATTTTAATCACATATCAATGTTCCATTTATATTAAGTGAAATTACTATGGTTATAACTGGAATTAAAGGTATATGCAGAATAGGCAATTAGAGCATTGCAAATCAGGGGTTTTCTGAAAAATCATGTGAACGCGACGGACCCTAGTAAGGGTCGCGATGGGTTCAGGGTAGATCGCGACAAGGGCTTGCACTGATCGCGACAGGCTGTTCAGGACAGGCGCTGAGATCGCGACAGAGGCAGGAAGGGAACGCGACGGGTCGGTCAGGTCAGGCACATAGATCGCGACGGCACGACCTGTCGCATTCAGAATGCAACGTGCCTGTCTGTCGCGACCAAACCCTAGAACGCGGCCTATCGCCCGTCGCGTTCTCAGGGCCTGCGCCCGAGTCTGACAAGAATCAAACAGGACTTTGGATTACGGGCCAATCTTTACATATTTGACACAGGAGTCCTTAGAAAATAAGAACAAATAGCACAGTCAATGAAAATAATGAAACCAGTTGCATATTGATCTAGACATGCATGAGTACTACAGTAAATAGGAATTTGATAATAGTTACGGTTTCGACATGCTTTATTCACATCAAACATGAAGTACATGATACAGGGAATAGTAGTGATGAGCAATTTAATTCGCAAGATAGGATGGACTAAAATAAGGGCTTTCAGGGGCGAAAGAAAGCTAACAACCCTCAGAACCTCCAATAAAATTTCAAGGCTTGAGGTTTAGGGAACATGGAGATCAAGAGGTATGAAGGGGATTCGGGGTCATGTAAGTTGCAGAACATTGAACAAACATAACAAAGGATTGGGTAGCAAAAAAATACAAAATTTTAAGGCTTTGTTCATGATGATTGGAATAACCTACAGATAAATTTTCATAGTTTATGCCTGTGAGAATGCTTACCTTTGATCGTTTTCCTCTTCTAGGGTTAAGACTTGAAGAACTTGGGTTGAGGGCTTGAGAACTCTTTTCTCCCACGAGATCTCCACCTCCTTGCTCCTCCCCTCGACTAGAAATCCCTTGGCACAACCTAGGGCCTATTTTGGGGCGAATAAGAGAGTATTTAAGCTCTTTCTCTTTCAATTTCCTAGTAGGACTCAAATTCCTATTAATTTCAAGATTTCTAGTCTCTACCTTCCTTCTATGCATTCCCCATTATAACTGGGTTGAGAAGAGAGGCAAATTTGTGGCCAATCAATTAGGGTAGGTTTAGGATTCCAAATCCAACCCAAATCACTTATTTTAATGCATAAATACCCTCTTTTTATTTAAGTAATATTTTAGTTACGAATTTTGAATATTTTTCTATTATTCCCCTTTTAGAATCTCTATTTTATCCCACTAATTTCTAATGGGTCCATTTAACAAAGCTCATTAATTCTTTTCTTTTAATGGGTTTTATTTAATTCATTTTTATTTAATTTTCTAATTACTTTTATTTTTTATAAATTATTAAATTTTATTTTCTTAATATTCAGGTTGCTACACCTATGTTTCTATAGCAAACACTTTTCAGGATAGTAGAATGGCATTACTATTTTAGTGTACGTTCTTACAAGACAATTTCTAACGCTGTCTGCGCTTCGACATTTATTGTGTGCAGGTCATATCTTACAATGTTGGACATCCAAAGCTAAGGAATATCTGGATGAATCTTCTCTTTGCGTGCATGGCTCCAGAGCACTAAATGGATGCAAGCTTACCTATCGCGCACGATGGACCATGCTGTCTAACGTGCTTCAAGCTTAGAGACAACGGCCATTTCAACGGCTATATTCTCAAGAGAAGATATATAGAGGACTGAAGACTCCCATTGAACAGTTCGACAACTTGAACATTTATGTGATAGAGCCTTCAAGAAAAGTGTTCATCATCGAAGAAGAGCTTCTTCCCTCACTCCACAATTTTCTTCAGCTCTTGCTCTCAGTCTTTCATTGTTTAGACTTCTTTGAGAGCCTTGTAGGTCTGAGAGTTTTCTTCTAGTGAAAATCTTTTTCTCTTAGACTTAGCCTCATATCAAGCATCTGTTGTAAGCTTTGTCTAGGGGCATTTTGCCTTGTACACATTTTCTGTGTATTCCTCTTCGGGCTGTGAAGAGAAGACATGTTGAAAATAGGTGGTCAGTATTCCCTTCGGTAAGGAAGGAAGACCTGTGTATCAGGGTGGTTGTATACCTCTTCAAGGTTAGAAGAGAAGGCCAACTGTGGGTTTGTGTGTAAGGGTCCTAAGGGGGACAGTACCCTTGTTAGTGAAATCCCAGTTGTTGCTTGGGGACTGGATGTAGGACTCCTTGGGATAGGAGGTCCGAACCAGGATAAAATTTTAGTGTTGTGTGTTTGTGCGTTTGTTATCTTGATTAACACTAACACTAACCATCATTTCTAGTGATCTTCTTTAAAGCATTTTTGTTGACAGTTTAAATCGAAAAGATTTTTAAAATCTCATTCACCCCCCCCCCCCCTCTGGGCTTGCTAGCTGGGCCACAAGGGTATCAGAGCCAAGTCTCTTTGACAAGACGATCTCATGATTTGAAGAGCAAAACATAAATGGCAGCTCAAGGGTATGCAGAAGCCAGTCAGTTAACAGACCACCTTTGTTTGATGGTGAAGATTACAACTATTGGAAGACCAGAATGGAGTACTTCCTTCAAGGTCTCGATTTTCAAATCTGGTCAATCATTGAAGAAGGAGATTTAGTTGTTCTAAACAGCTGAGAAAATTGGACAGATGATGATAAGAAGAAGATCTCCCTGAACTGCAAAGCAAAGAGTATATTATGTCATGCTCTTAGTAAGAAAGAGTTCACAGAATCTCAGCATGCAAATCAGCGATGGAAATGTGGGAGAAACTTAGAATCATATATGAAGGAACAGACAAAGTTAAAGAAACAAGGATAGACATCTTGGTAGCTCAATATGAGCGATTTCAAATGCAGCCAAGAGAATCCATTACACAAATACAGTAGATTCACGGATATCACAAATGGATTGGCTGGGCTTGGAAAAAGATATGACATGGGAGATATGGTAAGGAAGATACTGAGATCTCTACCAGCCTCATCAACTCCTAATGTACATCCATAGAAAAGCTAACGACCTAAAGAAGATGTCTCTTGAAAAGCTTATTGGGTCGCTAATGGCCCATGAAATAAATATGGAAAGACTTGGAGTGTCCTCTAGTAGAAAGAAGCACAGCAATGCTTTCAAGGCAACAGAAGACACATCTGGTGAAGAATCAGATGGTGATAAAAGCATTGGAAGCAGTGAAGATGAGGAATCATTCCTATCAAGAAGATTGCAGCGTATACTTGCCAAGAAAAAATATCAGTCTGGAAGAAGATATTTCAAGAAAGAAAAAGATTTCAAGAAAACTGAAGTAAGGGATACTAAGAAATATGAACCTATTTATTACGAATATAAGAAACCCGGACATATCAAGACTGAATGTCCGAAACTGAAGAAGACAGAATTCAGGAAGAAAGACAACTCGAAGAATTCAGAAGGTACAAAAAGAAAGTGATGGCAGCTGCATGGAGCATGACAGCAACTCAGACAGTGAGTCTAGCTCCAGTGAAGAAGAAGAAAAGGCCACCTGGCCTTCATGGCAAATATAGAGGAAAAGGTAACTCTGACTCTTCATTTACTTCCTATAATGAATCTGATTCTGATAGTTTAGAGAGGCTTTTAATGAGTTATATAGTAAATATAAAGATTTATGTAAAATATTAAAAACTACCAAGAAAAGTCATGCATGTTTAGAAATCACTAACTCAGATTTAAAATCTGAAATGAGCAGTTAGAAAAACAAATTTTTGAATTAAAAAGGAGAAATGAATTATTATGTGAAGACTTGAGAAATAAAAATGAACAAATAAAAAATTTAGAAAGTCAGGAAACAACAAGCAAACTTAAACGGGAGGTTGACACAATAACCAAAGATAATGAATATCTAACTAACACCATTGAAAATTCACAAATGGTAATCAACCTAATATTAAAAGAGCTAGAAGATCAGGTAAGAAAAAACATGGTTTAGGATATACTCCACTGATAATGAAGAAACAATAGTACATTCTAAATCTATCCAACCCCAAATTTGTAGCTAAACAAAACACTGAATATAATCAAATTTTAAGTATATCCCAACTGAAAAGGTAAGTAAAATATCTTGTTGTAGTCATTGGAACAAATTAGGACATACTAAAATATTTGTCCAGCTAAACACCTAAAATGGATACTCAAAAGAAAAGGTGAGGAAACTAACCAGCAAGCACCCAAAAGAACTTGGGTACCTAAATCTTAGTGTTTCTATTGCAGGGATGTCTTAGAGCATCAAAATGGTACCTAGACAGCGGGTGCTCAAGGCACATGATAGGCAACAGAAAGTTGTTCTCACACGTTGAAGATGAAGAAGGTACAGTAACTTATGGGATAATGGAAAAGGAACAGTGATCGGCAGTGAACCAGTTAGCAGTCATGGTAGAACCCTCATTGCAGATGTTTATGTGTTCGAGACTCAAACATAATTTGATAAGTATCAGCCAATTGTGTGACAAAGGTCACCAAATCAGATTTCAAGAGTCAAAATGACTTATTATGAAGAAGGCGTAACAGTGTTCGAAGCCTGCAGAGAAAAGAATTTATATGTGCTTCACCTGGAAGAGTTAAAGGATCAAGATGTATGCCTTGCAGCAAATAAAGATCAATCGGTTGAATTATGGCACAGGAGATTGGGACACTGTAGTCTGGATGGAATCAGAAAATTAGTCAAGAGAATCTAGTAGAAGGTCTGTCCAAAATAAGCTCAAGGATAGAAGGTGTGTGTGAACCTTGTGCAAAAGGGAAGCACACAAAATCATCTTTCAAGTCGAAGATAGTTGTAAACCACCTCCAAACTACTGGAACTCTTGCATATGGATCTGTTTGGACCGATGAGAACCACAAGCCTAGGGGGAAAGAATTTTGGATTTGTGATAGTAGATGATTATTCAAGATTCACTTGGGTATCGTTTTTAGAGCACAAAGATGACATCTTTGATAGCTTTGTTAATTCAGTAAGAAAGTTCAGAAGGATAAGAAGTTCAGTATAATAAGTATCCGATCAGATCATGGAGGAGAATTTCAAAATGAAAAATTTACAAATTATGTTATGATCAAGGAATTGAGCATAATTTCTCACACTAAGGACACCATAGCAAAATGGAGTTGCTGAGAAAGAATAGAACATTATTGGATATGGGCAGAACCATGCTGTCAGAATACAACCTCCCAAGATATTTTTGGGCCGAAGCTAACACAGGATGCTACATAATTAATAGAGTGATGATCAGGCCAATCCTGAAGAAGATAGCATATGAACTATACAAGGGAAAAAGCCTAAAGTCAATCATTTCAGGACCTTCAGATGTCCATGCTTCATCCCAACAATGGTAAGAGACATAGGCAAGTTAGATTCTATGTCTGATGAAGGTATATTATGGGATATGCTTCTAAACCCAAAGGTTATAGAGTCTTTAATAAACAAAGTTTATTAATAGAGCAAACTGTCCATGTCATTTTTGATGAATCTAACCCTTCCTTGAGAAAGGAAGTAGATAGTGATGATGAGGATGCAATAAACTATCCAAGAAACTCAAGGATACATCCATCAAGGATAATGAAGATCTACCCTTGGAAGACCTACAACAAAAGAAATATCCCATGAAGATCTTCCAAAGGAATGGAGATACCGGAAGGATCACCCAAAGGACAACATTATTGGAGATCCATCGGTTGGGGTAAGAACAAGAGGTAATGTTATTCCATGTGACTATCTAGCATTTGTTTCTCAAATTGAGCCAAAGACAGTCAATGAAGCACTGTCTGATGAATCCTGGATTTTAGCCATGCAAGATGAACTTAATCAGTTCAAGAGAAACCAAGTTTGGTCTCTTGTTCCGAGACCATCAGATCATCCTGTTATTGGCACCAAATGGGTGTTCAGAAACAAATTGGATGAAGTTGGTGTTATCACTAGAAACAAGCCTAGACTGGTTGCTCAAGGCTATTCCCAAGAGGAAGGCATAAATTTCGACGAACCTATGCACCAGTGGCTAGCTTTAGGCTATTAGAATTTTACTTGCATATGCATCTGCATTGGATTTAAAGATTTTTCAAATGGATGTAAATCTGCATTTTTAAATGGTATATAAAGGAGGAAGTCTATGTAGAACAACCTCCTGGTTTTGATGAGTTAGATTTTCCAAATCATGTTTTTAATTTGAATAAAGCTTTATATGGTTTAAAGCAAGCACCTAGAGCATGGTATGAAAGGCTTAGTGCATTTTTATTAAACCATGGCTTTATCAGAGGACAGGTAGATAGCACATTGTTTATTAAGTCTAAAGTCAAAATATAGTGCTTGTGCAAATCTATATGGATGATATATATTAGATCTACTGATGAATCTTTGTGCAAGTACTTTGAAAAGCTTATGTAGGAGAATTCGAAATGAGCATGATGGGGAGCTCAAGTACTTCCTTGGACTTCAAATCAAACAAGGCAAAGAAGGCCACACATTTGCCAAGCAAAGTATACCAGGAACGTTGAAGAAGTTTGGATTTGATAATGCAAAGCAGTGTCCACACCAATGAGCACATCCACAGATTAGACAGTGATAAAGATGGTAGAAAGTAGACAAAAGCTTTATAGAGGTATGATAGGATCATTACTTTATTTAACTACTAGTAGAGCTGATATTTTATTTAGTGTATGCATGTGTGCAAGGTATTAGGCTGATCCTAAGGAATCTCATTTATATCTATCAAAAGGATCTTTAGATATCTAGCTAGACCCCATGATCTAGGTTTTATGGTATCCAAAATCATGCAAAATTAATTTAGTAGGATATTCTGATGCTGACTATGTTGGATGCAAGGTAGATAGAAAAAGTACCAGTGGATATTGTCAATTTCTTACAGGATGCTTGATTTCATGGTCCTCAAAGAAGAAAATTCAGTAGCATAGTCGACAGCTGAAGCTGAGTACGTGGCTGCAGGAAGATATTGTACACAACTCCTATGGATAAAATAGCAACTTGAGGATTATGGATTGCACATCAAGACAATTCCATTATTGTGCGACAACCCAGTGCAATAAATCTTACAAAGAATCCGTTCAGCACTCCATACCCAAGCATATAGAGATTAGATATCATTTTATTAGAGATCATGTAGCTAATGGTAATATAAATATTCTTTATAGATACTCTAAATCAGTTAGTAGATATTTTTACAAAGGCCTTACCTGAAGAGAATTTACGTCTCTTAGAATGAAATTAGGCATGTGTAATGTGTAATAGATTTCTCTGCATATGACTGAAATAATCAATCTTTCAGAATAATACTTTTTCTCTCCCCTGGATTTAAGTGAATTCTTTAATTGTGTGCTTCATAAATTGCTTTGACGGTTCATTATTTTATAAGACTTTATCCTTGCGAAATAGTCTTCTCATTTGTCGTTTTCCGCATTTATTGCAGTGTCCTTTCAAAAGTAACTTTACCTTTTTCTTTAAATCCCGTAATCTATGCCATACTGATTTCACCTTCTCTCTCATCTCTTTTGACTTGCCTAGAACGATAGCCCTATCGATTCCGCTCTCTTTCTTTGAGAGATTTCAAAGAATCCCTCTTCTCCCGCCAAAATCTCTTGAGGGTTTCTGCTCTACTCCTTCCCACCATCATCCAGAACCTTTCCTTGTTCAATTCCATGGCGGTTGCTGGGGTCTTCGGCACTGTTGGCGGTTACAGCACCGCGTTCCTCACAGCAGAGCAAGCAAGAGAGGTTTGCAGCGGTGAAGACCAAGTCTGTGGCAACAAGGTAGTAGATGTAGCAGATTTGGAGAAGAACGGCATGCACAGTGTAGTGGCAGCTATGTAGAGGATAAAGTGGTCGAAAATGGCAACCATTTCTGAGGCAAGTTATCCCTTAGTGAAAGCTTTGTATTGTCTATTTGAAATCTGAGAGGACGAATCCTTGACCTCCACAGTCAAAGGTAACCCCATTCATATTACATATGATTTGTTAACAAGCTTGTTTGGAGTGTCTATCGTCGGTCGCAGTGGGGTAGATAGTGTTGATATCCATGCCAAAGGATTGGGGATCGTCGGTACTGAATACAGCTAAAGGACGATAAAATCAACATCAACAAGTTAAATGCCTTTAACAGAATTCTTCATTTCATTATTTGCCAAATTCTAGTGCCCAGAAGTGCTACATTTCCCCCATGCACGAAAGCAGACTTACATATGATGTTTTTGGCAATTCAGAACCAAGATATCAATATGGCAGAGGTGATTATCGAAAGGATGAAGTTTGCGACTGCAATGATTTGGGACAAAAGGAACAAACTCAATGTGTCCCTTCCCTATACTCACCTACTAATATAGATTTTCCAGCATTACAACATCGACTTAAATGGTGAAGTTTCGGAGAAGATGGGTCAGGCTATCAGAGGCAAAAAATTGAAGAAGAGCGGCTTTTCTCTAGTCGCAAGAGTTTGGTCAAAAACCTCAGTTGCTGAAGGTGAAGTAATCATTGGCGAATCTCAAGATGTTCAGATTTCAGAAGCAGAGAAAGAAGTAGTTATCGAACTGAAGCCCCTATTGTAGAAACTCCAGTTGTTTCAATAGTTCAACAGCAGCAAGAGAGGCTAGATCAGAAATCCAATGTTTCAAGAAGAGAAGAAGAGGCAGCAGGCAGAAATCAGCATTGAAGTTCTAGTGAGAAGTCCTAGAAGAATTGAAGAAATACCTCCAGAACATTTGAGCCCGTTGGGCAAATTCAAGAGCGAAACCCCCAACCCCCCCCTGAATTGTAGCATCTGTGCTTAGAGATGTGCTCGAATCATCACCCGCACTCAGGGGGAGCTGTAGCTGAAAAGGATGCAGAGATTCCGGGGGAGCAAGAAAGGTCTCATGAAGAATTTCAAAATTCCTGCAGAGAAAAAAGTTGTTATGCATGTTGAGCAAGAAGAGGTTGTTCCTGAAGTTATGGCGCCAGCCACAGTGATGTTCCTATGGAAGATGCTCCCTGTTCAGGGGGGAGCATGAAATGTTGCGGAAAAGCTGCTATGTAGAAATCTAGAAGGGGGTTGAATAGATTTCTATGATTTTAAAATTTCACTTCGATTAGATCTTAGTAAAGTTAAAGTCGATTAAAAAATAAACAAACTAAAGATCCATGACACTTCTGAACAAATCAAACCAGTTGGATGATGAAAAGCAAGCGAGCCTATCAAGCATCTAACGATATAGACAAGCAACCACAATGACAGAGAGATTTAGGGTGGTTCGGAGTACACAACTGTGTATCCTACATCCACCATACACTACACACACAATGTGGCTTATCTTGCCAGTTCAGAAAGACTTCCCAACACACACACTCTGAGATTTTGAAATCCCAGACAAGACCACACACACAGAAATTGGGCACAAGAATTGCACCAATTTCACAACACACAATATATGAAATGAGTTTGAGAATGAGGAACCAGATTGATCACCAATTGCAGATGGAAGAGGACTGATTCGAATCTCCTGATTGTGCTTCAAGAAGGGAGTTGAAATCTTATACTCTAGCTTCAGATTGAAGACTCTATGGATTGGATCGACTTCTTCAATGGATCATCCAAGGCGATGAAGTCTTGAATTCTTCAGATCTGGGAGCAATTCGCCAGCATGAAGCCTTCCTCAAAAATTGACTAGAATTCTCTGGAGTCTTGAGGGAGCAGAAGTGTGTCGATGGATTCCTTTAAGGCTAAGTGGATAAGGAGTATTTATATCCCCATGGGTCCACAAAATATCTTGGGATTGTGATCTTAGGGATTCCCGCCCAAATCAGCCTTCCCAAAAGCATCCACGTGTCCCTGTTCATTAGATCAGAAAAATAGACTGATTGTGTCGACACAACTTACCTATGTGTCGACACCCTGTCCCGATATCACAAAAACAATCTCTTGGAATCTGGAACCAGTGTCGACACACACTAGACTGTGTCGACACCATTGGGTGCTTACTGATGACTTTGTTCTGGGACAGTGCACTAGTGTCGACACACAGTAGAGCTGTGTCGACACCACAGACCATTTCTTGAGCTGTAAATCAAGAAACATTGTGAGAGAAAAATGTAAGCATGATAGCATGATTTCAAAGTATTATGAATCACATTTGACTATCATCAAAATAAAGATCCAACATCTCCCCCTTTTTGATGATGGCAACTATGGTTCATTAAGTAACTTTGACTTTCTCACAATTATGACTTTAAAAAATACCTATTCACAATTTCAAAGCAAGTCATAGGCATAACAATGACATCCACAATTTTTCATCAATAGCATCCAAACATTTTCATTTCTTTGCAAACAAACATGTCATTCACTTGTACAAATCAGTCATACAAACATTCAGCAATGCAAAACATGTGCTAGCATTCACATCAAAAAGAAATGTATTGCCCCCAAGAAGTTTAAAGATTATCACCAAACCTTTCAAAAGTTTTTCTCATTTCCCAAATTTCAAAAGTTTTTCTCATTCCCAGATGCCAAAGGAAATCATGAATCCTTCTCCCCCTTTGACATCATCAAAACAAAAGATATCAGCAGAAGGGGGTGGAGGAGGAGGAATAGGCAATAAAATGGTTTCCATGGACTTCAATCTTGCTTCTACATAGCCAGATTTGATCTTAATTGAGTCTGCATTGTTGAAAGTCTGGTGTGCAAAAGATCTTCCATCCTTTGATGATTTTCATACATTTTCTTGAAATACAGTAGTTGCATTATGAGATGAGGAAGATGAGCTGGGAACAGTGCCATGGTGCATGAAATTTGCAAAGTCAGACTTTAGAGCTGTCATCTCTTGATCAATGTGAGTCATTAAGTTTTCATGCCTTCCATATCATCAACCAAATGTGCAAAGGACAATCTTGTTTTAGAGACTTGAGATACACTTCTTGACTGTTGAATAGTCCCTGTTGTAGTGTTAAGTAAAATGCCTTCAAGAACTGCTTGAATCTTGTCCTGGAGATCCTTAAGTTGGGTACATACATCACCCAAAGTACCAATCAACCTATTGAATCTTCTAGTGGTATGCTCAGCTGCTTCATGCTGTCTCACAAACTGACCATTCACTGAATTTTCTGGCCTTTGAATTCGAAGTTCAAATCTGTTGGACATTTCTGTCATGGTAGAATTGAGAGAGTCAAACTGAGTTTGCAGAAATGTATATAGCTCAGGTGGAATGGGAGGTCCACTAGATGAAGTGGAGGCTGAGCTGGGATGTTGGGTGTATATGGTTGGAGGGACAGGTATGTCTGATGGAGAGGCATGAGGAGGAAGCACAGTTTGTGGTTCAAAAGGAATTTCAGGATTCTCAACTTCAATTTGTGGCTGGTCCACTGGATCACCTTGAGGTCCTGCATCTTCTGGAGGAACTGGTTCTTGAATATGGTCAATAGGAGGCTCTGGCTCTACAACCTGACCTCTGAGAACCTGATCTCCCTCAATTCGAAATCTCATGAATTTCTGTACATGATGTAAGCAGTAAATGTTGCTTTGAGGAATTTTCTGAACCTTCTCATTTTGAAAAGAGACTCCAAAGCGTTTAAAAACTGCTGTGAGGTGAGCAGCATATGGCAAGGATCTGTGTAAATCTTTTCTGTTTGTTTCAGAAAAAATCTGAGTCATAATCAAGTTCAAATTGATCTTCACATTTTTCTTCATGCTATACAACACAAATCTCTGAATGTCTGTCAATCGATTTCTGCCACCACCCTGTGGTGTGATGATGGTGGTTAGAATGTGATGAACCAGCCTCAGAATTGGAGGAAAAGTGTTTGTGTTGTATCTTGTCACATGTGTTTGCCTAGAATCATTTTCATCATGAGGAAGACCAGTAAGAAGAGAGTAGGCCTCATGAAGATCAAATTCATATTCACTCCAGTCTTCACCATCATCAGGAATACCAAAGAGTTCTGATGCTAATTCAGGTGTGAAAAGAATGCTAACGTTTTGACCTCAGACTTAAAACCTTCTTCAACATTTTTCAAATTCAAGTAAAATTCCTGAACCAACCGTGGATAGAATGTCCTGAATTCTGAAATGAATTTCAACCAGCCTTGAAATTTAAAGAAGGGAATGAGTTCAGGAAAAGCAGTCGACAAGGCTTCATCATGAATATCCACAGCCCTAGGTTTCAATATAGAGCGACCTTCAGATGCAGTTTGGGATGGAGTGACTGCTTGGTCCTCAGATGAATCAGAAGATTCAGAAGATGATTCTCCAGAAGATTCAGTAGAATCCGGTATGAGTTTTCTTCTAGGGTAACGTGAGGACATGGGAGACTTGCCTTTGCTGAGAGCAGATACTCTTCCCCTTTTAGATGGGGTGCCTGAAGGAGTGTCCTCACCTTTTCTCTTGGGCTGATCATGACTGAACTTGCTTCTTCTTTCTGGTTGAGTCTCTTCAATGGTGATACCCTTTGCCGCTGACCTGGTCTTGGCTCCTCTCTTTGGAGTGTGCTTGGGAGCCATGGAAGAGGAAGAATGAGAAGAAGGGAGAATGGAGATTTGGAAGAGAAGAAACGGCCAGACAGGGGATCGGTCGTTTGAGAGTGTGATGGAGGGAGGAGTTCAAATGGGGAAAAGAACAAGTGGTAGGGTCGACCTGAGGGTTAGGGTATAAAAAAGGAGGTTTGCTCTCTCAAGACGGGAGTTAAGATAAACCCTCAGTCCAAATACCGTAAACATGATCCGCTTGTCAAGCCCAGGTGTGTCGACACACAGGGTGTGTGTCGACCTGACAGGGTCCCAATGTGTCGACCTCACAGATACAAGAATTTGTATTTTTGAGAGAGATGAAGAAGAAAGGATATATTTAATATGATGAACCATATCTGAAATCAATTATTCAGGATTTTTAATATGTTAAAGAAATCATTTCCATTTTTTTTTTTTCTCAACATTATCCCATTTATTATTTAGTGGGCTGAAAAATATCTGACATGAAATTGATCACCAAGAAATTCTGAAGAATTGGAGTGATTGCTTAAGTGATATAAACTATTCTATACAGTCAATTTCAACCTTTCCACTTTTCTTAACCAAAGTAATGTGATTGCTTTAGGATTAAGACAATACATATGGAGATTGAACACTTTTAGAAGAGTTGATTCAGGTTTAAGCTGTTCATTTTCATTGACTGTATTTTCTTTCACTTTTAAGTAATGAGCAGTCAAATATAGTAAATCTTTTTCACTCAAGTAAACATGTTTTTTACACACCAGAATCCCTGGTTACTAAAGATTTACTAATTATCCTGCCTCAAGGGGTGAATGAAACCTTTTACATGGAAATATACGTTTATCAGACGCCAATATTTCCAGTTACTCAGTTAACATTATTTATTTTTGTCTTTATTTTACCCCTTAGAACAGAGATAACACAACACTTCATGACATACATGGCACTTCACTGTTTGTGAAGGTGTGCAGTTTCTCAGTGTTATGCCATTGCTCTGTAAACATTTTCTTTAAAATGAACATTGAGACTTTTGACACAGCTTTACCTTTCATCAGTCTTGAAGGAAGTGTTTAAAATCAATACATAATTGAGCAAAAATCCATGAAAGAAATCAAATTACTTGAGGAATTCAAAGTAAAAAAGAGTGTTAACAGAAAGAACATGTTATAGCATTTAAGAAATCATCCCTTATGTTCTTCAGAAGAATGAATGAACATTTCATGTATTAGATATTCATCAACACACTGATTAACTTTGGTTTAATGAGAGAAAGATGGTAATGAATTTTAGCTCCCCCTGAGTTATTGATCTCATCTATTTGTCATCACAAGTAAAGAAATCCTTCTTCAGTGAAAGAATGAGTAAGATGATCAAGTGAATTTGATGAAATTGAAATTGAAGAGATAATGATTACAAGAATGAGCATGAATTGGATAGAATTCAGTGTGAGATATGTTCACCACACAGAAGTTTTCAGCAACTCAATCAGACTTCAGCATTATCTTGATCAACTCCAGCAATTGTTCTCAAAAGGACTTCATAAAGTTCTGATTCTGAATTCAATTCTCAGACCTTACCTGTGTTTCTCAAGCAACAAGCTCCCCCTCAATATGTGCATTAATGAGCCATTCAACATTCAACTCAATGACATCCAATTGACATTCAATGTCAGAAAGTAATCATCTAGGAACAGTCAATCTTCAACATTCATTTTTGGCAGTCAAATTCATCAAGTAAACATACATGATCAATTATGTTTCAAGCACATGAATGACAATCACAACACAAGAAAGAACAAATGATTCTTACACATTTTAGATCATGGGTACTTGGTGGAGGAGTTTCCTCAACACATAATGATAGCTTTCAAACAAGCATAACTTGTTCTTCCACTAATCACCATTTGATATACCTCATAATCTTAGCATAACGAATCACAAAGTTCTCATTTTTTTTTCCAAGTTGCATATTCCAAGTTCTCTTCTTAAGGAAGTGAATCTATCTTCAGCCAAAGGTTTTGTGAAAATATCTGCAATTTGTTTTCAGTAGGGATGAACTCTAATTCAATGCTTTTATTTGCAACTTCATCTCTTAGAAAATGATGCCTGATTTCAATGTGTTTTGTTCTAGAGTGTTGAATTGGGTTTTTGGAAAGATTGATTGCACTAGTATTGTCACACATGATAGATGAACATCCAATATCAATGTTGTAGTCAAGCAATTGACTTTTAATCCACAACACTTGAGTTGCACAACTTCCTGCAGCAACATATTCTGCTTCTGCAGTAGATAGTGCAACTGAGTGTTGCTTTTTGGATGCCCATGTTATCATGCAATTTCCTAAGAATTGACAATATCCACTAGTACTCTTCCTGTCAAGTTTACACCCAGCATAATCAGCATCAGAATATGAAATTAGATTAGCAGGACATCCATTGGAAACCATAACCCAAATCACAAGTTCCACAGAGATATCTAAAAATCCTCTTAACTGCAAGCAAATGACTCTCTTTTGACTAGACTGAAATCTAGCACAAAGACATACACTAAATTGAATATCTGGTCTACTTGCAGTAAGATACAAAAGAGATCCAATCATACCTCTGTATTGCTTTGCATCAACCAGTTTACCTTTTTCATCTTTTTCCAATTTGATGCTAGTACTCATGGGTAGTTGCTGGTTTGGCTTGTTCAAAGTGAAATTTCTTGAGCAGCTCTTTGACATATTTGGCTTGATTAATAAAGAATCCATCCTCATGTTGTTTGACCTGCAAACCAAGAAAGAATTGTAATTCTCCCATTAGGCTCATTTCAAATTCATTGCATTAGATTAGAAAATTCTTCACACAGTGAAGGGTTAGTGGATCCTAAAATGATATCATCTACATACACTTGAACTACAATGATATGATTGTGGATTGATCTTGTGAAAAGAGTTTGATCCACCTTACCTCTGCAGTAATTCTTACTAACCAGAAAATTGCTCAATCTATCATACCATGCTCTCGGAGCCTGTTTCAAACCATAAAGAGCTTTATGCAATTTGTAAACATGGTTAGGTTATCAAGATCTTCAAATCCAGGGGGTTGAGCAACAAAAATTCTTCTTTAATATAACCATTTAAAAAAACAGTTTTCACATCCATTTGAAACAATTTGAAGTTTTTGGAACATGCTATGCCAAGGGAATTCTCACTGCTTCTAATCTAGCTACTGGTGCAAAGGATTCCTCAAAGTCAACTCCAAATTCTTGATTATATCCTTTAGCAACCAGTCTTGCTTTATTTCTGACAACTTTTCCTTCTTCATTCAACTTATTCCTAAACACCCATCTAGTTCCAATATTGAGTTTTCAGGATTTTTAGGAACTAGACTCCAAACATTATTTCTTTTGAATTGATTCAATTCATCATGCATGGCTTCTATCCAAGAATCATCTTTTAGTGCTTCTTCAATATTTTGGGTTCTATTTGAGAAATAATAGCCATATGATCTTGTTCAATGAGATCTTGTATGGACTCTGTCATGAACATTTCCAACAACATTCTCAATGGAGCTTGAAGGACTCTTACCAATTTTCCTATTCCAGTGATTTGACCTTTGTTCTTACCTCCAAAAATTACTTGTCCACCATCTTTTTCAGTCAACGTAGAAAATTTTCCTTTATCTCCAGTCATATGTCTTGAACAGCCACTATCAAGGTACCACTTATCCTTCTTGTGGGCTATAAGACATTCCTGCAAAATAGATTTAGAAAACAATTTTGGTACCCAAATTGCTTTGGGTCCCATCAGTTGTTTCAGCTCAACAGCAAGATGTTTTGGAATCCAGATTGTTTTATTTTCTTGAAATTTTGTCTTGATCTGCATTTTTCATCAGTATGACCAGATTTCTTGCATATTGTGTATATCATGACTCTTTGTGGTGTAAAAACATTATTCCTTTGGTATGAAAATTATATCCAACTAAGAAATTTTGTTGTTCTTTGGATATAAATCTGGTCTATCATTTGATTTCCATTTTTGTTGATTTTTTGCTTTGAACTTTTTCATGTCTCACAGGGTTTTTGTTTTTGGATTTTAGATTTGTTTGTGGTTTTTCTTTGATGTTCTCTTCAAAGTTTCTATAAGAGGTACTACCTTGAACAAATGAAGTTATCAAGGTTTGTCCAATTTTTCTTTGTTTTCAGGCTGATAACCTAAACCATGTTTGATGGTGCTCTTCGAATTCCTAAGATAGCATCTAGGTTTTGCTTGCCTTTGACAAGTTTGACAAAGTCTCTTTCTTGTCATTCAGTTATTTTTAATAATTTTTAGTTCCTCTTGTATCACCTCTTTTTCATTTATGAGTTTTTCAATTTCATTCATCAAGATCTGTTTTTCTTTTTCATTGATTGACATCTCTCCTTGATTCCATCAATTTGTTCATCCACACATTCTTTTCCTTTTTTAGATTATTGATTTCATCAGTCAACAATTTTAATTGCTCAGATTCTTGAGGACTTTGCACCATGCTGTTCATTTTTCTTTCAATGTCTTATTTTCAGATTTTAATTCAAACAATTTTTCAAATAACACAGCATAGGCTTCCTCCCAGTCATCAGTTGTAAAATCTTCAAAGGAAGGACTTACCTCAGTATTTTCTTCATGCCTAGCCATAAGACATGTCACTCTTCCTCATCTGAGCTACTTTCTTCTTGGTCTTCTTCATGCTCATCACTCCATGTAGCTAACATTGCTCTTGTCTTCTTGAATATCTGATTTTTCAGCTTCTTCTTTAGATCAAGACACTCTCCTCTCATGTGTCTTGGTTTCCTGCATTCATAACAAATAATGTTAGTCTTTTTAGTGGTTTCCAATCTTTTATTGAAATCATTTTTCCTTGAAATATCCTTTCTGATGAAGGGCTTGAACTTACCTTTTCCTTTCTTTCTCAAAAACTTTTTGAACTGCCTTGTCAATAAGGCTAGTTCTTCATCATTCTCTTCATCAGAAGAATCATCATTTTCATCAGATTGATCAGTAACAATTTTTGAGCTAGATGAAGCTTTTAGAGCAATAGGTTTCTTAGATGTGTTCAAAGATGCATTTCTTTTCAAGTTAATTCATATGTCATGAGAGAACCTATTAACTCATCCAATTGCATGGTTGACAGATTTTTGGAATCCTCAATTACAGTAGCCTTTGTGTGCCAAGCTGATGGAAGTGATCTAAGGACTTTCCTAACAAGGTCACTATTTGAATAGTCCTTTCCTAGACCTCTAAGACAATTTACTAAAAGCATGAATCTAGAAAACATCTCAGAAATAGTTTCATCACTCTTCATTCTGAACATTCATATTCTCAGACAAGAATACTTGCCTTGGTCTCTCTTACCTCAGAAGTTCCCTCATAATGAGTTGGAGTTTATCCCACATCTCCTTGGCAGACTTACATGAGGACACTCTGGAATACTCCTTAGGATGGATGGCACATTGCATCATGTTCATGGCACTCCAACTGAGTGTGGACTTGTTGATCTGGTCCTTGGTCCATAGACTTTTATCCTCAGGAAGTTCATCTGGTCCCTTGTCAACAATCTTCCAGCGCTCATAATTCTGTGCTCTAAGGAATACTTGCATCATGTTTTTCCAATAAGCATAGTTAGATCCATCGAAAAAAGGAGGCCTAGAGATTGAATGACCTTCAACAATAAATCCCTTAACATTCTCCATAGCAATAAACTCTTGATCGTTAGATCAAACACTTAAAGTGTAATGAGAACCCGCTCTGATACCAAATGAAATGTTGCGGAAAAGCTGCTATGTAGAAATCTAGAAGGGGGGTTGAATAGATTTCTAAGATTTTAAAAATTCACTTCGATTACATCTTAGTAAAGTTAAAGTCGATTAAAAAAAAACAAACTAAAGACCTATGACACTTCTGAACAAATCAAACCAGTTGGATGATGAAAAGCAAGCGAGCCTATCAAGCATCTAACGATATAGACAAGCAAACCACAATGACAGAGAGAATTAGGGTGGTTCAGAGTACACAACTGTGTATCCTACATCCACCATCCATACACACACACAATGTGGCTTATCTTGCCAGTTCAGAAAGACTTCCCACAACACACACACTCTGAGATTTTGAAATCCCAGACAAGACCACACACACACGAAATTGGGCACAAGAATTGCACCAATTTCACAACACACAATATATGAAATGAGTTGAGAATGAAGAACCAGATTAATCAACCAATTGCAGATGAAGAGGACTGATTCGAATCTCCCTATTGTGTTTCAAGAAGGGAGTTGAAATCTTCTACTCTAGCTTCAGATTGAAGACTCTATGGATTGGATCGACTTCTTCAATGGGATCATCCAAGGTGATGAAGTCTTGAATTCTTCAGATCTGGGAGCAATTCGCCAGGATGAAGCCTTCCACAGAAATTGACTGGAATTCTCTGGAGTCTTGAGGGAGCAGAAGTGTGTCGATGGATTCCTTTAAGTCTAAGTGGATAAGGAGTATTTATATCCCCATGGGTCCCAAAATATCTTGGGAGTTGTGATCTTAGGAATTCCCACCCAAATCAGCCATTCCCAAAAGCATCCATGTGTCCCTGTTCATTAGATCAGAAAAAATAGAGTGACTGTGTCGACACAACTACCTACACCCTGTCGACACCCTCCCAGATATCACAAAAACAATCTCCTTGAATCTAGAGCTAGTGTCGACACACAACTAGACTGTGTCGACACCACTGGGTGCTTACTGATGACTTTGTTCTTGGACAGTGCACTAGTGTCGACACACAGTAGAGCTGTGTCGACACCACAGACCATTTCTTGAGCTGAATCAAGGAAACATTGTGAAAGAAAAATGTAAGCATGATAAGCATGATTCAAAGTATTAATGAATCACATTTGACTATCATCAAAATAAGAGATCCAATAGAGCATTCTGTTGAGAAGGAAGTAGAGTTTAGGGGGAGCTTATGGCTAGCCCCATGTTGATCAGTTTAGAGAAGGTGTTTCTGCAAGCCCTCTGAATCAGATGAAGATGATGCTCCTGTTGATAATGTGGAGCCCATTGATGGCACAAAAGATAAAAGTGAAGGTGTGGCCACTTCAATTCCACTTCTTTCAAATAAGGCACACCGTAGATCAAGAAGAAGAAGCTCAAGGTTAACATGAAGCTAGTGATTGATAGACTGGACTCTCAAGGGCAAATTCTTTGCTCTGTGCAGGCTGATATTTCATCTATATTTATGAGCCAGAGCTCTGCAGCAAAAGAAATGGGTATGGTTAAAATGCCCTGCGTTGGAGAGAAGAATGAAATGGAAAGCATGAAGGCCCTAATGTCAAGTCTTTCAGACGTGGTGAGGGCACACTCTACTGTCCTACCTGCTCCCACTCCTACAGTGCCAGAGAGCAGTTCAGGGCCTTCAGGGCCAAGGATGAAGAAGCAGAAGCAGTCCAGCCATCAGGGCTAGTTAATATTGAGGATTCAGGGCCATCATGGCCAAAGATTACTGAAGAATCAAGGCAGTTTGAGCAGTTCAGGCAGCTTTAGGGCCATCAGGGCCCTCGGATGAGTAGTCAGAGTTACCAAGGCCAGTAATGGATGAGTCTGGGCCACCAGGGCCGATGGAATCAGAAGCTGAGCCTGCAAGAGTTAAAGACCAGGCTGTAGCCCAGAGCCCCCTTCTTCCCCTCTTAAAACTCTAGCCCTTCCTTCTCCACCTTCATCCACCACTGCTCCTCTAGCTCCTGCCACCTTTAAACACCCCTTCCGAAAAAAAATTTCTTCTCCTACACCATTTCCTACACAATCCTCCTCTTCTCCTGCTTCCTCCACCTTCATCCCTCCTCCTCCTTCTAAGGCACCTCCAACCTCATCCGCCTCAGCTGGAGCCTCCTCCTCTGGTCCTTCATCAGCTAGACCATCCATACCACCTCCATCTACCTCTCATTATTTCCTTCATCCTCCTACTCCTCCCTCTTTTATTACAATCATCCCTGAGGGTGCCCAACTTGAAGGTCATGAAATCTAGGACATTAAAGATGAATTTGAAGAAGCAATACTTCGCTCAGTTCTGTTAGTTGGCACTCACATTCATAGGACAGGCTCTTCCAGCCATGTTCCTAAAAAGAGAAAACTATCTTCCACCCTTACCACCTCTTCTCAGCCTTGTTTTCCACCTCTTTGGTTTTTTCTCATTGCTGAAAATCGAAGGTCTCTCTACTGTGAATTCCTCCAGAAATGCACATTTGCCACCATTTTTGGCCTTCCTCACCTAAATCTAACCGACCACCTCAATATGTGTTCTCCCTTTCTCTCTCTTTCAAAAGCTGAACAATCAAAAATTTTCTCTATGACTGAAGCTAAAACTGAAGATCAATGGGCTCGGGAGCATCAGTCCTTATACAGACAATTCCTATCTACCAGATTCCCACCCAGGGATCGCCCACTCACTCTCTCTGAGTGGTTTGTGGTCATCACAAAAATACCTGGGGTCCATTTATTAAAAAGGAAATCAAGCTCATCTGCTACTTCCAGATGTTCACTGATTACTACTATCTCTATAATCTACCTGAAGTTCAGCTTGGCCAATTTCGGCAAGCTATTTCTGCTCTTGGTTCGGATGATGCTCATACCACATCCATCCAGGAAGATTTTTTCCACTTGGAGATTCCAGATGTTGTGTTTCTGCCTCCACTCCACTCCCTAGTCATGGAATCTACCGTGGGATCAATGATTTTTGAAAGATTTGCAAGGGTAATGGGTAGAATTTCAGTGCAAAAAGGTGGTTCACTTTCTTTCCACAGATTGTCTTCAGGGAATATCATCAGGGCCACATTAAGTCTGATGTTCTTGCCCTCTTTTATCTGAATGTGAGCGCTTATCTCGGTCAGATTGGGAAAAGCTTTACCCCCTCACTGCTCAGCAGCTTACTACTCTCAATGCTTGTCAGGCCTCATCAAATCAACCTCTTTTGTCTACTGCAGAATTTCTAGATCTGAATTCCATTCACCTTGTTCGAGACCCTTATGATACATGGGTTGAGAGATACAAGGTATGTGTGGCTATGAAAAGGAACTGAAGCAGCAACGGAAATTCTACCCCATAACCATAGATAAGTTCCTCCAGCATGCCAGCTTTGGCACCTCTACCTTCTACAAATCTTCTCTTAGCAGCAATGAATATGGCACTTTCATAGAAGCTCAGAGGCAACTACACATCCAGAGGATGGCTCCTGTTATGGGACCCTCCTACTTTATGGTCTATGGAGCTTTTCAACAATATTTTGAAGAGCAGGAACGCAAGGCATGGCGATTATTATTCGCTATGCCTCCCTTATGTCCCCTGCTTTCTATATTCATGTACCTCCTCAATGATATAATACAATATTTCTTATGGCTCCCAATTATCTTTCTTCACTTCTATCTTGTATTTTAATTCTTTTTGCTTAATGACAAAAAGGGGGAGAAATAAACCATTCAGAAATACATATTTAAATTCTTTTTAATTAAATTTATTTCATCAAATTACATGTTATATTTTGGTCATCACGAAAAGGGGGAGATTGATGATCAGTCCATCCCACATAATTTCATTTAATTATATACAATTTTGGTGATTAACAAAACTCTAACAATTATTTTCTAACAAGTTTTTATTAAGCTCAGTTATAGGAAATAAAACAAGCCAAATCTGAAAGTAATCTTACACTGTTTCATTTAAAGTTTATAGCATGTATTTTGTAACGTCGAGTGCTTTTTGGATCCTTTCGAATCATGTGTGTATTGGTTGAGGTGGCCATTGTGAGTCCAGTGTGTGTGGTTGTGTGTTGTGCACAGGATTGGTCCTGAAACAAGATAGGACCTGCTGAAGTTGATTAGGGGTTGACGGCCAAGGGTGGTCGTTGACTGTGTTGGCGTCCATGTATGTTGACATTAGCTTATGAACTTGGCGACAAGGGATATGGGCGTCTGATCTTGGCGGTCTAATTGGCAACAGTATGGTTGACGCCAACCTGTGCAATCTGTAGAATATAGGTCTGCCCGAGGACAGTTCCCTCAGCTTATTCCCCCTCTCCCTCGCCCTATTTTCATGCCCCTTGCTTCCCTACTATTTCCAACAGTTGCAGAAGGCTAGTTGGAGGATCGTGGAACGCGAGACGGTGACAATCGGCAAGGAAACGTCGGAACGTGGTGTAATTGCGTGGGAGCTCGCGGAGGGTTTGGTGCAAAGCAGGAGAATTTAGGAGGTTTAAGCGCGTATTGAGGTAGGGGACGATCCTTTAGTTCATTCTAATCGCTTTAATGTGTTCTGAAAGCATGAAACGATGTGATAATCAGCATTTCGTGGAAGGAAGTGATCCATGCGGATTAATTGGTGGTTTGATTAATATAAGTAGCAAAACATACGGTTATGGTTTCTTTATAGTGTATGGATGTTAGAGGAAGTATTTTCTCATATTTTCTCGATGGTTCGGGACCAAGAATGCCTGTAGAATCGGTTTAGGGTTTCTGCAGGAACTGGAGTTGAAGAGCTTGGCGTCAATATCTATTGACGCCAGGTTCTTCAGTGGGAACTAGGTGGCCAAATCCTTGCCGTCTATATTATATCGACGGCAGTCGATGTTTCCGCCAGCATATGTTTTATTTAAATATTGCCATACAAATGTATCGGTAATAAACGGTGTGTTAGTATTTGTGGTGCACTGGGTGTACATGGTGCTATGACTAGCATACATGGTATGCAGTTAGCTAGTACTTTACGTGTCTACGTGGTGTTCACGTGTAGTGGACTACTAGTGCACATGGTTTACGTGAGTCTTCACGTGGTTTGTGTGATGTGCACGTGGTTTTGTGTATGTGGCGAGTAGTACGACGCCTACCGTGGTGACCTCTCCAGTTGGGTGCCCCAGGTTCTCTGTGAGCTAGGCTGTTAGCTCGGGGCTTTGTCCCGGTACTTGTGCTGTACCATCGAGGTCTGTGTCGTCTGACCTGGACACCCTCACTGCTGTGTTTGAGTTGTACGTACGTCCGGCTGAGGGAAAGATGACAGTGGGACAGTGACTACCGTACTTGTCTTTTAGTCACTTGTAGCGCGCTCGTAGTTGGGGGTATGGACACCAGTAGTCGACACTGGTCCCCGACTAGTCCTTTTCCAATGCCTCACTCTAGCGAGCCCAGTCCAGGGTCTCCAAAGGTGCCAGGCATGGGCCTGTGACCGTGTGTGGTCCGCAGGTGGTGGTGTTTAGTTGGTATCCATAGTTGCTTGACCTTTTCACGCGGAGCGGCAGCTAGACCTTTCGTCCGTGGCTGCGAGACTGAGAGGTAGACTTGTGTTAGCTTGTCCGAGTCAGTCTCTGGTGTCGTGAACCAGTTCACGTGGCTCGTGTTTGGCGGTCTCTACTTTAACTCGTACACTTGTACTGGTTTGCTGTTTAATTATTACAGTTGTTTTCCGTAGTCGGCAGACAGTGAGTACTTTTACAGCTTTTATATCCTGCTTAGCTGTTTTATAAATTGTTGGTACTGTTTACTTTTCTTTTGCTCTTACCTGTGTTTTTGGTTGCTCGGTGTTGGGGGAGTTCCCTACTGAGCCAGTGACTAGCGAGGCTCACCCCTACCCCCACAGGTGAAGGCGAGGAGGACGTCTCTCGACCATCATCAATTCAGAGCCGCGTCGTAGCGGTGCAGGGTCAGTACCTCCAACAGTGTAGTAGCAGCAGTGTAGTCCCAGTAGTGTAGCAGTAGTAGTGTAGTTAGTTGTTTACTTTCTTCAGTTGCCCTAGGCTCTTGTACTTTCTTTTAGTTTTGTGGAAATTTGGCTATGTAAACTTGTGAAATATATATATGAAATGATGTGTTCCTTTGTGTTTACACGGACTGTGGTATGGTATCCCTTGCGAGGCTTCGGCCCGTTCGCGGGAGGCGGACTCGGATCAAGTACGTTACCGGTTTAACGGGCTTGGTCGAGGCGTTCCGTCATAGTTGGTATCAGAGCAAGGTCCGTGATAATATAAGGGAACTAGAAAGATACATAGCCTTATTTCGGTCTTTGTACACTGCTGGTAGGGGCCCTGGTTTCTGACAACTTGTTGTTTTTGTTTGGTATTGTGTTTATGTAGAAATTTGAATGGCTGATAGAAGAGATTGGGGTGGTGGAGGAGATGATCCAGAGGAGAGCACTCAACGTATGATAGAGAGGATCTGGGAGAGCCTCACTGATATTCAGAGGAGGATGGATCAGCAGGCACCGATACCACCAGTTGCAGTGCCACCTGGGGACGGAGAGACTGTACCTACAATTCCGGTTCCGCCACCGCCAGGAGTGGAGGTGCCTTTTGTAGCACCCTTGCCACCACCACCACCAGTGTTATTAGCAGAGGAACCAGTGATGCAAGTTGAGAAGTTTCTGAGATTGCAGCCGCCTACTTACTCAGGAGGGCCAAATCCAGATACAGCGGAACACTGGGTCCATGAGATTGAGAGAGTCTTTGCGACCATGAGGTGTCCAGCAACAGATAAAGTTGTGCTAGCTGCCTATCAGTTGCGAGGTTTTGCATTGGAATGGTGGCGATTGAAGATGCAGACCACCTTTGCAGGCAGGACAGAAGAGGCTATCACTTGGTCGGAATTTCTTGATGTATTTAACGATACATTCTTTCCGATTCAAGTGCAGCAAGTGAAGAGAGAGCAGTTTCGGACACTCCAGCAAGGTAACTCTTCAGTTTTAGAGTACCAGATGCGATTTATGGCACTTAGCCAATACGCGCCTTATGTAGTATCGGATAATAATATGATGGTTGAGTATTTTATTAGAGGTTTAAGAGTAGAATTGCAGGATGCAATAGTACCTCTCATGTGTAAAACAGTGGAAGAAGCAGCTCAGAGGGCAACTACGTTGGAGAGGTCTATTCGGACTCGTCAGGTGGGCGAGTCAGGCTCAAGTAGTTTTCAGCTACCGCAGCAGTCAGTGGGTGCGAGTAAGGGTAAAGCACCAGTAGGACCTTCTTCATCAGGTTTTGGTAAATGGGGTCAGAAATTAAAGCAAGAATTTAAAGGTAAAGGAAGAGGATGGGGAGGTCGTTAGCAATTTCAGCAAGGTCGTGGTAGGCCAGAGGTGGAGGAGTCGCAGCAGAGTACTGCCAGACAGCCTATTATTCCACCAGGGTATAGATGTTATAATTGCAATCAACCGGGGCATTTGATCTGCAATTGCCCCTATCCGAGAGAGTATGGATATGGAAGAGGTGTGCAGCAGCAGCAGCAGCCTCAGCAGTTTCAGCAGCCACAGGCAGGTCGTGGTAGAGGAGTACCATAGCAGCGGGGAAGGGGCCGGGTTATAGCTATCACCTGAGCCCAGGCGGAGGCATCGAATATGATGAAGGTACTATACCCCTTTATGACTATTCAATAAGAGTATTATTTGATTCGGGTGCCTCTCATTCTTTTATTTCCGAAGAGTCTGGATTGCATGGCTCATCCTTTAGAGGAAAGTCTTGTGAGTTAGTAGTGGAAGTTCCCTCGGGTGAGTTCTGCTCACTTCGAGCTATGTAGATGAAGCTCCTATTGTGATCGAAGGGAAACCGGGCCAGGTCGATTGTATGCCCTGCAGTTGATAGATTATGATATTATTTTGGGTATGGATTGGCTTGAGACTTATGGAGCAATGCTAAATTGCAGAAAGAAGAGGATCAGATTTTGTCATCCTAATGGTGCAGTATTTGAATATCAAGGTGTGCCTTTTTATACCTCTAAGTTCCTAATTTTTGCAATTAGAGCTAGAAAGTTGATAAATGCTGGATGTGTGGCTTATTTAGCCTCGGTAAGTCTGGTAGAAGCTAGTCAGTCAATTGAAGGAGTTCAAGTGGTTAAGGAATTTACTGATGTTTTTCCTGAAGATTTGCCTGGTTTAGCTCCACATAGAGAGGTGGACTTCACTATTGAGTTGCTGCTAGGTACCATGCCGATTTCTAAAGCTCCATATCGGATGGCACCAGCAGAACTTAAGAATTGAAAAAGCAATTAGAAGAGCTATTGTAGAAAGGGTTCATTAGACCAAGTCATTCCCCGTGGGGAGCACCGGTGTTGTTTGTGAAAAAGAAAGATGGAGCTTTTGGATGTGTATTGATTATCGGAAGTTAAATGATGTGACCATTAAGAATAAATACCCGTTGCCGAGAATAGATAATCTGTTTGATCAGTTGCAATCGGCAAAAGTATTTTCTAAAATTGATTTGAGGTCTGGGTACCATCAGTTGAGAATTAAAGAGAAGGATATAGATAAAACAACTTTCAGAACAAGATATGGTCACTATGAATTTGTGGTTATGCCATTTGGGCTGACTAATGCTCCCGCAGGTTTTATGGATCTGATGAATAGAATTTTTCATCCGTTTGGACCAGTTCATTGTGGTCTTATAGATGATATTTGATTTATTCAGCATCCGAAGAGGAGCATGCATCTCATTTGAGGTTTACTCTGCAGTTGTAAGGGATAATCAGTTGTTTGCCAAATTCAGTAAGTGTGAATTTTGGCTGAAAGAAATTCAATTCTGGGTCATGTCATTTCAACTAAAGGAGTAGTAGCAGTGGACCCAAGTAAAGTAGAAGCAGTTATGAAATGGGAAGTGCCTAAGACAATTACTGAGATTAGAAGTTTTCTGGGATTAGCAGGTTATTATAGGCACTTTATTCAAGATTTTTCTAAATTGCAGCACCATGACCAAGTTGACCAGAAAAGGTGTGCCATTTGTGTGGTCCGGTGAATGTCAGAAAAGTTTTATGGAATTGAAAAGAAAGACTTACAACAGCACCCATATGGCATTACCGATAGGAAGTGGTGGTTTTGTGGTATATACAGATGCTTCAAGGAGAGGACTTGGCGCAGTACTTATGCAGCATGGAAAACTGATAGCTTATGCGTCCAGGCAGTTGAAGCCGGCAGAAGAGAATTACCCCACTCATGATTTGGAGTTGGCAGCTGTTGTTTTTGCCTTGAAAATGTGGAGGCATTATCTGTATGGCGAGAGATTTGAGATCTATACAGATCATAAAAGCTTGAAGTATATCTTCTCGCAGAAAGATTTGAATCTCCGTCAGCGCAGAGATGGGAATATTTAAAAGATTATGATTTCAGTTTGGCTTACCATCCGGTACGGCCAATGTTGTGCTGATGCCTTGAGCAAAAAGGCATATGTAAGTTGATGATGATAAAAGAATGGAAGTTGTATGAGGAAATAGCAGAGAATTCCTTGTGTGCCAAAAGTCAGTGACGGGCAGTACTAGCTGCTAGTGCTGTAGAGCCGTCTTTGTATTGGCAGATTATTGAGGCTCAGAGAGCAGATGTAAATTTAGCTAAATTGTAAAATGGAAGGAATTACTGTTGATGATAATTGTGTGGTTAAGCTCAGAGGCAGGTATTTGTCCAGCTGAAAGAGAGGTAAACAGCGAGTCTTGGAGGAGGCCCATAAATCTAGGTACACTATCCATCTGGGTAGTACTAAAATGTATCATGATTTGAGGAAGCATTTCTAGTGGCCTCATATGAAAAAGGAAATAGCAGAATTTGTTGCAAGGTGTGCTATCTGTCAACAGATTAAAGCAGAACATCAGAAGCCTGGAGGTCTACTGCAACCATTACCCATTCCACAGTGGAAATGGGATGATATTGCGATGGACTTTGTGACAGGCTTGCCAAGATCGAGTTCCGGGCATAATGGATTTGGGTGTTTGTTGACAGATTAACCAAGGTGTGCAGATTAGTGGCAGTAAGTATGTCTTGGACAGTGGACAGATTAGCAAAGGTTTATGATGAAAGAATTGTTCCACTGCATGGTATTCCGAAGACTATTGTATCTGACAGAGATCCAAGATTTACTTCTGGTTTTTGGAGAAGTCTGCAGAAAGTAATTGGCACTGAATTGAGATATAGCTCCACTTATCATCCCCAGACAGATGGCCAAACAGAGAGGACCATTCAGACAATTGAAGACATGTTGCGAGCTTGTTGTTTAGTTTGGGGAGGTAACTAGGAACATCATTTGGGAATGGTTGAGTTTGCATATAATAATAGTTATCATACCAGTCTTGGGATGGCACCGTATGAAGCTTTATATGGAAGGCCATGTAGAACCCCATTAAACTGGCATGAAGTGGGAGAAAGGTAGTTAGTGGGTCCTGAATTGATTCAGCAAACCACAGAAGTGGTGAAGCTTATTAAAGAGAAATTGCAGGCAGCTCAAAGCAGGCAAAGAGTTATGCAGATACCGAAGGAGACCACTTCAGTTTGAAGTGGGAGATTTTGTTTTCTTGAGAGTTCCCCGAGTAAAGGTATTATGAGGTTTGGCAAGACTAGAAAGTTGAGCCCAAGGTATGTGGGACCTTTCCAAGTGATTGAGAAAATTGGTGAAACAGCTTATAGGCTGGATTCGCCAGCAGATTTTGCGGATGTTCATGATATATTCCATGTTTCTATGCTAAGGAAGTGTATTGAAGATCCAGCTCAGTTAATCGGTTACAAGGTGGTGACCTGAGGCCGGATATGACCATGCCAGAGTATCCGGTGCAGATCACTGATCGAAAGATAAAGAAGCTAAGAAATAAGGAAATCGAGTTAGTTAAAGTGCGATGGGAAAATAGGTTGGGTGGTGAGGATACCTGGGAATTAGCCGAGGAGATGGCTAAGGGGTATCCCTATCTGTTTGAATAAAGTTTTGTATTTCTTTTTAGATGATAGTACTTGTAAAAAAAAATATGTATTCAAGTTGTTTATGTTTGAGTTGTGTTATGAATTTCGAGGTTGAAATTTTCTTTTTAGATGATAGTAATGAAACATCGCGTGCTTTTGGATCCTTCGGATCATGTGTGTATGGTTGAGGTGGCCATTGTGAGGCCAGTGTGGTGTGGTTGTGTGTGTGTGCAGGATGGTCCTGAAACAAGATAGGACCTGCTATAGTTGATTAGGGTTGACGGCCAAGGGTGGTCGTTGACTGTGTTGGCGTCCATGTATGTTGACGTTTAGCTTATGAACTTGGCGACAAGGATATGGGCATCTGATCTTGGCGGTCTAATTGGTGACAGTATGGTTGAGGCCAACCTGTGCAATCTGCAAAATATAGGTCTGCCCTAGGACAGTTCCCTCAGCTTATTCTCCCTCTCCCTCGCCTAGTTTCATGCCCCTTGCTTCCCTACTACTTCCAACAGTTGCAGAAGGCTAGTTGGAGGATCGTGGAACGCGAGACGGTGACAATCGGCCAAGGAAACGCCGGAACGTGGTGTAATTGTCATGGGAGCTCGCGGAGGGTTTGGTGCAAAGCAGGAGAATTTAGGAGGTTTAAGCGCGTATTGAGGTAGGGGACTATCCCTTTAGCTCATTCTAATCGCTTTAATGTGTTCTGAAAGCATGAAACGATGTGATAATCAGCATTTCGGGGAAGGAAGTGATCCATGCGGGTTAAAGGGTGGTTTGATAATTATAAGTAGCAAAACATGCGGTTATGGTTTCTTTATAGTGTATGGATGTTAGAGGAAGTATTTTCTCATGTTTTCTCGATGGTTTCGGGACCAGAATGCCTGTACAATCGGTTTAGGGTTTCTGCAGGAACTGGAGTTAAGGAGCTTGGCGTCAATATCGATTGACGCCAAGTTCTTCAGCTGGGAACTAGGCGGCCAGATCCCTTGCCGTCTATATTATATCGACGGCAGTCGATGTTGCCCCAGCATATTTTATTTAAATATTGCCATACAAAATGTTTATCGGTAATAAACGGTGTGTTAGTATTTATGGTGCACTGGGTGTACATGGCTGCTATGACTAGCATACATGGTATGCAGTTAGCTAGTACTTTACGTGTCTACGTGGTGTTCACGTGTAGTGGACTACTAGTGTACGTGGTTTACGTGAGTCTTCACGTGGTTTGTGTGACGTGCACGTGGTTTTGTGTACGTGGCGAGTAGTACGACGCCTACCGCGGTTACCTCTCCAGTTGGGTGCCCCAGGTTCTCTGTGAGCCAGGCTATTAGCTCGGGGCTTTGTCCCGGTACTTGTGCTGTACCATCGAGGTCTGTGTCGTCTGACCTGGACACCCTCACTCTGTGTTTGAGTTGTACGTCTGGCTGAGGGAAAGATGACAGTGGGACAGTGACTGCCGTACTTATCTTTTAGTCACTTCTAGCGCACTCGTAGTTGGGGGTACGGACACCAGTAGTCGATACTGGTCCCCGACTAGTCCTTTTTCAGTGCCTCACTCTAGCGAGCCCAGGCTAGGGTCTCTAGAGGTGCCAGGCATGGGCCTGTGACCGTGTGGTCCGCAAGTGGTGGTGTTTAGTTGGTCTCCACAGTTGCTTGACCTTTTCACGTGGAGCGGCATCTGGACCTTTCGTCCGTGGTTGCGAGACTGAGAGGTAGACCTGTGTTAGCTTGTCCGAGTCAGCCTCTAGTGTCGCGAACCAGTTCACGTGGCTCATGTTGGCGGTCTCTACTTTAGCTCGTACACTTGTACTGGTTTTGCCGTTTAATTATTACAGTTGTTTTCCGTAGTCGGCAGACGATGAGTACTTTTACAGCTTTTATATCTGCTTAGCTGTTTTATAAATTGTTGGTACTGTTTACTGCTTTTGCACCTGTGTTTTTGGTTTGCTCGGTGTTGGGGGAGTTCCCTACTGAGCCAGTGACTAGCGAGGCTCACCCCTACCCCCACAGGTGAAGGCGAGGAGGACGTCTCTCGACCATCATCCAATTCAGAGCCGCGTCGTAGCGGTGCAGGGTCAGTACCTCCAACAGTGTAGTAGCAGCAGTGTAGTCCCAGTAGTGTAGCAGTAGTAGTGTAGTTAGTTGTTTACTTTCTTCAGTTGTAACTCGGGGTATGCCCCAAGCTCTTGTACTTTCTTTTAGTTTTGTGGAAATTTGGCTATGTAAACTTGTGAAATATATATATGAAATGATGTGTCCTTTGTGTTTACATGGACTGTGGTATGGTATCCCTAGCGAGGCTTCGGCACGTTCGCGGGAGGCGGAATTGGATCAAGTACGTTACCGGGTTAACGGGCTTGGTCGAGGCGTTCCGTCACATATTCCCCTAAGTCCACATCGATTTCTTGGAGATACAATGATCGGTCATCGATTCACATGAAACAACGATTTCATTTCAGTATTTCCTCTAAGTTACATCGGTTTCTTAAGAGATATAACGATTTGATAAGTTGTAGAAGAACGATTCTATCGCTACAACGATTTGATCGCTAATGATTGATAAGTTTGTAGAAGAACGATTCTATCGCTACAACGATTTGATCGCATAACGATTTGATAAGATTGTAAAACAACGATTTCGGTCTCATAATGATTCGTTAAGATCTCACAACGATTCGTTCAGTGAAACAATGATTCAGTCTCACAATGATTCATTAAGTGAAAAACGATTCGTTAAGTGAAACAACGATTTCGGTCTCACAACGATTCGCTAAGTGAAACAACGATCTCGGTCTCACAACGACTCGTAAAGTGTAACAACGATTTCCATATTATAACGATTCGATAAGCTACACAACGATTGGTCGTCGTAATGATTGCTTATGATTGAACAACGATTTATCAAATAATGATTTGCTTATGATTGAATAACGATTTGTTCAAACAACGACTTGTTTATGTTTGTACAATGATTTGAGTGTACAACGATTTGCTTACTCTTGTACAACGATTTGCTTAAAGAAAGATTTGTTCAAAAACGATTGCTATGATTGAACAACGATTTGTTTAAACAACGACTTGTTTATGTTTGTACAACGATTTGTGAGTACAACGATTTGCTTAAAGAATGATTTGTTTACGCTTGAACAACGATTTGCTTATATATGTACACGATTTACTTACTCGCGTACAACGATTTGCTTACTCACATACAACGATTTGATAAACAACGTTTCATAAGTTGTACATTTCTTTGTCATACGACTTCTGGATTACATGGATTCACACATGGTATTCAAATATATTTTCAAGTATTGTGAAAGTCAAAGTCTTCCTGCGTGCATCACTAATATCCTTGCATTTAATGTGATTGTGCACATCTCTGCACATTGCATATCTGGGTGCCTTCTATTCCTATGTTTCTATAGCAAACATTTTTTAGGATAGCAGAATGGCATTACTATTTTAGTGTACGTTCTTACTGCACGGTTTCTAACATGACTGACAAGCTTAGAGACAGTCTAGCTATCTGTGCTTCGACATTTATTGTGTGCAGGTCATATCTTACAACGTGGACAACCATAAGCTAAGGAATATCTGGATGAATCTTCTCTTTGCGTGCATGGCTCCAGAGCATTAAATGGATGGCAGCAAGCTTACCTGTCGTGCACGATGGACCATGTGTCTAACGTGCTTCAAGCTTAGAGACAACGGTCATTCAATGGCTATATTCAAAGAGATATATAGAGGACTGAAGACTCCCAGTTGAACAGTTGGACAACTTGACATTTGTGTGATAGAGCCTTCAAGAAAAGTGTTCATCATCGAAGAAGAGCTTCTTCCTCACTCCACAATTTTCTTCAGCTCTTGTTCTCAGTCTTTCATTGTTTAGACATTCTTTGAGAGCCTTGTAGGTCAGAGAGTTTTCTTCTCGTGAAAATCTTTTTTCTCAGACTTAGCCTCAGATCAAGCATCTGTGTAACCTTGGTCTAGGGGCATTTCGCCTTGTACACATTTTCTGTGTATTCCTCTTCGGGCTGTGAACAGAAAACCTGTTGAAAATAGTGGTAAGTATTCCCTTCGGTAAGGAAGGAAGACCTGTGTATCAGGGTGGTTGTATACCTCTTCGGGGTTAGAAGAGAAGGCCAGCTGCAGCTGGATGTGTAAGGGTCCTTAAGGGGGACAGTACCCTTGTTAGTGAAATCCCAAGTTGTTGCTAGGGACTGGACGTAGGACTCGTTGGATAGGAGGTCCGAAACAGGATAAAATTTCATGTGTTGTGTGTTGTGTTTTTTATCTTGATTAACACTAACACTAACCATCGTTTCTAGTGATCTTCTTTAAAGTATTTTGTTGACAGGTTTAAATAAAAAAAAATTAAAATCACATTCACCCCCCCCCCCACTCTGGGCTTGCTAGCTGGGCAACACTGCTTGCACTGGCTCCGCAACCACCTCCCCTATATCCTCCATTGGACTCTATCCTCATCTACAATGACTCTCCAACCCCCCAGCCCCGGTTTGAGGTTCTCACCTTGGAACCCTCCTACGACTCTTCCCATGCAGATTTACTTGGTTTTTATTATTTTCATGGGCCATTATAATATGGACGAGATAATCTCTCTCCTCTCTATTTAAGTGACCTCTCTCTTTCAGAACAAGGTAAGGGCCCATAGCTACCACGAAGTGCTGCCAAAATCATGCCAGAGCTCCCCCTTAGCTCGTAGCCCTCCCATTTCCTCCAATTTTTCCATTATTCTCTTCACCAAGTCACACTCTTTGTTCATGCATGGAGCTCGGTAGCTAAGAGGGCGACTTCCACAACCTTCAGAGGTGCTGCACGACCCAAGGAGCACTTTCTTCATCCAAGGAGTCACCCCTTTGGGGGCCTTTTTCCTTCCCTCCTACTCATTTTTTTTCAAGCATGTTGTTATTCTCTTTTAAAATAGAAGCATATCTCCTTTCCCACGTTTATACAACCCAAGGGGTTTCCAAACACCCCAAGTTCGTTCCCTCCATGCTTCCTTCTCCCATTTCCTTTTGAGTAGATACTTCATTTAAATATGGTCTAACAGGGTCTTTCTTTGTTCTATTGTTTTGCAAGTTCTACAACAAGATCAGATGAGGGGCTCTCATCCTCTGGCCAGCCGGAGGATGGGAAGGAGGTCCCCCCATCAATCTCTCGCACTACTAAGAAGGCGTCAGACTACCCGTTGCAACAGCACTAACGTGACTGGCCGGGGCATCGCGACAGGCTTCGTATCGCGACGGGTCTTCCAGTCGCGACACTAGTAAGAGGCCCTTTCATCTCTTTTTCCTAGCACGTTAGCTTTTAGACTTGTTCATATCTAGGGCAACATGTTAGGTGGCGATCACATTCCATATATCATGAGGTGACACTTCATGTTATGTGTTTCGAGGGGCGTGCAACCCCATGATTACAATGTTGTCACATATCAAGGGGATGTTTTTGAGTTTATGTCCGTAGTCCTCCAGTTGATGTTGTATCCATAGAAGTTGTGCAAACAACTTCCTGTTGCTACGTACTTAGCTTCGACTGTGGATAAGGCTACTGAATTTTATTTTCTGGAAGACCATGAGATTAAACATCTTGCAAGAAATTGACATGTTCCACTGGTGCTTTCTATCCATCTTGCACCCGGCATAGTCAGCATCACTATAACCAACTAAATTAAAATCAGAATATTTAGGAAACCAAAGACCTAGGTTACATGTACTAGATAAATATTGGAAAATACGTTTTACTGCATTTAAATGAGATTCTTTATGGTTTGCTCATATCTAGCACATAGGCATACATGATTAATATCTTGTCTACTGGCAGTAGTAGATAGAGAATGATCCGATCATGCCTCTAAAGGATTTCTAATCAACATGTTTGCCAAGAGGATAACTATTTATCTTAGTGGATAAGCTCATAGGTGTGCTTAGCACCGTACATTTATGAAAGCCAATTTTTTTAAGTAAGTTTGTGTATATTGGCTTGACAAATGTGAGTTTCATCTCAGTTTGACTTACTAAAGGCCAAAAAGTAGGTGAGTTCACCCCATCATCCTCATTTCGAATTCACTTTGCATAATGTTTCAAACTCTTTGTGAAGGACTTCATCGGTAGCACCAAATATTAGTCATCAACATATGATGAATTGAATTATATTTTATCTTTGATAGTTTTAGTAAGTAGTGTGTTATATTTGCCTCTTACAAAATCATGTGATAGAAGGAAGGCGCTCAGTCTCTCATACCAAGCTCGTGGAGCTATTTTAAAACCAGATAGTGCCTTACTTAATTTAAAAATATGATTTGGGTATTCTATATTCTCAAAGCCAGGAGGTGATTTACATAAACGTCTTCCTTGATAACACCATTTAAAATGTACTTTGACATCCATTTGAAAAAGTTTCATGTTACGGGAAGCAGCAAAAGCAGTAGTAATTTAATAGCCTTAAGTCTAGCCACAGTGCATAAGTTTCATCATAATCATTTCCTTCTTCTTGTGAATAACTTGAGCCACAAGCCGGGCTTTGTTCCTTGTAATATTTCCAAAACACATCTAGTTTGTTCTGAATACCATTTAGTGCCAATGACTGGATGATCTGAGGCTTAGGAACCGAAGTCCAGACTTGGTTGCGGTTGAACTGGTTTAGTTCTTCCTACATGGCCATAATCCAGGATGCATCATTGAGGGCTTCATTGATGATTTTTGTTTAGAGAGGCAAGTGCACTATATTCATAGGATTTTAGCATATTCTCTGTCCTTACCTTGTCGTCTTTATGGGATCTTCGAATATTATTTTGAGGATGATCTTTGAGAAATTTCCATCTTGGGTAGATCATCAGGAGTTATCCTTGTCTTTTGTAGATCTTCTTATTTCTTCATCGTCCAGGGATGTGCCTTCGAATCCTGGCTTAAATTTTTGCATCACTATCATGCTCTTTTTCTCCCTTGTGGAGAGGTTAGTTTCATCGAAAATTATATGAACAGTTTGTCTATGGTTAGAGTTTGTCTGTTTAAGACTATAAACCCTCTTGGTTTAGATACATAACCTAAAAATATACCTTCACTACAGCATTCATCAAGTTTATCAAGATTATCTTTTCCATTGTTCATGATATAGCATTACAGCCAAAAGGTTTTAAATGAGATAAACTGGGCTTTTTACTTTGAGTAGTTCGTATGGGTTCTTGAGTATGGGTCTACCATGGCACGATTGAAAGATGTAGTGTTGACAACTTCAGTCTAGAGATATTTCGGCAAGCAGTAATCTGGTAGCATAGTCCTTGCCATGTCGAGTAATGTTCTATTTTTTCTTTCAACCACTCCATTTTGCTGAGGTGCATGTATCACTTTTGGACTGTAGGAAGGAGACCCATGTAAACCTTGAATACTCATCTATTACTATGTATCTGTACAACTTTCTTCCAAGGCTAGTTGTTCGCATAAGTCCATAAAGATCCATGTGTAATAGTTCCGAAAGCTTGGAGGTTGCTACTACATTCTTTTGCTGAAATGATGACTTGACTTGTTTTCCTTTTATGCATGCGGAACAGATCTTTGAGTTGTTGGTCTTTACATTGGGAAGACCTCTGACCAGATCATACTTTTGAAGTTTATTTATCACTGAAATACTAGCATGTCTCAATCTTCGATGCCAAAGATCAATGTCTTCTGAACCTTTAGCTGCTAGGCAGACATCTTCTCTTTTTTACATCTTCTGAGTGTAATATATATAGATTTTTATGTCTGACTGCTTCAAACATTTTTGACTTCATTTGTCAATGACACATTTGTCTTCTAAAAATTGTATTTGATGGCCTTTGTCATATAGTTGACTTATGCTCAGAGATTGTGCTTCAGACCTTCTACACATAATACATCTTCAATCAAAAATTTTGATTTAGTAAAGATATTTCATTGACCAACTACTTTTCCTTTTTGATTATTTCCGAAGATTACTTCCCCCATATCAGATGTGATTGATGAAAATAATTTCATGTCTCCTATCATATGCCTTAAGCATCCACTATCTAAAATCCATTTAGATGCTCTAAGGCTTCTCTGAAAAATAAGATTACTGAAACATTTTAGGTACCCATGTTTTCATGGGTCCTAAAGAGTTAGTTGAGCATTATTTTGGTATCCATAACATATGCTTAGTGGTCCAGGTAACACGGGTGTGCCCTAGTTTATTGCAGTGTGAACAACAATTGATATCTTGTGTGTTATAGTTAAAGTTGTCTTTCTTTTGTTTGTTAGGTAGGTTTATTTTCTCAGTCACTGATCTTTTTGTTTATTTTACAAATTTTGGTAATGGATATTCCTTAAGATTTTTAGCTCTTTTGTCATCTTTCTTTGGTATGTATCCAAGACCATATTTTTCTTTCCCTTTTCTGCATCATTTTAGGCATAGCATTGGAGATGTTTTCCCATTAGTCAGTTTACTTAGGGTTATTTTTAGATATTTATTTTTAGTTTTAAGGTTTGTTATTGTATTGCTTTGCACTTTTATATTCTTACTTTGATATATTTCTTTTTGTAGGTCCACGATGTGTTCATGCAATTCTTCATTTAGTTTAACTATGTCTATTAGTTCTAATTGTTCGAGCTGATGGTGATTGGCAGTAGCCTATAAAGGTGGGGTAGAAAAAAATGTGGCAGAAAAAAAAAATGAAAGTGTCCCAATTCATCATGATAGAAATCAGTTTGAGTCCCTGTTAGATGAAAAAGGTCAAGAATCTTCGCAGGATGATAAGCAGGATAAGGGAGTTGCTCAGAAGAAATCTATGTCGGAAGAGCCTATGGAAGACGGTTTTGTGGAGACCCCGAAAGGGGATTTGCATCTTGTGCAACAGCAGTTGACCACAGTAGTCATAGGTCCTGGTAGCATATGGCAGGAGACATCATCGCCAGGGTCTGCCTACGTGCTTGGAACTGGCACCAAGCAGTTGGAGGCGTCATCGCCCAGGTCTGGTTACGTACATGGGTCTGGCATCGAGTGGTTGGAGGCATCTTCACCTGGGTTGGCTTATGTGCATGGTACTGTAGCGGATGTTCACTGCATGGTTCCACCTTCATCTTCTGAAATTAAAAACCCTCAACCCTCGTCTCACTCCCGAGATTGTCTGCAACCAAAACACCAATCCACTGTTGAGGGGGCACTGGAGTTATTGGCATTAATAGAAAATATCCTTATGTCAGACTTGGAGTTGAACAAGGAGGCTCTGGGGAACATGGCCATGGAGTGAGAACAAGGTCTAAAGCGAAAGCTGCTGGCACTAGAGAAGGGTATAAATCCTCATGAATTGCTCTGCCCTAATCTGGAATATTAGGGGGGTTGCTAATGCAGCTCCAGGAAAAGTTTAAGAAATATAGTAAAGAAGCATAATCCTCAGATCGTTGGTATTTCTGAACCCAAAACTTCTTTTAGCAAGGCTCCGGCTCTGTGTAAGTCTCTGCGTATGGATAGCTGTGCTAGTAATATGGATGATGATTTGAAAATCTGGGTGTTCTAGAGGACGCAGGATTTTGTTCAAGTTGTTGCTTCTACTTCCCAGTCCATCTCCCTGTTGGGTTACAATGTGTATGATGACATGTGCTTAATATTTTTATGATGAGTGACATAATTGATGTTGTCTTAATGTTGGAAACATGATAAATATGACAAAGACATGAATGAAATGATCAAGTAAGCAAATGCTTTAATGAACACCTATGTATTCATTGTATCTCACTTAGAATGTCTTTTAATATAGGTGTGATTGCATACAAGAGAAGCATCAAGATACAAGCGCAAAAGATCAAGAAAAACACTTCAAGTGGTCATGTGTCGACAGCCAAGAAGTTCCCTGTCGACAGATAGACCATCCAGAACAAAACAAGCTACTGGAAGCTTAAATGGAGCAGTAGCTGTCAACAGCTGAAGAGTGCCTGTTGACAGATAAGGCTGCCTATTGACAGCTAGGAATTGCCTATCGATAGCCCAGTGTTCCAGGAACTTACATGGTTCTGGAAACCATATTTGAGCAGTAGCTGTCGACAACTACATGGTGCCTGTCGATAGACAAAGAGAAAAGTCAGAAACGTGAATAGAATATGATATGTATTGGGGTGTTTCCTTTAAGCACGACTCTCCATACTCAGACACCTCTATATATACATCATATTGAGTTATTTTCGCAGCAAGAAGCCACCATATCAAAACCCTAAGCAAAACCCAAGAGAAGAGATTCTTCCTGCTGCTTTGCTTCAACTCTCCATCTAGCACGAGAAAGATCCATCTCACGAGCGGAGTTGAAGTCGGTCTGTCCATGATTCAAGCTTCTCTATCATCGGATCATCATCAATTCGGAGCTTGGAGTTCTTCTGGACGACCACCAAGAAGAGTTCTTCATCTGGATTTGTTTCTGCATCTCAGAACTCTTCTCCTTCCATACTTTTCATATCTCTGTGTCTGTGGTTGTGGTTCGAGCATTCCTTGTGCTTGACCTACGTGTGGATTGTTGTTCTGATTGCATGTTTGCATCAGACAACTTGCGTGTGTGGTGTGTTGGTCAGATCAAGGCTAGAGGATCTGATCTTTTGTGGACTTGATCTAGCGTGTGTGTGTGTGTGGTTGAGCCGTTGTGCTCGTGTGTGTGTTGTACTCAGTTCTTGAGTAGTGTGTCCTCACTGTGTGAGGGGTGGATGTAGGAGTCATGTGGTGTGATCTCCGAACCTCCAAAAAATTCCTTGTGCACTGTGGTTTGATTTGTGGTTTGATCTGTATTGCGCTAGATGCATGCATAGGGATTTCGTCACACACTAATTGTTAGTTGCTTACACACAATGCATCAGATCAGAGGGGTTTTAATTGAGTAGATCTTTTAATTCAAAGTAATTTTTTAATTGCTTAAGTTTCCACTACAATCTATTCAACCCCCCCTTCTAGCTTTTCCATTACCGAATAATCGATCCTAACAATTGGTATCAGAGCAGGTTCTCTATTGTTTGGTTGTGTTTTTGGAGATCTATCTTTCTGTGCTTAATCGCTCTGATTCCTAACAATTGGTATCAAAGCGGGTTTATATCTGATTCTGAACTGATCTGATTGTTGTGATTGGTCTAATCATCTGAAGCATACTCAGAAATATGGCAAAGTTCTCAAGTATCATAAATAGACCTATGATAATTGAGTTTGATGACAAGGTTGATAAAATGCAGGTCTCCTCTATGAAAACAGGCAAGTCTGGAAAGGAAATAGAAGAAAAATGCTACATGGCTGATGGCAGCTCAAAAGGTTCTTGTCGCTCAGACAAATTTGAAGAATCACACATGTCAGAGAAATAAGAAACTCTAAAAGGTCAGGTAATTCCATCTCAGACCCTTTTGATTGATCAATATCTGATATTGATTCAGAGGATGATCTATCCTATGATGAATTGATAGAATGCTATGAGCACTTGTGCAATCAATTTAAGAAAATAAAATCTCAAAACAAGAAGCTAAAAGAAAAATTGGATAAGAATGAAATAAGAATTGATAATGATCAAGCTTTCTATGAAGAAAATGAAAAATTGAAAATGGAGAATGAAAAATTGGAGAATGAAGTCAGAAATTGTGGAAACAAGCTTTCTAAATTGAAAGAAGATCATGAGAAGGTTGAATCTGAAATTTTGGATTTGAAAAATCAAAATGAAAAATTGATTGATCATAATGAAAATATCAAATTTGATAATGATCAATTGAACAAACAAATATCTAACATGGCTCATGATCATCAAATAAAAGAAAATTGCAACCAATTGGTTGAGGAAAACAATCATCTAAAAAGAAAATTGAATGCTTGTATCATGACAAACCATTAATGATGAATGCAACAATTATAAGAAGAAAATTGTTGACTTGGAAAATCAAGTTGTTCAAAGTGAAATTGAAAAGAACAAAATAAAAAATGGTCTGGATGTCATGACAAACCAACTTCAAACTCTGAAAAAGAAATTGATGCATTGAAAGCTGAAAAAGAAAATTGACAAATGAACATGAAGTGGTTAGTAAACAAAATCAAACTTCTGAAAAGAAGGTTTCTAAATTGAACAAAAATGCTGCAAATAGGAAGAATCATGTTTCAACTGAAAACCAAAAAAAGAAAATGAAAAAGAAAACAGGACTACACAAGGTCTCCACATCTCCTTCAGCAGCCAAAAAGGCTTCAGGGCATTCTCCAATTCCACACCATGCCGAGAGATACCAAAGGGTGCCACCTCCATCCTCTCAACCCAAGGATGATCAAAGGTATTCTAGAGGACTTCAAAAATTTCAGAAATGCATTCATACTATGGTAAGCTTCAGGTAAATGCTCAACCCATTTTCTTTAAATGCAATAGACCTGTTCATCTTGCTAAATTCTGCTGGAATAAAAATCAACACTCTCATAAATATGCTAAAACAGTTCAGTGCTTTACATGAAAAACATGGCCATATCTCTAGGGACTGTTGGCATATAAATGATCATCTTGTGCATGTTCCCAAGCCCCATGTTCATACACATGCCCATGTACATAGGATAAAAAATCATGTTCATGTTGAAAATAATCAAAAATTCCATGTACATAAGAACATGATTGTTGGACAAAAGAAGTGTTCTGTTCTTCATGCTAAAAGTCCTAAAAACAAAATATTTCATGAAAACATAGATGTATTGAACCAGACTAAAGAAAAACATGGAACTAATGCTGCTCATAGTTCCATTAATGAAAGAAATACATCTATTCCAAAAATAAAATCACTTTGGATTTTGAAATCATTGTTAAATTCTAACATTAATGTCATTGCAGGACCCAAGCAAGTGTGGGTCCCAAAACCAGCTTGATCAACAAGCTGAGATGTCTTGCAGCCATACAGAGCAAATGGATTCATGATATTGGCTGTGCAAGGCAAGAAATGATTGGAGAACAAAGGTAAAATTTTTGAGACTGTGATTGAAGACCGTTCAGGTAAATCTCCTTATCACTTCAGATTTGCATTGTTGGAATTGAAATGGATTTTTAATTCTATCTTAGCAATGAAAAATGTGTTTTTGATGCTATCCCCAAATGACAATGCCTCTTAGCAATTTGAATCATGCCATGTCATCTTGCTTGCATAACTATGCTCATGACCTCTTAAGCACAACATTTGCTTTGACCTCTTGGTATATCAAATGATGACATGTGGGAACAAGTTATGCTTGTTTGGAAACTATAATTATGCGTGAGTGAAAATACTCCGCCAAGTACCAAAAGTCATGTTATGCATAAGGCTAATTGTGTGCATGATTACGTGTGAATTGCTTGCTATTTTTCTTATTCTATGCATGTGTTATGGGGGAGTAAGTTTGAAAGCGCACAAAAATGTTTGCAAAATTCTGTGAATATCATGTTTGCACTAATTTTGTGCAAATTGATTGCCATGCAAATGCTTGAATTGCTTGAATGTTGAATCATCACATGCAACATTAGGGGGAGTCAGTCAAGGTAGGTTGAGTGAAATGCTTGAGAGATATTCTTCATATTAATTGTGTCATTATTTCTCAAGTATTGGTCTTCATGTCACTATATTCCATCCCTTAAAACTGAGTTTTCAAGTACCTGTCGACAGCCCCTTCTTCAGCTGTCGACAGATGACCTTTTCCAGAATATCAGTTCTTCTGTTTCACACTAGCTGTCGACAACCACATTCTTGCTGTCGACAGATGCCCTTCATGTGTGAAATACTCAACATTCATCAACATTTCTTCATGAGTATGTTCATTATTTTTGTGCAAGGGGAGAATTTGGACTTAATGTTCATTACAACCTTTCATACTCACATAGTATTAAAGACATTACCTTAATCACAATGATTTGAAAAAACATTATGTGCTTGAGTCTAGGTTGTGTCATCTAGAAAACATTGAACAAATCTAATGATTTTAACTTGACTCAATTGAATAACTCCCTTGTGGATAATCATTTTTCTGAAATGGTTTGACAAGTAAGAAGGTTTTTGAAATTAATGTCTTTCATTGGTTTTAACCTTAGATAACATTTTGAACTTGATTTTCACAACAAAAATAAAAGGGAGAAAAGCTACATATTTCCAAATCACAAAAATTATATGAAATGGGATAAAGGCAGAGCAATGATGACCATCACTGAGTAACCGGGGACATGGGCATCACAAATGTCTATCTTCGTGTCAAAAAGTCATTTCATTATCTCTTTACAATGGTATGATGGTCACTCACACTGAGTAACTAGGGATATGGGCATCATAAATGTCTACCTTCACGTCAAAAGGTGAAAGTGATCCTAATTACCACTTTTCCCACATTAACTTGACAAAAGAAATAATTCAATGAAAGAAATATAGTGTAGCCTCCATGTTTTTACATCAAGGGCAATTTGTTGTTTATTGTTAATTGTTCATGTAAACATTACTTCATTTACCAACTGAACATCACCCACAAAGGAACATGTTTTTCTACAACGGTTTTATTCAAACGGGTTATCTTAGTTTCATATGTTTTTACGGTGTCTTCTAAATGCCATAACTTGAGATTCCCGAAGTATTATCTCTTAACCATTGTAGATTTTTATGTGTCTTAATACTAGTGTTTATGACACTTTGTAGTGGGTATCAACCTATTCTCAACCATGCAATCCCATTTTTATTTTTTTTAAGTCAAGAAGGTCCCAGGGACAGCGACTAGGAGAGTGCACCTTACTCCAGAGGAGTAGAGTGTTCCCACTCCACCAGTGCGAACCACCTGGGCCAAAATTATTAATAAAGGACAATACAATGGCTAAGGGGCATACCCCAGCTAAACAATTCTGATAGAAGGAAGACCAGACCAGTCCAGGGTAAGAGGACCTTTACACTCACGAGGCAAAGATGTAGAGGAAGAGTAAACAATATTCCTAAGGGATTTGCAGCCCAAGTTGGCCAAGGCATCGGCCACTTGGTTAGTTGCATGCATGCATGCATGACCATGCAATCCCATTTGAACACTCATTCCCCACTCAAATCTTTCACAATTCAGTTCTGGGATCAAGTAGTTCTTTGCTTCATTTTTACCCATGTTGCACTCACTATCTTTTTGAATGTTGTCAAAAGGGGGAGAAACATCAATTGTATCAATTGCTAATTTTGTCATCATCAAAAGGGGGGAGAATGTTGGGTTACAATGTGTATGATGACATGTGCTTAATGTTTTTGATGATGAGTCCATAATTGATGTTGTCTTAATGTTGGAAACATGATAAATATGACAAAGACATGAATGAATGATCAAGTGAGTAAATGCTTTGATGAACACCTATGTATTCATTGTATCTTACTTAGAATGTCTTTTAATATAGGTGTGATTGCATACAAGAGAAGTGAACGCGCGACATTGCTGACTGTGCATTTCGTTGTCCAGAATCCTCGCACAAGTCAAAATGCGCACTTCCTCTAAACTGTCTCACAAAATTAAAATCACAAAGATGAACTCATTCAATAGTGAGTACAGGTCATATCCACGGAGAGGCGAATAAAGTTTGAATTAAAACTACTTTGACTTGAAACCATTCACATTTTCCCAAAATCATATTGCATGAGAATTAACTCTGCAAATTGCATCAATCAAATTCTTCTTAACTCGTTAGGTCAAACTTAATGAAAGATCAAACAGAATTGAAAACACACGAATTGGTATCACTGTACCCTCTCAATTGAGGGATCAAACCGGTAGACAGAAATCTGAAATAGAAATTAAACTAAGATTGAACAAAAATGTACTCTAATTCTGAAATGATCTAAAATGCAAGGAAATAAAAGGATGACAAAACAGAAATTCCAATAGAAAGTTTCCAAGTCAATTTACCCCTACAGCTTAGGGATGAGCAGTCAATAAGAACAGAAAATAAGAACCGCTAATTCGGAATCCTCACAGAACATCCGACTCCAAACCAACACAGAAGAATAAGTAGAAGATCACTCAATTCCCTCAACTTAAAACCTCAAGCTCCCTGACACAACAATTCCCCCAATCAACACAGAAGAAAAGAAATCCCCTCGCCGTCTCAATTCACCACCCAACAAACAGATGCTCAGTGGGCTTCACGAAGTATGGCTCCAACAAAATAGGGTAGAGGTTGCTCACATCCAAGCGCCAAAAGAATTGGTGCAGAACAAATTAGAAAGGAACCTCCCACATGACAGATTAACATAGCTGAACACACACTCACAAAAAAAAACTTAAGGAAAGGGCAAGAAGAAAGGATTAATGAGACAAGTATCGAATGCAAATCCTTACTCAGTTCTGGTATCAAAACCTCCCTCACAGCTTACAGAAGAGCAAGAAGAACTATAAGAAAAAAAAAGAATTACGTTAGCTCTCTGATTAGCAAGAGAAAGAAACACAAAGGAAACGGTGAATAAAATCTCCTTGATCATTCACGGCACAAGCTCCCCAATCTGATTTCACTACCAGAACAGAAGAAATAGACAAATCCACACAAAAGATATGTAAAGATGAAATGCTCCTGGATCGATCTCCTTATCTCTCACAAACAGCAGAACGGAAGAAAACACAGAAGCCAATAAAAGTAAATGCACTTGATTAATTTCTCTTAGCAACTTGCAATGCACAGAAGAAGAACAAAAATTGAAAGCACTCGAATCCCAACAGCAAGAACAGCAACAAATCTCCCTTGGAAGACCCCGTCTCCCTCCCAACTCTGCTTAAAGGAAAATTACATAAGAAGAACTAAAGGCTAGAACTAAAATCCTAAAAACTCCCAAAAACCGTCCAACCCCAGAGAAGAGGACCTGAGGTCCTTATATAGGCATCCGGGCCTCTTGCTTCCTCTCCCGTCTACACCAGGATCGCCATCCGCAGCAGCACCATCTCTCACGTGGATCGCCAGCTCTGCTTCACACCTCAACATCCTCATCGCATGGGCTTCATCCGCATGCACAGCACCGCTTCCCGCCCAAGCCGTACAGCTGGCCGCTGCTCTGCACACCCCGCCACCTCAGCATCGCCATCGCACAGCAGTCGGCTCCTGCATGCGCTCCACACGATCTCTGCAGCTCAGCAGATTCACACACCGCCAGCTCAGCTCTGGCCCTGGTGCTGCACTTGGGCGCCTTCACACGCCCAAATCGCCCTGGATCCGCTTCCCGCCATCTACACACCACCCAGCCTGCACGCGCCAACTCCACACGCCAGCACAACTGGCCACCTTCACCTGCTCTGGCCACAGCTCAGGTCTCCTGCGCCCGAGCTCCGCCTCAGGCTCGGCCGCACCATCGCACAGACCCGCAGGCCTTGGTCCACAAACACCCAACCACCTGCCGTACCACACCTCCATCGCTGCCCAGCCTTGTACACATCCACCCAGCACCGCGCCACCTCAGCCAGATCTGGCCCAGCATCGCCATGCTTCCTGCATGCATCTCCACCCAGCTCCATGACCCAGGTCTGCTTCAGGTCTCCAGTGCACCGCCATGCCCAGATCTCTGCACACCGCCAACCAGATGTGCCAGCCGCCTCCATCTGATCCGCACGGGAGATCCGGCCTCCTCCTCCTGCTGCGCACCGCTAGAACCGCCTGCACTATCTGGCCTCTCCCATGCACCTCCGCAGCTCTGCACGACCGCCGGCCACTGCACACCAGCAGGGGTTTCTGCACAGCTGGGCACCAGCACAGTAGCCTCCAGCTTCTTCGTGAAGCTTCCAAATTGGGTTCCTGTGGGGAAGACAAAAAGGGTTAAGAATGGGTTAAGTGGGGTGCGTGGCAACATGTGGTGAAATGAGGGAAAGAATATGTGTTTTATTTATTTAATGGGTATGTGGCAAGGTTGGATGAGAGATTGGTGTAATGGATCAATGGTGATGAAGGGGTATGTGGCTTGATAGTGTTGGTGGGGTATGGTATTTAGGTAAATGCTATTTATTTATTTAACTAAGATTTAAAGTTTGATTTATCTATGAACTAATATTTACAAAAGATGACTTAAGAAAATCTAAGATCAATGATTTATTATATACAATGTAAATGAGAAAAATTTTATTAGTCAAACTATTTAAAAAGTATGACTTTATTAAATGAAAATCTAACTATGTGATCTACCCAAAATCTTAACTGAAATGCTCAAATTTTATTTATGGATGAAATGACAATTAAAATAAAATGCATATCATTTATAGACAATGGTTGTCTAAAATTACTACATGTATGAAATTTAACACGAAAAAATTAGTAATTATCACTCCCCCCTACTTGAACATTGCTAGTCCCTTAGCAATAAAAATTACTCCAAATGTAGGACTAGAAGATGTAATGTCTCATGATAAATAGCCATCATGTAAAGATTATGTAGAGATATGTCTTTCCTAATTGTAAGGGCTTATGGCAAGAAATTAGTGCACAAGTGATAGCTCACTTAAGAGTTCACATCAGCCCTCCTGGAGCTCCTCTATCTCAGCTAGTACTTGAGATAGATTGATTCAAGGAGAAGAGGAGAATTGTGGAATAAGATTCTTGCTCAGTCAGATCGGGTTGTTTCTCTCAGTTCCATTCTACCCATCTTCCTTGAGGATTATTTCTCTGAGTTGGGGACTTTGCCCATTTATTTGCACTTTGTGCACTCAGAATTTCTTTATTTCTTTTTCATCCACATGCTGCACAACCCGTCACTTTTCAAGAGTATCAAGTCCAACTTTACTCAGATCCGGGGCATTTTTCATGGATATATTTTTCTTTTGCTTTTGCTTTTGCTTTTGATTTTTCTTTTCTTTTCCTCTTTACGGAAGGATAGATAGTCAGGTTCCTTGATCACACACCTCACTTCCTTCCATCACAATTCACTTAAGGGGAAGGGAGAAAACCAATCGCCTCTCTCCTACTATCCTTGACAAATTTGCTACATTCAGGTTCAGATAGTCTAAGTGGTTGTGTAGTGTGTGTATGAAAACTTCTTGCCATAAATCCTTACATAAGGTAGACAATGAGTACATGTAATCTTTTACTAGAGGCTACCTAACATGGATTTTTGCAAGGAATGTGACAACTACAACAATTTAATGGTTAAAGATCAGACAAATAGTCTGTGAAATGACAAGCATTTTTATTCAAAGATTTATTCAAAGATGAAACATGTGAATTTTATTTGCATATGTACAAGCTCAGAAAGGAAATGAAGCATTGGTTAGGGTGAGAACTATGAATGCATGCCTATTCTACCTCTCCCCCCTACTTATTTACAGGAAAAGAAAGTAAGATAGAGAATTACCTGATAAAAGAAGTTTGTACACATGGTTGCCTCCAAAAAGCGCTAAGTTTATCGTCTTCAACCAGACGCAATTAGGCTTCACTTGGCTTATCTAGCTTGGTAGACTCACTTTCACGGAAGGCGGGTTTTCAAAAATGCTTTAACCTCTGCCCATTAACAGTGGACGATTGTCCAGTTTTAGGATAGATAACGACAGCGCCATTGTCATAGACTTTGACAACCATGTAAGGCCCATCCCACCGGGACTTCAATTTTCCCGAAAAAGACGAAGCCGAGAATTAAATAGCCAGACTTTATCATGCACTTGAAAAGTTTTCTATGAATGTGTTTGTCATGGAATGCTTTGGCCTTGGCTTTATAGATCTTGGAACTTTCGTAGGCCTCATTTCTGAGCTCTTTTAGCTCATTCAGATGAAGGGTCCTTTGTTGACCAGCTTGGGCTATGTCAAGATTGACTTGTTTAATAGCCCAATAGGCTCTATGCTCAAGTTCTACCGGCAGATGACAAGATTTTCCAAAGACAAGCCGGTAAGGGGACATTCCAATGGGAGTTTTGAAAGCAGTTCGGTAGGCCCCAATGCATCATCTAACCTTTCTGACCAGTCTTTCCTATCAGGCCTAACCGACTTCTAAAGAATGTTCTTAATCTCCCTGTTTGAAACTTCCACTTGACCACTAGTTTGGGGATGGTAAGGTGTTGCTGCTTATGGGTGATCCCATACTTCCTTAGGAGGGTCCTAAATTGGGTTTAATGAAATGAGGTCCTCCATCACTAATGATTGCTTTGGGCCACCCAAATCTAGAAAGATGTTTTCTGAACAAATTTGATGACCACCTTATGATCATTGGTCTTGTGGCTATGGCTTCTATCCATTTGGACACATAGTCAACAGCAACTAGAATGTATGTGTATCCAAAGGATGGTGGAAAAGGTCCATAAAGTCTATCCCCAAACATCAAAAATCTCTACAACCAAAATGGGGTTAAGAGGCATCATGTCCTTTTTAGAAATGTTTCCCATGGTTTGACATCTAGGACAGGCCTTACAAAATTGCTGGGCATCCTTAAACAATGTGGGCCAATAGAACCAGAGTCTAGACCTTAGCAGTGGTCTTCTTTCTGAGAATGTCCTCCACAGGCGAGAGAATGACAAAACTTGAGGACACTTTGATGCTCACTCTCGGGACACATCTTCTTATCACTTGGTCTGGTCTTATGAAAAATAGCTTCGGGTCCTCCCAAATAAAGTACTTATCTCTAGCAAAGAATCTCTCTTCTCATTTTTGGTCCAATCTCCAGGTACTCGTCCAATGACTTTGTAGTTCACAATGTGTGCGTACCATGAGAATAAAATGTTGGAGACAGCTAAAATGTGCTCATCCGGGAAAGCATCTCTAATGGGCATAGAGTCGGGGCAACTATTCTAGACAAGTGGTCAGCTACCACATCTTGGATCCTTTCTTATCATGAATTTCCAAATCAACTCTTGTAACAATAGAATCCATCTGATCAATCTAGGCTTGGCATCCTTTTTGGCAAGAAAGCCTCACAGCATGGTCAGTGAAAACAATGATTTTGGCTCCTAAGAGATAAGATCTGAATTTCTCTAAGGCAAAA
>CM024756.1:20507493-20543096 GCA_014218235.1 Colocasia esculenta | reverse complement strand
ACCAGGTCTTCCTTCACAACAGAAGGGAACACAACACCCTGGCTCCCCACCAGGTCTTCCTTCACAACAGAAGGGAACAACACACAAAGAATAAACAGGAATTCAAGCCCCTAGATCAAGCTTTAGCAAGTCAAGATCTGAAGCTACTAGCACTGAGAGCAATAATCTAAACAAGGCACTCTCTCAGAACTACACTGGCTCTCTTAGGATTCTATTACAGCACAGAGAGCAAAGAGCTAAAGACACACTAGAATTGAATTCTTGGCTCTTGGATTCTTTCAGAAGATCTCAAAGCTTGTGTTCTACGATGGTAAGTCTCTCTCTCTCTGTATGTTTCTTCTGGAGCTACTATCTTTGAATTTATATTTCCAATTTGAAATGTAGTCGTTGAAGTAACCGTTGTCTCTTAGTTTGTAGACGTTAGACTGCTTGACACTTGGAAGCTTCTAGTCAACAATCTTTTATCCATTTGAGCACGCAAAGAGATAGGTCTTCTGGCGTCTATATGGTCCAGTTGTATGACAGAATGTCTTTAGACCCTGCACATATTAAATGCTAGAACAGTAGACGCTAGGCTGTCTCTTGTTGTCAGTAAACGTTGATGTGAATATTCACCAAGAATAGTAATTCCATTTTGCTATATTAAAAGATGTTAGCAGAGTATGCACGATAATGGAAAGATCATCTGCATGCATGCAGAGATGCGTCTTCTTCATTAAATGCACAGCAGTCAGACAGATATGAGAGACTTTGACTATTCAATGCTTTCAGAATAATGTAAGCATCAAGTCGATATAAACCATAAAGTCGTTGCCTATATGACTTATGAAATCGTTATGATCAAGTGTTACTAAGAAGAAATCGTTATGATCACTTACAAGTCATTATCAAAGCAAATCGTTGTATTCATCAAAGAAATCGTTATGAATACTGAAGAAATCGTTATAGAAGCAAATCGTTGTAAGAGCTAAAGAAATCGTTACACTTGAATCGTTATGAATGCTGAAGAAATGCTAAAGCTTTAACAGAAATCGTTGCACGAAGCAAATCGTTATGAGCTTTAAAGAAATCGTTGCGCGAAGCAAATAGTTATGAGCTTTAAAGAAATCGTTGCGCGAAGCAAATCGTTATGAGCTTTAAAGAAATCGTTGCGCGAAGAAAATCGTTATGAGCTTTAAAGAAATCGTTGCGTGAAGCAAATCGTTATGAGCTTTAAAGAACTATTGTGATGACTTAAGGAATCGTTACGACGGGCAAGTCGTTGCGACATCTTAAGAAATTGTTGCGATGACTTAAGGAATGTTACGACGGGCAGTCGTTGCGACGTCTTAAGAAATCGTTACGACGAGCAAATCGTTGCGACGTCTTAAGAAATTGTTGCGATGACTAAAGGAATCGTTACGACGGCAAGTCGTTTCGACGTCTTAAAATCGTATGATGACTTAAGAGATCGTTACGACGGCAAGTCGTTGCGACGTCTTAAGAAATCGTTGCGATGACTTAAGGAATCGTTACGACGGACAATTCGTTGCGACGTGTTAAGGAATCATTAGACGAGCAAATCGTTGCGTAATCGACTTGTTAGCTCTATTGAAACAGTCATACATAAAGGAAATCGTTGTGGCTTTCAACAAAAGTCGATGTGGACATAGAGAAAATAACCTTGAAATGATTAAAGCTTCAGAGAGGTGATACTTACCATATTGCTTGTTTGATCTTGGTATATTTCCTGTACTTAAGACTTATGAAATATATGTTAGAAATTTTGATAGGGTTTTGTTAATCACCAAAATAATATTAAAATTAAAATCATGGGGACAGACTGATCATCATTAAGCAAGTTAGTTTAGTTTAGAAATGAAGAACTTAGCTAGGTTTGGGATGTAAAAGTATAAATACTAACCAATCGGCCTCCGATTTGTTCCAACCGTCGGGGTGTGATGTGATTTGTGGAAACTGACGGGGTTCAATTCGGACTCCCGGTTTGAGCTCGATGCTCAAATTCACAATAAGGAAGTTAGTTTAGTTTAAATTGAAAACTTAGGTTTGGGGGTCGAAAACTAGAAATACTCATCTGATGGCCTCTGGTTTTTTCCAGCACGGCCAGGGCGATGATTGTGACTTGTGAAAATTGACGGAGTTCAATTCTGACTCCCGATTTGTGCTCGACGCTCAAATTGAACTTAAGTGTGACTAAAATAGTGTGACATAATATTGACCGAAAGTGAGTGAATGAAAATCTATAAATTTAAATAATTTATTGTTTATAATAGTATTCAATTTTAACTTATTATTATTATATATGTATTGTAGGTTCCTTCATCGGGTGGCGTGGGAGGAGATGAGCACGAGGACGATGATTCATGATTGTCATTTCATTATTATTATTGTTGTTGACATTTTTATTGTTGTTGTGGACAGTTTATTATTGTGTGTTGTGGATATTTTATTATTGTTGTGGACTTTTTATTATTGTTGTGTTGTGGACATTTTTATTATTAGAGTGGATATTTTATTATATTATCTTGTGGACATTTTATTATTGTTGTGTTTGTGGATATTTTTATTATTGTTGTCCTTTGGACATTTATTATTGTTGTGGACATTGTTATATTTAGACAAGTTTATTTTACTAAAAAATAAATAAATTTTAAAAAAAAATAATTAAAATATAGAGACCGATTAGTGACAGAATTCTTCAGGCACTATTCGGTCCCTAAATCAAGACTGATCTGTGACTGAAAAAATCGGTCACTGTTAGTGACCGAAATACTTCAGTCTCAAATCGGTCCCTGTTTTAGGGGCTGATTAGTGACTGAAGAATTCGGTCACTAACAGTGACCGATTTTTTCAGTCACAGATCAGTCTCTGATTTAGGGACCGAATAGTGCTGAAGAATTCGTGTCTCTATTTAGTGACCGAATTAGTGACCGTCTAGTTCGTCTCTGAAAACGACTTTTAGCGACTGAAATATATCAGTCACTATTCGGTCACTATTTAGTGACTGAATTGTTTTGGGTCACAGATTTGTTACCAGAAATCCTTTATCGATAAATTCGGTCACTGTTCGGTCACTATTCGGTCTCTGAGACGTTTAGGGACTGAATAGAGACCGAAAATTTCGGTCTCTATTTCCTCCGCTTTTTCTTGTAGTGAGTCTCAGTCGAAATCGCACTTCATTGCTAAGAATATCAAGCAGCCGGTCGAAGTGGGACTTCAGCTGGTTCAGAAATAACGCAGTCAGTCAAGTGGAACTTCAGTTGGTGTAGAAAATAACATCATCAGTCGAAGTGAAACGTCAGTTGATCCAAAATAACGCCATCAGTCAAAGTGGAACTTCGGCTGCCAAAAAATATCATAATTAGTTGAAGTGGAACTTCGACTAGTCCAGAAAATAATGTCGTCAGTCGAAGTGGAACCTCGGATGGGCTAGAAAATACATTATCATCGAAGTGGAACTTCGACTAGTCTAGAAATAGCACAGTCAGTCGAAGTGGAACTTCAACTGATGACTTTGACTGATCAGAAGAAACTTCGATTGCATCAAAATACACACAGTCAGTCGAAGTGGGACTTTGACTGGTTCACAAAAATAACACTGACAGTCGGCGTGAAACTTTGACTAAATAGAACAAATTATGCAGGACAAGTGAAACTTCGGATGATAGCTTCGACTGATCAAAATACATGCAGTCAGTCGAAGTGGGACTTCGCTGGCCCACAAAATAACACTGATAGTCGAAGTGAAATTTTGACTGGTGAGTTCGGTTGATCAGAAGAAACTCATACATGATGAAGTGAAATGTAGCAACCTGAATTTTTAAGAAAAATAAAAATTTAAAATAATAATTTAACATAGCTAAATGGATATTTAAATGAAAAGAGCATTAAACAAACCCATTAATGGAAAAGAGTAATGGGCTTTGCTTAATGGATCCTCTAAAATTTATTGGGTCAAAATATGAATTTACAAAGGGAGAATAATAGGAAAATACCCTAAATTCGTAACTAAAATTACCTAAATAGAAAGGGGTGTTTAATGCATTAAATAGGAAGTTAGAGTTGGAATTGGATTCCTAAACCTACCCCATATGGTTTAGCACGAATTTAGATCTCTTCCTAGCCTAAATAGGGATTGGAAAGCAAGGAAGGAAGGTTAGAGTAAGGAATTTCGTAATTTAAGAGGAATTAGAGTAGTGGTAGAATAGAAATACATACTTGCATAATACACCTCTTAAACTCTCTTGGGCAACCCTAGCTCATTGCCAAGAGTTGCTGGACGTGGAGAGGAGGTTAAGAGGGGAGGATTTTCGTGGAGAAGAAGAGCTTGAAGCTTCTTCCCTTGTTCTTCAAGTTCTAGCCCAGAAGACAAATCGAGTCAAAGGTAGGCATTCTCACAAGCATAAACCATGAACTTTTTCTGTAGTTCTTCCTACCCTCTTGAACGAAACCCCCAGTTTCATATTTTTCCATCCATCCTATCTTTGTTCTTAATTTTTGAAGTTCTGCAAACATGATAACCCCGAGATGTCATGTTTAATTCAAATCTCTATGAATACTTGATCCCATGCTACAAAATTTTACTGTAGATACTTCATGTTGTTAGGGATCATTTGCCCCTAAAAAGCCTAAATTTCATTGGGCATGTTGCTCGAATTAAATTAGTCTTGCTCTCTATGTCATGTTCTGTGTTACTCGTTGTTGTTCATATTCAAACCATATTCAAACCATGCTCTCTCTCTAATTCCGGTTTACTGGAAGTACCCTTACATGTCTAGTTTAATTTGCAACTAGTTTCATGATTTTTTCATCGTGTATACAATTAGTTATGATTTTCTAAATGACCCTGTATCAAAATTTGAATGTTCTGGTCCGCAATCCCATGTCTGGTCTGACTCCCTCAGAGTCAGGCACGCACAGACCACCAGAAAGCGACGGCCCGATATGTCGCCTTCTGGGGTCAAATTACGAAAGCCTACCCGTCGCGTTCAGAAAGCGACAGGTGAGCCGTCGCTATCCTGTGCCTGTCCTGTCGCGACCCTTTCCCCGCCTCTGTTGCGTTCACAAGGCCGTCGCGACAGTACCTATGTCGCGATCTGCCTACACCTGTCGCGATCCTCATTGACCAAAGTCGCGTTCACAGGTTTTTTCATGAAAATTCATAAAAATATTTTTGTCTCCTTCTAAATAATCCTTACGCCTTTTACAGTTATACCCCCAGTAAAACCTTGCTTAAAAATGGAGTAATATTGAATAATTTTAAATACATCTTCACGACTTATTCCTATCTATGATTTCTCTTGCACTTGCACACACATGAACCATCAATTTATGGCTGAAATCTTGCAGAAAATATCTCATAATGTATCCGTAAATTATTGAAATCAAGTACATTAATTGCCCTATTTTAAAAGGACTTGTATTTGTTTCTCGCATTGTTTTTATACCGATATCGACACTCCACTGTCCTAGAATTCCTCTAGAACGTCGAGCACCTGTTTTATATACACATTTTTCTTGGCTTGTGGTGAACTCTCCGTCGGATATTCCTTCTGACCGGACTAGTGAACTCTTGCACAAGGCCTCCGTAAGTCTCCTCTGATCATGGATTCCCACATGGTCGACGAGCCGTTTGTACCCTAACACCCATTACACCTTTAGGATCGATATGAACCAAACACTATTAGAAGTTTCGCTCTTACCTTGAATCACGTCGGACCTCTGGACCTGTACATATCATGGCAGCAGGAAGACCGTGAGTTCCACCTGACTTCCAACACCACGTGCGCGTGTTGTGCAACTGTACTATCGCCTGTTTACTCATCGCATTACGTGCAAAGTCCACTAGCTCTCATCTGTACTCTACTCGCTCACTCTACTATCTCGTCTATTCATCTAGTGCTCTCATCTACTTCTTGTACTCTATATTGGCCATTGACTGATTGTCTAAAGATAAACAATATAACTAATGCCTGGCAATAAATAAAGGGCCCGATCTGGTCCTGGGATGTGCGCCCGAAGTGCTAGTGCCCATGGGAGTTAAATGATCAGAGTGTTTGGCATTACACTCAAGTGCTATCTATCTCGACTATCTATATGACAATCAAAACAAAAACGTGCTATACTCTCTCGATGTCTAGAATGACAAACAGTGCTATACTCGTCGTGCTATTATACTTGTGCTAGTTGTGCTATGGCCATCCTACTATTCGTGCTACACTCGATACTTGTGCTATTTTTGTAAACTATACACGCTCTCATGCTATTATGCTATCTCTTTCTATATTTTGACTTCTTGTACCTGCTATCTTTAGATACTCTGCCATTAAATGCGTTAATTATTTAAAGCCTGCTTGAGCCTGAGATTTAAGTCCTACTGGGCGTTATCGCTCACCCTACGTTATTTGATGTTGTGTTCTCAGGTGAGACCGAGGATGACACATACACTCACGAGGAAGGGATGACCAAGAGTGAAGCCAGGAGTACCCTCGAGTCGTTATGTTAGCTTAGAGTTGTAGTTAGTTATTTCCTTCTATTGCAATGTAATTGGCCCTATAGAATGGCTCTGATATTAGTGGTTGTAACTAGACATTTGAAAAGTTATCAATGAGAAAGATTTGTTTTAGTATATTATTCAATGTGCAATGGTTTGATGTCTAGTACTCACTCTATACCCTTTTCTTGCAACTGCCTTCGCGCTCCGATATTCCGCGTCGGGCGTGACATGAAACTTCGACTAAAAGCTTCGACTGATCAAAGAAAACATGCATGACGAAGTGAAGCTATCGTATATTACTTAGTATATTACGAAGTGAAACTTTGACTGGAAGCTTATACTAGTCAAAGAAACATGCATGACAAAGTGAAATGTAAATAGAAATCGATAGAGCTTTTTAGTGCAAATCTTATGTAGCGACCCAAAATTTTAAATATAAATAAATAAGAAAACTCAGTATCACATGCGGGACATTAAAAGGGATTAATGAAATTTATTATTCGGACACTAAACTATGAGTTACAGGGACTAATAAAGAATGGGTCAGAACATGAATAACTGGGTTGGCCAATGCTGAATAAAGTCTTAAGATGAATAAACTTGTTATTTCATATAACTAACTATAGTGAAATAGATGTTGAGTCAAAACATGTTTATTGGGCCAATAGGTGGTCAAACAAAAAGAAAATAGTGTTAAAATTTTATTAACCCAATACCCATTAGTAAAATGAGTCATTAAGCTTAACATGAGTTAATTGAGCCATTAATCATGACCCAAACCTAAGCCCAACATGAGAGCACGAATTTGTTCTCTACTACTTGCTAATTGGTGTTGGATTAAGATGGAAATAGCTTCATATGGTAGTTCTTGTAGCAACCTGGACTTTTCGAAAAATAAAACTTAATAATAAAAAAATAAAAGTAATTAAAAAATCAAATAAAAGAGATTAAATCAACCCATTAAATGAAAAGAAGTAATGGGCTTTGTTAAATGGACCCATTAGAAATTAGTGGACCAAAATAGGGATTTTTAAAGGGGAATAATAGAAAATACCCTAAATTCGTAACTTAAATATTGCTTAAATAAAAAAGAGGTATTTAAGCATTAAAATAGCTAATTTAAGATGGAATTGGATTCCTAAACCTACCCTAATTGCTTGGCCATGAATTAGATCCCATCCTAACCCAATTAGAAGTTGTCAAACTTAGAAGGAATGAAGGAATTAGGAAATCTCAGAATTAATAGGAGTTAGAGTCCTATTAGGAAATAGAAAGGGAGAATGCTTAAATACACTCCTAAATCCCCCATGGCCGGCCCTAACTTGTTGCCAAGGTTGCTGGACCAGGAGAGAGGCCAAGGAGAGGAGATCTCATGGGAGAAGAACCTCTCAAGCTCTCTCATCCCCGTTCTTCAAAGTTCTAGCCCTAAAAAGGAAACGAGCCAAAGGTAGCCATTCTCACGAGCAAAAATCATAAACTTCGTTTGTAGATAGTTTCAATCATCAGGGACAAAAGCCCTCTGGCTTCATATTTTTCCAATCGAGCAAATCTTTTCTTCTTGATTTTTGAAGTTCTGCAAACCCATGACCCAAACCTCCTTGAGAAATTATGTCTTCATGCTTACTCGTCCCCATACCATGAGATTTTTACTGGAAGAACTGATGCATGTTAGGCATCTTTTGCCCCTAAAAGCCCTAATTTTCATCACCCTATCTTGCGAATTAATTATTGCATCTCAACTGATCACAGACTTCTATTATCCATGTTTGACTTGATTAAGCCTGTCGAAACCATGATTGTTTTCAAATTCTGATTTACTGGAAGTACTCTTGCATGTCTAGATCCATTTAGAACTAGTTTCGTGATTTTTGATACATTGTACAATTTGTTCTTATTTTTGAATCACCCGTGTCAAAATAATGTAGTTCTGGACCGCAATCTAAGAACTTGTCCTTTCCCTATCGGACTCAGGCACGGAACCTGAGACAACGACGGCCTGGTAGCCGCATTCACAGGGCCATCGCGACATAGTACTTGTCATGATCTGATCGCAACAGGGGCTGTCGTCACGTTCTGTCTGCCGGATCTGACAAACCCGTCGAGTTCTGTACAAGACCCTGTCGCGTTCCGCTTAACCCTGTCGCGTTCCGCTTAACCCTGTCGCGACCCTCATCAGGGTACTTCGCGTTCTCAGTATTTTGCACGAAACCCCCTATCTCTGCAAGTCTTGACTTTCTACAGTAATGCTTTACCCTGTTAACTATCTTAAACTCAGTAAACGAAATTGTTAATCATGGACATGTAATTAGTTAATTAAAAAGTCTTTCACTTGATTATTTCATCTCCATGTTTCTCTTAACACATGCCACACTTGAACCCTCCAATATGGCTTAATTTGGCATGAAAATATTTCATAATGTATCTGGTATTTGTTTCAATAATGTATATTAATTGCCCTATTTTTAAATGAACTTGTCTACGATTCTTGTGATGTTTTGGGAATACTGTTACCGACGCTCCATTGTTCTAGAATTCCTCTAGAACGTCGGGCACTTGTTTCTATATACACACTCGCTTGACTTGGACAAACTCTCTGTCGATACTCCTTCTGCCGGACTAGTGAATCCTTACTCAAGGCCTCCGTAGTCTCCTCTGTCCATAATTCCCACTTGGTCGATGAGCTAGTTGTACCCGAACACCTATGATACCCTTTAGGGATCAACATGATCCAATAGCTATTAGAAGTTCGCTCTTATCTTGAATCACGCCGGACCTCTGGACCTGTGCGCAACATGGTCAGCGGAAGGGTAGTGAATTCCACCTGACTGCCACACCACGTGCGCGTGTTGTGCAACTGTTACTATCGCCTGTTTACTCGACGTGTTACGTGCAATGTCCCTTAGTTCTCATTTATATTCTACTTGCTCGTCTATCCACGTTCACTCTACTATCTCGTCTATTCATCTAGTGCTCTCATCCATTTTCTTGGTACTCTATATTGGCCATTGACTGATTGTCTGAAGATAAACATATAACCATGCCTGACAATATATAAAGGCCCAGTCTAGTCCTGATGTGCGCCCAAAAGTGCTATTTGCCCATGGGAGTTAAATGACTAGAGTGTTTGGCATTACACTCGAGTGCTATCTATCTCGACTATCTAAATGACAATCAAAGTGCTATATTCTCTTGTTGTCTACATGACAAACAAAGTGCTATACTATACTCGTTGTGCTATTGATATACTTGTGCTATTTGTGCTATGGCCATCCTGCTATTTGTGCTATACTCGACGCTTGTGCTATATTTGGAAACTTGTGCTATTTCAATCACGTGCTATCATGCTATCTCTCACACTACTTGACTCTCTCGCTCTATCATTAGTTACTCTGCCTTTTAATACATTAATCATTTAAAGCCTGCTTGACTATTGGGATTTAAGTCCTACTGGGTGTTATCGCTCACCCTGTGTTGTTTGTCGTTGTGTTCTCAGGTGAAACCGAGGATAACCTTACACTCAGAGGATGGAAACGACCAGGAGTGTTAGTACTACGTTAGAGTGTTAGTTAGTCTTTTGCTTTTATTCAATGTAATTGGGCCCTATAAAATGGCTCTGATATTAGTGGTTGTAACTAGACATTGAAATTATTAATGAGAAGAATTTTCATTAGTGTTTATTTCTTGTTCAATGGTGTGATGTCTAGTACCTCGCTCTGTACCCGTTTATTTGCAACTACCTCGCATTCTTATATTCCGCATCGGGGCGTGACAGTTCTAGTCATGGTAGGACTCCTACCCTAAATGGGAACCTCAAACTCGGAATTGGCCACACCTAGCATTATAAACCATCATAAGACCTCTATGGTTGACTTTAGCATGCTCTCTTCATTTCTGAAAGTGGGAAGAACGGCCAGGAGCAAGGAGGACAACCCAAGAGCTTGGATTCGTGAAGGACATCTTCCCCAAGCCTTTGCATCGCCCTTAACAACTAGGGAGTTCCAAATGACCAAGGTAGGTGTTCTCAGGCCAAACCTTAACATGCCATATACCATATGAAAGGTATCGAGTCTAGTTTCATTTGCATTGATTTACTCAATTTTTATCAAGCATGCTAGTTGTTTAAGCGTTTTCCCAAGAGTCACGCATGATTAGGGCTTTTCATGTTTATACTATCATTCATGCATATCAAGGTCAAATTGGGTCAACCTAAAACTTAGTTGTGTTCTACTCCCCCTCCTCTACAACTTTCATGTTCAAGTTTTGTCCAAAACCCCTAGATTTTGAGTTATAACCCAACAAGCATGATTGCATTGTTTTCATAATCTTCAGATTGCACGCTAAACTGCGACAGATCCAGACATCGAGATTTAGAGAAGGTAATGCGACTGGATGACCCGTCGCATTTACCTTAATGACAACCGCACAGACCGTCTTGATTCTGACCGGTTCTGACCAGTCCGACACATCAAACTATGCGCCGCATAGACTTCCGTGTAAATCTGATATGCAATCGTATATGGTGTCGCGATTCGCTTTATTTTCCCACCCTCGATATCCATGTATTTATATTTTTTTGATTTATTTGAAACCCTTATGAACGCATCTGTTTTGATTGGTTTTGACTATACATCGATTACCTTAAATGCGACCGTAGTCCTGTCTCCTTTCTATTCCACAATCGTGTCCGCATTGATTCCTTTGAAACGCGTCAGACTGACCCATCGCAATTTGAACGCGATCGGTAACCCCGTCATGATTTAGACCCAGAATTAAATTCGTCCTCTTTTACTATTTAACCCTCCTTGAAGTGCGATGACTTATCCGTCACGATTTACTTGCATCCAGAGCCTTCGTTGTTGCTTCTTTTAAAGTACTTAGTGATATTTTAGGCTTGTTAGTATGTTATTAGTGTCTATCTAGATCAGTACCCTTAAAGGTATCAACCCCATGTTAAAAGTATTAACCACATGAATATGATTCTAATGTTCCTTATGAAAGTGATTGATCATGCTCTTCATTCGATTATGCTTCATTTGTTCTTAAGTTCCAGCTTATGGTTAAAATCATGATATAAGTGTGCAATAACAGTGTTGTTGGAAACATGTGTTTCAGATGAGCCTATCTTTTTTAAGCTTTCCTTTAATGATACTTGCTATCTTTGTGACTTTTTGCATGTGGATTTTCCTTATTTGAGTGCTTTCTGGCGTTTCCATATTCGGCCATTAAATTGCACGCATTGTTAGGAAAGTTCAATTCACATTAGTTACACGCTTGCACGCTTAGGCACACCCTTCTTGAGGGAATGGAAGCTCTCTGTTGGTCATTTCGTATTGGTAGACTAGTGACCTTTCCACTAAGACCTCCATAAGTCTCTGTACTCTATGGATTCTCTCATAGAGACCGAGCTGGTTGTACCATGAAGTTCCATGGAGATAGAAAGCACTTGTTCCGTGTACGATCTGTCATTTGTCTATACTCTTGTCAAGAGATTAAAGTTTATGAAAAATAAAATAAGATGTTATATTGTTCAATTGATCTCTCGAGCTATTGTCATATCCTTAAACTTCATGTAAGATCTATGTCCTTATTACTATGTGCTTGTCTTGGAAATCTGTGGCCATAATATGTATATGTTTGATCGGCACAACATGGGACTTCGGTCCAATGACCAATGCCTATACAAATAGGGCCATGTCTGGTCCTAGGGAGGAGCACCCCAATGTACTTATTAATCACGAGACTATGGACTTATGGTGCGTGGCATGGCAACGGCATGTGTGCAAGATTCGTGAATGTGCCTTTGTTTGATATGATATATCTGATTATGTGATTGTGTTTTTGTGAATATGGCCAGTTCTTGTTTGTATGATACGATCTCATTCTTGACTCTCTACATACTGCTTATGAAAGTCGTTACATGATTTTTTTATGCAATTCAGTCTACTATGTTCAGCCATTTTAACTTATTAGTAATGTCATGCACGTCTTGTCCTCATGTTTCTTGGAGAAACTCTGCTTATTAAAATGTTAATCCTTATATCATTACCTGCACATCGGATGTAAATCCTACTGGACTAGTTTGCTCATACCTACTTCCTAACATTTCAAATAGTGAAGATGCAGAGTATATTTAAGGATGGGACTTGTGCACGAGCGTGAAGTGCACCTTAGAGAGTCTTTCTTTATTCTAGTTAGTGAGAGATTTGGTAATTATTATAATTTTGTCCTTTCTGAGAGATAGATGAGCCTAGTACTGGAGAGAGTTTGTCTTTATTTTGACATTTGGGATTGTAACATTCACTTATGATGAATAAGGAGATTTGATTATTGAATATTGGGCCCTATTGATATTAGTCATTTGTCTACGGCTTCTGAATGCATGCTTGTTCGTTGTGTCCCCCTGATTAATTCTGTTGCTAAAAATTAGGGCGTGACATCTTATGTAGCAATAAAAATTAATTTATTTTAAGACATAAATTATCATGAAAACAATTATTAAATTTATTCATGAGAGAAAAATGATATTGAATATATCAAGGATATTTATGATAAACATGAGTTTGGTTTCACTTTGTCACCTTGAGGACCAAAGGTCTTTATGGGATACCCCAAGAAAACTTGTGGGTATTATATCTATCACCCTAAGGACCAAAAGATCTTTGTTTCCAAGAGAACAATGTTTCTTGAGAAGGAGCATGTTCTTGATGGAAACAATGGGAACATGATAGAATTGAGTGAGGTTAGAGAACCAGACTAAAGTACCATTCCACAAAAAGAATATGTCAAGAACCTATCACACAAGATCCAACTTTGCATAGGTCTAGTAGAGTGTCTATCCCTCCTAAGAGATATGTGGGACATATCCAAGGATAGGACCCTGAGGTTAGGGACCCTCAGACCTACGAGGAGGCTACATGAGCATAGACTCCAGGAAGTGGCAAGAGGCCATGAATTCTGAGATGGATTCCATGTACTCCAATAAGGTTTGGAACCTAGTTTATCTACCTGAGGGTATTGTACCCATTAGATGCAAGTGTATCTTCAAGAAGAAGATTGGAGTAGATGGAAAGGTAGAGACCTATAAGGCAAGGCTTGTGGCTAAATGATATTGTCAAAGGCAATGTGTTGACTATGATGAAACATTTTTGCATGTAGCCATGTTGAAATCCATCACAATCCTATTGGTCATTGCAGCATACCATGATTGTGAGATCTGGCAGATGGATGTAAAATCACATTCCTCAATGGCACCTCGAGGAAGAGGTGTATATGATACAACCTAAGGAATTTGTTTCCAAGGAAAGTCTAGATATGTTGTGCAGGTTGCTTAGGTCCATTATGGACTAAAGCAAGCTTCCAAAAGTTGGAACATAAGGTTTGAGGAGGCAATCAATCCTATGACTTCATTAATAATAGAGATGAGCCTTGTGTGTACAGGAAGGTAAGTGGGAGCGTTAACACCATTTTGGTGTTTTAGTTTCGATAACATCCTTATTGTAACGCCCCTCTTAGACCGGTACAGTTATACCAACTCACATTGGATCTAACAGAGGTATTACAGTGGAATAAATCCAACAATTGACGGTACAGATTGAGATATACACAAATGACAAATTATTTCAATAATAAGAACGGACATGGAACTAAATGATTGTAATCAACATTATACTCAATGTAAAGTCTAGTGCATAAGATAAATAACAATAGTCCCAAATTTATTACATTTCATAGTCCAATTGCATAAAGAAAATACATATAGTCCTCACATACAAGAGTCACTCTAAACCTCTCAACCAATCTAAGTCTCCACGTCCTCTCGCTCCGAGTCAGTGGAACTAACTCCTGAGTGTCCTCTGGTTCTCCTAAAATGTTAAGCAGTATGAGTCTACAAGACTCAGCAAATCACATGAAGACAGTTCACGATATTATAAATATAATAGGTTTAAAACATGGTAACATATTATCATTCATTTCATTGATATCATATACTCTTCCTACTAACATGGTTCTAGATCAATTGGCAATCATTCATTCATAGCATTCTAATTATTATGAAATAAACCATGTCATGTAATGCATAAAATCCACATCTTATTTACTAACAATTGAAGTAACATGTTCTTACATATAACATGTTATCATTTTTATCATGGTTTCTACTTATTGTCATGTAATCATGTAAACTATTTCAATGAAAACCTATGCTACATTATGCAATATGTAACAGTTGTCAAGTAACAATGGACCATTTAGACATGTAGCAATTCTTTCATATATCAATTTGCATGTAATTATGTAACATTTAACACATAGACATGTAGCATGAAATCATGTAGACAATGTTCATGTAGGCATGCAGCATGTAGACATTTTCATTTATTTGCCAAGACATAGCCCGCACTATAATAGAGATCATTAGTCATTTATCATTCACTTATCACCTAGGCAATACGGTGATGAAGTCATGGTATTTGCGCAAAACCGGGGAAAGTCCTTCCCACCTTAACTGGTAGAACTAATCTACCTCCAGGATGTCAATCCGTTGCCCACGGATTCAATAGATCATTTTCATGTAGGTGAACCATTACCATAGGGCCATCTATGGTGTAGTTCCTTGTAGGAATCTCTAATATAGCAATGTCTTATTGGCATTTCATTTCAATGCATGCACTAACATGTATGATATCATTTAATTTACATTTCATGCAATTGCAATAACCTATAGCATGTCTTTCCAGTTCTGAATTCTACTTTTTGCACGATAGCCCCTATCATGATAATAAATGCAACACATTCCATCATGTACATACTTGCATTTTATTTAATTCTACATGCAACTTACTATTCAGAAATTCATAACAGAATGTACAGATGTCTAAAAATTCCGAATTTTAACAAAACTTTAGAATTAGGATATACTATGTGCATGCCAAATTTCGTATTTTTATGATCTCTGAAACCATTTTTCATGAATTAATACCGTCAATTCGATTAATTAACATAGTACAACACCTAGTAAAAAATCATGGAATTTATACAGAACAGAGAACCACTGGTATGCATTATCTCCCACAGTAATTCAGCCTTCACATCCATATTCTAACATACATCATCATTTTATAATCCATTTTGTCAATCTAACATCAATAACTTCATATATAATATATATATATATATATATATAAATAGCCTGTTTACTACTGCAATAATCGGTCCATATTATAACAGTAAACAACACCCTAAACATCACATGGCCGAAAGTCATACAAGCATGGATCATATATAGATAATGAAAATCAGTTTTCTGGAAAAACATGATACTGATAAACTTGACGGCAAGGTATGTGGTGTTTACTAAAGTAGACATCCACATACTTTGACGTTAAACCTAAATAGGCGGCGGCACATAGCGCCGTTAACACATACTGACGGCAACACATAGCGTCGTTTACATATAATAAAAGTCAGAAAACGAACATTGTTCACATGAAGTAGACGGTAGTCGATGCCGCCGTTTACAAGATATCGACGGCAAGCGATCTGGACGTCTAGTTCTTATCTGTAGAAAACACAGAAACCCTAAATGAAATAACGCCACTTCTACCCCTTCCCGTAGGTTATTTGCATGCTTTAAAAGTACAAAAAATGGTAAATCTATAGTATATCATATTCTAAACTGAACCCCCATGTAACTTGCCTCTTTCCCGCCTACAGGAGTGATGAATCTAAGCTCGAAGATGCACGCCTCGCCTGTGAGGCAGTCCCTTTCCTTCGACTTCAACCGCCAATCCGCCTCCAATCGTGGCTCCTCCGCTTGGGTGACTTCCTGATCACGAAGCTGGACACACCGCCTTGGTCCAGAAGCCTCTAACCCGCACGAACCAGCACAAAATCGTCCTTTCTCGGCCCTCTTTCTCTCCTCCAAGAACCAGAGCGAAAAACCCCTTTCCAATCACGGAATCCGGTCTTATAAAGACCTTCCATGCAATGGTCAGCCTAAATCCTAACCCTCCGATCATAAACGCTCGGATCATCGCATTAAAACCCCCTAGAAACGACTGATCTCTCTTTCCCCGAATGGAAATATCAAAAATAGGCAAGTCAGCTTAACGTCAACATAAGATGCCGTCAGCCTCCACGTAAATGTCCATCGATGATGTCGTTTACAGGCTTGCCCAAAAATTTAAGAAATTCGAAAAATAATAAACGACACAAGAGTATGTTGTTAATAGAAAATAAACGGCAGGCGATCTTGCCGCTAACAGGACTTAACGCCAAGAGATGTTGACGCCAAACTCCACACAGATCAGCATTCAAAATTCATGCAGAAATAAACATACAATTTGCAAAATAAATTCAAGAAAAATTTTCTAGGGCACTACATCCTCTCCCCCTTAAAATAATCTTCGTCCTCGAAGATTGAGTTAGAATACTCACCGAACAAGGACGGATACAGCTTCTTCATTCTTTCTTCAAGCTCCCACATCGCTTCTTCACGTGAGAAGTTCCTCCATAGAACCTTCACGAATGGAATAGACTTCGATCTTAATTCCTGCACTTTCTGATCCAAAATCTCTACTGGCTGCTCTGCATAAGACAAGTCTGGATGGAACTGCACTGGCTCATAACTAATCACATGGGCTGGGTGTCTAACATAATGCCTCAGCATGGATACATGGAACACTGGGTGCACTGCTGCCAAAGATGGTGGCAAAGCTAACTGGTATGCCACATTCCCGATCCTCTTCAAAATCCCAAATGGACCAATGAACCTCGGGTTCAGCTTGCCTCTCTTTCCAAACCTCACTACACCCCTAGTTGGCGATACCTTGAGAAAAACATGGTCTCCAACCTCGAATGCCAAATCCTTCCTCCTTGTATCCGCATAACTCTTCTGACGATCCTGAGCTGCCTTTAACCTCTGCACAATCATCTGGATCTTTACTGAAGTCTCCTGCACCACTTCTGGTCCAACCAGATGCCGATCTCCTGACTCCTCCCAACACAACGGAGATCTACAGGATCTCCCGTACAAAGCCTCAAAAGGTTCCATACCTATGCTCGAATGGAAACTGTTATTATAAGAAAATTCCACAAGAGCTAGGTGGCGATCCCAATCACCTTCCACTCCAAAACACAAGCTCAAGCATGTCCTCCAACGTCTAAATAGTCCTCTCGGACTGCCCATCGGTTTGTGGATGAAATGTCGAACTCAGCTTCAACTGACAGCCAAAAGCCTGCTAAAAACTCTAGCAAAACCTGGAAGTAAATCTCGGATCACGATCTGAGATAATCGACTTCGGATTCCATGCAGTCTCACAATGCCATCAATGTATAGTCTGGTCAAGCTCTCAACGGACTGCTGCTTCTTCATGGCGAAGAAATGAGCACTCTTTGAAAATCTATCAACGATCACCCAAATGGAATCATTTCCTCTAGCCGATCTAGGCAATCCAGACACAAAATCCATGGTCACTTGCTCCCACTTCCACTGAGGAATATCCAGCCTCTGCATCAAACCTGAAGGTCACTGACGCTCTGCCTTCACTTGCTGACAAATCAGACACTTCGCCACAACATCAGCCACATCCTGCTTCATTCCAAACCACCAGAAGGAATGCTTCAGATCCTTGTACATCTTCCCATTGCCTGGGTGAATAGAGAACTGAGACCTATGCGCTTCCTCCAAATTTCCTTCCTCAGATCAGCATCATTAGGGACACACACCCTAAGATTCAAGCGAATCACATCATCCTCATCCCTGGTAATACTGCCCTTTCCAACCAACTCCTGCAATAACGGGTCATCTTTTTGCAAAGCAATAAGCCGATCACAAATAGACGATCTCAATGACAACTGAGCCACGAACAAGTTGCACAATTGAGGTTCCAAAATAGCCAAAGCACCCGAAGCATCTTCTAGCATCTTCCAATCTTGCCTCATCAACTGCCTCTTCCTGCTCAAAGCATCTGCCACTACATTGGCCTTCCCTGGATGATAAGAAAGCTCAAAATCATAATCTTTCAAGAATTCTATCCACCTCCGCTGCCTTAGGTTCAACTCCTTCTACGAGAACAAATACTTGAGACTCTTGTGGTCTGAAGAGCTCAAATCTATCTCTGGATAGGTAATGCCTCCATATTTTAAAGTATAGACCACTGCCGCCAATTCCAAGTCATGAGTCGGGTAGTTGCGCTCATGCTCCTTGAGCTGCCAAGAACATACGCCACAACTCGACCTCCTTGCATAAGAACACAGCCAAGCCCAATCTTCGAAGCATTTATGTAGATAGAGAAAGAATCCACACCATTTGGCAAAACAAGCATTGGTGCTGAGGTCAGACGAGTCTTCAGCTCCTGGAACGCCTTCTCACATGCCTCTGACCACTCAAACTTGACTCCTTTTCTTGTCAACCTCGTCAAGGTCGCCGAATAGAAGAAAATCCTTCGATGAATCTCCTATAATAGCCAGCCAAGCCGAGAAAACTCCTGATGTCAGCTGATGATCTCGGCAGATCCACAACACCCCATCGTCAGATATGACATGTCCCAAGAAATGGACCTCCCTCATCCAGAAGTTGCACTTGCTGAACTTAGCATATAGCTTGTGCTCCCTCAGGGCATCCAACACAATCCTCAGATGCTCTCTATGAGTCTCATCATCAGGCGAATAGATCAGCACATCATCAATAAAGACCACAACAAAAGAATCCAAATATTGCGAAAACGCTATTCATCAAATCCACGAAAACTACTGGGGCATTCGTCAAACCAAAGGGTAAGTCAAGAACTCGTAATGGCCATATCTCGTCCTAAAAGCTGTCTTAGCAGAATCCTCTAACTTGATTCGGAGTTGATGATAGCCAGAATGAAGATCAATCTTAGAGAACACTGAAGCTCCTCGCAACTGATCAAACAATCATCGATACGAGGTAATGGGTACTTATTCTTGACAGTTACCTGATTAAGCTTGCGGTAATCAATGCACAATCTCATCAATCCATCTTTCTTCTTCACAAGAGAACAGGTGCTCCCCGCTCCCCATGGCGAAACACTCGGTCGAATGAAGCCCTTATCAAGCAATCTTGCAGCTGCTTCCTCAATTCTGCCAACTCCGCTGGTGCCATACGATAAGGCGCAATGGAAATAGGTGCTGTGCCAGGACTAGCTCAATGCCAAACTCAATCTCCCTAGCCGGGGGCAAACCAGACAAATCCTCTGGAAAAACATCGCTGAAATCTCTAACTACCTCAATATATTCCACAGATAAAACCTTCTTCGAATCCTCGGACACAACCACACTAGCCAGAAAACCACTACAACCCTTGCTCAACATCCGGGCTGCCTTCAAAGCAGAAATGACGAACTTGCCCGACATGCTCTTAGGCAAAGGATGAACAAACTCCTCCTTACCAAGAATCCGGAAAATAATAAGCTTCCACCGACAATCCATCAGAGCATAATGCTCTTCGAGCCAATCTAAGCCCAAAATGGCATCATAATCCTTCATCTTCAGCAAATAGGAACTACCAGGCAAAACTTGCTCCTCAATGCACACAGAAACTGACGAAAAACACTGCTCGGTCAAAATAGTTCCTGCTGGAGTATGCACAGACAAGGGAACCTCCAACCTTTCCGGAACTAAACCATCATCCTTCATCAAGACCTTGGAAAATCCCTCGGAAACAAAACTATGCGTGGCACCGGTATCAACCAAGACTCTAGCATGCATTCCCATAATTAAAATTGTACCTTCTGTAACATGCTCTGCCAACTCTGCCTCATCTCTCGCCAAAGAGAACACTCGAGCCTGAGCCCTCGGTCTCCCTGCTGCTCTCGGTGCCGGTCTAGCTGCTGCTGGTGCTGCTGCCGCTGCAGTCTGCTGCGCCATCTTCGGACAATCTCTGATCTTGTGGTTCTTATCACCACACCTCAAGCACCTCCCAGGAGTCACCCAACACACCTCGCCTCCATGGCGCATCCCACACTGGGTACACATTGGTTTCTCTGCAACTGAGCCTCCGCCTGGTGTCGGTGCAGCCACTCTCACCGGTGCAATTGCTCTCTGTTGGAAAGCTGGGGCCTTCTTCTTTCTATCCTGACACGCTGGCCTCTTTAAAGAAGCCCTCTTCTCCTCCAGATAGACCTCCATCTCTGCCTCCTGCATGCATGCTGCTGACAAAGCCTCCTCCATGGTACGATGTCCCAAAGCCACCAGTCTCCTCAGGGACAGCTTCAACCCCATAATGAATTTCTTTATGTTCCTCCGCTCATCTGCCACTATGTGGGGCGCATACTTGGACAGCTCCGCAAATCTCACCTCGTACTCTAGCACGCTCATTGACCACTGGGTCAATGTCAAAAACTCCTGCTCCATGCGGTCTTGCACATGCTCCGGAATGTACTTCCCCCTGAACAGGCGGACGAACTCAGTCCAAGCAACCTCCATAGCCCCATCTGCAAATTGTGTGCATAGTACAGAGGACCACCACACATCGGCACACTCCTGAGAAGAAAGATCAATATAGCTAAGGGTACATTCCGAACAGCATGCATAACCCTCAAAAACCACCTTTACCTGCAGTATATAAGTAGCCAAGTCACCATATCCTCTTCCGCACAACGAATGGCACGAAAGATCTTCTCCATCTCCCGAAGCCAACTCTCCGCTAGAATAGGATCACTCTCCCCCTTAAAGAAGGGTGGGGTCATCCTCCTGAACCTCTCCATCATAGGACACCCTCCAAAGACTGCCTCATGAGAAAGTGCCTACGCCTACAATCCAAAACAAGCTCTTAGCTAACAATTCTTTCCAATTAACCCTTGAATAACTCTTGCATCTACCAACCTGAACCTGAACCTACGTCTGTAATGCTGCTGTAGTCTGAGCCTGAGTCTGCATCGCATGCACAAATCCTTGCATCAATGCTCCGTAGTCCACAGGTGGCGGTGGGGGTGGCAAAGGTACTCCAGTCTGGTCCTGAGCCTGCTGAGTTGGAGCCTGCGAACCTCCCGCTGACTCATTACCCCTAGACGGGCCAACTCCTCTACGTCCACGAGTCGCCATAGTTTGCAAAATAAGCATCCAATTCAATGACCTATTACTCCACATAAACTTGGACTAATTCTTTATGCAGACTTAAAACATGAATACAATGTTGATATTTCATTTATGTACATTCTCAACCTGGAATTTCTCAAATACCAATCTCTGTAACGCCCCTCTTAGACCCAGTACAGTTATACCAACTCACATTGGATCTAACAGAGGTATTACAGTGGAATAAATCCAACAATTGACGGTACAGATTGAGATATACACAAATGACAAATTAATTTCAATAATAAGCAACGGAACATGGAACTAAATGATTGTAATCAACATTATACTCAAATGTAAAGTCTAGTGCATAAGAGAAATAACAATAGTCCCAAATTTATTACATTTCATAGTCCAATTGCATAAAGGAAAATACATATAGTCCTCACATACAAGTCACTCTCTCTAACCTCTCAACCAATCTAAGTCTCCACGTCCTCTCGCTCCGAGTCAGTGTGAACTAACTCCTGAGTGTCCTCTGGTTCTCCTGAAATGTTAAGCAAGTATGAGTCTACAAGACTCAGCAAATCACATGAAGACAGTTCACGATATTATAAATATAATAGGTTTAAAACATGGTAACATATTATCATTCATTTCATTGATATCATATACTCTTCCTACTAACATGGTTCTAGATCAATTGGCAATCATTCATTCATAGCATTCTAATTATTATGAAAATAAACCATGTCATGTAATGCATAAAATCCACATCTTATTTACTAACAATTGAAGTAACATGTTTTACATATAACATGTTATCATTTTTATCATGGTTTCTACTTATTGTCATGTAATCATGTAAACTATTTCAATGAAAACCTTATGCTACATTATGCAATATGTAACAGTTGTCATGTAACAATGGACCATTTAGACATGTAGCAATTCTTTCATATATCAATTTGCATGTAATTCATGTAACATTTAACACATAGACATGTAGCATGAAATCATGTAGGCATGTAGCATGTAGGTCATGTAGACATGTAGACATTTTCACTTATTTGCCAAGACATAGCCCGCACTATAATAGAGATCATTAGTCATTTATCATTCACTTATCACCTAGGCAATACAGTGATGAAGTCATGGTATTTGCGCAAAATCGGGGAAAGTCCTTCCCACCTTAACCGGTAGAACTTGTCTACCTCTAGGATTTCAATCCGTTGCCCACGGATTCAATAGATCATTTTCATGTAGGTGAACCATTACCATAGGGGCATCTATGGTGTAGTTCCTTGTAGGAATCTCTAATATAGCAATGTCTTATTGGCATTTCATTTCAATGCATGCACTAACATGTATGATATCATTTAATTTACATTTCATGCAATTGCAATAACCTATAGCATGTCTTTCCAGTTCTAAAATTCTACTTTTTGCACGACAGACCCCTATCATGATAATAAATGCAACACATTCCATCATGTACATACTTGCATTTTATTTAATTTCTACATGCAACTTACTATTCAGAAATTCATAACAGAATGTACAGATGTCTAAAAATTCCAAAATTTTAACGAAAATCAGAATGAGGATATACTATGCACATGCCAAATTTCATATTTTCTAATCTCTGAAACCATTTTTCATGAATTAATCCCATCAATTCGATTAATTAACATAGTACAACACCTAGTAAAAAAAAATCATGGAATTTATAGAACAGAGAACCACTGGTATGCATTATCTCCCACAGTAATTCAGCCTTTAACCATCCATATTCTAACATACATCATCATTTTATAATCCATTTTGTCAATCTAACATCAATAACATTCATATATATATATAGATATAAATAGCATGTTTACTATTGCAATAATCGGTCCATATTATAACAGCAAAAAACACCCTAAACATCACATGGCCGAAACTCATACAAGCATGGATCATATAATATAATGAAAATCAGTTTTCTGAAAAACATGATACTGATAAACTTGACGGCAAGGTATGTGGCGTTTACTAAAGTAGACGTCCACATACTTTGTCGTTAACCTAAATAGACGGCGGCACATAGCGCCGTTAACACATACTGACGGTGGCACATAGCGCCATTTACATATAATAAAAGTCAGAAAATGAACGTTGTACACATGAAGTAGACGTAGTCGATGCCGTCGTTTACAAGATATCGACGGCAAGCGATCTGGACGTCTAGTTCTTATGCGCAAAAACATAGAAAACCCTACATGAAATAACGCCACTTCTACCCCTTCCTGTAGGTTATTTGCATGCTTTAAAAGTACAAAAAATGGTAAATCTATAGTATATCATATCCTAAACTGAACCCCCATGTAACTTGCCTCTTTCCCGCCTACAGCAGTGATGAATCTAAGCTCGAAGATGCCCGCCTCGCCTGTGACGCAGTCCCTTTCCTTCAACTTCAACCGCTCCAATCGGCCTCCAATCGTGGCTCCTCCGCTTGGGTGAGTTCCTGATCACGAAGCTGGACACACCGCCTTGGTCCAGAAGCCTCTAACCCGCACGAACCAGCACAAAATCGTCCTTTCTCGGCCCTCTTTCTCTCCTCCAAGAACCAGAGCGAAAAACCCCTTCCAATCACGGAATCCGGTCTTATAAAGACCTTCCATGCAATGGTCAGCCTAAATCCTGACCCTCTGATCCTAACGCTCGGATCATCGCATTAAAACCCCCTAGAAACGTCGATCTCTCTTTCCCTGAACGGAAATATCAAAATAGGCAAGTCAGCTTAACGTCAACATAAGATGCCATCAACCTCCACGTAAACGTCCATCGATGATGTCGTTTACAGGCATGCCCAAAAATTTAAGAAATTCAGAAAATAATAAACGACACAAGAGTATGTCGTTAACAGAAAATAAACGGCAGGCGATCTTGCCGCTAACAGGACTTAACGCCAAGAGATGTTGACGCCAAACTCCACACAGATCAGCATTCAAAATTCATGTAGAAATAAACATACAATTTGCAAAATAAATTCAAGAAAAATTTTCTAGGGCACTACACTTATCATTGAGAATGATGTAGGAATGTTATCAACAGTAAAGGCTTGGTTATCAAAGAATTTCAACATGAGGGACTTAGGGGAATCATCCTGTATTTTGGGGATTCGTATCTATAGAGATAGATCTAAGAGGATGCTTGGCTTGTCCCAGTCCAAGTACATAGACACCATTGTCAAAAGGTTTGGCATGGAAAATTCTAAGAGGGGTCACATATCGATAAGACATGGAATTTCACTTTCTAGGAGTATATTTTCAACTACTCTAGAAGAAAGGGCAAACATGGATATGATTCCCTATGCCTCGAAGATAGGGTCTATCATGTATGTTATGCTATGTACTAGGCCTAATGTAGCGCATGCTCTAAGTGTTACTATTGGGTCCACTTAGTTGGCAGCAAGACACCTAGAGGGGGGGGTGAATAGGTGATTACATAAATCTGAAACTAAAATCAACAATGTAAAACTTTGGTTAGTGAATATAAATGTGTGTGCTAAAGAGTAGCAATGCAGAAACAATTAAAGACAATCACACACATGAACACAAGGAGTTTATCCTAGCTCGGTACTTCCCAATGGAAGACCTACATCCAGTCCCCAAGCAAACTCTTGGGATTTCACTAACCAGGGTACAATCCCCCCAAGGATATATATACCCCCACCTTCCAAGTTGGTCCTACTCCTTTCCGAGTAGGAAGAAAACTCACTTTTGTCACAGGTCAAGAAGCCACCCTCCTAGAACAAACCCCAGTGAAGTTCTGTGGTACAAACCCCAACTTGGTTCTTTCCTTAACACAAGGGGAACACTGGTACAGACCCCAGATGGTCATAACCCCTAGCTAACCTGCTAGTCCTCCCTTTACACAGGAAGATGCACACTGTATATAGTTCTATAGATGGACACAAGTCTTTCTTAGAAAAGAAAGAACATGTTGAGAGCTATACAAGATGAACACTAAGGAACTCAAACTCTCAGCTCTCAGACTCTCCCCTAGATTTACAATGTTGTGCAGGAGAGGGAAGAGAGAAAAGAAGCTTGAATGCTTGAAGACTTCAGATGGCTGCTTGCGTGCACACTTCTTCTTAGGTTCGAGCTCTTTCTCTCTTTTCTTTGAGTTTATGGTGTTTTGATGCTCATTGGATGTACATTCCTTAAAAGATTTTTAGGTTCATTCTTGCTTCTTCAACTTCAAAGTCTTCATCCTTATAGAGCAGTTGAAGAGATCCGTTGAAGGATGTAACCATTGAAGTCCCTTGGATCCATTGGTGCTTTTTTTCAGTTTCTGCTCTCTTTCTCTTGAGTCTAACAGGTATCTTCTTGATTCTAAATGGATGCTTTCTTGTGCCTACTGGCTCCTTGGACCAAAAGATGATCTTCTAGATGGTGCATGTTTCTAAGGCCATAGGTAGCAGGTATTCCCTTTTTAAAGTATTGCTGACATGCACACATAGAGGATCTGTTAGACTAAAGAAGTTGTGTGTTAGATAGCCCATACCTCTTTTATGCAGAGGTCCATGATTTCTGCTGACATCCAGATATGCTAGGTAAGTGTCTTTTTATCTAGCAGGAAGGAAGAGTCCTTTTAGTCCTCATTTTCTACTGACTCCTTTTCTTACCTACCTTGATAAGATAGAAAGCACATAGCATGAATGTCATAAGGATTTGAAGACTATTTGAATTTTCATTCAACACCACATACGTTTGAAATCAAGTAAGCATCAATTGGTATATAAACTACATCAATCAGAATATTATATCACCAATTGAACTAAAATGAACAGCAATCGATAAAACAATCAATATGATCAAGACAATCGATATAGAAGTGGTCATCAATCGATATGAAAATGGTCAACAATCGATAGACACTTCTATTGGCCACTTAGACTGAAGACTTAAACAACAATCAATATGAACTGGTCAGCGATCGATAAAACAATCGATATGATAAAGACAATCAATATAGAAGTGGTCAGCAATCGATATGAACTTCGACTGGCCACTTCGACTGAAGACTTAAGCAGCAATCGATATGAACTAGTTAGTAATCGACATGAAACTTCAACTGGGAAGAACTCAAAGTGCAACTTCAACTGGGAAGGAGTCAAAGTGCAACTTCGACTGATGAAGAAAAACCACTGTCAGTCGAAGTGAAACTTCAACTGCCAACTTCAAATAAAATATGTTATTTCTTATGCATAAATAATCTTGAAAATGGTAATAAATATATTTATGATAATCATGAGGTTTTTTTATCACCAAAATAAAGAGATAAAATATAGGAGTGGTTCAACAATCATGTTACGAGCAGACATCAGGTAGCTCCAGGTTTGGAACATTGGAAAGTAGTAAAGTGTATGCTTAAGTACTTGATAGGACTAAGGATCCTTTATTGATATATGGAGGAAGTAGCCTCAAAGTTGAAGGCTACATGGACTCGAGCTTTCAGTCCGATGTTGATGATATCAAGTCTAACTCAGGGTTTGTGTTTCCCTGAATGGAGGAGCAGTAAGCCAGATGAGTTCCAAGTAAGAGACTACTACTGACTCCACCATTGATGTAGGATCGAATAGGTAGATGAATAGATCTAGAAGGGGGGGTTGAATAGATCTGACACCAATTACTGCGAAAGCTTAAGCAATTTAAGATTACTTCAATTTATAGATCTATTCAGACAGACAATCTTACTGATCTGATGTGTGAATGTGTGTATATGAAGTGTGAAGCTATTAGACATGTAGTGTGAATTCGAAATCCTATGCAAGCATCTAGCACAGAAAAATAGATCAAACCACTGCACAGGAGATTTTTAGGTGGTTCGGAAATCATACCAGTGATTCCTACATCCACCCCTCACACAGTAAGGCCACACTACTCAAATATGATTACAACACACACTTGAGCTCGACGGCTCAAATCACACACACAGAGCTCGACGGCTCAGACCACACACATGAGCACGACGGCTCAAACCACACTAGCTAGATCAAATTCACAAGAAATTAGATCCTCTAGCACTGATCTGATTCACACCCTTACATGCACACAGAAATCTACACAGAACGCATGTACAGATCTCACTAGCAATCAAAAACAAACTGAGAAGAACACTCCAATAGAAATGGATAAAAGAGAGGTGAATTGGATGTCCCTTGTTGAAGATGATCTGCAGAAGCTTGAATTGAAGGTTTTTTAGAAGATCAAATGGAGCACTCCTTCAATCCACAATGCTCTGTTTTCAGATATGCTGCTTGCACGATTCCTCCTTCTTTCTCTACTGCTCTTCTACTTGATCTGCTCCTCTTTCAGCACTCCAATGCTTTCTCCACTGCTTGGCCTTGATCCCCACGTCCTCTTGGATGGAATCGATGGATGGCTGGAGGAATGGCTGCTTTTGATGAGATAGGACCTTTTATAGTCTTTGTGCAGTCCCTTTTATATAGAAGAAATGTGCACAGAAACCTAGAATGCACCCAAGACTGCCACGTGTCCAAAAGTTCCTTTTTAGAATCTCTCAAAAAGTCTCCAGAGATAAATCACAACCATTGGATACCATACCCTTTGCGTTTCTGAATTTTCACGCAATGTGAGTTGACTCAAGTTTCCATGTGAGTCGACACTACTGACCAAATATCAGTTCCAACTTACTGGCAGAACACTAGTGTCGACCTGACAGACAACTAGTGTCGACCTCCGGTGCATTTCATCAAATAAGGTTCACTAGAAGGATACTAGTGTCGACCTGATTTTGAACTAGAGTCGACTTGACTGGCAGCTAGTGTCAACCTGATTGTCAACTAGAGTCGACACTACTGTAACTTGTTCTTCAGGAGCTTGCTGGGCAGACTTTGTGAATCGACTTGATTGTCAGCTAGAGTCGACACTACTGTAACTTGTTCTTCAGGAGCTTGTGGAGCAGACTTTGTGAGTCGACCTGATTATCAACTAGAGTCGATCTGACTGGCAGTTAGTGTCGACCTGACCTTTAACTAGAGTCGACACTACTTTGACAAAACTTTGTAAACTTGTATATATGAAGAGTGGACCATTAAAACATGTCATTATCATTAAAATATGAAATATTAAGTATCAAAAATATGTTGTTTAGTCATCATTGTAATATGTACAATATGTCATCATCAAAATCAAAGTATGAGTGTTTGGACATCATCCACAACCAAATGTTGTAGTCATCATTAAAATCAAAGTATGAGTGTGTAGACATCATCAACATGAAGGTTTTTAGTCATCATCCAAATGAATACACAACTCAACAATCTTCCACATATATACAATATGACATCAGATTGTGTACAAAATGTCATCATCAAAACACACAACTCAACAATCTCCCCCTTTTTAATGATGACAAAACATGACAACATTTTTTCACATAATAACATTCTCTCCCCCTTTTTGACAAAATCAAAAAGAGTGAAAGGAACATACAATGCAATGTGAATCTCTCCCCTCTTTAAGTTTTTGCCCATTAAAACAATATCTCCCAAGATCAGAGTATGACTAGAGGTCCCACAACACACAAATATGCAGAATTCTCCCCCTAAGTGAAACAACTCTCCCCCTTTGACAGTATCGGAGTTGTCCACCGCCAACTGAATAGGGATCAATAGAAATGATGTGAAACCAATAGTAGTGATGAAACCAATTGATTGGGACATAAAATCAGAGATCAACAATAAAGTTGCTCCCCCTGAACAAGAGATTGTATTGTAAGGAGCACAAACAATTTGATTTTGAAGGGGTCATGAAGGTATCAAGGTACACAATGATTTTAGTATGTGAAGAATAATATAATTGTGCCTTTCATATTGTGCAGCAAGGGTTAAGAAAATAAAGATTATTTTTTATTGAGTTCTTATGTCAATTCTTTATCATCAAAAATCACTTCAGAAATTTTATTTACAAATGTGACAGGACTTTTGTGACCTAAATTGAGTTGTCAAGAGTGTATATCATTAGAAAATCAAGGCTTTGATCTTAACATAATGTAGAATAACAATTTAACATTCTTGAACAACATGAATTCTATTTTAGGTTAGTTGCACTTTGTACACCTTATCTTTTTCTGTTTATTTCTTTCATTTGAGATATTTCAGGAAATTTAGCAAAGAAGATTAATTCATACTTTTCTGTGCAAGCACACACACTTACCCAGTGCAAGAGTGCCTGACTACTAGGCATGTTAATCATTTGTTTGCTTCTTTTTGAACAGAGATAACTTAGCAACACCTTTTGACTCAAGTACAACCACGTCTCAAGTGGAATAACTTGCTTACTTAGTGTACTAATCATTGATCTATAATTTACCTTAAAATCTTTCTTTTTTCTAAAAATTTTCTTTCAAAACTTTCATTACTTTTCAAAGATTTTACCGATGTTCTCCAACTTTTCTTGCCATGCATAGCCATTATCGTGATTCTAGATGGAAAGGTATAGCTACAAGGCTCATTAGCTTGCTGCTCAAGCTATCTTTGGGACACACACTTGCTTGGGTCCTGCAATGAAATCAATGTTAGAATGCAATAATGGTTTCTGAATCCAAAAGAATTTTATTTTTGGTATAGATGCATTTCTTTCATTAATAGAACTATGAGCCGTATTAATTCCAATTTTCTCTTTGTCTTGTTCAATACATCTATGTTTTAATGAAATTTTCTATTTTGGATTTTTGATATAGAAAGCAGAGGACTTATTTTGTGCAAAATTCTATTCTTATGTACATGGAATTTCTGAGTACTTTCAGTATGAACATGATTTTTATTCCTATGTACATGAGCATGTGTATGAGCATGAGGCTTGGGAGCATGCGCAAAATCATCATTTTTATGCCAACAGTCCCTATAGATGTGACCATGCTTATAACATGTGAAGCATTGGACAAACTTGGCATATCTATGAAAATTCTTATTTCAAAACCAACAATGTTTGGCAAGATGACTAGGTTTATTGCAATGAAAGCAAATAAGAGAATTTCTACCTGGTGCTTACCTTTGCTTAAGTACATTTGCTGGAAACTTCTCTTCCTTTGTGAAGCAGTACTGAATGAAGATGGATGAGGTTTTACCTTTTGGTAGCTCCTAACATGACATGGAGTTGGAGCTTGCCTTGGAGCTTTTCTGGTTTGTGGAGGAGGTGGAGGAATCCTGTACAATGGTTTTTATTTTTCTAGTTTCTCACAAAAAATGATTCTTCTTCTTAGCAACATTTTTCGTTCTTTTTATCATTTTGTTTCTGAACATTTTTCTGAACAAGAACTTTTACTAGCTTTTATTAAATATAATAGAGTTCTTGTTAGCAACATTTTTGTTCATTTCAAAAACTTTTACTATCTCCAAAGCAATAAAGAGCTCATTTTTCATCTTTTCCTTTTCAACTCTTAATGTAGCAATTTCTTTTTCTGAAATTTGAAGTTTGTTTAGCATGACATTAAAACTATTTTTCATCTTCTTCTTTTCATTTTCAAATTGAGCAATTTGTTTTTACAAATCAATAATTTTGTTACTTAAATTGCTACAGTCATTGTTCAAAGATTTGTCATGCAACATGCATTCAATCTTCTTTTCCATATGATGATTTTCTTTAAGAAGTTGTCTGCATTTCTCATTTATCTGATGATCATGAGCCATATTGGAATCTGTTTGTTTAATTGATCATTGTCAAATTTGAAGTTCTGATTAAGATCAGTCAATATTTCTTTTTTATTTTTCAGATTAATGACTTTAGATCTCAATAGCTCATGGTTTTCCTTCAGTCCATTCAGTTTATTTTCACAGATTTTGACTTCATCTTTCAGATTCTCTTTCTCAGAATTTAACTTTTCAACTTAATTTTTCAAGTCTTCATTCTCTATTTTCAATTCTTCAATCTCTTCATAGAAAGCTTGAATATTAATAATTTTCATCTCATTTACGTCTAATTTATCTTTTATAGGGTGTTTGGGAGCAATTTCAAAATAAAACTATTTCTATCTAAAAATAAATGTTGAGTCTCTTTTAACTTTAAATTTAAAATTATGAGAATGTGATGTTATCTGTTTGGTAAAAATAATAAAATTTTTAAAATTTATATTGTTGTGTTTGGGACGGGAGAGGTAGGGCCGGAGCGGGGCAGGGGGAGGGCGCATAGGGGCGGGGCAGGGGGGGGGAGCCGCCAAGGGGGGAGGGGGAGGGCGCAGGGGGGGTGGGGAGAGGGGATGGGGGGGGGTGCTGGGTGGGGGAGGGGGATGGGGGTTTGCAGGGGGGGATGGGGAGGGCGCCGGGTGGGGAGGGGATTGTGGTGGGGGGGGGGGTGCTGGGTGGGGGAGGGGGATGGGGGTTTGCAGGGGGGGATGGGGAGGGCGCCGGGTGGGGGGGAGTTTGCAGGGTGGGGGGGGGAGGGTGCTGGGTGGGGTCTCGGGGGGATTTGCAGAGGGGCATGGGGAGGGCGCCGGGGGGGGGAGTTTGCAGGGTGGGGGGGGGAGGGTGCTGGGTGGGGTCTCGGGGGGATTTACAGAGGGGGATGGGGAGGGCGCCGGGTGGGGGGGGGGTTTGCACGGTGGGTGGGGGGGGGGGGGGAGGGTGCTGGGGGGGAGGGGATTGGGGGGGTGCTGGGTGGGGGAGGGGATTGGGGGGGTGCTGGGTGGGGGAGGGGGGGCGCAGTGGTGCAGGTGGGGGGGGGGGGGTGTTTGCGGGTGGGGATAGGGAGGGCACCGGGTGGGGGGGGGGATGGAGGGGGGGGCTGGTGTGGGGAGGGGGGATGGGGAGGGTGCCGGGTGGGGGGGTTTGCAGGGTGGGGTGGGAGGGTGTTGGTGGGGGGGGGGGGAGAGAAGGAATCAATATGTTTTTAAAATAAAAATAGGGTGTGACTTGTTTTTTTTTTAAGAGAGATTTACATAGAGAAAAATTCTTTCCTAAAAAAAAAATTACTTACCAAACACCTCTTTGTATTTGTCTTCTCTCTTTTTTAAAATTTAGAGAAAAAGAGGTAAAAAACTGTAAACAAACACCCTATTAGCTTCTTGTTTTGAGATTTAACCTTTTTAAATTATTTGCACACATGTTCATAGCATTCCATCAAATCATCATAAGACAATTCCTCATTATCACGTTAGAACATGAATTGAGAGAATTGTTGGAATTTACCGAACCATTGGAGCTTTCCTTAGCCATAAAGCATTTGTCCATTTTTCTTCCTTCTCTTCTCTTCTTCTTCTCTAAAGATTCCTGCATTTTCGAAGATGATGATGAGCTTGGAGATTTCTTTGAAATTATAGGCAGGAAATTCATGCAAGTTAAAGAGATTTGATATTTTAATAGATTAACTTTAGAAAATCAGATCTTAACACAATCAATATGATCAACAATTAATGAAGCACTCAGAATGATCACAATTAAAATTTGGATCATATCAAGTAAATCAGATGATGTTTTAGAAAGATCAATTAGAAGCAATCAAATCAGATCAGAATCAGATATTAACCTCTCTGATACCAATTGTAGGAATCAGAGTGATTAAGCACACAAAAACATATCTGCCAAATCACAACCGATGAACAGAGAACCAGCTCTGATCCCAATTGTAGGATCGAATAGGTAGATGAATAGATCTAGAAGGGGGGGGGTGAATAGATCTGACATCAATTACTACGGAAGCTTAAGAAATTTAAGATTACTTCAAATTATAGATCCATTCAGACAGACAATCTTACTGATCTGATGTGTGAATGTGTGTATATGATGTGTGAAGCAATTAGACAAGTAGTGTGAATGCGAATCCTATGCAAGCATCTAGCGCAGAAAAACGATCAAACCATTGCATAGGAGATTTTAAAGTAGTTCAGAAATCACACCAGTGATTCCTACATCCAACCCTCACATAGTGAGGCCACACTACTCAAATCTGAGTACAACACCACTTGAGCTCTACAGCTCAACCCACACACACAGAGCTCGACAGCTCAGACCACACACATGAGCACGCCGGCTCAAACCACACTAGCTAGATCAAATTCACAAAAAATTAGATCCTCTAGCACTGATCTGATTCACACCCTTACATGCACACATAAATCTGCACAGAACGCATGTACAGATTTCACTAGCAATCAAAAACAAATTGAGAAGAACACTCCAATAGAAATGGATAAAAGAGAGGTGAATTGGATGTCCCTTGTTGAAGATGATCTGCAGAAGCTTGAATTGAAGGTTTTTGTGAAGATCAGATGGAGTACTCCTTCAATCCATGATGCTCTGTTTTCATATCTGCTGCTTGCACGATTCCTCCTTCTTTCTCTGCTGCTCTTCTACTTGATCTGCTCCTCTCTTTAGCACTCCATGCTTTCTCCATTTCTTGTGGCCTTGATCCCCACGTCCACTTGGATGGAATCGATGGATGGCTGGAGGAATGGCTGCTTCAGATGAGATAGGACCTTTTATAGCCTCTGTGCAGACCCTTTTAATGGAAGAGATGTGCACAGAAGCCTAGAATGCACCCAAGACTGCCACGTGTCCAAAAGTTCCTTTTCTCATTGCCACTTGGATGGAAGGGTATTTTGGTAATAATAGAATGTCCCAAAAAGTCTTCAGAGATAAATCACAGCCATTGGATATCATACCCTTTACGTTTCTGATTTTCACACAATGTGAGTTGACTCAAGTTTCCATGTGAGTCGACACTACTGACCAAATATCAGTTCCAGCTTACTGGCAAAACACTAGTGTCGACCTGAAAGACAGCTAGTGTCGACCTCCTGTGCATTTCATCAAATAAGGTTCACTAGAAGGATACTAGTGTCGACCTAAATTTCAACTAGAGTCGACTTGACTGGCAGCTAGTGTCGACCTAATTGTCAACTAGAGTCGACACTACTGTAACTTGTTCTTCAGGAGCATACTGTGCAGACTTTGTGAGTCGACCTGATTGTCCGCTAGAGTCGACACTACTGTAACTTGTTCTTCAGGAGCTTGCTGGGCAGACTTTGTGAGTCGACCTAATTGTCAACTAGAGTCGACCTGACTGGAAGCTAGTGTCGACTTGTGTAAGACCCGGCCCCCCTTGCGCCCTTTGGCCCAGTCCTCAGGGTCGCCACATGCTCCCTGGTCACGACGAGGTCGCGACAGGGAGGTTGTCGCGATAAGGTTCAAATCGCGACGACCAGGGCTGTCGCGTTCTTATCGCGACGGTGTGGCTGTCGCGTTCTGGTCACGACGTTCGATGGCATTGCAATAGCATTTCTGATAGACGTGACAGGTGTCCTTTCTATCAGAACAGCCCTGTCGTGTGTCGAACGCACGTGCGTGAACGCGACGTGGTCATCCGTCGCGATCACTTTTCTGGTCTTCTAGGTTTGACCCACTTTTTGGGGTAGTGACAGAGGCGACCATCGCAATAAGGTTGCGACACCTAGGGGTGTCGCGACAAGAGCGTTATTGTGACACGTCGTTCTGTCACGTTCTGGGGCTGTCGGGTTAAAACCTAAGGACACGCCCCCTTTCCCCCTCTCGCCCTCTCAGCTCTCTTTCTCTCCTCTACTTTCCCTCTCGTGTTTCCTTGCGGATTCTTGGAGGTTCTTGGTGCTTGAGGCATTCGTGCTGAGGTGGTGTCATTCCCGCTCGTGCAGGGGACGTGTTCGTGTCGTTTGGAGTGAGGAGGAGGCGTCCTTTTCTATGAGAAGGCTCCAACAGGTTCGTTCTTCCTGTGGAGGTAGGGACTCTCTTGATCCTCTCCCCTAAGCATGCTCCTTCCCCCTCTAAAGCGTGGTTTCTCTGTGGTTTAGGGCGGGAGTGTGAGAACTCCATGCTCGAGGTTGAGTGAGGTTTCCCTTCGAGTGTAGATCCATGTTTGTGGGGTTTTAAGGGTGGTTTGGATGCTTTGCTAGCTTTCTAGCATGTTGAGCATGATCCCCTCCCCCTTGTGTGGTTGTTTCCCCATTTTTGGGGTAGTTTCCGGAGGGGTGCTCCGGAACCCCCCTCTGTCTAAGAACGCGACGATCGGGGAGGTCGCAATCTGGT
>CM024756.1:20470726-20507393 GCA_014218235.1 Colocasia esculenta | reverse complement strand
ATATTGTTGTTGGAAAATCCCTTGGCTTCAGTGAGAAGAACATAAAGATGGTCGTGAAAACGACAAGTTTCAAGGTGAATAATTCAGAAGCAGTGCCTACAAGAAGGGAATCCAAGAAGATGGTTCTTGAGCAGTCATTAAGCTTCAAAAACTGGGGTACCGAAAGGCCTAAGCTTCAGATTGCAGTTTCATTCAAGACTCAAAATTTTATCGACGACAACTGGGAGTTCAACTTGGGAAATTCTGAGCCTGAGGAATCATGGACTTGAATCCCATAAAAGACCTCCTACAGTATGCTTCTCCAAGGCCACCTAGTGAGCTTGATGTGGCCGCAGTTATGCTTCAGAAGGTCTACAAAAGTTATCGAACCCGAAGAAATCTGGCAGATTGTGCTGTGGTTATTGAGGAGCTATGGTGTGTCACAAGTCCATTTCTTTCTTGAGAATGTGTTTTAAAACATATGCATTGATATCTTCTGATACTGATTTTTCTCAACGCAGGTGGAAGGCATTGGATTTTGCATCCCTAAAACAAAGTTCGATATCATTTTTTAATGATGATAAACCAGAGACCGCAGTTTCACGTTGGGCAAGGGCAAGAACCAGAGCTGCTAAGGTGATTGCAAAAGAATCAAGAGATAGCATGCTCTGTTTTTAACCATTTTTATGGAGACAGCAGAGGAAAGAGCTGTTAGTGATCGATTCTATAACAGCTGCACGTTTATTTTCTCTTGCAGGTTGGTAAGGGCTTGTCCAAAGACGAGAAAGCTCAGAAGCTAGCTTTACGGCACTGGCTTGAGGCTGTAAGCCATCTCCTTCCTTCTACTTTCTGTTCTTTTGACATATTTTTATTTGCTGTTGACATCAATAGCTAACCTAATCAGCATGATATTTGTAATTGAAGCAATGTAGCATTTCGATAGAAGCTGTTTGAACATATCATCTTACTGGAAATGAAATTGTGTAGTTCATTGAACCACCTAACATTCCGTATGGCCATTGACTCTTTCATGTATACTTCTATAGATTGATCCACGTCATCGGTATGGGCACAATTTGCATTTGTACTATGATGTCTGGTTCAACAGTGAGAGCAGCCAACCTTTCTTCTACTGGTAAGTCAGACTGGCCTTTTATTGTTTAACAGTTTCCTGACTGTGCTATTTTTGGGTCAAAGATCTTCCTGGATTATGAAACTAAATCCTTTGTATTTGTGATTGATCTTCATTGTGCAATACAGGTTAGATATAGGAGATGGTAAAGAAATGAACCTTGAGAAGTGCTCAAGAAATAACCTTCAGCAGCAGTGCATCCAATACCTTGGACCTGTTAGTCCTGAAGACTTTGTTTCTACTACATTTTTCAATAGATGTTCACTTCAGATGGCAGCATACTGCAATATACATGTTTCAACTCCTCTATGCATACTCTAACCTAAAATTCACCTTTTTTTTTTCAGAAAGAAAGAAAAGCATATGAAGTCATTGTGCAGAGTGGGAAGCTCATGTACAAGCAAAGTCAGATGCTTGTGAATACAGCCACTGGGTCCAAGTGGATCTTTGTCCTTAGCACATCAAGGAAGTTCTATGTTGGACAGGTGACGACCATATTTTTGGTGTGGGATTTAACTTGGTTCCCTGTGTTTCAGTTTGTCAAATGGTTTAGATGAGAGGACAGGACATAATTCTGAAGTAGATGAATGCCTCAATTCTATGGACACGTACATGCTCTTTCTCAGTCTTAAAGGTTCATGAAATTTTGTTATGTAGAAAGTTTGAAAGGAGAAAAAGAGTGCCCCCAATACCACAAAGAGAGAGGAATGAAGGGAGGTCATTTTCTCTTGTTGTTTGAATGGTTTAACCTTCTACATGATACAAAGTCTTGTGCCTCTATTTTCAGTTGTTCCATGCAGTGCATATTCACATGTTTGGTAATTTTGGTCAAACGAAACAATTAATTCTGGTAGTGGTTGAAAGTGGTCTTTGGTGTTGGCATGGTAGAATGACACTTATCATATTATTTTATTCTTGTGATACTTGCTTTTATCATTCCTCATAGTTCTTTTTTTGTGCTTGCAGAAGAAAAAAGGCAGATTTCAGCACTCAAGCTTTCTTTCAGGGGGAGCTACAACTGCAGCTGGAAGATTGGTTGCGGTGGAGGGTATTCTAAAGGTATAAAACTTTATGTTTCACATAGGTTTGTTGGTTAGGATGGAAGTTGCTAGTTTGTTGATGACAGTGAATTCATATGTCTGATAGTTTACTCAAACATAGAATATTGTCCCTTTATGTGAATTTTTCAGGCTATATGGCCATATAGTGGTCATTACCTCCCAACTGAAGAAAATTTCAAGGAGTTCATTAGCTTCCTCACTGATAACAGTGTAGATCTCACTGATGTGAAGGTAAAAAATTTTGCCTGTCGTGTACTTTATTATCAGTCAATTTATTGTATACAAGATCCTGTGTTGGATGCATGGCAGGGAATTCTGTGTTAATGTTGGTTACCCAGTTGTCTCTGGATGGGTAATGTATTTTTAAATATCAATCAATAGCTATAACCAATGCATGTCAATAGCCAAATTGTCAAACTAGGACTTCTTTAGCTGCTGATGACATAGGATAAGAATTAAGAACCCGACATGTGAGTCATCTATTAGCGAGTTTAAAAAAATTGATGAATGCATGCAAGAGTGGTTCAAGGGTTTACTAAAATCCCATTCTGTGAGAAATTGTGGTTTCATAATTTTCTAGGCTGAAGTAATTGAAATTAACTGGGGCTGAAATGGTGAAGGATGGATTCATGGTTATTGTGCATCCCTGAGGGTGATCCAGCTAAGCCATGTCATCATTAACATCCAAAAACAATTGCTGGAAGTTTCACAAAGAAAATTATTGCTTCTCATGAACATAATTTGATTCTTTTGATGGAGCAAGCTGGACTTAACACATATCCATTTCTTTCAGAGATGCTCAGTGGACGATGATGAATTCCCCTCATTCAGGAAGGACAGTGAGAAGCAGATGGAAGTGTCTGGTGTGGTGAAGCATCTTGATTCTACCGAGGTGGAAGACCTTGGTGAATCCCAGATGGAAGAACCTCAGAAGGAGACAGCAAATGCAGATGATCATGTGGAGGACATCATAGACAAAGTAGAAGCAACAACATTTGGACCTGCCAAGCGCTTGGCTTGCAAGTGGACTACTGGCGCTGGACCTCGCATTGGCTGTGTCAGGGACTATCCCCTGGATCTCCAATTCAGGGCACTTGAACAAGTTAACCTTTCACCAAGGCTCATGCCTTCACCTCCTGGGAACAGAGGACCAATTCCGTCTCCTCGCCCCAGTCCCAGAGTGAGGCTCTCCCCTAGGCTTGCTTACATGGGCATCCCCAGCCCCAGAGTTGCTCTTACAGTTCCAGCCACCCCTCACTAAGAGGCCATAGGTCAGTCAGCTGGACATTAACAACTTATTAAAACTCACTTGCCAATATGATATATGATGTGTACCAGAAAAGAAAACTTTGACCCAACAGAGCTCCTGGGAAAAAGAGAATCTAACATAGGATTCTTTTTAGAAATTTTTTAATTTATTAGTTTCTTTGAGGGCCAATGATTTGTAATCTTGTTCATAAGATGAATAAAGCTTTGTGTTCCATATGTTGTTGGCCCTCTTCGCTTATGTAAGGGCAAGTTCTTGAATGAATGAGAAAAGGTTTTCCTCTTTCCTCCATTTTGGATCATAAAATGGTTAATTTGTACTCTTGCTTGAGGCAGCAATAGAAAGATAATCCCATGAAATCGTAAGATCTAAGCTGCATCGCATTCCAGATGGGAACCTGTTAAAAGAGGAGCTTCCATCATAAACGAAAAATCCTTCAAGAATAGATCTTATTCCTTACATCTTCACATCTCATCTAGTAATGTGGCATCACTGTGCACCAATTTCCATCCATCGGCCAATGTAGTGCATAGAAAGGATACTAAAAGGGGGACAAAATTACCCTTGTGCCTTTAAAACAAAGGACATTTCAAAAACACAGCCATCTAATTTAATTTTCAGCTGATGCCCAATTTCATTTGAAGGATGCTAGTTGGTGTAAACCGTCAGACATGAACAAACCCTGCAATCTAATTTGTCTTCTGCACCTTGTTGTGCCACCATGAGTCAGTTATGGAGGCATCAATTCATGGCATATACACCTGTTGTACCGGATGGTCTTACCGGCGGCAGCAGGCGCTGGTTACGTTCCAACATTAATCTTGATGTCTGTATGTTGTTTGTCACTATAGCAGATATATCATCAGTCTAAACTTACACTAGAATATTACAATTCAGTGTTTGAAAACTAACATTTCCACCAACCAGACATAATCTAAGAAGAAGATCTAGTCGTCTAATGTAATCTGACCGACGTTGTTGCATGGTTTACAGCTATGTCACGTGGTCAATCGTCAAGATTTTTCTTGCGTCACCACTTATCTATGGCTTCGCCTCCTTCACCACTGGTCAACACATCAAGATTTGTACGCCACTTTAAATAAGAGATTAAAATATCTTTCTTCAGTTGTAAAAAAACATATATATATTTTCTTGATAGAGTTATAGAGGACAAGTTAATCTTTTATCTTTCTTAATTTAATTGTGATTAGATTAAATAAATGGAATCAAATGTTATATGATAAAATATATAGAATATAGGAATCAGGATATACGATTCGAATACGATATATTTTGGGGTAATCTATAATTTTTCGTTTAGAATGCATTCTGGCCGTTGGATCCGTGAATTGAGGGGGTCCGCATCAAATGTTCGTTCATTGCCTCTTCTGGAGGAACGCCCTTTGACTGCGTTTCAGGTGGGACGCCGCAAGAAGAGATGGAATTTGATGACATCAGTCCCCGTAAGATTCTCCCACGTAGAGTTTTTCATTAAAATAAAATTAATAATTCCCTTTGGTTACTAAAGTTGCTAATGGTTGGGGGTAGATTTCTTATGAGCTAAGATTAGTCAAGTCTCATTAGTAACTACTAACTTGTTTCACAAGAATAAATCAATATATATATATTGCAAATTTTTATAACTTGTTTGTATACATCCAGTCATAAGTAAAAACGACTGTGTTTTTTTTAAGTAAGTATTTATTTTATTAATAAAGGAAAAGAAGAAAGGGGGCTTAACAGCCGCATACAAGGACAACAGGTGTTAGGCCAAACAAAAGTTTTTACAATGATTAGGTCAGCCCAAATGAAATAAAAGATCTAAATTAAGAGATTATGTACGTAGCAAATATAAATTTTAAATCATAATATGAGAGGATAAACTTTAAAATTTATAAAGATGAATGATCCTAAAATAAGATACGACCAAAAAAGATATTGAGGATGAAGATTGTAGCGCGACGTGAGTAATGATCAACTTTATTTTCTTCTTCTTTTTGAACAACACTCTTCCATCCAAAAATCTTTAACCATAGTCATAAAAATATTTTCTAATTTAGAGAGGTCAAGAATTACTAAAAATCACCGTAAAAGAAGAGCGGGGGCTGCTTAGCTGCTAGAACCCTTGCTAAAACACTATCTCGAACATGGACGGACCTAGGTCATGTTCACGTGACGCCACTAAACTTTCAAATTTTATTAAAAGGTTCAAAAAAATTTATTAAATTAATTTTAGTTAAAAAAAAAATTAAACGAAATGACTTCACTGGACTGTAAATAAAATTTATAGGTGCACCCTAATTTTTAAAGTGACGCTACTAAATAAAATTTCGAAGATCTTGGTGGTTTGTTCTTGAAACATCATGACCAAGGACAGCGGGAGGAACTTAAATTTGATATTTAAAAAAATCTATTTTATTACAAACTTAAATTTTTTCTCACAGTCTAATTTCACAATAGTGGGACAGATACGATGAAAACAGTGATACTATAGTACTTCTTTCAAAATTACGTCTGCACAGGAGCCACCAAATTCCATTTTAGTTACCCTGTTCAGTCAGTTCGAGCTTAAACATGGATGGATACATATAGCTTTCAACCACTAACAAAGAATAAGAATAATAATAAATACATATATGTACTGCTAAAATATTTTAAAATATCACATACACTCTAAAAATCTTCATCTCATCAAATATACCTCATATTTGAATGCATTCTTGTGGAAATGGAAATATTCCATCAAAATATTTTAAATTTAATTATCATATTCTCATGTGTGTAACTGTATATTACAAATTTAAGTCTCATTTAGTACTAAGTAAGTCACTATGACGAAAGATGAATCGGTAACCGCAGAGCGCAGACGTGTCAGTCACGTGAGTGACAACATATTCTGCCTCCGAAAGTCGGAAGACTTTGAGTCTATTTGCGTACCATTTGACTTCGTCGAACGACAGTGGAGATCGGGTCGTGACCAATATCTCGTCGTTGCCTAAGTGCAGCGACGTTAATTACATCTCTTTGAGAGAGAAAACTCTTGATTAATCGGTAGAATAAAGAGTCTTGTGGCCTGTAACGAAAACATCTGATAAAAAGAATGCATAAATACGAAAAATTGATTGTGCCTAATGTGAGATGATCAAAAGATAACACCTAATGCATTTGGGGTTCTATCAGAATTATTAAAAAGAATTGAATTTGCTTCAACATTATTTAATTTGATTTGGTTTTATTCTTTTACATTTTTTATCATGTTTGATCTTTTTATTAGATTTTTTTTTATCTGTTGGTCTTTTGGCTTGATTTGATTTTTTATTGTTTGATTTGATGTGGGGCTTTATTTGATTTCAATTTTTTCCCCATCTAGATTTGTTTCTCTTTAGTTTATTTGAGTTTGAATTTTGTTCCAAGTTAGAAGCTGAACCCAGATTATTAGATTTGACCCTTTTTGTTTAAGATTATTATTTTATTTGATTTTTAAATTTTGGGTTTATTTTAAAACCATCTTTTGTTGTGTTTATCTTTGATTTAAAATTACTCATATCTCTTTGTTATTTGATTTGAATTTTCTACATTTTTTTTGAACTTGATTTGAACTATGACAGTCAAGTTTTTTTTTTTAATTATTTGTTTTGTTGTTTCGTTACTATTCTCCTAGTGCTCCCACCTTCTTAAATCGCTGATTAAAAAGGGGAGGATATAAGCCTGTGCGTGTGTGCATGTGTGGGTAGATGTGGGTTTGCATGTGCACAGGTTTGTGTGAAAGGTAAGTGGTTCGGTGGGGGCAAGGGTCGGTTGTGTGTGTATATACATAGCAAGCGTGGGTCGGTGGGGACAGCCGCCGACCCAGCTGAGATGGATGTCATTTTATTATAGTGTGTGCTGGCGCATGCGGGACTTCTTTAAAAGTAGTAGAGTTTAAAAATTTTATTAGTTAAGTAATAGATTTAAAATTTTAATTCGTAAAGTAGCATAATTTTGACTGTGAAGGATAGTCCATATGCGCATCATACAAAAAAATAGTAAAATATTAAAATTGGTCATGCGCCAACCGACTACTAAGTCGGTAGCGTGCTGACCGACTTGCCTTCCTCATACATTTTTTTTCTTCCCAAAGTCGGTGAACACATGACGATTTCCATTGATTAAAGAAAAAACAAAACAATGAAATCGGTCTGTGCAAGATCGATTTCCTTTTGATTTTTTAAACCTTTCTCTCTCCCACTCCCTCTCTCTCTTCTTCTTCCTTTTTCCATTCGATTCTTTATTTTTATTATAATAATAATATTTATGTATAATTTTATTAGTATTTATACATTTAAATTGATAATAAATTTTCAAATATATATTTATAATTAATTTATGTATATAATTTATTTTTAATAATTATAATAATATTTTAATAATATGACAGATTGAATTTAGGGATGTCAATAGACCGAGCCTGAATCGGGCTTTGCTAGGCTCGGCTCAAACCCAATTTTCTAAAATTTGTCCGGCCCGACTTAGGCTCGGGATTAAGCTCGGTCCATTGACATCCGCTAGCAAATGTGCTCTCTTAAAAGGTGATGTGAGGGGTTAGAAGAGAGTTGAGATAGTCGAAGGAGATTGTCATTTGGTCCGATCATATTTTTTATACATAATTATTATAAATATTATTATTTAATATTTAAAAATAAGACTGAGTCAGTTTGACTAGGGATGTCAATTGGGCCGGTTCGGACCGAAGGCTCGGAAGACTTTTGTTGTAACACTAGGGATGTCAATCGGGCCGTGTCGAGCCGAAGGCTCGAAAGCTCGGTCCGATTTTAACCGGGTTTAATTTTAAACGGGCTCGGTTAAAATTGGACCAAGCTTTTGAGCCTTCGGCCCGACACGGCCCGATTGACATCCCTAGTGTTACAACAAAAGTCTTCCGAGCCTTCGGTCTGACTCGATTTTTTAAACGGGCTTTCGAGCCTTCGGTCCGAACCGACCCAATTGACATCCCTAGTCAACCGACTCAGTCTTATTTTTAAATATTTAAATAATAGTATTTATAATAATTTATGTATAAAAAATATGACCGGACCAAACGACATTCTCCTTCGACTATCTCAACTTCTCTTCTAACCCCCTCACATCACCTTTTAAGAGAGCACATTTGTTAGCGGATGTCAATGGACCGGGCTTAATCCCGAGCCTAAGCCGGGCCGGCCCAATTTTTAGAAAATTAGGTTTGAGCCGAGCCTAGCAAAGCCCGATTCAGGCCGGTCTATTGACATCCCTAATTCAATCTGTCATTTTCTTAAAATGTTATTATAATTATTAAAAATAAATTATATACATAAATTAACTATAAATATATATATTTGAAAATTTATTATCAATTTAAATGTATAAATACTAATAAAATTATACATAAATATTATTATAATAATAAAAATAGAATCGAATGGAAAAGGGAAGAAGAAGAGAGAGTGTGAGTGGGAGAGAGAAAGGTTTAAAAAAATCAAAAGGAAATCGGTCTTGCACAGACTGATTTCATTGTTTTTTTTTTTTGAATCAAATGGAAATCGGTCATGTGTTCACCGACTTTGCATGGGAAGTAAGTCGGCCAGCGCGCTACCGACTTGGTAGTCGGTTGGCGCATGATCGACTTCAATATTTTACTATTTTTTTGTACGGTGCTCACATGGGATGTCCTTCACAGTCAAAACTGTGCTACTTTATGAATTAAAATTTTAAGTATGTTACTTAACTAATAAAGTTTTTAAACTCTGCTACTTTTAAAGAAAATCCTTGGGGGCTTCAAAGGAGTCGATTGGCCAAATGGGGAAATCGATGTGGGAAATTTGTATGATCTTATGTGTGTGTTGTGCAGAGATGGATCGGTCGAGGGTTGGTTGTGTGTGTGTATGAAAGTGGGTGGCTTTGGTCCTTCTCAAGGCATGCCTCCCTCGTCTGTCTAATGTACATGAGAGAGAAGCTCCGGGCTTCTCGCTGGAGTTCGCCCTCTGTGGCGTTTATTCGGCAGATCTGTCATCAACTCGCAGCGCGTCGCTGGCTGTGGTGCCTCTCATCGCCGGCTCCTCTGGCGGAATCGTCGACAGCTATCTGTCGGGCCTGTCGTCCTTCGTGGATGATTTCTAGGAGGAGGGAGAGCACCGCCGGTGGCTCTTCCCCCCTACCCATCCCTTCTCTCCCTCCTCACGACTCTGGTTTGCTATCTCTGACCTATTTTCCTCTTCTGCTCCTTAGTTTCTTCCCTCACTGTGGCGTTCTGTGTTCTCCTCCCCATCTTTACATTGTCCCTAAACCTCCCCCTCCCCTGTCACTCTTTGCTAAGAACCCCTTTCTAGCATCGACCTCGCCGTGTCCCCCTTCATCCCTGCCCCTTCCCAACACCCATTTTCCCTCTTTCTATTTGCCTTTGTCCTTGGCTGTACCCATCTCAGTCACCCCCTTTCTAGTTTCTAGCCAACCCCCGTTCCGGTTCCCTGCCCCCCTCCCCCGCACCTTGCTTTTTTAGCCTCTTCACCCTTCTTTGCTTCCCCCTCGCCACTACCTTCACCCCGCCACAGCCTTCCCCTCTCCGCCTCCCCCTTTCTTATCCCCCACCGTGTGTGCACTTTTCGCTCCCTTCCCTCTATTCACCGTCATCCCTGCTCTTTTGTCTTCGCTAACTTTTTCCGCCCCTCTCGTGTCCCATAGTTCCCCTTCCTTCCCTTTCTCTTGTTGCCGTTCTCCCTCCTCTGTGGTCGACCCCTCTCCTTTCTTCCCCTGTCCTCCACATCGCCCTCCTCACATTTTGGGACCTGTCTGATCACAGTTCCTCTGTGATCGGTGTCGATCGGCCTCTCCTTAGGCATCTCTATTTGTGTGCTTTATGTGTAGCTTTTGTTGTAGTTCAAATCCTCTGCCTCAAGAAGACTTTGGTTAGGTGATCTCCAGGCTTTAGTTGGCTCAGCCTGTCAGTCTCTGGAAGACCTCAGTTTGGAGGTGTGGATGTCCAACAGCAGCTCAAGTCTTGAGATTCATCAGCACATCTCACAGTCATGTGCTTCATCCGAGTTGCTCTTATGTTACTGCAAATATGAAATGTAGTCCTTCCCCACCAGAGCAGGCGCCAACTTGATTTTGGAGTTGTTATCCCTTACACTCCAATGGCAGTGTTCGACTTTTAGCTCTAGTATGGTATGGATGACCTTTTGTGCGAATGGCTCATGTGTCTCAAGGGACAAGATGGAATTGACGTTTCTTTACCCTATTCTATGGTGGCCTTTTGAGTGTCTGGCTCTTCTTTGGACCTCGTGTCCCCGAAGATCTTTCTTCTCCGTTGTTGTGTCTTGTCCTTGTGCTGTCAGCTCCATATCTGTAATGGGTCACCACTCACTGGTGTGGGTAGAGTGGGTGTTGGTCTTGCCTCTGCCCCAACTACTACGTGTACTAATTTCGGTGGTTTAATGAAAAGTTATCCTCCTGTTCAAAAAAGTGTATGAAAGTGGGTCGGTGGGGATGGCCACCGACCTAGTTGGGGCAAAATATGACAGTGGAAGGTGATCTGGCGGGTGCTCTGTATGAAGTGGAGCAGTGGGAAGGCCACCAATCCAGCTGGGGATTTTGTTGTTTTCATTTTCTAGCATTTATTTGTCTCTCTTTTTTTGTGTTGCATTCATTATCATTATTATTATTCTTAATCATCTCTTACTTATTTCTCATTCTCTTTTATTTATCACTTTATTTATTTACTTATTTGTTATCATGGTTGTCATTGTTATGATTATTATTGCTATCACTCATTATTATTATTATTATTGTTATTTTTACTTATTTCATCTATTTATTTGTGTATTTACCGCGTTGAGAAAATGTCATGTGCCACATTAACACTTTATTTGTCTCATTCATTCGCATATGCACACGAGATAAACTGGTAAAATCACACCCGGAAAGAGAAAACTCAAACTATTGAACCGGGAAAATTTTGGTTTTACCATACGACCTGACCTGATGGCAACTACCCCTGCCCATCGTATGTCGGGGTGGTGCCCACGAATGTCCATCCATAGACCTAGGATGACACTGACGGGACAATATTTGCACTGACGGCGATATAATGTTTGCCTTTGGCACCGGGTCATAATAGAAGTCATCCGACGACCGTGTTGGCAGAAACATATTCGAAAATCATCGATAAAGGCCGACGAAATATACTGCTTGCGTCAGGTCTCATGACACATGGGCTAATCACTAGCTCATCGTGCCTCCGGATCATTTCATATCCCATAGAAGAACCCTTCAAGGTTGAACGGTGACACACAAGTTCATATGGTGGCAACCGAGCTAATACAGTGGCACACGGACAAAACGGTGGCACACGAGCTGATACGGTGGCACACAAATTGATACTGTGGCAAACCCGATACGGTGGCACCCTTGATACGGTGACAAATATGAATCGGTGGCATTGCACAGAGCCACCGACTCACTAATTCGGTGGCCTGCAGACCCACCGGGTCAAGGTGATTTGACGGCCTACATAGGCCCACCAAGTCAACGTCCAAGGGAGTCACCGGGTCAATTTTACTACCAGATCAACAATTTGATGGTTTTCTTGAATTTATGTTAGTTCATTAATGCCGCCAATTCTAGGCAAAAAGATCACATGGAAACAAAGCCACCGGCTCAAAGTGCGGGGGAAAAAATCCGACAACACCTCCCCTTATTTTGCAAGTTGGGGAGAGTTGCATGGTATCCGCCCACCACAATGGAGATGGTACCAACACCGGGGTGAATGCCGGAGGCATCACCACCATGGCACATGACACCGATTCTCGAGGCACGCCTATAAGAGAACTGGTATACGCCGAGACCATAGCCGGAGCAAACTCGAAGAGTATCCTTGTTAGAGTGAAATGCTGTTTAATGTTTGGCCCCTCTTGTGGCATATGCTCATGGGCCGGTGGCTATTGCCTTGTATAAGGGAGTTTGGAGGTGAGTCGGTGGCACTGTGCAGGCACTGCGCAGGGCCACCGATTCACCCTAAAATGGTGTTGTCTTATGATCGGGAAGAAATCATGATTTTATGGCAAAGTGCAGTGATACGGTGGCACTGTGCAGGGCCACCGAATCAGTGCAAACAGTGCCAAATGAAGGGGGAAAACAATCCAAAACTTGAGGGTTTCTTTTGTAAAAAAAAAACGATACCTCGCGAACGATCATTAATGGGATGAAACCAATTTTTTAAGGAATTCAACAAAGGCAAAATGCTTGTAAAAAGCGGGTAGCTAACGATCCTCATATAGGAGAAATGAGGGCTTAGCATTGGAATATGGTGGGCTACTGTTTGACATACACTCGTACTTAGAACATAATAAATCAGCAGCATATAGAAGAGGATGCCAGAGAGGCCATCCAGTACCAAGAACTCAAGATCGGCATAGAAACGGAAACCTGAGCATGTTTCTGTATGACACTTCAAATATCAGAATGGGCATGTGATGGTGCCCAGTCTGATGCATGGGAAGGTTGTTCATCGCTCAACAATGGCAGAACAAAAAAAAAAAACCATCAGACAACTGAAAACATTCGAACATGGAAAAAAAACACAGAAAGCCGAAAAGAAGAGTATCATATGCTCAACTCTGTACTTTCGGGCATGGTCTCATAAGTGTATATAGTAAAAGGAACTTAAATAAATAAGAAAGGGGGAGGAAGATGATAGAACCGTGCACCAAAAATCTAAACATCACATGGGGTGAACATTAAATATTCTCATAGGATAGAGGGAGGATACATCAAGGGAGAGAAAAGATGGGAGCCACTACACAGATAACCGGGCCTCTCCTCTCTTCCCATACTCACTCTATCATCTTTTTCTCCTATCAACACTCCCCTCTATTCTCTTTTTCTTGGGAAGACCCCCCTGGAACCAGTCGCCGCTTTCTCTCTTCTCTCTGGTTCTTTCTTGGGCTGCAAGAAAAAAACTCCAACCGCCAAAGGCTTCTCTCCTTCTCCTCTGATGTAACTGATTGCTTTTGCATGGGAGAAAGGTGCCTTTTAAAGCCCAACTTTTGAGGGCTGAGGTGGCAAAGTCCCCATCCCAACACAGCCCATCCTTTCTCACATATTTACCTCATATGCCATTAAGTTGTTGTTGTAGCCGACTGTTGCTTCCAGTGGTGGCCCATTTGTGGCCCAATGGCCAGAAATGGGTGCACACAATCTATCATAAATATTCTTCCAAGAGTTGAACCTTACTACAGTAGGATGGAAAGAAACGAACCTACTTTCAATTAAAGTATCCTTCCCAACCCCATAACCCCCTCTTTCTCTCTCTCTCACATATACAATTTTTTTTTGGTAAGAGTATTTTCATCTTTTTGAAAGTTCATTTAACAGTTTTGTTACTGCTTGAGTAATGGGGTCGGCTCAAGCCGAGACGACCAAAGAGAATATGGCGCGATGACGATATTGAAAATGCCGAGCTCCGGACCTATAAGCCACTGAGCTTCCTCGGTGGGTAGACACTCCGACGATCAAGTCAGCTCGGGAGTTTAGTGTTTCAGAGATTGCATACCTCCAGACGAAGAATGTCCATCCATTTTTATAGGGGTTGCTTGGAAGAGGTTTCCGCAGAGTGAACTTGGAAATCCTGTTAAAGATATGCCCTTGATTTCTGTGAGTTGGAATAACAACTGGGAGGCCAGCTAGACCGACCCCGGCCATAAACGACAAGCCAACTCATGCTAACTGTGACCTTAACGGGAGCGTGATCCTCGGATCTTTCCCTCCGTGAACAGCTCCACCAGCTAACTGTCACATGAACCACATTTTAGAAAGCCTCATGAATACGCTATCGCCACGCTTGAGGTCGGGACGAAGATTTCCTTAATTTGGTTTGGAAGACGTGCAGCTCGGGTTCGTACATGGTGCCACCCTTGCCTTCCCCGAGCTATGCCTGGCCCAGTCCGACCTGGTTGTCGGTCTTGAGCCCACTTGGCGGATGAGGTCTAGTTAGGCTGAACAATCCCTCTACATATATCGAGCAGAAGGCCACATGGCCCTGCATAATCCTCTGCTAGCTATACTCTCACGATCGGTGTGTCAGTGTCATTATGGAGAATGGCGGCAGTAGCACTGATGGGGCTTCTGACACTTCTCTGACAGCAGGTGACGTGACGTGGCACCTCGACTCTCGGCTGCAATTATGGTCTACCATAGCATATGACGAACGACGGTGGTCATGTCAACGCCTCGACTTCCGGGCAGTACCACTTTCGTTCCGATCGATCCTGGTCGGAATCCTCACATAGGCTTACGAACCTATGCGGTGGCGACACGTGGGTCGATCCGAACGCTCGAACGAGATGAAAAGTCATGATCATCGGATCGAGGGTGTTCCTCGGCCCTATAAATAATGTGGCTGGTGCTGAAAAAGAGCCTTACCTTCGCTCGTGAATTCTCACTACCTGAGGAAGCCGACCTTCTGACCATCCGAGCGCTAGAGCTCCAATTGCGTGCTAGGGCCATCTCCTCCACCGAGCTCCTCCCGTGCATCCCTCCTTCGATTGCATCTTTGAGAGATAAGCCATGGGCTCTACCTCTACCTCTACCTCTGGTTCTTCTCACTCTTTTGATACCTCTTCTTCATCTTCTCCTGGGCATTCTCATTCTGAGGGTACCTCTGTTTGCCATCAGTCGCGGTAGCCTCATCCTCTCATCCTGTAGCTTCCCCTTCTATCCCTATCGAGGTGAGCACCTCCGGTGCATAGGCCTCGGAGGCCGCCGATGAGGTCGTCCCCGTGGTCACTCGTGGGTCATACGTCCCTCGAGTGTCTTCGACTCCTTCTTCAGGCGTGTGTTGGGTGGCCGATTCTGTGGCTGACGCTGCCACCGAAATTGATCAGATGACCCTCGAGTGGATCGCCAAACATCCGGCCTTGTCTTTCCTCCCTACTTTATCGTCTTCACTTCTAATGACATCCGAGCACATCACATGATGGAGAATGAGTTTTGCCTTTATTCTGAGGCCATCCGAGCCGGCTTCTGATAGCCCCTCCATCCTTTCCTTCACCATCTTCTTTTGTATCTGGAGGTCGCCCCTCCTAGTTGGCCCCCAACTCTTGGAGGTCGGTTGTCAGCTTCTTGGTTGCTTGTGCCTTAGCGAAGGTCGAGCTGAGCATCCGCCTCTTCTTCTACTATTTTTCTGTTAAGGTTTCTGGGAACTGGCTGTACCTTTCGGCTCGGTCAGGCTGGCACTTCTTGGTTGTCTTCCTTTCTCTATCCATCATTGGAAGAGGAACTTTTATTTCATCCATAGCCGTAGAGGCTGGGATTTCCCAACCACCTGGTAGGCCGTCAATCCTCATGACAAGGCCTTCCGATCTCAGCATGATATCAACGATGCTGAGCTCTCGGAATTTGAGTCTTTGTAGGCGGTGTCAATGCCTGATCTGCATGAGCCTTCCAACGAGCTTTTCAAGTTGATCCGGAGTGCTGGCCGAGGTCTGACGCCCTTCGGGGTTTTCTATCCTGATCAAATGTTAGCTTTTGCCGAGTAATTTGACTTAAAATGGTCTTTTTGGCATGAATGGCCGACCAGGGTGCTCCAGTGTAGAAGGAGTTTGATTACACCAACATTGCTACCCCACACTTCCTTGCGAGAGGAAGCAAGCAGAAGAAGAAGTAGGCTCGGGGGAGCAAGAGGCCTCCTGAGGAGGACAAGGTCCAGATCATGGATCCCCCACACACCTCCTTCCGACGAACCTGCTCAGGCCTCGTCGGCACCCTCTACACAGCCGTTCGCGAAGAAGTCAGCCAAACGAGCTTGGGCTTCTGAGTCGGAGTCGACCGAAGGCGTTACTTTGAGCACTGCCTCACCCTCTCGTCGCTCCGGGTGCTCATCAATGCCGATGACGGAACTGAGCCCCAAAGAATGGGGTTGCCTCTGTTGACCCACTATATGGTTGTCCTTGTATTTTGGTGATAACACAATTTATGATGATTTCAAGTATATCTTTGTTGATTAAATGTTATTGAATATTTTGTTTCATCTGTGTCGCATCAATCTCATAGCAAAATGCTAAGTCTCTCATTGATGCAATATGCGCACTAAAATGATAAAATCGATGTTTAATCAATACATCGATTTCAGTTTAGTGCCAAATTAATAAGCGCTAAGCGCTATAACGATTTCTTTAGAAGCCATAACGATTCTTTAAGTAAATGCAACAATGTGCTAAGAAATCGTTCTCATAACGATTTCTTAAGTGACCGCAACGATTTGATAAGAAATCGATCTCATAACGATTTGATAAGTGAGAAACAACGATTTGCTTCTCACATCGATTTGATTCTCATAACGATTTCATAAGTGAAAACAACGATTTGATTCTCACATCGATTTGTTAAGGCTCATAACGATTTGATAAGTGATTGCAACGATTTGCCCTCACATCGATTTGCCTTCACAATGATTTGATAAGAAATTGATCTCATAACGACTTCATAAGTGATCGCATCGATTCTTTATTGATCACAATGATTTCTTCAGGAGATCATAACGATTTGCTTTCATAACGATTTCATAAGTGATCACATCGATTTCTTCATGGATTCTATTCAAACACAGATTGCCTTTATATTTCAAATATGCTTGGCGCCTAAATGAAAAGTCAAATATCTTCTGACAAAAAGCTGCATGCGTAATTTCTCAGTTCTGTCAGAAAAAGATATGTCTTATCAGTTTTAGCATGTTAAGAGAAACACAGTTGCATGCACAGTTTTCATGTAAACACTATTTTTGTGCTAACACTCTCTTCTATGTGTGCAGATCTCGTAGACCACACAGGATCAGAAGAAAGACAGAAGATGAGCAACGACTAGGACTCCAACGGATCCCTTCAACGGATCTATTCAAATTGTTCATATAAAAGAAGAAGCTTAGCTGAAGACAAGAGAGGGAGTCTTCCTGAAAATCCTTCAAGGAGTGTACAACTGTGAGAAGAACCTTCACGCCACAAACACTCAGAGAAAGAGAGAAGAGCTCAAGCCAAAATCTACAGAAGCTTTCAAGCAGAAGTCTTCATCGCCTTCAAGCCTTCTTCTCTTCCATTCTCCCTGTGCTCATTGTAATCTTTGGGGAGAGTCTGTGACTGTGAGCTAAGTCCATAGTGTTCATCCTGCATTAGCTCTTCAGTCTTGTTCTTTCTTTTCTAAGAAAGACCCTTGTCCAGTTGTAGGACTGTATACAGTGTGTAACCTAGCTAGAGGTTAGTGTCTAGCAGAACCTTGTTGGGGTTTGTACCAACATGACCTAGCTGGGGGTTTAAGTCTAGCAGAACCGCACTGGGGTTTGTACCAGGAGGTTGGCTTCTTTACCTATAAGAGAAGTGGGTTGCCTTCTTGCCCGGGAAAGAGAAGAAGACCAGCTAGGGTGCTGGATGTTGTAAGGTCCATAAGGGGGACTGTACCCTTGGTTAGTGAAATCCAAGAGGTTGCTTGGGGACTGGACGTAGGACTTCCATGTGGGAAGGGCTGAACCAGGATAATCTCTTGTGTTATTTGTGTGATTGTTTATTTGCTTCCGCACTGCTACTCTTCATCACACTAAACTAAGAAAACCTTCAAAGTGTTAATTTCTGTGTTTAAGTTTCTATTTCAGATTTCAGAAAAACCTATTCACCCCCCCTCTAGGCTAGCTTGCTGCTATACCGAAAGGGCCAACAAGTGGTATCAGAGCGGGTCTCTAAACTTTCAAGAAGATCCAACGATCTTAGAGCAAAGATCCATGGCAGCTCAAGGATATGCTGAAGGTCAATCAGTCACCAGACCTCCATTCTTCGACGAAGAAGACTATCAATATTGGAAGATGAGAATGCAATGCTTCATTCGAGGCACAGACTTTGATCTGTGGCAGGTAATTGAGGTAGGTGATTTTGTTATTGTTCATGCTGAAGGCACTACTGCTATTACAGCAGCAGATAAGCACAAATTATCCCTAAATTTTAAAGCTAAGAACTTTTTATGTTGTGCTTTATCTAAAAAGGAATTTAGTAGAGTATCTGCTTGTAAATCTGCCAAAGAAATATGGGATAAGCTGCAGATAACTTATGAAGGAACAGATAAAGTGAAACAAACTAGGATAGATATTCTTATTTCACAATACGAACAATTTAAAATGCTTCAAAACGAAAATATCACTACTATGTATAATAGATTTTCAAGCATAGTAGTAGGTTTAAATTCTCTTGGAAAAATTCTTTCTAATGAAGAAACCGTTAGAAAAATACTTAGGTCCTTAACTATTTCGTGGACACCTAAAGTAACTGCTATTGAAGAGGCCCATGATTTAACCAAATTGTCGATTGATAATTTAATAGGTTCTCTCATGGCACATGAAATAAATATGGACCGTCTGTCTGAAAGCTCATCTAAGAAAAAATGTACTAATGCTCTTAAAGTTGCAGCTGCTCCTTCCACCTCGTCGTCTAGTTCCAAAAATGCAGATTCTGAAGACAGTGACGTAGATGATGTATTGTCCAAGCTTCAGAAGATTCTCAAGAAAAAGAAAAATGGATCAAGAAGAATTCAAAAGAAAGACAGAAAAGAAAAAGAACCAGTCTGCTATGAATGCAGAAAACCTGGGCATCTGAGACCAGACTGTCCAAGGCTCAAGAAGTCTAGTCAAACCGAAAAGTCCAAGAAGCAGCACAAGAAGTTTAAAAGAAAAGCAATGGCAGCTGCTTGGGAAAATGATGAGGCCACAAGCTCAGAATCATCAAACTCAGAATCTGAAAAAGAGCAAGTAAATCTAGCCCTCATGGCAGGACTAGATGAGGTACACTCTGACTCATTTTTTAATTCTTGTACAGATTCAGGGTCAGAATTGGAAGACTTAGAAGAAGTCTTTAATGAACTATATGAAAAATATAAGGGTGTTGTAAAAGAACTAAAAAATCTGAAAAACAACACTACTTGCCTAGAAAACACCAACTCTGATCTCAAATTCGAATTGGAACAACTAGAAAAAACAACTAAAAGAATGCAAAGATAAAAATTATCTTTAAATGAAGATTTGAAATGCAAAATAATGAGAAGTTAGAGTTAGAAGAAAATTAAAAACTCTAACTGAAGAAAATATGTATTTAAAAGAATCAGTTAGAAAATTAACTGAAGGGAAAACATCTTTAGCCCTATGCTTAAAAGGATCAAATCTGGAAATAACAAACAAGGGCTTGGATACATACCTACAGAAAAAGGAAAACAAGCCATGATTCCAGAAAAATATCCACTACCAAAATTTGTAAAAGAAACCAAGATGCCCCAGAAAAGGGCCTATATAAAAGAAAACGTTTACAGAAGTCATGTTCTAAAAACTCAGCACAAAGAAAATAAGAACAGCAAAACAATCTATATTTATTGTTGTTCTCATTGCAATAAACTAGGATACACTGTAAACACCTGCACAACAAGGCACTTAGTTTGGATCCCTAAAGGATATTTTCATGCATCTAACCATCAAGGACCCAAAAAGATTTGGGTACCTATTATTGAGTAATTTATTTGCAGGTTAGCCTTGGAGCATCAGGATCAAGGATGCTCAAGGCAGGGATGACTGCAGACTCTTCACTCAAATCATATCTGAAGAGGGAGTAGTCACAATTATTTTTTTAATATTACTTGCTAGTTTCCTTCAGGTGGAGCATCACACTAAGGGGGAGCACAGATTAAGGGGGAGAGAAATGCATGGTAAGATTAAGGGCACAGATTGTTGAACCCCTCTATGGTAAGAAATTCTCTCAAAGGGGGAGAGAAAATCCATGGTAAGATCCTTCCTTTTTGGTTAGTGACAAAAAGGGGGAGAGTTTGTATGAATTTTCTGAAATCTCTATGCTTAATATTTTTTTTATCAGAAAATTCGCATAAATTTTGTCATCACCAAAAAGGGGGAGATTGTTGAACCACTTATGGTTGTCCTTGTATTTTGGTGATAACACAATTTATGATGATTTCAAGTATATCTTGTTGATTAAATATTATTGAATATTTGTTTCATCTGTGTCGCATCAATCTCATAGCAAAATGCTAAGTCTCTCATTGATGCAATATGGCGCACTAAATTGATAAAATCGATGTTAATCAATATACATCGATTTCAGCTTAAGTGCCAAATTAATAAGCGCTACATCGATTTGGTTTTAATTGATTTTATAAGCGCTATAACGATTTCTTTAGAAGCCATAACGATTCTTTAAGTAAATGCAACAATGTGCTAAGAAATCGTTCTCATAACGATTTCTTAAGTGACCGCAATGATTTGATAAGAAATCAATCTCATAACGATTTGATAAGTGAGAAACAACGACTTGCTTCTCACATCGATTTGATTCTCATAACGATTTCATAAGTGAAAACAACGATTTGATTCTCACATCGATTTGTTAAGGCTCATAACGATTTGATAAGTGAGTGCAACGATTTGCCCTCACATCGATTTGCCTTCGCAACGATTTGATAAGAAATTGATCTCATAATGACTTCATAAGTGATCACATCGATTTCATTATTGATCACAACGATTTCTTCAGGAGATCATAACAATTTGCTTTCATAACGATTTCATAAGTGATCACATCGATTCTTCATAGATTCTGTTCAAACACAGATTGCATTTATATTTCAAATATGCTTGGCACCTAAATGAAAAGTCAAATATCTTCTGACAAAAAGCTGCATGCGTAATTTCTCAGTCCTGTCAGAAAAAGATATGTCTTATCAGTTTTAGCATGTTAAGAGAAACACAGTTGCATGCACAGTTTTCATGTAAACACTATTTTTGTGCTAACACTCTCTTCTATGTGTGCAGATCTCGTAGACCACACAGGATCAGAAGAAAGACAGAAGATGAGCAACGGCTAGGACTCCAACGGATCCCTTCAACGAATCTATTCAATTGTTCATATAAAAGAAGAAGCTTAGCTGAAGAACAAGAGAGGGAGCCTTCCTGAAAATCCTTCAAGGAGTGTACAACTGTGAGAAGAACCTTCACGCCACAAACACTCAGAGAAAGAGAGAAGAGCTCGAGCCAAAATCTACAGAAGCTTTCAAGCAGAAGTCTTCATCGCCTTCAAGCCTTCTTCTCTTCCATTCTCCCTGTGCTCATTGTAATCTTTGGGGAGAGTCTGTGACTGTAAGCTAAGTCCATAGTGTTCATCCTGCATTAGCTCTTCAGTCTTGTTCTTTCTTTTATAAGAAAGACCCTTGTCCAGCTGTAGGACTGTATACAGTGTGTAACCTAGCTAGAGGTTAGTGTCTAGTAGAACCTTGTTGGGGTTTGTACCAACAGGACCTAGCTGGGGGTTTAAGTCTAGCAGAACCGCACTGGGGTTTGTACCAGGAGGTTGGCTTCTTTACCTGTAAGAGAAGTGGGCTGCCTTCTTGCCCGGGAAAGAGAAGAAGACCAGCTGGGGTGCTGGGTGTTGTAAGGTCCATAAGGGGGACTGTACCCTTGGTTAGTGAAATCCCAAGAGGTTGCTTGGGGACTGGAAGTAGGACTTCCATGTGGGAAGGGCCGAACCAGGATAAATCTCTTGTGTTATTTGTGTGATTGTTTATTTGCTTCCGCACTGCTACTCTTCATCATACTAAACTAACAAAACCTTCAAAGTGTTAATTTCTGTGTTTAAGTTTCTATTTCAGATTTCAGAAAAATCTATTCACCCCCCCTCTAGGCTAGCTTGCTGCCATACCGAAAGGGCCAACAACCTCTCTACCCTGGCCGACGCTAGAGCTTAGGCGGCATCGATGAAGTTCGTTGAAGTCGTCGATGAGTTCTACCGGGGGATGCAACGCCAACTAGGGTTGGTGGGGTCCCTCCTCCATAGAATGGACCACTCAAGGACAACGATCGAGGCTCGTCTATACACAATAGAGGAGAAGTGCGCTGATTTTAAAGCGAAGAACGCCGAGCTCGAGAAGTCGATCGCCGCCGAGGCCGCGTGAGCTAGAAAGTCCGAGGATCGGGCCATTGTGCTTGCTAGGGGCATTAACAAGCTCGACATGGTGCTGAAAGCAGAGAAGAAAGCCCACCAGGCTGAGGTGGAGGCCCACGGTCGGATGAAGGCCGAAGTCTCAAAGCTTGTGGCCAACGAACGACAGAAGGCCGTGGCCGAGTACAAGAAGTCCGACGCACATATTGAACAAATATCCGAGCTCTTCTAGGATGGTTATCTCTTTTGTCTGAAAAGGGCGACCAAGAACTTCCCCGAGTTGGATCTGACGACGCTGCAACCTCCGTCCGTGACCGAGGACGAGCATGAAGAGGAGCCCGAGCAAACTGACGTTGATGCAGTTCCGCCCATTCCGGCAGGTGACTCGGCAGCCATCGCCCATGTAGCCGGAGGTGCCACCGAGCTCTGATCGGTGGTTGTGTGGCTCACCATTTTGGATGTAGAGATGTGATCTCATGATACCTTTTGCTTGAGCAGCAATTCTATGCTTTTGTAATCAATGTTTGTCAAACTCTTTGACGTCGGTCAATCTTGTTTCTGAAACCATTTTAATTATGAGCTAAGTGAGTGTCGAGGCGTCCTTAGACGAATTTGTTGAGTGCCAATTAAAGCAACCTCATTCACGAGTTCATCGAGTGCCGAAGCAACCTCGTTTATGAATTTAGAGTGCCGAAGCGACCTCGTTTACGAACTCATCGAGTGTCGAAGCGACCTCGTTTACGAATTTAGTGCCAAAGCGACATCGTTTACGAATTTAGAGTGCTAAAGCGACCTCATTTATGAATTCATCGAGTGTCGAAGAGACCTCGTTTATGAATTTAGAGTGCCAAAGTGACCTCATTTATGAATTTATCGAGTGCCGAAGTGACCTCGTTTATGAATTTAGAATGCCGAAGCAACCTTGTTTAGTATTCATCGAGTGCCGAAGAGACCTCGTTTATGAATTTAGAGTGCTGAAGAGACCTGGTTCGCAAGTGGATGACTCTCAATAGACATATCTTCATTGATATTTCAAAGATAAAACACCGTAGATGCTCGGCATTCCATGTCCTCGAAATCATCGATCCGCTCAAGTTCGCTAGTCGATAGGCTCCATGGCCGAGGTTCTCGACCACATAGTATGGGATTTCTCAATTAGGGGAGAGCTTACCTCCTGCTGACTTGGGATCTGAAACGGTGAGTTTCCGTAGGACGAGGCTACCAATGCCGAAGTGCCGACGCCTGACACTTGCGCTGAATTTCTACTTCATCTTCCGTTGATAGACTTCCATTCTTGCTGCCACCTCGTTCCGTCATTTTTCGATCAGGTCCAGCTCCGAACATAGCAAGCGGTCATTGCTCTCACGTTCAAAACCCAGAACTCTCCCTGAAGGTACGAGCAGTTCTACGGGGGTCACCGCCTCCACCCCGAAGGCAAGCGCGAAGGGGGATTCCCGAGTTGCTTCTCGGGGTGTCACACGGTAGGCCCATATTACATGGGATAGCTCCTCGGCCCATCGCCCTTTAAGGTCGTCCAACCACTTCTTTAGCCCATCGAGGAGCATTCAGTTGGTCACCTCGGCTTGCTCGTTAGATTGAGGATGAGCAGACGAGGTGAACCAATGGTCGATGTCGAGCTCTTCGCAATTCCGACAGAATCTGGCATTTTCAAACTGCTTGCGGTTGTCAGTGACGATCGTCTTGGGTAGGTCGAATCGGCAGACGATATTCTTCCAGACAAACCCCCAGGCATTGGCGTCTGTTATTTTTGCCAACGGCTCGACTTTGACCCACTTGGTGAAGTAGTTGACTCCAACGATGATGAACTTCCACTGCCCTGAGGCCGGCGGAAATGGGCCAAGAATGTCCATCCCCCACTGGGCGAAAGGCCACGGACCGTTAGTGGGGTTAGGCCCGATGGTGGTTGTCGATCCACCCTCCCGAAGAGCTGGCACTGTTGACATCTTCTAACGTAGCCTTCGGCATCCTTTAGCATGGTTGGCCACGCGTAACCCTGTCGAGTTATTCTCTGGACCAACGACCGAGGTCATGTATGACCTTCGCATGTGCCTTCATGTACCTCCCGAATGATTTCCTCAACTTGATCTGGGTTTACACAATGAAGGTGTGGATAACTGAAGCCTTTTCTATAGAGGGCATCGCCGATCATGAAAATCTTGGTGTTCGCCTCTTTGTCTTCATCGCTTCACCTCGGTCCTCCGGGAGCTGCCGTCTCGGATGAACTCCACAATCGGAGTCATCCACGTCGACTCGACCTGGCACACAAGACTTCCGTTGTAGTCCCCACAGAAGGCTTTCGAAGCTCTTCTACGAGTATCGAGGACTCCAGGTGATCTTCCGAGGTGGCCACATACTTGGATAACACATTGGATTGGGAGTTCTCAGCCCTTAGGATCTTTAGAAGCTCTACCGACTCAAAATCGCCCATCATTCTTAGGATCTCGGTCATGTACGACGTGAGCTTCTCTTCTCATGCTTTGAAATCCCTTGAAACCTGGCTGGCAACTAACTGGGAGTCACTATAACAAGGATTCGTGTTGCTCCTAGCGACCTCACCATCCGGAGCCCTGAGATGACAGCCTCATACTCGGCCACATTATAGAACCTAAGAATTCGAACCAAATTGCGTACCTTAGGACAAGGCCTTCTGGAGAGTGGAGGATGACACCAGCTCCGCTGCCTTGGGAATTGGATGCCCCGTCCACATAGACCTTCCAGCTTCTGACGATATCTTTCGTCTCAGGCGACTTTGTCGTTCCTTTGGAAATGAAGTCGGCGAGGGCTTGGGCTTTGATAGAGACCTGAGGCCTGTAGGTGATATCGAACTCACCAAGCTCAATGGCCCACTTTGCCAACCTCCCCGAGGCCTCAGGGCGACAAAGCACCTGCTTAATGGAGATGTTGGTGAGGACGACAACCTTGTGGGCTTGAAAGTACAATCTGAGCTGTCGTGCCGCCATGACCAGCATGTAACTTGCCTTCTCCAGGCCGGAGTTGCATTGGTCGGATCTTCGCAAGGCTTTGCTTGTAGTATACTAGAAAGTGCTTTCGCTCTTCTTCTCGTACGAGCACCGAACTGATTGAGTGGTCCGTTGCGGTGATGTACAACAATAGCTCTTCCCCTAGTACAGGCTTTCTTAACGTGGGAACATTGGCCAGATACGCCTTGAGCTCGTCGAAGGCCCTCTAGCAGCCGTTGGTCCCCTCAAACCGTCCTTTCCTCAGCACTTGAAGAATGGTCTGCAACGCTCGGCTGACTTGGACAAGAATCTGCTCAGGGTGGTGATTCGGCCGTTAAGCCTTTGTACTTCCTTGACGGTCCTCGTGCTGACATGTCGATGATCTCCTGCACCTTGTTGGGGTTAACATCGATGCCTCGACTGGAGACGAGGTAATCGAGGAACTTCCCAGCTCGAATGCCAAAGATGCACTTCTCGGGGTCCAATTTCATCCCATATTACTGCAGTACCTCAAAAGCTTCGGCCAAGTCTCGAGCATGGTCCTCGGCCCGTCGGCTCTTTACCAGCATGTTGTCGATGTATATCTCCATCATCCTCCCAATTTGGTGCTCGAACATCATGTTGACGAGCCTCTAATATGTTGCCTCTACATTTTGTAGTCCAAAAGGCATTCGGGTAAAACAGTACAGACCTTTTTCCGTGGTGAAGGTTGTCTTTTCCTCATCTTCGGGAGCCATCCTTATCTGATGATATCCCGAGTAGGCGTCGAGAAAATGCAGATGTGACCCGCTGTGGAATCGACGAGCTGGTCGATGCGAGGGAGTAGAAAACTATTTTTTGGTCACACCTTGTTCAGGTTGGTGAAGTCAACGCACAGGTGCCATCTTCCATTCGCCTTCTTTACGAGGACGACGTTCACAACCCCTTCGAGGTAGAGGGCGTCGTGAACCATCCCCGCGTGCAAGTACTTTGTGAGGTTGTCGTCCAGCGCCTCTTGCCGGTCGGCTGACAAAGGCCTCTTCTTCTGGCGCATTGGTGGTGTTGGATGATTTCCAGGTTGATTCTTGGAGGTCGTCTTCCGACCACGTGAAGATGTTGTCATTTGCCTTCAGGAAATCTACTATCTGCTCCTCCACTCTTGGAGCTCGGCTCTGACGACCAGTGACCATTCCGTCGAGATCTCCACCTGCTTAGTCTGCTTGGCTGGCTCGTGCCTTTTTGAGCTTTCATCATGGACAGGTTCATACTCGGAAACTACTGGTTCTATTGCCTTGATAGAATTACATTACACCGCCGGGCCTCGATCTGGTTCCCCATGACCTCGCCTATCTTGTTCGTCGTCGGGAACTTTAGCTTCTGATGGTAGGTCGATGGGACTCCTCCTAGTTTGCCCAACAGATGGCACCAAAATGTTACTGCTTGAGTAACAGTGTCATCTCAAGCCGAGAAGACCCAAGAGCAGATGGCACGATGATGATGTTGAAGATGCCGAGTGTAGACGCGAGATTTGGCCCATCTCTGCGTGGTTCATGGCCCAATAAGGCCCGTTTGAGTTTGTTGACTTGTCTCGGATCCCATGTAGATGTCCACATCGACTGCCGCTGACTCCATGTTGACGGCAAGGTCCCTGGATGCCGACTCTTGTTGGCGTTCACCTGTGTTGACGTCCGCATGGGGTTGGCGGCAGCATCGCTTACCGTTAACCTGGTTTACTTGGTCTGTGCAACTGCCCGAGATTCCAGCCCACTTTTGCCCTCTCTTCGGCCATGCAATGCATGGGGCCGTTCCCAATGGGCAAATGGGCCACCTTGGCACCCCCTTGACCCAGTAAAAGTCCTACATGGCCCTCTCTCATTGGTTCAAGCCTTAACACATGGATTGCCACATGTTTAAGTGTGTTCTTCACACTTGAGCATCCTATGCTCCCTACCTCCGACCCCACTGCCTATATAGGGTAGTCCTTTGCCTTCTAAGTGAGAGGGGAGATGCTGGTACACCAAGGACCTTGTGGCTCTGAGGAATCTGGGATTTGAGTTCCCCTCTATCAAAAACAATGATTATCCCAGAGGATCCTTAGCCGCACGGATAGGCCATTACACTTGGCATGTGAGGACGAAGGTCCCATGCATAAAACCCCGATCCTAACTCCCCCCGTGACAATACTATCCTTGGTTATTTTCTACTCCTCTTTTTATCTTATTTTTCTTTTAGCCCAGCATACATGCATATTGAAATCACTATGGAAATCCACTCTTCCAATGCAATTTGAAGGCCATCCGCGCCTCAAATCCAGCGATTAGAAATATTCCATTCCGGGTCGAATACCCAACTCCTTTGTTGTTGCCTCCGGGCCGATTTCCTCAAGATTCCTTTGTTTGGACTTATCATTTTTCCTTTGCTCCCAGAGATCCACCTGAGGCAGTGGCAAACGCCCCCAATGGTGCAACCTAATGGATTGTGTCCTTAGGTACTTCCCCTTCGCTGGAAGTTGATCTCTCCTTCTCTCCAAGATCCACCTGAGGCAGTGGCAGATGCCCCTGATGGTGAAACCTAACGGATTATGTCCTTAGGTACTTCCCCGATGCTGGAAGTTAGTCTTTTCTTTCCTTTTCGCCCCACGCGTCACCTTTCCTTTCCCTTTCCTCTGTCTAAGCATTTGTTCCTTTAGGTCTTCTTCCTGGTGGTGATTTCTGAGGGTGTTGATGAAAGACTCTTATCAGGTGGCAGTCCCCAATGATTATGCGTGTCTATTTTTCACCTTGGCGTCTACTTTTCAGTCCGCTCCCGCTTAACTCCACTTCACTATGCTCCATTTCTTTTCATTTCATTTCATTCCACTTCACTCCATTACACTTCACTTCGTGTCGCTTTGCTTCGCTTCCCTACAAAGCAGACGCCAAGGCGTGGCAGCTGTAGACACGCAAATTTGGCTCCACCGCGGGCAAATTTCATATTGCGCCATAGTGCCACAAATGGCCCTCTTTTTGCTTCGCAAGAGTGTTTTTCCAATATTTCTGGATCTCACCCATTCTTTCTCGGTGCTTCCCCATGTGGTTCGGTCGCGTAAATGCGGCGATCATGGTGGACGCGATTCAAGACCTTAACACGGTGGCCATGCCAGACGCGTTCATCAGCACGTGCTCTAAACGAAATCGTGTCCAGTATAGCCGCCATGATTTAAAGTCAAAAGGCTATGTCCCCTCACAGTCGCCGCACTTGAGTGCCCATGTCGTAATCACGAGAAAATCTTGTAATCGCGTCCGTGTCAGTGGACGTGATTCAAAAGGTCAAATCCGAACCATCACCTCAGCAGATAACGCGAGTACGAGCGATTGCCTCGGGACCATGCATTTTGTAGTCGGGTCCGGGCGGCCCGCCACGATTCAAGTCGCGGCAGCCTGCCCTGACGCAATTCGAAGATTTGACTGGCAACAATTCCCCATGCGTATGTCCCATCAGTTTGACTTTCTTAATCGTGGCCTGCCGCCCAGACGCGATTCAATTCATAATCGCGGCTTCCTGTTTGGACGCGATTCAAAGAATCCAGTGCATATAAATAGACCCCCGGGGCTATTGTTTCAAGGGGGGCCCAACGATAGTGGTGAAGCCCTGCCGGATTCTCGCCACGCCGTCCGACCTTCAACTTCCTCCATCCTCCGTTGTCCACGTAGCTCGGAGCGAGGCACCGACGTCTTCCTCCTCTACATTCTCCGTCGTCCAACTGGCAACGCCGCTGTGCTATTCACCATTCGGGCAAGCACCCCTCCCCTTTCTCTCTTTTACCTTTTTATTTATCCTCTCTGCCCCCCACGTGCCATCCTTTACTTTTTTTACACACACACACATGCATACATACACACACACACACCTATTTCTTAGGGGTTTAAAACCACCATCCGGTGAGTCCTCCCCATTTTACTCACTTCATTTATTTGTTTGGGATTCGGTAACTACACGCCTCATTTGACTAATCCCTTTTTTATTTGTCTTTTTTTTACAAGGTAATCAAATGGAAAATGCCCTCTACCATGGCCGGCCGTGCTCGTAGAGGAAGAGAGGACCCACATCATCCCCCGTGCAATCTCCCCCGCCTTCCAAAAAAAGGTACACACCGCGATCACCCTTCCATCCCGCACCCTTTGCTGTGCATCTCCATTTGGCACCCTCGCATGCTTGGCGATCACGATCTTTTTATTTTTATTTTTATCGTCTTTTCCACTCCATATCACACACACACACATAAACACTATTCATCCCCCCCTTCTTTGTGGACCGGAAACGTATCCACATGGCTGAGAGTAAAAGCCCCATTTGCCTGTTTGCTCTGTGTTTTCTTCCTCCGGAGATCTCCCCTTTGTGTATGCTCCGTGGGAGCTTGGGAAGGAGGCTTGTGGCTTGTCTTGGTAAGTGTTGGTTGTGCTTGTGAGGGTTGTACATTTGTTGGGTTTGATTGTGAAGATCTCCTCTTCTTTCTCTCCTCCTTACTGTGTGTTCTTCATGTTTGGTGTGCAACTTCTCCATTGGCTCAAGGAGGAGGTGCTCGGCTCGCGAGAGGCGGCTCTTGGACCGTTAGAGCTCGGAGGTGGAGGGGTGCTAGCCTACGAGAAGGCCCCTCTGGGGTGGTTCTTCATTTGGAGGTAGGGACCCCCAAACCATCCCCTAGTTCTACCATGATAGGGCCAAACCCCCTTCTCCAAGACTAGGATCTGTGCTTAGGATGTGCACTGTGCTTCATGATCCTTGTGTGATGGTTGCATGATGTTGGTTTGGTTGAATTCATGCTTGGATTGGGGTGTCCATGAAGAGTGTTTCATGTTGTGCATGTGAGGTTTAGAGTGTAGCTTTACCTTCCTTGGCATGCATAGAGTTGTTTGGGGTGGTTTGGATGATAATTAGCATGTTTCCCATGTTTCCATGCCTCCCCTCCCCATGTTGTATCGTTTTGTGGCTTTTGGGGTATGTGTGGTGCTCTGTTTGGGGCCACCCGCTGTGGTCGCGATGGGCTTCCCAGTCGCGACCAGGTCGCGACGTATCATTGCGTCGCATTCTCTTGAAAGCGCCCCAGACCCGTCGTGTCTAGCAAATGCGATGGGTACGTGGCCAGTTGTCAGGAGTTCGTGGTCTGGTCAGATCGCGACCGCCGACCCCATCGTGATGAGGTCACGACGGGTACGTGTCTCATCCAGCAGACCTGGGCTTATTGCGGCGCCCTTAGCCGACGCGTTCTTATCGCGACGGGCGCAAGGGCCGCCTTCCGGGTTCCTGTCGCGACTGGCAGAGCCATCGCTTTCTGGTCGCAACATGCCGATATGTCGCCTCTCTGACCGAGAGCGACTGACAGCAGGTTTTGACATTTTGCTTCTGCTGCGACTCAGTTTTCTTGGCACCTGTGCTGTTCCTAGTGCAGTGCTACTCTAGTCTCTTCGCCCGGTGCTTGGCACTTAAGGGCTTGTCCATGAGACAGGTTATTACTGTTACCTGGGACCCCCAGTCCCCGCGCACCTGTGTCAGAGGGGGTTGCTCCGGGTGGCGGGGTTTGCTCAAGTCGTTGACTCTGGTAGCAGTAGGGGAAAACAGTGGGGCAGCGACATGAGTCTTTTGTAGAGCTCTCTTAGCTGAGTCTGGGACGTCGGGTAGTTGGTAGCTCGTACGGTGCAGGTCAACTAGTCCTTTCTCACTGCCTCACTCTACGTGGTTCCAAAACCATTTAGAGGGGTCAGGCGTGGGACCATAGTGATGATCAGTCTGTCCCCAAGTATTTTTTTTTAATATAAATCTATTTTGGTAATTAACAAAACCTTATCAAAGTTCTCTAAGTCTTAAGTACAGGAAATACTCCAAGGTCAAGGTCAATCAAGCCAATAGTGGTAAGCATTATATTTCTGAAGCATTAAATATTTCGAGACTGTATTTCTCTAAGTCCACACCGACTTCTGTTGAAAGTCACAATGATTTCCTTCATGTATATCATTTTGAATAGTGCTATAACGATTTGATATCATAACGATTTCTTTATAAGACTGAGATATCATGTGGTTACAATCAAGTCGTTCTCGTAACGATTCCTTAAGTCATCGCAACGATTTCTTTAGAACTCATAACGACTTGCTCGTCGACTCCTTTAAGTCATCATAACGATTTCTTTAGAACTCGTAACGACTTGCCCGTCATAACGATTCCTTAAGTTATCGTAACGATTTCTTTAGAACTCGTAACGACTTGCCCGTCATAACGATTCCTTAAGTTATCGTAACGATTTCTTTAGAACTCGTAACGACTTGCCCGTCGTAACGATTCCTTAAGTCATCGTGATGATTTCTTTAGAACTCGTAACGACTTGCCCATCGTAACGATTCCTTAAGTCATCGTAACGATTTCTTTAGCACTCATAACGATTTACTTCGCGCAACGATTTCTTTAGTGCTCATAACGATTTACTTCGCGCAACGATTCCTTTAGCGCTCATAACGATTTGCTTCGCGCAACGATTTCTTTAGCGCTCATAACGATTTGCTTCGCGCAACGATTTCTTTAGCGCTCATAACGATTTACTTCGCGCAACGATTTCTTTAGCGCTCATAACGATTTGCTTCGCACAACGATTTCTTTAGCGCTCATAACGATTTGCTTCGCACAAAGATTTATTTAGCGCTCATAACGATTTGCTTCGCGCAATGATTTCTTTAGCGCTCATAACGATTTGCTTCGCGCAATAATTTCTTTAGCGCTCATAACGATTTGCTCTCTATAATGACTTATTGGTATTCATAACGATTTCATAAGTCATATAGACAACGGCTTTATGGTTTATATCGACTTGATATTTATCTTATTTCTTAAAGCGTTGAATAGTCAAAGTCTTCTCTTATCTGTCTGACTGCTGCATTTAATGAAGACAGAACGTATCTCTGCATGCATGCAGATGATATCTTTTCATTATCGTGCATATTCTGTCAACATCTTTTAGAAACAAGCTATTTGGCATTGCTATTTTGGGTGAATACTCATATCAATGTTTACTGACAACAAGAGACAGCCTAGCTATCTACTGTTCTAGCATTTCATATGTGCAGGGTCCTAAAGGCATTCTGTCACACAACGTTGGACCATACAGACGCTAGAAGACATTATCTCTTTGCGTGCTCAACTGGATAAAGGATTGTTGAAGCTTCCAAATGTCAAGCAGCTAACGTCTACCAATCTAAGAGACAACGGTTACTTCAACGGCCGTATTTCAAATGGATATATATATATATATATATATATATATATATATATATATATATATATATATATATATATATATACAAGACAGAAGTTCAAAAAAAAAAAAGAAGACAGAACGAACGCTCAAGCTATTCAAATCTTCTGATAGAATTCTAAGAGCCTAGAATTTCATTCCTTCTCATGTTGCTCCTTGCTCTTCACACTGTAGTGAAAATCTTGAGAGAGCTTGTGTAGTTCTCAGAGTCTTCTGTGTTTCTAGATCTTTTACTCTCAGTTCTTCGTGCTTCAGATCTTAACTTGTTGAAGCTTGATCTAGGGGCTTGTTCTTATTGCTTATCTTTGTGGTGTTTTCCCCTTCGTGTGTGAAGGAAGACCTGGTGGGTTATCCATGGTGTTTTTCCCTTCAGTTGTGAAGGAAGACCTGGTGGGACATCCAGGGTGGTGTAATTCCCTTCGTGTGAAGGAAGACAGCTGAGCTGGGTGTTGTAGTGTCCTTAGGGGGACTGTACCCTAGTTAGTGGAATCCTGATTGTTGCTCAGGGGCTGGATGTAGGACTCCTAAGGAAAGGAGGTCCGAACCAGGATAAGTTCTTGTGTTGAATGGTTGCTTATCTTGTGTGATTGCGCTTTGAACTAACTGTTACTAACCTTCATCGAAGAACGTTTTGTTTTAATGTTTTAAGTACAGGTATTAATCAATAATTTTAATGACCCATTCACCCCCCCCTCTGGGCTTGTCAACCGGGCAACAAGTGGTATCAGAGCGAGTCTCTTCAACAAAGAAAGGATCCAACGATCTGAAGAGTAAAGATCTGGCAGCCCAAGCTCACAACGAAGGTCAGTCTGTCAACCGACCACCATTATTCGATGGAGAGGATTACACTTACTGGAAATAAGAATGAGTACTTTCTGCAAGGCCACGATTATCAGATATGGTCCATAGTGGAAGAAGGCGATCTTCTGGTCACAAATGAGAAAGCTCAGTGGACAGACGACGATAGGAAGAAGATCTCGCAGAATTGTAAAGCAAAGAGTATTCTGTGCTATGCCCTTAGTAAAAAGGAGTTCAACAGAGTTTCAGCCTGCAAATCCGCAATCGAAATGTGGGAAAAGTTCAGAATCACCTATGAAGGCACAGACAAGGTGAAGGAAACGAATAGACATTCTTGTAGCACAGTACGAGAGATTTCAAATGCAATCAGGTGAGTCCATTACCCAAATGTTCAGTAGATTTACAGATATTACAAATGGGTTAGCTGGACTAGGAAAGACCTATGAAATGGGAGATATGGTCAAAAAGCTTCAATCTTTACCATCCTCATGGACCCCAAAAGTAACATCCATTGAGGAAGCTAATGATCTAAAGAGAATGTCCTTAGAAAAGCTCATTGGGTCCCTTATGGCTCATGAGATAAACATGGAGAGATTAGGAGAATCCTCCAGTAGAAAGAAGCAGTCAAATGCACTCAAGGTCAATGAGAATTCATCAGAAGAATCACTCGACAACAGTGAAAGCTGTAAGGACAGTGATGAAGATGAAGAAGCTATGCTATCAAGGAAATTGAAACACATTCTAGCCTAAAAGAAGAAGTTCCAATCTGGAAGAAGACATTTCAAGAGAAGTAAGACTTCAAGAAACTAGATGGAAGGATCAGAAGAAGGGAGAGCCCATTTGCTATGAGTGTAAAAAGCCAGAACATATCAAAGCTGAATGTCCAAAACTCAAGAAGCCTGAATTCAAGAAGAGAGAAAACTTCAAGAAATTCAGGAAATACAAAAAGAAGGAATGGCAGTTGTGTGGGAGAACAGTAGCGACTCAAACAGTGAGTCGAGTTCATGCAGTGATGAAGAAGAAGCCAATTTGGCTTTCATGGCAAATACCGAAGATAAGATAATCTCTGACTCTTCTTTTGATTCATGCAATGATTCTGATTCAGACAATTTAGAGGAAGCATTCAATGAACTATATAATAAATATAGAGAAGTAACTAAACTATTAAAAGCAAATAAGAAAAATATTGTCTGTCTAGAAAACACTAACTCAGATCTAAAAATAGAAAATGAAGAACTAGAAAAACAAATAACTGAACTTAGAAGAAAAAATGAATTATTATGCGAAGATCTAAAAGATAAACAAACAAATTAATAAACTTGAAAAACAAGCAAGCTCAGATGAATTAAAAATTGAAATTAAGATTCTAACAGAAGAAAATATACAGTTATCTAGCAATAAAAAAATTCACAAATGGCAAAAATTCCTTAATATTAAAAGGTGCTAGAAGATCAGGTAAGAAGAAAAATGGATTAGGATATACACCCCCAGACAATGAAGAAACCATAGTTTATCCTAAAATATATCCAACGCCTAAATTGTACCTGAACAAGACATTGCATACAAGGTAGATTTCAAATATATAGAAAAAATAACGAAATTGTCTTGCTGCAGTCACTGTAACAAGTTAGGACATATCATAACAACATGCCCAACAAGACATAAGAATGGATAATTAAAGGTAAATTCATGATACTAACCAATCAGGACCCAAAAGAATTTGGGTACCTAAAACTTGATGATTTTATTTCACGGTAACACTCGAGCATCCAAATGGTATTTGGACAGTGGGTGCTCAAGGCATATCTCAGGGAATCAGAAGCTTTTCACCCATCTACAAGCTGAAGAAGGAACAGTTACCTATGGAGACAATGGGAAAGGAACAGTGATTGGCAGTGGTTCTGTGAGCAACAAAGGAAAGATAGTCATTGAAGATGTATTGCTTGTCAAAGGACTGAAGCACAATCTCATCAGCATCAGCCAGCTCTGTGACAAAGGTCATCAGATTCAGTTTCAAGAGTCAAAGTGCAGCATATTTAAGAATGAAGCAGTAATTTTCGAAGCCAATAGAGAAAAGAACCTGTATGCACTTCATCTTGAAGAACTTAAGGATCAAGATGTCTGTTTGGCAGTAAACAAGGATCAATCAACTGAACTGTGGCACAGAAGACTAGGACATTGCAGCATAGATGGCATGAGAAAATTGCTAAAGAAAAATCTTGTGGAAGGTCTGCCAAAAGTCAGTGCAAAAATGGAAGGTGTCTGTAGATCTTGTGCTAATGGAAAGCACACCAAGAGCTCCTTCAAGTCAAAAACGGTGGTAACCACCTCAAAACCCTTAGAGCTCCTTCATATGGATCTATTTGGGCCAATGAGGACTACCAGTCTTGGAGAAAGAACTTTGGATTTGTCATAGTTGATGATTACTCAAGATTCACATGGGTATCATTCCTAGAGCATAAAAATGACACATTTGAAAACTTTGTCAGTTTCAGAAGAAAGTCCAGAAGGATAGAAGTTCAGTATTATTAGTATTCGATCAGATCATGGAGGTGAATTTCAGAATGAGAAATTTGCAAAGTTCTGTGAAAATGAAGGATTGAGCATAATTTCTCAGCACCATGACACCACAACAAAATGGAATTGCTGAGAGAAAGAATAGAACTCTATTGGATATGGCAAGAATAATGCTATCGAATATGATCTGCCAAGGTATTTTTGGGCTGAAGCAGTCAACACAGCAAGCTACATTATCAACAGAGTAATGATCAAGCCAATCCTAAAGAAGACTGCATACGAACTGTTTAAAGGAAGAAGCCAAGATCAGCCACTTTAGGACATTTGGATGTCCTTGCTTCATTCACAATAATGAAAAAGGGACATTGGTAAGTTGGATGCCAAATCAGATGAAGGCATCTTCATGGGGTACACCTCTAAACCCAAAGGATATAGAGTATTTAATAAACGCACTTTATTAATTGAACAGTCTGTACATATTATTTTTGATGAAACTAACCCTTCCTTGAGAAAGGAAGAAGATAGTGATAATGATGATGCAGATGAATTGTCCAAGAAACTAAAGATACATCAATTGAGGACAAGGATGATCCACCTCTGGAAGACATGCAACAAAAGGAAATTACACATGAAAATCTTCCAAGGAATGGAGATACAAGAAAGATCACCCACCTGAGAATATCATTGGTGATCC
>CM024756.1:20360184-20470626 GCA_014218235.1 Colocasia esculenta | reverse complement strand
AGGGGTGCCATGCTGGCTGTGCCTGGTGGGCTGGTCTTGGTTACGAGCCAGCAGTGCTGTTTCTGTGGTGGTTGCCTCGCCAGTGTTCTTGTTCGCCCGGTGCTAGGAACTTGAGGGCTTGTCCGCGAGACAGGTTGTTACCGTTACCTGGGACCCCTAGCTCCATGCGCCTATGTCAGAGGGTGTTGCTCCGGGCGGCGGGTGTGCTCAAGTCACGGACTTGGAGCAGAAGGGGAAAATGGTAGGGGCAGCGGCGTGAGCCATTTGTAGAGCTCTCTAGCGGTCGAGTCTCCAAGGTGGTCAGGTGCTTATCCGGTGCGGAGCAGCTAATCCTTCTCACTGCCTCGGTCTGCATTCATTCCGGAGCCACATAGGGAGGTCAGGCATGGGGCCGCAGTTCGGCGGGACTGCAGTGTTTGTGGTTGTGTTCTTTGCTGTCACTCGCTAAACTCACTCTACCTATGGAGATCGTAGGTAGGAGTCAGCGGCTGGAGAGCGAGAGGGGTGGACTGTGTGTCCCTCTCTTAGCTTCATATGGCGATGGCTTGTGTGTTCTTGCGTGACAATGTTTTTCACGCTATTTCCGAGATTCGGTTTCTCGTCGCCCTAGCCTGCACGGTGGTTGTAGCCTAGCCATGTCTGGCTTCCTTGGATTGGTTGGTTTGGCCTTGTGGTCCGTGCTTAGTGGTTTTCGGTTCTGCGGGTTCTCTCGGGGTGTCTTGTGTAGACACCCGACCGCTGTTTCGGTAAACCGTTCCTTGGTGCCGCCCATGGTGGCACTGTAGGGTGTAGTTCCCTAACCTCATGGCGTGTCCGAGGTGCAGGGTGGTTCTTCTTGTGGGCCATCGACCTTATGGAGGTCTGAGGTGGTCGTGCATGTGGTGAGACAGTGCTTCCCACATGGTTGCTCGGTGTCTCTCGTGGTGACACCTGTTTGTTCCTTCCCGACCTCGTGGAGGTCTGGGATGTTGGTGCTTTTGTCGTGAGACCCTGGTTTCACGTGGTTAGTCAAGTGTTTCGTGAGCCCCTTTGTCTCGGCAGTGTGTGCCGAGGTGTTGCTTCCGCATCGTGTCTGACTCCGCTGGTTCTACGGGAGTCGTGTGTGGCCTGACCTGGGTTGTGGTCAAGGCGTTTCTTTGTTTCCGCTGCTTTGTAGTACTCTACAGTAGGTGTTTCCCGCTTTATTGCTTTCTAGAGTAGTTTTGCTTCCGCTTGTTGGAGTTCATGCTGCTCTGGCTGGTAAGGGACTGGTTATCCCTACTGGGCCTTGTCCGCGAGGCTCACCCCCCTGCTCTCTTCAGGTAGGGACTCGCTGTCATAGGAGTTCCTTGCTGGACGGTCGTGGTGGCGGCTTGTTCTCCGTGCGTTGCCAACAGTGTGAGTTGTGAGTGTTAGTGCTCTTTATACCGTGAGTTGAGAGTGGCCTTTTTGCAAGTCCTCGGGGTATGCCCCTTAAGGACTGCACCTTTCTTTCTGTACCTGTACTTTTATTTGGGACATGTTGTACATAATTTCCTTGTTAATGTACGCACTTTCTTGTTATAGTTATTTGAATTCATTGCTTATCTCACTGGACTAAATTATAACCTTTCCGGGTCTTTGGATCCATGGGTGGCGGTGCGACCTTTGGGGGTCCCTGTTAGGGGGTCTAGGAGGTCGGGTCGTTACAGTGGTATCAGAGCTCAGGGGTCCAACGAGATTTGTAATGAGTTAATAACTATGGCTGTCCCAAAGAAAGGTACTAGTACGCTGCTGGCCCATCCGTGTAGAGTGCTGTTAGGTGAGCATTTGGCTCTTTGTTGCAGGTGGCTAGCTTTTCAGCAAGGTCCGAGTGTGAGATGTAGGAGAGTGTTGCTACTGTACTGGGTGCGCATGCTTCGAGCGTGGTTTCTATTTTCGTTCGTGCTACGGTTGGGGTTCGTCGTCGGCCTGCGCATCCGTGTGCGTGTGTCACGAAGGCTGAGAGAGCCTACGTGTGGTTTGGCCTTCAACGGTGCAGGGTTATGGTCTGTGGAACTGGTAGAAGGAGTCCTTGCCTTGTTGGCTGTCCCTTTATTGTTGGTGTGTGTTTTTGTTGGATGTTTCCTTGTTGTTGGGGTGTGTGCTGTGTTGGCTGTGTGTTTGGCCTTGTGTGCCTGTGCGCCGTTGGGCGCTATGCTCTGCTTAGTCGGCATCTTTGCTCGAGCTAAGTAGATGCTTGTGTGCCGTGTTGCACCACTGGTTGAGCGCTGTGACACCTGTCTGTGGTTTGTTGTCGACCTGGTGCTGACTAGTTGTGAACTCTGGTGAGGTGCTCTTAGAGTTCTTCTCTGTTGGTTCTGGTAGTGGTGAGGTTTCCCCAGAACTATGCTGTGCTCGTTTCTGGTTGTTGCAGCGTTTCCCTCAGAGTTGAGGTGCATTGCTTGGCTACTTTTGTTCTGGTGATGTTTTCCAGAACTGTTTGTTGTTATCCTAGTGAGAGTTCCTCTCCCTCTGGGACTGCTTCTGTGCTCGTTAAAGTCTTAAGCTGTGTTACCTCCTTGGTTTGAGGTCTCTGTTGTCTGTTTGGTTGTCATTGCATTGCCCTCGAGGTTGAGGTGCATCGCTTGGTTGCCCTGTGTTCTGGTGATGTTATCAAGAACTGTTGGTTGTTGTCCTAGTGAGGGTTGATCTCAGGACTATTCCAGGCTTGTTTCTACCGGTGGTGGTGCTACCTCAAGGTCTGGGGTGTGCTATTGGTTGGCTGGTGCGTTCTGGTGGGTTTCCCAGAATGGTGCCTTAGTGGTTCTGGTTGAGGTTCTCCCAGAACCAGTTGTGTTGCTTCCATTGGCTGTTGTGTTTCTCTCTATTGGCCATGTGTTTTGGCCGTTTTGTTGGGACGCGTTCTGGTGAGGTTCTTCCAGGACGGCTCTTGGCGCTTTTGGTGGAGGTTCTCCCCAAAGCTGCTTCGTGTTGTTTTGGTTATCGCTGCTCTCTCTCGGTGGAGATGAGCTGTCGTTGTTGCCGGTCGGACTGTCCATGTTGCAGTCTATTTGGGCGTTGTCGGTCAAGGTGTTGTGCCTTTGACCGTGTGTCTGGCCATGGTGCTGGCCAGGTTATCTTCCAGCCGCTTGCGCATTCTCGACTGTGCTAGTGGGGCTTCGTGCATCCCCCTAGTCGAGAGGTTTGCTTCGTTTCTCGTGCCCTGCGTGATCTCCCAGATGGTAGTCTGGTGAGTGTAGCGGGTGTTTGGTTGGCTGTGCCTCACGTGCGAGTGCTAGCCTTGCGTGCTGTTTTCTCCTTTGTGTGAGGAAGCAGCCAGTTGTGTGCCTTCTTCCACTGCTTTTCGTGGTTGCTCGGGGTGGTGGTGCTCTGCCATGGCATTTAGTACCATGCCGCGCACTGTGGCGACCTTTGTGGTGAATGTCCCTCCCGTTGAATTTTTCTGGATGTTGAGCTGGTTGCTCCCCTCGTGGTGTGGTTTCCTTGTGGTATGATAGTTGTGTTGACCTATTGTCCCGTCTCCTACTGTGCTGGTTTCCTGTTGCCTGACTGGATGATTAGGGCAGCGTGCCCCGTGTTCAGTGTGAGGCGGCACCGGGTGTTCTATTGTATGGCTTGCTTGTGCAAGCATCATCCCGTTGTGTGTTTTCACTTGTGCCTCAACTGTGCTTGGAGGTACTTGTTGCTGTCTGGTGTTGTGGCCCTCCCCACCTGTGGTGGTAGGAGCGGTGCCCTGTGTTTGCATGCTTCTAAGAGCCAATATGGTTGTTGCGCTCATGAAGCTGTTTGTTTTTCACACGTTTCTCTTGTGGGTCTGTGGTGGAGAGTCCCTTTCTGTTGGCCTTGAGTCATTTCAGGCCGTTGTTGCGGTTGTGTACTGCACCTAGAGCATGTTTCTTTTCAATGCTTCATGTCCTTGTGCCTAGAGGGTTCGTGGCCAGTGTGGCTTGTTCTGCCTTTTCAGGCTTGTGGCTTCTTGCGGGTGGCTTTTGACAGGTCTCTTGTGGAGAGTCCTTCCTGTTAGCCGTGCTATTTCGACCGTTGGTGCAACTGTGTTGCATCCTGCCGAGTTTTGGTGCTTGTGGTGGCACTATGTGCTCGTGATTAGATGGTTTGTTCTGTTCTGTTTGGAGCCTTGGTGCATTGTGTTGCACCCTGGGAGGCTCCTCGTGCTTGTGTTCGCATCGTGTGTTGTGCCGTGTGTTCTGATCGTAAGCTTCGTGCGTCGCTTCGCGAGTTTGCTCGGTGTTCGAGGCATTGATCTTTCCGCCTCTGGGACACTTTGTGCTGGCCGTGCCTTGTGGCTGTACTGTTACCACTGTGGGGTGGCTGCTTTGCCTTGTCTATGTAGCCCTATCGGTGGTACGTCAGGCTTTGGTCGCGGCCTGTGTCCGGGTTTCCCCTCTTGCTTTGGGGAGCGGGTGTGTTCGGTTGGGGTACCCTGCTTCAGTTTGGGTCCCTTTGAGGTCGATGTTTTGCTTTCGACCTTTGTAGTTGTTTCGTTACCTGTGTAGTTGCCGACATCTTGAGCTTTCTAGCCTTGTCAACCTCAGACGTCTCCTTTGGTTTTGTCTCTGCGCATGTGCTTGTGGAGTGTTTGGTTGGGTTTGCCATGGCTCCACAGTCGTTGTGTGTCCTTGTCGGACCACGAGGATGATCTAGGTGAGATCTAGTGGTGCCGACAGACACTGCTGTCTAGTCGCTGGTGCAGAGGGAGTTACTGACCGGTTGTTCTCAATTGCGTGATCTGTTGAGGGTTCAGTGTGTGGTTTCTGACTGCATTTTTAGTGTTTCTGGTCGGCTTGGTATGCGCCGCGCCTGTGGAGTTGTCGACATCTGCTTGTGTGCTCTGCGTCGTTGTTGTGCGCCCTGTGAGCTGTCAGATGTCTAGTTTGGCACTGCCTTTATGGCTGGGTCATGGTGGTGACCACTGAGAAGTTGTGGTACGACTTAGTGATCCCTTGGCACCTGTTGCTTTTCTCTGACCGGGTTTTGCCCTTGATTTCGGGGAAGAAATTATTTTTTTGTTGGGTGTATTGTAACATCTTGGGCTTTCCGGTTCCCTCTGCTGCATTGTGGATGACTGGCCTTGTCGCAATGGAGGTGCCCATCGTGACAGACATCCCTGTTGCGACCGCCTTCAGCGTCGCGTTCTTGTTGCGCCCGGTCAACGGGTCACGACAGTGTTTCCACTTTTTGGTCGTCTGACGCCTGTCAGAGCGGCAGGCATGGCAGACTGACCTGTCAGGTTGTCGTGGTGCCCCGGATGGGCACGTTCTGGTCGCGACCCAGTTGCCCGTCGCGACAAGCTATTGTCGCGACGCGCAGCCCTGTCGCGATAAGCTTGTCGTGGCGCTTTGCCTTGTCGCGACAACATGGTTATCGCGACACGCTTCCCCAACGTGACCTACCTGTCGCGGTTGCCCTACTCGTCGCGATGGGATCGCGATGGGCTAGGAGGGTCTGACAAGACTAGGCTTGCCTCGGGTGTTTTCCGTGGCACGGTTGGCGTGTCAGTGTGTGCCCCAGGGCAAGGTTGCCCTTAGGACCATCTGGTGGGAACGCGGCAGGTTGCCTCCCTGCGTTCAATGACCAAAGGTGACACCTTCGTGGCGTGTCCTAGCGGTGGTCGCTAGGAGGCTCGTGTCTGTCTAATAATCGATTGTCTGTCGGTCAATCGATTATTAGAAGAGCGTTGGGTTCTGTTCTGCATGGTGTGTTCCAATTTCTCGGGCCGTGCTGTGTGTGCCGACATTGGCCGACGTCACTTCTGGAAGTTTTTGGAAGGGGTGTCGTGCGTGCCTGTGCCTGCTGGGCTTGTCTTGGTTACGAGCCAGCGGTGCTGTTTCTGTGGTGGTTGCCCCGCTAGTGTTCTTGTTCACCCTGTGCTAGGCACTTGAGGGCTTGTCCACTAGACAGGTTGTTATCGTTACCTGGGACCCCTAGCCCCGCGCGCTTGTGTCAGAGGGTGTTGCTCCGTGCAGCGGGCATGCTCAAGTCACGGACTTGGAGCAGAAGGGGAAAACGGTGGGGGCAGTGGTGTGAGCCGTTTGTAGAGCTCTCTTAGTGGTTTGGGTCTCCGAGGTGGTTCAGGCGCTCGTCCGGTGCGGACCAGCTAGTCTTCTCACTGCCTCACTCTGCATTGGTTCCAAAGCCGCGTAGGGAGGTCAGGCGTGCAGCCGTAATTTAGCCGGATTGCGGTGTTTGTGGTTGTGTTCTTTGCTGTGACTCGCTAGCCTCACTCAACCTAGAGGTCGTAGGCAAGAGTCAGTTCTGGCGAGCAACAGGGGTGGACTGTGTGTCCCTCTCTTAGCTGCCTGTGGCGGTGGCTTGTGTGCTCTTGCGTGACGGTATTTTTACGCTGTTTTCGAGATTGGGTTTCTCGTCGCCCTAGCTACACGGTGTTGTAGCCTAGCCGTGTCTCGCTTCCTTGGGTTTAGTGGGTTTGTCCTTGTGGGCAGTGCTTAGTGGTTTTCCGCTCTACAGGTTCTCTCGGGGTGTCTTGTGTAGACACCGACTGTTGTTTCGGTAACCTGTTCCTTGGTGCCGTCCGTGGTGGCACTGTAGGGTGTAGTTCCCTAACCTCGTGGCGTGTCCGAGGTGCAGGGTGGTTCTACTTGTGGAGGTCTGAGGTGGTCATGTCTGTGGTGTGAGACGGTGCTTCTCACGTGGTTGCTCGGTGTCTCTCGTGGTGACACCTGGTTGTTCCTTCCCGACCTCGTGGAGATCCAGGATGATGGTGCTTGTGTCGTGAGACTCTGGTCTCACGTGGTTGCTCCGGTGTTCCGTGAGCTCCTTTGTCTCGGCGTGTGTGCCGAGGGTTGCTTCCGCATTGTGTCTGACTCCACTGGTTCTGCGGGAGTCATGTTTAGCCTGACCCGGGTTGTGGTCAAGGCGTTTCTTGGTTTTTTGCTTCTTTGTAGTACTCTGCAGTAGGTATTTGCCGCTTTATTGCTTTGTAGGGTAGTTTTTCTTCCGCTTGTTGGAGTTCCTGCTGCTCTGGCTAGTAAGGGATGGTTATCCCTACTTTGCCTTGTCTGCGAGGCTCACCCCCACACTCTCTTCAGGTAGGGACTCGCTGTCCCAGGAGTTTGTTGCCAAACGGTCGTGGTGGCGGCTTGTTCTCCGTGCATTGCCAACAGTATGAGTTGTGAGTATGAGTGCTCTTTGTATCGTGAGTTGAGAGTGGCCTTTTTGCAAGTCCTCGGAGTATGTCCCCTATGGAATGCACCTTTCTTTCTGTACCTGTACTTTTATTTGGGACATGTTGTACATAATTTCCTTATTAACGTACGCACTTTCTTGTTATAGTTATTTGAATTCATTGCTTATCTCACTGGACTAAATTCTTACCCTTCCAGGTCTTCGGATCCGTGGGTGGCGGCGCGACCTTCGGGGGTCCCTGGCGGGGGGGTCCGAGAGGTCGGGTTGTTACAGTCATGCTATAATATACATAGTATTTCTCTTTGAGCATTGAGCCTTTCTATAACAGGCTCGAGGTAGACACAAACTTTCAGCTGCTTATTCTTCTTGTGACTTTTCTTGTGGACAGGAGGTACAACAACGTCAGAGATAGGAGAGGCTACTCTATCAAGTACAACATTATCATCAACAACTGGTGCTTCATCAATAATTTCATCATAAAAAAGTCCATCAATGGGAATCCCATCTGTAGGTTGATGGAAAAGGGCATCATCATTAGATGCATCTTCTACTAGTCCTTCCACAAATGTCTCCTCATGAACATTATCTTCAGGCTCCTGCTAAATTGGTGCCAATACAAATTCATCAGGAGTTGTATCCAAATTTCCCATCTACAAATCATCTATGAAAAATTCTTGATGCTCCCCCTCAACAGGAGCTTCCTCCAGATGGCATTAACAAACATCTTATGTACAACAGGAGTTTCTACAATAGGTTCAATGTGCTTGGAGGTATATCCTCAATTCTTTCATCTGGGATAATAGGTGCAGCTGTAACACCTCAAAAATTAGTGATTTAGAATTTTAGAAATAAAGGAGAATAAATAAATTCTTAATTATTGGAACGATTTAAACTTACGTACTATATCGTACGAGAGAAAACATATCGAGGAAATTGTTAACGCGGGAAAAATGACCCAACCAAATTAATAAACATATGGAGAGACTTCCAATATCATGTATTAATAACACATTAACAAGATCGGGCCATTGGAGCACATTTGGCCCAAGGATAAAAATTGGGACAAGAAAAATACCCAGAAATTCATGTATATAATTATGCAGTAATTAGGGAGGACAATTTAGGGTTAAAATTAGGGTGATTAGTCATGTAAGGTAAGCCAAAACCGAACCCAACTCTAAGAGGTGGTTTCCTAAACCTTTGCTACCTCCTTTGGGTAAGAGAATCCCAGATTTTATGGAAAGTAGGAAACAGAATTCGCAACCCTTCCTAGTCTCGTTAGGACTTGTAAATACAACCTAAATCTATAAGAACCCATCCTTAAACTCTTGGGAGGTTTAACAATGAGTTGGGGTCGTTTGGAGGTAGGCTAGGGCTTCAGAGGAGAAGGAGAAAGGCTAGGAACCCGGAGCTTCATCCCCTTCATCCTCTACTGCGTCCAGAACATCGACTGGTCTTAGATCTTCATAAAGGTAGGTGTTCTCGGGCCATGAGTAAAGGAAACCAACACCATCATTTCGACATTTGAGTCTAGGTTCATTTGCACTTGTTTGACTAATTTTCATGGAGTACACGTTGTGTATTCATAGTTTTCCCTAAATCGCGCACAGTTAGGGGTTTTCCCGTTCTTCATATCATGCACATGATTCAAACTTCTTCACGAAAGTTCTTCTACTTGTAGTCACAATCATCTTTTATGTTGGACATTTAGTGCAAAAGTCTTTCTTTAAGGATTTATAAGTGTGTTAAGAGAGTCGCTGCATGATACTGTGATTTCGGGCTACACTTAACATTATGTTCTTCATATATTTTCTTGGGATTCGAGACCGAATTAGATCAAACCCTCAACATCAAAGTTCTTCTACTAGTTGTCCTCGTCATATTTTATGTTGAATGTTTATCTAAATGTCATTTGTTAGAGAGTTATAAGGAGTGTAAGTAAATTGCTACATGAGACGTGTTTCCGGGTTACACTTGACCCAAAAGTTTTTTTTCTGGGAGGCTACTAGTGTGGACACTACTTGAACTAGTGTCAACACACTGTCCCAAATCAGCCCAAAATGTGTTTGGGGAAGGTCTCTACTGTCGACACTAGTTGATCTGGTCGACACAATGTCCAAAATTGGCCAGAAGGTTTTCTGGGAGGTCTCTAGTGTCGACACTAGTGATCTGGTGTCGACACACTGTCCACATGGCCAGAAGGTTTTCTGGAAGCTGTCTCTAGTGTCGACACTACTGATGTGTCGACACTACTGGACCAGTTTTGCATTATTTTGTCTTGTGTCTGAAGCATGTCGACGCCCAGTAAAGGGGTGTCGACAATACCTGTGCAAAAAATTTACATATTTGGGTCTGATCATTCATGATGTCTACTAGCATGTGCATGATGTTATATAGTATGCAGGACCAAAATAAATCAACCCATTGAAGAAAATGATAATGATACGAATATGATTCTAATGTGTAATTGTGATTGTCCTTATGTTCATTGGATTATCTTGTGATCTTCCTATTGTCAAATGATAAGATGAGAATATGATGTGAATATGGGGATGAATACATGTTAGTATAGACTTGTTAGTGAAGTTAATATCATGATTTGCTTACGAGTTTCAATAGTTACATGCTTTCCGGTGATAAATTTTATCTGTCCATATGCAACATGGTAGGAAAGACATGTTCCGCATACAATCTGTCTTTAGAAACATCCTCATGTCAAGACATTAATGGATTATGAAACATGATACGTCATCATACTGCCTTTTGTTCTCTTGAGCTATTTGCCATACCTTGACTCTACGAATGATCATGTTCCTCTTTTACTATGAGCTTGTCATTGAAAACTCTGTGGCCATAATATGAATATGTTTGTTCGGCACAATATGGGACTTCGGTCCATTTGACTAATGCCTATGCAAAAAGGGGCTGGTCGGTCCTAGGGAGGAGCGCCCCAACGTACTATTAACCGCGGGAGTATGGACTTCTGGTGCTTGGCAGAGCACAAACAAATACACAAGATTAGTGTGAATGTTCCTTGTTTGAAGTGATAAGTCTGATTTGATCTGATATGATAATTTTCATATTATAAGTCTGATCATGTGATACCTGATATCTGTGAATATGGCCAATCTCTTTGATATGATTCTACTCTTGAAATATCTGTCCATTGTATATGCACTCGACATTTGATCTGATATGATATCGTTCTACTCTGCTATTCAACTTGTTAGAAAAAGCATGCATTGTCATCATATTCATGTGCATATCTGCCTAATTAAAGTGCTAATCATGTATATTAGTGCCTGCACAATATTGAGATGTAAATCCTACTGAGCTAGTTCGCTCACCCTATCATCCTGCCCTTTTTCAGGTAGTGATGAGGAACCGGTGGAGTCAGATGGGACAGGGCAAGAGTGATGAGCACCCGCTATATAAGGAGTTGACAGTTTAGAATAGACATTTGAGTAGTCGATGTATTAGAGAAAAATTGTTATTTGAATAATGAACCCTTTTCAGTTGATTCTATTTATGTAAGGTCGAAACTAGTTGAATGAAAGGGAATAAAGGATTATTTGGTGACCATACTATAGTCTCAAGGGTGTTCTTTTGTTCAATTGTGACTCTCTCGTTATTCAATTGTGATACGCCTATTTGTATCGTTCACGTCCCCGGTATTATTCCGCTGCTAAATATCGGGGCGTGACAGTGGTATCAGAGCCTAAACTTTAGGGTCCAAGGGAATAGGAACGTAGAATGAAACTAGATCACACGAGTCAAAAATCTGTCGTACCTAATGTGAGCTTGGGTAGAACCATGGGAATAGAAGACACATGTGATATAATTAGATGACTGACTTATATTATTATCCTTAAGGTACTTATTACCTAATGGCCGCTGAAAGTGCCCTTGCTAGGAACATGCAACAACAATACAGAACTTGACTCAGGCTATCCTGCAAGCCACCCAGGGTGGAGGTAACCTCGGAGCCGGTGATCTCCATCGGAATTTTCGGAATATGGATCCGCCTAGGTTTGGAGGGAGTAGTACTGACCAGATATGCTGAACACTGGGTTAAGGAAATGAAAGGATATTCAGGGTCATGCATGCACGGACCAGAACAAAGTACTGTGGCGACTTTCCAATTGGAAAAGGATGCCAGGGCATGGTGGGAGTCGGTAGAAGCAACACTGAATGGTCAGCAACTAACGTGGGCTCAGTTCATTGAGCAATTCAACACCAAGTACTTCTCTGAGAGGGTCCATGAGTAGAAAGCAACTGAATTTGCGGCTTTGAAGCAGAGAGGACTCAATGTGGCCGAGTATGAGGCCCAATTCTCTCGTCTGTCCCGATATGCTGTTCACTTAATTGGGACAGAAAGGATGAAGGCAAAATGCTTTCTGAATGGCTTGAGGCCCCAGTTCATCACTCAACTGGCGCCAATGGACATTCAGACCTATGCTGACATGGTAAAGAAGGCTCAGTTACTGGAAGATGCCATGGAGACTGCCGAAAGAATTAAGGGAAAATCCGTGAAAAGGGAGCAAGTGTCTTCTCAGGAAGGTATCAGCCGACCATTGGGAAGAAAAGGCCCAGTGGCGGAGTAAATGAACCAGAAGATAAAAAGCCAAAGGAGATAGGTAAGCAAATAGTGGTGACTGAGGGAGAAAGGTGCAAACACTGTGACAAAGCTAATCACCGGTCAGAACAATGCTGGAGAGCACAAGGGAGATGCCTACGCTGTGGTAGTCATGACCATAGGATCTCGGACTGCCCAATATTGAAAGAACAAGCCCCTCAGGATAGCGTCCAAATGGACAGAAGAGGCAAGGCCGCTTGCAAGCTATTTAGGAATCGGAAGCTGCTGAAGAAGGAGGTATCGTGGAAGGTACACTCACTATTCTTTCCCGACCCGCATATGTTCTCTTTGATACAGAGCTACACATTCCTTTATATCTCAAACATTTGTTGATACCTACCTATGAAACCCGTCCCAATGAAATCCGGGTTAATTGTGTCAACCCTGATTGGTCCTGGCACCAATCTTACAAACCATATGCCATCCAGTGAAGTGTTGATTGAAACCAAAACCTACCAGCAAATTTAATATGTATGGATATGGCGGGGTATGATGAGATACTGGGAGCAAACTGGTTGTCTGAACATGGGGCTAGTATCAACTGCAGGAGAAGTCGGGTAACCTTTAGCCATTACCAAAAACTAGTGTTCACAGGGGATAGAAACCGCAGGAGATTGTCACTTATCTCTGCACTACAAGCTAAAAGGATGATGAGGAAAGGTTGTATGGCCTTTCTTGCTGCTGTTGTCATCACAAAGAGGGAAGTCAAAGTGGAGGACATCCATGTTGTCAGCGAATACGCTGATGTTTTTCCCGAGGACTTGCCAGGAATTCCTCCTGAGCGAGAGGTCGATTTTACCATCGAGTTGGTCCCTGGAGCAGCACCAGTATCTAGGGCACCATATAGAATGTCCCCCGCAGAACTGAAGGAATTAAAAGAGCAACTGATGGAACTGTTAGAGAAGGGTTTCATCCGACCAAGCACATCGCCATGGGGTGCACCTGTCCTCTTCGTCAAGAAGAAAGAGGTCGATGAGGCTATGTATAGATTACAGACAACTAAACCAGTTAACTATCAAGAACAATACCCTCTGCCAAGGATTGATGAGTTGTTGATCAATTATCTGGAGCTAGATACTTCTCTAAAATAGATCTCAGATCCGGTTATCATCAATTGAGGATCAAAGGAGAAGAATTCACAAGACAGCCTTCCGAAGCAGGTATGGGCATTATGAATTTATTGTTATGCCTTTCGGACTAACAAATGCCCCTGCAGTTTTCATGCAGTTGATGAATAGCATTTATCGCCCATATCTTGATAAATTTGTGGTGGTATTCATCGATGATATATTGATCTATTCCAAGACAAGGAAGAGCATGAGGAGCATTTGAGGATCTCATTACAGATTTTAAGGGAGAATAAATATATGCCAAGCTAAGTAAATGCGAATTCTGGCTGGAGGAGGTATCCTTTTTAGGGCATGTGGTAACCAAGGATGGTATCGTGTTGATCCATCAAAGGTTGAGGCTGTACTGAAATGGGAAAGACCGACAAGCGTCACAGAGATCAGGAGCTTTCTAGGTCTAGCAGGATATTACCGAAGGTTTATAAAGGATTTCTCAAAGATTGCAGTGCCGTAACCAAGCTGACCCGGAAGGAAAATCTGTTTGTGTGGACCGATGATGATGTGAAGAAAGCTTTAACAACTTGAAGAAGTGTCTGACTACTGCTCCTGTCCTCGCCTTACCCACTGAAGAGGGAGGATTTGAAATTTATTCAGATGCTTCTAGAAACAGGTCTGGGATGCGTCTTAATGCAACAAGGGAAGTAATAGCTTATGCCTCAAGACAGTTGAAGATCCACGAAGTGAACTACCGGTTCATGACCTGGAGTTAGCAGCTGTAGTATTCGCCTTGAAGATTTGGAGGCATTATATCTATGGTGAGCAATTTAGAGTCTTTTCTGACCACAGAGCTTGAAATATTTATTCTCACAGAAGGAACTTAACATGAGACAAAGAAGGTGGTTAGAGTACCTTAAGGACTTTGACTTTTCCATTCAATATCCCTGGGAAAGCCAATGTAGTGGCAGACGCTCTAAGTAGACAACCAGGAGCTATGCTAGCTAGTATGATGCTGGGCGAATGGAAGTTACTGGAGCAATTTGCAAGCTTGAACTTAGACATGGGAAAGAAGGAAAAACAAGTAATGATTTCCAATCTCCAGATACAATCCGATCTACTGACTGAAATCAAGGAGAAACAGGGAGAGGATCCATTCTTAGTTGAGATCAGGGGAAGCTAGAACAAAGACCTGACTTTACTTATCAGCTGAAGGAAGATTACTATTCCAGGTAGAACATGTGTCCCTGATCATGGAGAACTCAAGAAGAGGTTACTAAATGAAGCTCACTAGTCCAAGTACACGATTCATCCAAGATCAACAAAGATGTACCAAGACTTAAAAAGGTCGTACTGGTGGCCAAACATGAAGAGGGATGTGGCCGATCATGTGTCATACTGTTTAACATGCATGAAAGTCAAGGCCGAGCATTTTCATACAGCTGGTGGACTGCTACCACTAGAAATCCTGGAGTGGAAGTGGGATAGCATCGGTATGGACTTTATCATGGGATTGCCTAAGACTAGAGGTGGTATGGATGCAATTTGGGTAATAGTTGATCGATTGACTAAGTCAGCTCACTTCTTGCCGATCAAGAGTACCTGGTCAGTGGATGTATTGGCTGCACTATATGTTAAGAAGTAGTCAGATTGCATGGGTTCCATCTAACATAATATCGGATCGGGACCCTAGATTTACTTCACACTTCTGGAAGGGTTTACAAGCAGCAATGGGTACTAAACTAAACTTTAGTACTGCCTTCCATCCTCAGACGATGGACAAACTGAAAGGACCAATCAAATTGTGGAAGATATGCTTCGTGCTCTGGTGCTAGATTTTAGAGGTCGATGGGATGATCAGTTGTACCTGATGGAGTTTGCATATAACAACAGCTATCAGGCAGTATCAAGATGGCTCCGTTTGAAGCCTTATATGGCAGGAGTTGCAGATCACCCCTTTGTGGGAAGAGGTTGGGGTGAACCAATGGGTTGGACCCGACTTAATTGAGGCGACTGTCAGAAAGGTTCAAATTGTCCGGGAACGTCTAAAGATAGCACAATCTAGACAGAAGAGTTATGCAGACAAGAGAAGGAGAGAACTAGAATTCAGGTTGGTGAACATGTTTTCTTGAAGGTCTCACCTTCAAGGGGAATTCAAAGATTTGGGATCAAAGGAAGTTGAGTCCCAGATTATAGGGCCATTTGAAATTTGGAAAGGATTGGTCAGGTGGCGTATAGACTTGCACTACCTCCACAGCTGGCGAACGTGCATAATGTGTTCTACATATCCATGCTGAGGAAGTACTTATTCAATGCCGACCACGTAATCAACCATGAGGACTTGGAGAATCGGGAGGACCTGACTTATGAAGAGAAGCCGATCAAACTGTTGGATCGGGAGATTCAACGACTCCGGAATCGTACCATACCTATGGTGAAGGACCAATGGAGTCGAGACGGAGTTACTAACGCTACCTGGGAAACAGAGGACAGAATGAAGAAAAACCACCCAAAACTATTTAGGTTTGAACTACACCATTATGTGTAAATTTGGGGACCAAATTCTTAAGTGGGGGAGGATGTAACACCCCTAAAATTTAGTGATTTAGAATTTTAGAAAAAAATAACAAAAATAAATTCCATAATTATTGGAACGATAAAACTTACGTACCATTATCGTACGAGAGAAAACACATCGAGAAAATTGTTAACGTGAGAAAAATGACCCAGCCATAAATTAAATAAACATATTGGAGAAAATTCCAATATCATGTATTAATAACCCATTAACAAGATTGGGCCAATGGAGCACATTTGGCCTAAGGATAAAAATTCGGACAAGAAAATACCCAGAAATTCGTGTATGTAATTATACAGTAATTAGGGATGACAATTTAGGGTTAAAATTAGGGTGATTAGTCATGTATGGTAAGCCAAAACCGAACCCAACTCTAAGAGGTGGTTTCCTAAACCTTTGCTACCTCCTTTGGGTAAGAGAATCCCATATTTTATGGAAAGTAGGAAACAGAATTCACAGCCCTTTCTAGTCCGTTAGGACTTGTAAATACAACCTAAATCTATAAGAACTCATCCTTAAACTCTTGGGAAGGTTTAACAACGAGTGGGGTCGTTTGGAGGCAGGATAGGGCTTTAGAGGGGAAGGCGAATTTTGGGAAACCCGAGCTTCATCCCCTTCATCCTCTGCTGCGTCCAGAACGTCGACTGGTCTTAGATTCATAAAGGTAGGTGTTCTCAGGCCAAGAGTAAGGAAACCAACACCATCATGTAGATCTTTGAGTGTAGGTTCATTTGCACTTGGTTTGACTAATTTCATGGAGTACACGTTGTGTATTCGTAGTTTTCCCCTAAATAGCGCACAGTTAGGGCTTTTCTCATTCTTCATATTATGCACATGATTCAATACCGAATTAGACTAATCTTCCTTCATAAACATTCTTCTAATGTAGTTACAATCATCTTTTATGTTGGACGTTTTGTCCAAAAATCTTTCGTTAGGGAGTTATAAGCATGGTAAGAGAGTCATTGCATGATACTGCGATTTCGGGCTACACTTGACTTATGTTCTTCATATGTTTTCTTGGGATTCGAGACCGAATTAAATCAAACCCCAACACCAACATTCTTCTACTAGTTGTCTTCGTCATAATTTGTGTTGAATGTTTTTCTAAATATCATTAGTTAGAGAGTTATAAGCAGTGTAAGTAAATCGCTACATGAGACGTGTTTCGGGTTACACTTGACCCAAAAGTTTTTTTCTGGGTGGCTACTAGTGTCGACACTAATTGAACTAGTGTCGAACACTGTCCCAAAGCAGCCCAAAATGTGTTTTGGGAAAGTCTCTAGTGTCGACACTGGTTGATCTAGTGTCGACACACTGTCCAGAATTGGCCAGAAGGTTTTCTGGGAAGGTCTCTAGTGTCGACACTAGTTGATCTAGTGTCGACTAGTGTCGACACACTGTCCCACATTGGCCTGAAGGTTTTTGGAAGCTGTCTCTAGTGTCGACACTACTTGAATAGTGTCGACACTACTTGACCAGTTCTGCATTATTTTGTCTTGTGTTTGAAGCATTGTGTCGACACCAGTAAGGGGTGTGTCGACACTACCTGTGCAAAAAAATTGCATATTTTGGGTCTGATCATTTCATGATGTCTACTAACATGTGCATGATGTTATATAGTATGCATGGACCTAAAATAAATCAACCCATTAAAGAAAATGGTAATGATACGAATATGATTCTAATGTTAATTGTGATTGTCCTTATGGTCATTGGATTATCTTGTGATCTTCCTTATTGTCAAATGATAAGATAAGAATATGATGTGAATATGGGGATGAATACATGTTAGTATAGACTTGTTAGTGAAGTTAATATCATGATTTGCTTACGAGTTTCAATAGTTACATGCTTTCCGGTGTTAAATTAATTATCTGTCCATTGCATACATGGTAGGAAAGCACATGTTCCGCAACAATCTATCTTTAGAAACATCCTCATTTCAAGACATTAATGGATTATGAAACATGATACGTCATCATACTGCCTTTTGTTCTCTTGAGCTATTTGTCATACCTTGACTCTATGAATGATCATGTTCCTTTTTTACTATGAGCTTGTCATTGAAACTATGTGGCCATAATATGAATATGTTTGTTCGGCACAATATAGGACTTCGGTCCATTTGACTAATGCCTGTGCAAAAAAGGGGCCTGATCCGGTCCTGGGGAGGAGCGCCCTAACGTACTTATTAACCGCGGGAGTATGGACTTCTGGTTGGCATAGCACAAACAATACGCAAGATTAATGTGAATGTGCCTTTGTTTGAAGTGATAAGTCTGATTTGATCTGATATGATAAGATTTTGATATGATAAGTCTGATCACGTGAATACGTGATATCTGTGAATATGGCCAACTCTTTTGATATGATTCTACTCTTGAAATATCTGTCCATTGTATATGCAACTCAACATTTGATCTGGTATGATATCCGTTCTACTCTGCTATTCAACTTGTTAGAAAAAGCATGCATTGTCATTATATTCATGTGCATATCTACCTAATTAAAGTTCTAATCATGTATATTAGTGCCCGCACAATATTGAGATGTAAATCCTACTGAGCTAGTTTGCTCACCCTATCATCCTGCCCTTTTTCAGGTAGTGATGAGGAACTTGTGGAGTCAGATGGGACAGGGTAAGAGTGATGAGCACCCGCTATATGAGGAGTTGACAGTTTAGAAATAGACATTTGAGTAGTCGATGTATTAGAGAAACATTGTTATTGAATAATGAACCCTTTTTCAGTTGATTCTGTTTATGTAAGGTCGCAACTAGTTGAATGAAAGGAATAAAGGATATATTTGGTGACCATACTATAGTCTCAGGGTGTTCTTTTGTTCAATTGTGACTCTATGTTATTCAATTGTGATATGCCTATTTGTATCGTTCACGTCCCCTGGTATTTATTCCGCTGCTAAATATCGAGGCGTGACAGCAGCTGTCTCTGTATACACAACATCAGGCTCAGCTTCTAGAGTTAAGGGAGCTTCTGCACTTTGAATATCTGCCATAATGCCTTCTCCAGCTGCCATGGAGTCCTTGGACCATAAATTTCCAAACAAGGTGAATCCATTCTTCTTGAGATTTCTGGTTCTGATGGGCTGGCCTATTATTTCTAACAACTCCCCTTCTAGGTCTTCTTCAAAATGACAAAATATTTTTGTGAGTAGATGAGAATAGGGAAGAGGGACTGCCAACTTGTTCTTCACATCCCAAATAAGCTCAGTTGCAGCTTTCATCTTCTCATATATAATTTGTGCCATATTTACCTTCTGATTTTGCATGGCCCAGAACATGATATATGCATCCCCTTTTGTACATTGGGAGAAGCTGGCACCACGTGGTACTAAATTTAACATACAATGAAATGTAGCAATCTGTTGAAGGCAATAAACTGATTTGTATCGATCTTCCCGTCTGTTAGCTTATACTCTATTCCAATGATATCGAGCCCCTTGACATCAATATCTACTGAGTTTAAGAGACTGTGACCTTTTTTGGAACAATCAAATAACTCCTCTAAAAGGTCAAAGGTTATCCTTATGTGCTTACCTTTGACAATTGATACCAGCGTTCCTCCATCCTCAGATTCAAGGCAAGTGTAGAATACCTTCACTAAATGAGGGTAACTGGGTTCAAAAATTGTGCATAATCCTATCCACTTCATCCTTTCAAGGGCTTCCTATATACTGACCATGCCATGCTTGTTCAAATCTGCGAAATCTACAGCCTTGTTGCCGCAAATCTTGATCTTGATGGACTGGTATATCTGTAGTTGATCTACCATGAGGAACTCGGCACTATATCCTCCCAAACTGTTGGAACTCCATGATGCGGCCATGGGAATCAAGAAAGAAAGAATCTTTAGGCTCACAGGAGGTAGGAGAGCAAAACCCCTCAAGAAATTTGAGCGGGAAGGATCGAGAATCTTGAAGAGAAGGGAGAGGCTCTTTCGAACCCGTGAAACCAAGGGAGGGTTTCACAGAGCTTGGAGTCGAAAGGGCACGAGGAGAGAGAATCGATAGAGAATGGGTTATAGCTCATAAAATAAATAGAATAGGAAAGTAATCGAAGCTTGTGGGGTATTGATTATACAAAACGACAAAAAATAAGGTGTATCAATTACCAAATGGCTTATACACTGAAGCTATCAATTTTTGACGGAAGCATATCGAATAAAACATAAGAGAGGATAGAATCGATTCGCATAAAAGAAATGGGCAATTTTTACTCTGAAATAAATGGATGTATTTCAATTATACTCAGATAAATCCTTTGCAAATTGCACATGCCTAATTCCTGTCTAAGAGAGGTGAAACTCTCTTTAGGTAAGACTTTGTAAAGATGTCTGATAACTGATTTAAAATATCTATAAAAGAAATACTAATATTATCATTAGCTACATGATCTAATGAAATGATACCTAACCTTAATATGTTTGGTCCTCAAGTGCTGCATAGGATTTTTGGTGAGATTAATAGCACTGGTGTTGTCACATAGCAGTGGAATAGTCCTGATATGTAGTCAATCTTCAATTTGTTGTTTGATCCAAAGAAGTTGAGTGCAACAGCTCCCAGCAACCACATATTCAGCTTCAACAGTTAATAAGGCCATTGGGTTTTCTTTCTTTGAAGACTATGATATCCAACATCCTGTAACAAACTGACAACAACCACTGGTGCTTTTTCTATCCACCTTGCATCCAGCATAATCAGCATCTGAGTATTCAATTAAATCAATCTTATAGGTTTTCGGATACCACAAACCTAGACTATGAGTATGAGCTAAATATCTGAGAATTCTTTTTATAGAAACCAAGTGAGATTCCTTGGGATCATATTGATACCTAGCACACATGCATACACTAAATAAAATATCAAGTCTAGTAGCAGTCAAGTAAAGTAGTGAACCAATCATACATCTATAAAGTTTTTGGTCCACCTTCTTACCTTGTGGATCACTATCTAATCTTTTTGATGTGCTCATTAGAGTGGATAAACATTTTGCATTGTCAAATAAAAATTTCTTTAATAATTCCTTAGTGTATTTCATTTGACTAATGTGAGTGTCTTCTTTGCCTTGTTTTATTTGTAGTCCAAGAAAGTAGTTGAGCTCCCCCATCATACTCATTTCGAATTTTCCTCGCATTAACTTTTCAAAGTACTTGCACAGAGATTCATCAGTAGATCCAAAGATGATGTCATCAAAATAAATTTGTACAATTAATATGTTTTTAGTACAAGATTTGATAAATAGAGTGTTGTCTACTTTGCCTCTAATGAAATCATGACTTAAAAAGAATGCACTAAGTGTTTCATACCAAGCTCTAGGTACTTGTTTCAGACCATATAAAACTTATATAATTTAAAAACATGATTAGGATATCTATGTCATCAAAACCAGGAGGTTCTTACATAGACCTCCTCTTTTATAAAACTATTCAAAAATGCTGATTTTATATCCATTGGAAAAAGTTTTAAATAAAATGCAAATGAATATGCTAATAAAATTCGATATCCTCATGTTTAGCCACTGGTGCATAGGTTTCATCAAAGTCTATGTCTTGCTCTTGGGAATAGCCTTGAGCTACCAATCTAGCCTTATTTCTAGTAATGACACCAGCTTCATCCAACTTGTTCTAGAACACCCATTTGATGCCAATCACAAGATGATATGGTGTTCTAGGAACAAGGGACCAGACTTGGTTTCTTTTGAACTGATTTAGTTCATCTTGTATGGCTAAAATCCAAGATTCCTTAGTAAGTGCTTCATTCACTATCTTAGGCTCATTTTGAGAAATCAAAGCTAAATAATCACAGGGAATAATGCTAGCACTGGTTCTTATACTACATTTGGATCTCTAATGATATTTTTTTTGGATGATCCTTCTTATATCTCCATTCCCTAGGAGATCCTCATGGATTAGTTGTTTCCGTTGTAGTTCTTCTAGGGGTGGATCTTCATTAACCTTGATAGATACATCTTGCATTTTCTTGGATAGGTCCTCCGTACCTTCATCACCACTAACAATTCCTTTCTCAAGGAAGGGTTAGATTCGTTAATATAACGTGTACGGTTTGTCAATTAGAAATTTATTTTATTAAAATCTCTATATCATTTAGGTTAGAAGTATAACCCAAAAAAATACCTTAATCGAATTTTAGATCTAGCTTACCAATGTTTGTCTTACCATTGTTGTGAATGAAGTAAGGACATCCAAATATCTTGAGATGACTGATCATGGGCTTCTTCTGTTTGTAAAACTCATATGTTGTCTTCTTCAATATAGGCCTTATCATGGCTCTATTGATTATGTAGCATGTTGTATTAATTGTCTTTGCCTAAAAGTATCTTGGCAATTTGTATTTAGTTAGCATGGCTCTTGCCATATCCAATAATATTCTATTTTTCCTCTCAGCTACTCCATTTTGTTTTGGTGTTCTTGGTGCTGAGAAATTGTGCTCAATTTTTAGATCACCGCAAAATTCAGCAAACTTGTCATTCTAAAATTCTCCTCCATGAGTTGATCGTAGACTAATAATATTGAATTTCATATCTTTCTGAACTAACTTGCTGAACTTGATGAATGTTTCAAAAGTTTCATCATTGTGTTCTATAAATGAGACCCATGTATATCTTGAGAAATCATCAACAATAACAAATCCAAAATTCTTGCCACCTAGATTGGTAGTCCACATAGGTCCAAATGAATCCATATGAAGCAATTCTAGAGGTTTGGATGTGGTGACAGTTGTCTTTGATTTGAAATATGCTTTGGCATGTTTTCCCTTGGCTCATGGTCCACAAACTTTATCAAATCTTGAATTTATCTTTCGTAAACCTTCTACTAGGTCACGCTTAATGAGCCTTCTGATTCCATCCAAACTAGCTTGACCTAGTCTCCTGTGCAAAAGTTCTGCATTTTACTCTTTACTTGCCGCCAAGCATACAACTTGACCTTTCAGATCTTCCAAATGTAAAACATAAAGATTCCTTTCTCTATTGGCTTCAAAAACTGTTACTCCTTCCTTGATGATCAGACACTTGGATTCTTGGAACTTAACTTGATGTCCCTTGTCGTATAACTGACTTATGCTAATAAAGTTATGTTTGAGACCTTCAACACAAAGTACTTATTCTATGAGAGTCTTTTCTTTGCTTCAAACTAATCCATAACCAATTACTAAACCTTTTCCATTGTCTCCATATGTTACTATTCCTTCTTTAGTGTTGATTTATGAAAATAGTTTCTTGTTGCCCATCAAATGCCTTGAGTGCACGCTGTCAAGGTAACACTTTGATGCTCTAAGGCTTTCCTGCAACCAGATCAATGAGATTTAGGTACCCAAGTTCTTTTGGGTCCTGATTGGTTAGTTTGAACAGACTTGCCTTTTGGTATCCACTTGAAGTGTTTAGTTGTACAGGTGCTTTTAGTATGACCAAGTTTGTTACAATGAGTACAAAAAGTAATATTATTTAATATTTTGCTTACTTTACTGTGTTTCTCCCTTTTTATTTTGTAAGTAGGTTCCTATTCAGCTATAATTTTGGTAACAGATATTTTTCAAGATATATAATTGTTTCTTCATTTTCTGGAGGTTTATAACCAATTTCATATTTCTTCTTACCTAATCTTCTTGCACTTTTTGTATTAATGAAGATCTTCCATTAGTTAATTTTTCAATGAAGTTGTTAAATATCGTTGTCTTTTGTTAATATTTATATTTCCTCCATATACTTAATTTTAGTTTCATGGTTTCCTAAACTCAATATTTTGTCATTTTTTGCTTTTTATATCTTCACATAATAGTCATTTATTCGTTTAATTCTTGAATTTGTTTTTCTAGTTGTTCTATTTCAGATTTAAGTTTGAGTTAGTTATTCAAGACATGCAAAGTTTTTCTTGATGGATTTTAAATGTTTACATACATCTTTATATTTTTCATATAATTCGTTGAAAGCTTCTTTCAGATTACAGAATCAGAATCATTGCATGAATTAAAAGAAGAGTTAGAGTTTACCATCATCAATGTTGGCCATAAAAGCTAGGTTAGCCTTTCTTCTTCTTCTCACTGGAGTTTGACTCACTACTTGAGTCTGCTTCATTGCTTCAGGTAGCAGCCATCGCCTTCTTTCCTTCTTCTTGTATTCTACCTTTTTTAGTTTTGGACAACTAGCCTTGAGATGTCCAGACTTCCTACATTCGTGGCAAGTAGGCTCAGGCATTTTGAACTCTTTGTCATTCTTGAAGTTCCTTCTTCTTGGCTGATATTTCTTTTTGGATAGTATTCTTTGCAGTCATCTGGAAAGGAAGGCTTCTTCTTCTTCACTGTCTTCTTCACTTCTTTCATCTTCTGAGTCACTTTCAGATGTGTCCCTACAGCTTTCAACACATTGTTACATTTTTCTTGGTGAAGGATTCTCCTAATCTCTCCATATTTATCTCATGAGCCATTAGAGACCCAATGAGCTTTCAAGCGACATAGCCATGAGATCATTTTCTTCCTCTATAGTTGTAACATTTTGAGTCCATAAAGTTGGTATGGATATTAGTATTTTTCTCACCATGTTGTTGAGTTATAATTGGCATTATGATTGACTTGATGCTTAATGTTTTTGATAATGACATAATTGATGTTGAGAAGACATGATAAAATGACATGACACTATGAAAAATGCATCATACATATGCCTTCATGAGATCTAATTTGAAGCTTCTTTTGTGTAGGAAATCAAGTGAAGAATGGAGGTACACATCAAGAAGCAATCTCAAGTAAAAAGGTTCTGGAAAACCCAAGAAAGTAGCAGCTGTCGACAGACCCAGACCCATCTGTCGACAGCCAGTGATGATGTTCATTAGACAGGCTTCTGGAAAACAAAAATACTCAGTAGCTGTCGACAGCCAGGCTTCGTCTGTCGACAGCCCAGTTCATCCTGTCGACAACAAGAGTTCATCTGTCGACAACCTAGCCTTCTAGTCAGAAACATGGTTCTGGAAGACACAAGTGCTGTAATACCTGTCGACAGCCAATGGTCATCTGTCGACCGGCACATGATAAGTCACAACATGTGATCTCTATTAGAGTGTCCTCTTATCTCATGAATCCCAAGTCTTGGACATCCTATATATAGATCTTTTGGACCCATTTTCGCAGCAAGAAGCCTCCACACCGAACCCTAAGCCAAGAACAAGAAGAAGAAGGTTTCTCTGCTTCTCTGCTTCAAGTCTCTAGCCTGATCAATGAGGAATCATCTTAGAGGAGGAGTTGAAGTAGATTTGTCCACAAGTCTCAAGCTTCATCATCATCATCAAATCGTCATCGACGTGAAGCTTGAAGTTCATCTGGATGAAGAACTTGCATAGTTCAATCATTTGATTTGTTCCTCAACTCTGAACTCTTTCTCCATTTTATCTCCTTTACATGTGTGTGTTATTTGTTTGAGCAGTCCTTGAGCTCATCCAAAGTGTGTGTCGTTGATCTGAGATCGTGTTTGTCTCAGACCTCGTGTGTGTTTTGTTGTTTTTGTTGAACTTAATTGATAAGTAGTTTACTGTGTGTGTGTGTGGACGGTGGACGTACGATACACAAGTTGTGTAGTCCGAACCACCTTAAATCATTATGTCCCGTGGTTTGCATTGATCCATTGTTAGATCTATGCTAGGCACGAATATTTGTTCACACATCCTTCGTACTGCTAATCTTCTAAATGCACTCTCAGACCATCCATCAGATCACTTTCAAGAATATGCCCACTGCGGTTCAAATAGTGCACTGCGTTCCTTTGATCTGGACCCCATTGTTAGCAAAACCAAATTGAGGCTTGTTCGCTTGATTCCTCCTATTACTGGATTCTGCCTTAACGTGGATGGGGCATCCAAAGGTAATCCAGGCCCTAGTGGTGGCGGCGGTTGCATTAGGAATTGTAAAGTTGATATTCTCCGAGCTTTTGCTTTTCACTATGGTTTCGTTAACAGTCTCCAAGCTGATGTTCGAGCACTCTATGATGGTCTTATGCTGGATGAAGAATTTGGTTTCCTCATTTCTCTGACTTACTCTGACTCCGCTACTTTGGTTACCTCTTTCTCTACTAAATCCCTTCCTAGCTGAGAGTGTTCTAGATGGTGGCATCCTGCTCTTGCTATTTACCAAAGACATGAGATTACTATCTGCCACATCTTCAGAGAAGCGAATCAGGTTGCAGATGGCCTCGCATCTTATGCTTGTTCCAACACTGAGAATCATGTTTATATGTCCTCTTCTGCGCTGCCCTTGGCTTGTAGGGGTTCAGCAATTTTAGACAAGATTGGCCTACCTTCTGTTCGGCTAGGCTAGGTTCTTTTCGCTTTGTAGGGGCTCGCCCCGTTGTCTATGTATCTTTCAATTTATATATAACCTGGCCCAGGTATTCGCTGGTGGAGTGAGAACACTCTCCTAGTCTGGGGGAGGGTGCACTCTCCTCGCTTTGAGGCCTGAGGACCGCTTTTACTAAAAAAAACAAAAAATGCACTCTATACACACATCTAAGTTTAAAAATTGATCCATAGTCTTTTAAGCTTTTCTACAGTCAGTCTTAATAAAAAAAGAAGGTCAATTTGCTTTTATTTGGTAGTAATCTATTCAACCCCTCTTCTAGATTACTATATTAGTTAATTCCGCACACCTATCAATTGGTATCAGAGCGAGGTTTCTCTGATTTTACAGCTTTCATTGCTTGATCTAATGATCAGGAGATATTCTATTTGATGGAAACCAACAAAGGTTTCTTGGCTGAAGGACACTCAGTGTCTAGGCCTCCTTTTTTGACGGGACCGACAATACATACTAGAAAAACCATATGCAGGTATTTTTGAGAGCTCAAGACTATGAGCTGTGGAAGATCATAAGCAAGGGTCCCTATGAGCTGCCTGCTGACGAGGACACCTGGACAAGGGAACAAATTTGCAAGGGAACCTTGAATTGGAGTGCCTTAAACATGATGTAATGTGTTGTGCATCTGAAGGAATACTCAAGAGTCTCCACATGCTCATTTTCAAAGGAGATGTGTGACAAACTGGAACTGATATACGAAGGTACGTCTGAGGTAAGGGAAACATAAGCTAGTATGCTTGTGTCTGAGTATGAGATGGGCGCCAGGTAATTTCAAAACTCTTCTGAAAAAGGACTCTTCAAATAAATTTGATTCAAACAAGAAAAATGACATGATTGTTTGTTATGAATGCAAAAGATAGGGGCACATGAGAGGTGAATGCCCAGAACTCAAAGGAAACTGATAAAGAACAAGTCCACATACAATAAACCCAAGGCCATGATGGCAACCTGGAGTGATGAAGATGAAGATGAAAATGCTCAAGATAGTTCTGATGATGAAGAAATCCAGTGTTTGATGGCAAGGAGTGAAGACTCCAATGAGGTAAATTCTTCCTTTGAAAACTACACCGTTGAAGAATGGGAAGAAGCATATACCATGCTATTTGAAAAATTTTGTGAATACAAATTTGAAAACAAAGAACTAAAAAAGAAAATAACCAATCTTGTGCATAGCACAAATAATGATGAACAACTTGCAATGCTAACTAGAGAGATAGAGCAACTGAAAACTGAAAAGGAAAACCACTATGTTGAAATGGGTTGCATGAAAGAAAAACTTGAAGAGAATGAAAAAGAAAAACAAACTCTAAGTAAATCTGTAGAAACACTTCAAAATGAGAATCAAAAGATTTAGAAAAAGATGGAAGAGGTTCAAAAAGAGCTAAAAGGAAAGAATGAAGATTTGTCAAGATTTGTCAAAGGAAAAGAAAATCTTGATGCTGTTTTGGGAGTTAAGTCAAACATAACAAGGCATGGACTTGGATTTCAAACTGAAAATCAAAAGAAACTTGGACAAAAATTGGTCACATCCTTTGTTCAGCACCGTCCAAGTGTAAGCAATCAAGTTTATGCTAAAAACAATGATCAGAAAAATAAACAAAACAACTTAACTAGTCAACAAGCAACAACACCTGTCGACAGGCATCCAAGGTAGAAACTGAACCGTCAACATGTATGGAAATCAGTTGAAAAATCAAAACCATCCAAGCAGTAAAAAGGACAAATGTATTCACAAGTTCAACAAAACAGTAAAAGAATTGCAGAAATTCAAACTCCATCATGCAACTGTTGTAAAAAGCTTGGTCATACTGAGCTACAATGCTGGAATAAACTGAACATTTTGAAATATAAACAATTATGGATTCCTAAGCATTTACTTTCTGGCATGAATGAAAGAATGGGACCCAAAGTAATTTGGGTACCAAAACTTCTTTTCCGATCTGTTTTTGCAGGAATGCCTAGCAGCCCTGTTGCGTTCAAATGTGTATGATGATTGTGATTAATGTTTATGATGATGAATGACTTAATTGATATTGCATTGATGTTGCAAACATGAGAAACATGGTCAAGACATAAATGAAATGAACAAATGAAAAATACTTGTATAACCATCTATGTATTCTTTATATCTCACTTGAAATTGTTTTCATGTAGGTGTGAATGAATACACAAGACAAGCAACCAAATTCAAGTGCAAAGAACTCGAAAAACATACCAAGTGGTCATGTGTCGATAGACCCAAAGGCATGTGTCAACAGATAGACCAATCCAGAACAAACAAGCTACTGGAAATGCAATTGAAGCAGTAGGTGTCGATAGGCTGTAAACGAGTCGAGTCGAGCCGAGTATTATATTGCTCAAGCTCTGTTCGTTAATTTTTAATCGAACTCGAGTCGAGCTCGAGCTTTATCGAGTATTGAAAATGGTTGTTCAAGCTTGGTTCGTTTAAATAGTCTCGAGTTCGAGCTCTTAACGAGTATCTTAACGAGCCCAATTGAATTTGCGATATATATATATATATAGGCCTAATTCAATTTACAAGTAAGAACCTAATTATTTATAAGACTCAAATTATCTTATTTCAAGGTCATAACCCAAGATCCTTCATAAGATACTTGTTTAATTATTTTAGTATAATGTTTAAAATTTTAACAACGATATTTGTATTTTTTATAATAAAAAATTTAAACAAATTTGTTTACGAGCTTAAACGAGCCGAGTAGACATTTGCTCATACTCGGCTTGTTTATGAAACGAGCTTAATTTTTGTATGAGCTTGACTCGTTTACTTTACTAAAGAAGCCGAATTCGAGTAACATCCGAGTTGAATTTGAGCTACTTGTCGAGTGTATTAGTTTGTCTACAGCCCTTCCTTTCATAATTTGTATATTTACACACTCATATTTAATCTTTTACATTTTAGTATTCATAAGTATTTCGTACCTAGCAAAAATTCTTTAAAAATAATAAATATAATATTTTCATATTTATAATAAGAAATTAATGTAATCCAAGTATATTAACGAGTAAGTAATGAAGTATTTTAACGAGCATATTATCGAGTATCTTAACGAGCTGTTCACGAATGTATTCGAGTCGAGCATATCTCTGTTCAAGCTCGACTTGTTTATGAATCGAGCTTATGTTTTTGTTCAAGCTCGGCTCGTTTATTAGATAAACGAGCCGAGTCGAGTTTTTATCGAGCCGAGTTTCGAGCTACTTGTCGAGTGTATTGGTTCATTTGCAACCCGGCTGAAGTATGCCTGTCGACAGATACAAGTTGCCTATTGACAGTAGTAAATCACCTATTGACAGATCCAGTTTTCCAGCAACAACATGGTTCTGGAAACCAGATGTCAGCAGTGCCTGTCGACCTCTATAAAGCACCTGTCGACAGACGCAGAGAAAAATCAGAAACGTGATAAAGATATGATCTGTATTGGGGTGTTCCCTTTAAGCACGACTCTTCATACTTGGACACCACTATATATAGATCATATTGAAGTATTTTCACAGCAAGAAGCCACCATACCAAAACCCTAACCAAAGGTGAAGAAGAAAAGCTTCTCTCTACTGCTCTACTTCAACTCTCCGTCCTATTCGAGGAAGATCCATCTCGCGAGTGGAGTCAAAGTCGGTTTGTCCACGAATCAAGCTTCGTCTACATCATCTGATCTTCATGAACACGAAGCCTGAAGTTCTTCTGGACGACCATCGTGAAGAGTTCACATCTGGATTTGTTTCTACAACTCAGAACTCTTCTCCTTCTATACTTTTCGATACTTTGTGTGTGTGGCACTAGTTTAAGCGTCCCTTGTGCTTGATCCACGTGCGTGTGGTTGTTCTGAGTGCGTGTTTGCCTCAGACAACGTGGTGTGTGTGTTGTAGGTTGAACTTGCTTGATAAGCAATCTCTCTGTGTGTGTGCGTGGACGGTGGACGTAGGATACATGAGTTGTGTACTCCGAACCACCTTAAATCTTCGTGTCTTGTGGTTTGCACATTTTCACGGTAGATGTTTGGTAGGCATGTTTGATTGTTCACATGCTACATAGGTTGCTATCATTCTACTCACAATCAGCACACACATCAAAGTTCTAATTTGATATAAAACTGTTAAGTTTTCGTCAAGTCAATGTTAGCATTCAAAAGAAGGTTAAAGTGGTTTTAATTGGTAGTAATCTATTCAACCCCCGTTCTATATTACTATCTTAGGTGATTCTGCACACCTTTCAATTGGTATGAGAGCGAGGTTTATCTGATTTACAGCTTTACTAGCTTGATCTCACGATCAGGAGTGATCCTGTTTAATGGAAACCAACAAGGGATTTATGGTTGAAGGACACTCAGTGTCTAGGCCTCCCTACTTTGATAGCACTGACTATACGTACTGGGAAAACCGTATGCAGGTCTTTCTGAGAGCTCAAGACTATGAGTTGTGGATGATCGTCAGCAAGGGGCCTTATGAGCTGCCCGTTGACGAACATACCTGGACAAGAGAGCAAATCCTCTAAGGCACCTTGAATTGGAGCGCATTGAACATGATGCAGTGCACTGTGCATCCAAAAGAATATTCAAGGGTCTCCACATACAAGCCAGCAAAGGAAATGTCGGACAAGCTAGAGCTCAATTACGAAGGTACGTCTGAGGTAAGATAAACTAAAGCTAGCATGTTAGTATTTGAATATGAAATGTTTACGATGAAAAATGAAGAAACAATTTCAGACATGTTTGCTAGATTTATGATCATAATAAATGGCTTGAAGGGTCTTAAGAAAGAATACAGTGAGAGTGACTTAGTAAGGAAGATTCTTCGGTCTCTTCCATCATCTTGACATACTTAGGCCAATGTCATTAAGGATTCTAAAGACCATTCCATAATGAAACTGGATGAGCTAATTGGATCCCTGATGACTTATGAAATTAATCTAAAATGAAAAGAAACTGAGGTTAATCCTAGAAAATCCATTGCTTTAAAAGCCTCTAACAAAAGTTCTTCAAGCTCCAAGAAAGAGGCTTAACAGGAAAGTGATGAATCCGAACCATCTAGTGATAGTGAGAATGATGAAATGGCGATGCTCACTAGACAGTTCAAAAAATTCCTCAGGTTCAAAAAGAAAGGCTTAGGTAATTTCAAAACTTTTCCAAAGAGAGATTTCTCAAATAAGTTTTAGTCTAATAAAAAATCTGACATGATTGTGTGCTATGATTGCAAGAAACCAGGGCACATGAGAGGTGAATGCCCAGAGCTCAAGAAGAAGCTGAAGAAGGACAAGTTCACTTTGAAGAAAGCCAAGGCCATGATGGCGACTTGGAGTGACGAAGACGAGGAGGATAACGCTCAAGGAAGCTCTGGAGATGAAGAGATCCAGTGCTTAATGGCAAGGAGTGAGGACTCCAATGAGGTAAAGTCTTCCTTTGAAAATTACACTATTGAAGATTAGGAAGAGGCTTTTACTTTGTTGTTTGAAAAATTCCGTGAATATAAATCTGAAAATAAAGCACTGAAAAAGAAGATCACCTCACTTGTTGATAGCTCATCTAATGATGATCAGATTGCAATTCTAGCTAAAGAAATTGAGCTACTAAAAATTGAAAAGGAAAGCCATCTTGCTGAAATGGATCGCATTAAGGAAAAACTCCAGGAAAATGTAAATAAAAAATAGGTCCTAATTACACTTGTAGAAACTCTACATCATGAGAATCTAGAGATCCAAAAAGAGATGGAAAAAGCTAAAGAGGAACTGAAAGGAAAAATAGAAGATCTCTCAAGATTTGTAAAAGGAAAGAAGAATCTTGATGCGTTGTTGGGAGTTAAAACAAATGTAACAAGGCATGGGCTTGGATTTCAACCAGAAAAACAAAAGAAACTTGGAGAAAATTTGATCACATCTTTTGTTGATTGTAGTCCAATTACAAGTAAACAAGCTCCAACTAAAAGCAAGAATGCTTAAGCTAAAGGTAAGTAGTTGCAAAATAAACAAAAAACTTCATCTGTTCAACAAGCTAAGAAATCTGTCGATAGACCCAAAGAGACCTGTCGACAGACCTGGAAATATGCAAAAAAAAAGAACTTCAACCAAGCACCAAAAAGGCCAAAAACAATCACAAGTTAAATACAACAGTAAGAGGATTGTAAAAATTCAAAAACCATCATGCAACTGTTGTAAGAAACTTGGCCATACTGAAACACAATGCTGGAATAATTTGTACAAGTTGAAATGCAAACAAGTTTGGATTCCAAAGCATTTACTTTTTGGCATGAATGAAAGATTGAGACCCAAAGTAATTTGGGTACCAAAACCTCTTGTCCGATCCATCTATGCAGGAATGCCTAGCAACCCAAAATCAAAACAAATGGTACTTGGATAGTGGCTGCTTAAGGCACATGAAGGGCGATAAAGAAAAATTCTATTTGCTGGTGGAAAAAGATGGAGGTCAAGTTGTGCTTGGAGGTAACAACAAAAGCCAAATAATTGGCACAGGTAATGTAACGACCCAGAATCCGCATTACCAGTAACAACCAGTAACCCGAATTCTGACCCGCTAACCCACGAGACAAGCTCGGAAGGGTAGGAAGTGAAAGTCCGAGGGACTATATGTAATAAAATACACACCATGCAAAGCTGTAAAATTTCACTATATGAACATATCATATACAACTCAGAGTCTGAGCAAAGTACAGAGTACTGAAGTACAACAAAAAGGTACTACTCACTGCAACTAAGGAGCACCAACACCGGAGTGGCTAGACTCGCCTGGAATGGGAGTCGACGAAGACCCACCTGAAAGGGAAGGGAGTGAGTCTCAAGAAAGAGACCCAGTAGGGAAAAGTAACCCCACCGGTAACAGTTCTAAGTGCGGAGAGTAAAAACTGAAAATAAGTACACGTCGCACCACACACAAAACTGTAAACCACGCGGCTCAGTAAACACACACTCACACACACAGTAAGTAGGACTCAGCTAGGGTCTGTGGCTCGGCATCCCGACACCACAGAGGCTCTCAACCCCAGCCACGTGTGCACACTACAGACGCTCTCTCTCGCGTCTAGTCCACGACCGTTTTTTCCCCTACGCTTGACCCTAGCGGTAGAGAAGGGGCTCCACGGAGACCGGCTCAAAACCACCACAAGGAGTACGCACAGGACAGAGTCGCACTCAACATCCTGGCTCACTGGCGGAGGATAACCACACACTAGTCGTCTAGACGGAGTCGCACCCACGCCTAGGTAACACAACAGAAATGGGTACACGGTAACGCAACGCGCGTAACAACAGACACACACTCAACGTCTGAAACACCGTACAGTAAGTAAACACCTCGTGCTACAACTAGTCACTCATGCGCACAAGCAGAGTCACACTCTAAACCTGACTCACATGTGCTAATAGGGCGGACATCACATGTCAATCGCCTTTAAAAACACAACTCAAGTCTGTTGAGACACAGGAGATTAACGGCCATATCGATTGCCGCCAATATGAGGTAAACGGCACTCATCATGTCATTTATCCTAATTAAACGGCAATCGACCTTGTCGTTTAAATCACCCCTGAAGATCTCAACGTCAACAGATGTGGACGTTAAGGTCTTCAGTCCCCCAAACCCAGAACTGACTGAATCAGTTCAAATGGGCAGAAAACTCAAAACAACTTCGACTGATGGATGGGAACACTTCCTCTCATTAGTCCAAACTACCAGAACATCAAATTTAGACAGTCTAACACCTAGATTGTCCAATACACTCACAATTCCAGCATGATACAACCCAAACCCTAACCATGATTTGCACACCAATTCACTTAATTGGACATGCTGGTTTGCTGGGGAAGGTTATAGGGGTTAAGTCCCTACCTTAGAATGCTTAAACAATCCCCAAACAGCCACTAATCGCGCCAGATTCCCCGAAGACTCCGCGCGAATCACACCAATTCCTCGCGTTTCCCGCCCGATCAAGCAACGCTACACGATCCATGGCCTTCCCACGAGCTCAAATCACCCAACAGAAGCTGTGGAAAACAAAGAAAAGAAAGGTGGAAGAAAGGAGAGGAGAAGAGAAGAATAGGTTCTGCTCTCGGGCTGCCCTATTTCAACAGGACTGGCTAGTCGACGTCAACATCTTTGGTCGCCTACTGAACCGCTTACAGACTGACGTCCAGATCCCCTGTCGCTGAGTTCCACATCAAACGTCCATATCTCTGGACGCTGACTCTGACTCAACGGCAAGCCTTGGTCGTCAACCACACAGGACCTCTAACAGACCCAATAAGGATCCAGTAAAGACCCGAGACCTTACAGCCCCCCCCCCTAAGGAATTTTGCCCTCAAAATTCAAACAACACAAGGAAAGAAGACTCACCAAGAGGTACGGAAACTGCTCGGGCATTCGTCCTCCCGCTCCCATGTCGACTCACCACCTGAGTGTCGCTGCCACGCAAAACGAACTAAAGGGATTGCCTTGTTCCTCAACCTCTGAACTCGACGATCCTCAATGTGCAACGGAAACTCTGTTACAGTCAACACTGGAGTCACCTCAGACCACTCTGCACTCTGCAAAACGTGAGACTCGTCAGAAAGGTACCTCCGAAGCATCGACACGTGGAACACGTCGTGGACTGCTGCTAACTCTGACAGAAGTTCAAGTCTGTACGCCAAACCTCCGACACACTCAGTAATGGTGAAAGGTCCAATAAAGCGAGGACTCAACTTTCCACGCTTACCGAACCTCACCACTCCCTTCATAGAGACACACGAACAAACACCACCTGTCTCCTACTTGAAACTCGAGCGGTCGTCTACGCTGATCTGCATAACTCTTTTGCCGACTCTGAGCTGACTGAAGCCTCTGTCTCACAAGCTGAACTACCTCAACTGACTTCTGAACCAACTCTGGCCCCGTGACAACTCGCTCACCAACCTCGAACCAGTCAAGAGGAGTGCGACACGGTCGTCCGTACAAAGCCTCGTATGGTGCCAAACCGATACTGGAGTGATAACTATTATTATATGCGAATTCGACTAACGGTAAGTGAACTGTCCACGACCCTGCAACTCCAGAAACAAGTTCTAAGCATGTCCTCTAAAGTCTGGATAGTCCGCTCTGACTGACTGTCTGACTGAGGGTGGTAGGCGGAACTAAAAGCCAACTCTGTCCCAAAGCTCTCTGGAAACTGCGCCAGAACCCAGAAGTGAAGCGAGGGGATCCCTGTCTGACACAATAGAGATCGGCACTCCATGCAAAGGAACAATCCGCTCTATGTACAACGCGGCCAACATACTCACACCCCAACTAGTCCTGACAGGTAAGATCTGGCAGTCTTCGTCAATCTGTCCACAAGAACCCAAATGCTGTCAAAACCTCCAGCTGTCCTCGGAAACACCACAAACAAAGTCAGTCGTCACGTGGTCCCACTTCCACATCGGAATCTCTAACGGCTGCACAAGTCGTCCTGGACGCTGATGTTCGGCCTTCACCTGCTGACAGACCAAACACCTAGCAACAAAAGCCGCTATATCTCTTCATCCCAGGCCACCAAAACTGACGTCTCACCTGTGGTACATCTTGGTCGCCCCTGGATGAATAGAGTATCTGGAACCAAGTGCTATCCTGCAAAACAACTCTCCTGATAGACTCCTCAACAGGAACGTAGAGTCTATCTCGGAACCTAACAGTCCCGTCCTCGTGAAGCTCAACCTCTGGGAGAAGCAACACACTGTGCAACTCGGGATCTGCCTGCTGAGCCTCAGCAACCTGAGAAAAATCTCGAACAAACCTGCGTAGTAACCTGCCAAACCAGAAAGCTACGAATCTCAGACACAGATCTGGGACTCTCCCACTGCAAAACTGCCTCAACCTTGCTGGATCAACTGAAACTCCCTCACCTGAGATCACGTGCCCCAAAAGTGAACCTGCTGTAGCCAAAACTCACATTATTAAGTTTGGCATACAACTGGTGCTCTCGCAAAGTCTGCAACACGATCCTCAGGTGCTCGGCGTGCTCCTCTCCAAAGCGGAGTACACCAGAATGTCGTCAACAAACACTACGACAAACCGGTCCAAGAAGTGGAACACCGGTGCATTAGATCCATGAAGGCTGCTGGAGCATTGGTGAGCCCAAACGGCATCACCAAAAATCAAGTGTCCATATCTGGTCCGAAAAGCAATCTCTATATCAGAATCTCTAATCCGCAACTGATAGTAGCCCGACCTCAAGTCAATCTTCGAAAAGACACGAGCAGATTGAAGCTGATCAAAGAGATCATCAATCCTAGGCAAGGATACCTATTCTTGATGGTCACTTGATTTAGCTTCCTGTAATCAATACACAGTCTCAGGCTACCATCCTTCTTCCGGACAAACAAAACAGGTGACCCCCACGGAGAAAAGCTAGGACGAATATAGCCCTTCTCCAACAACTCCTCAAGCTGCCTCTTCAACTCCCTCAACTCTGCTGGTGCCATACGGTACGGTGCCTGAGCAAAAGGTAAAGTGCCAGGAACCAACTTTACCGTAAACTCTATCTCTCTCTGGTGGAAGACCAGGCAACTCTTCTGGAAAGACATCCGGAAACTCACACACTACGGGAATGTCTCCCACTCCCGAGGCAATCTAGTCAAGAGTCACTGCAGAAACTGGAATCCCTGACAACCAGAAGCAAGTAACCTCCCTTCCCTCAAAGCAGAAAACTAAAAAGCGAGAAGTAAGAGGTACGATACCCTGGAAGTAGAATCCAACTCCCCAGGTATCCGCAAGTGCACTCTCTTCTTCTGGCAATCCATCACTGCACCATACCGCTCTAACCAGTCCATACTCAAAATCACATCATAATCATGTAACTGCAAAGCAAACAGACGAGCTGACAACCACTGATCCTGCAACTGCACAGGTACCTCCTCAAGACAGTAGGACGTAAGGACAAAGTCCCCTGTCGGCAACTCTACTGCCAACTCAACAGACTCTCCGACTCAACTCTCCAAGGGAGTCTAAAAAGTCCTCAGACACAAAGGAGTGAGAGGCACCAGAATCAAACAAAACTCTAGCTGCACAACCAAAAACTGAAACAGTACCTTCCACCAGGTGAGCTGCCTCCACGTCTGCACGGGTCAAGTGAGTAATACGACCTCTACCTCTCGACCCACCAGAACCTCCGGTCTGCTGACGCTGCTGCACAGGTGCTTGCTGCTACTGCTGCTCTGCTGCCTCGGGGCTGAGTCTGGGTCTGCTGCTGCGGCACACGAGGTAGCAAAGGACAATCTCGCGCCATGTGACCCATCTGGTCAAATCGGTAACACTGACCAGCAAAAGTACGCTGTACCTGCTGCGAAGGCTGTCCTGCCGGTTGCTGACACTCCCCACCGACTGCTGCCTCTACTCTGCCTGCCTCCTATCACGCCGAAACTTCCTCCGAGATCCTGACTTCGCTGTCGTCCCAGTAGAAGTGGATGCGTAGGAAGTCGCAGTCCTCGGGGTCGCCTGCACACTACCCTACAACAAAAAGGTACTACTCACTGCAACTAAGGAGCACCAACAACCGGAGTGGCTAGACTCGCCTGGAATGGGAGTCGACGAAGACCCACCTGAAAGGGAAGGGAGTGAGTCTCAAGAAAGAGACCCAGTAGGAAAAGTAAACCCACCGTAACAGTTCTAAGTGCGGAAAGTAAAAACTGAAAATAAGTACACGTCGCACCACACACAAAACTGTAAACCACGCGGCTCAGTAAACACACACTCACACACACAGTAAGTAGGACTCAGCTAGGGTCTGTGGCTCGGCGTCCTGTCACCACAGAGGCTCTCACCCCAGCCACGTGTGCACACTACAGACACTCTCTCTCGCGTCTGGTCCACGACCGGTTTTTCCCCTACGCTTGACCCTAGCGGTAGAGAAGGGGCTCCACGGAGACCGGCTCAAAACCACCACAAGGAGTACGCACAGGACAGAGTCGCACTCAACATCCTGGCTCACCAGCGGAGCATAACCACACACTAGTCGTCTAGATGGAGTCGCACCCACGCCTAGGTAACCAACAAAACGGGTACACGGTAATGCAACGCACGTACAACGTACAACAGACGGACACACTCAACGTCTGAAACCCCGTACAGTAAGTAACCCTCATGCTACAACTAGTCTCTCATGCGCACAAGCAGAGTCACACTCTAACCTGGCTCACATGTGCTAATAGGGCGGACATCACATGTCAATCACCTCTAAAAACACAACTCAAGTCTGCTGAGACACAGGAGATTAACGGCCATATCGATTGCCGCCAATATGAGGTAAACGGCACTCATCATGTCATTTATCCTAATTAAACGGCAATCGACCTTGTCGTTTAAATCACCCCTGAAGATCTCAACGTCAACAGATGTGGACGTTAAGGTCTTCAGTCCCCCAAACCCAGAACTGACCGAATCAGTTCAAATGGGCAAAAACTCAAAACAACTTCGACTGATGGAGGGAAACACTTCCTCTCATCAGTCCAAACTACCAGAACATCAAATTTAGACAGTCTAACACCTAGATTGTCCAATACACTCACAATTCCGGCATAATACAACCCAAACCCTAAACCATGATTTACACACCAATTCACTTAATTGGACATGCTGGTTTGCTGGGGAAGGTTATAGGGGTTAAGTCCCTACCTCAGAATGCTTAAACAATCCCCAAACAACCACTAATCGCGCCGGATTCCTCCGAAGACTCCGCGCGAATCACACCAATTCCTCGCGTTTCCCGCCCGATCAAGCAACGCCACACGATCCAGGGCTTCCCACGAGCTCAAATCACCCACAGAAGCTGTGGAAAACAAGAAAGGCAAAGGTGGAAGAAAGGAGAGGAGAAGAGAAGAATAGGTTCTGCTCTCGGGCTGCCCTATTTCAACAGACTGGCTAGTCGACGTCAACATCTCTGGTCGCCTACTGAACCGCCTACAGACTGACGTCCAGATCCCCTGTCGCTGAGTTCTACATCAAACGTCCATATCTCTGGACGCTGACTCTGACTCAACGGCAAGCCTTGGCCGTCAACCACACAGGACCTCTAACAGACCAATAAGGATCACTAAAGACCCGAGACCTTACAGGTAAGGTAGGTAAGTATGCTTCCAACTCAATAGATAATGTGCTTCTAGTTGATGGTCTGAATCACAACCTCCTGAGCATCAGTCAGTTGTGTGATAAAGGCCATAAAGTAATTTTTGAGTCAAAAGCATGTAAAATCATTGATAAAATTTCAGGAGATGTCAATTTTTCTGGAAAAAGAGTGAATAACATCTATCTAGTTGATCTAGATGAACCAGAAAACAAAATTTGTGTCTTGTTGGAAATAGGCAAGATGAATTGTCCTTATGGCACCGAAGGCTAGGCCATGCTATCTACAATGTGTTGGACAAGATAATGAGGATGAAACTGGTAAGTGGACTTCCTGAAATTTCTTTCAATAAAAATGTGAGCTTTTGTGATGCATGTACACAAGGAAAACAAACTAGAAAATCATTCAAATCCAATGCTCCCATAATCACTTCAAAACCTTATGATTGTTGCACATGGACCTTTTTGGACCTACTAGAACATTTAGTCTCAATGGTAAACATTTTGGGTTTGTCATGTAGATGATTTTTCTAGGTTCACTTGGGTTAAATTCCTAGCTCATAAAAATGAAGTTCTGAAAATTTTGAAGAGTTCTTTAATAAGATTGAGCATGGGAACACAAACAAAATATGCTCAATCCGCACTGATCATGGGGGAGAGTTTGACAATAATTCTTTTTCTAATTTCTGCAGGAACCAAGGCATCGAACACAAGTTTTCTCTCCAAGGACTCTAGAACAAAATGGAGTAGTGGAGAGAAAGAACAGAACCTTGGTGAAATGGCTCGTACTCTTCTAGTTGAAAGCCAACTCTTAAGGAGCTTTGGGCAAAAGCAGTGAACACATCATATTACATCCTCAATTGAGCCATGGTAAGACCTGTGATGAAAAAAACCCCATATGAGCTCTTGAAAGGTAAGAAACCTAGTATTGGTACTTCAGGATCTTTGGCTCCAAAGTTTTTATCCATAATAATGACAAGGTTGATTTAGATAAATTTGAAGCCAAAGTGATCCAGGTATTTTTCTAGGCTATTCAGAACACTCTAGAGCTTATAGAGTGTTAATAAGAAAAACAGAACTATGGAAGAGACTCCACATGTTGTTTTTGATGAGTCTCATGCAATGACTAACTATGCAAATGCTTCCAGGTATGATGAAGAAGAAGGAAAAATCCTTGAAGATCCAGATGAGAAGCCACTGTCGACAGACCAAGAGAGGCTGTCGACAAGCCTGATAAAGCTAACCCAAATGATCAAAATCCTCAAGATCAAATTCCCCAAGAACAAATTCCTCAAGAGCAACATCCTCATGATCAAGATAAATTGGGTCCTTCAACAATCAGAAATGTCAGGTACTCCAAAGATCATCCACTTGAGAATGTAATTGGTAATGTAAATGATAGAGTTCACACTAGGTCTCACTATAGACACATAGTTGAACAAGATCATTTAGCGTTTGTTTCTCAAATGGAACCTAAAAATGTTGAAGAAGCTCTAAAAGAAAACTCTTGGATAGATTCTATGCATGAGGAACTTGGGCAATTTGAAAGAAACAATGTTTGGAGCTTAGTTCCTAGGACCCCTAAAATTTCAGTAATTGGAACAAGATGGGTATTTAGGAATAAGCTGAATGAAAAGGGTAAAGTGGTGAGAAACAAAGCTAGACTGGTAGCAAAAGGATATAATTAAGAATTTGAGATAGACTTTGAAGAATCCTTTGCACCCATTGCTAGACTTGAGGCAGTTAGAATTTTGCTAGCTTATGCTTGTTCTAACAAATTTAAACTTTTTCAAATGGATGTAAAAATTGCCTTCTTGAATGGGTACATTAAGAAGAAGTGTATGTTTCTCAACCACCTAGATTTGAGGATCATGATAAGCCTAACCATGTCTATAAATTGAACAAGGCTCTTTATGGTTTGAAACAGGCACCCTGAGCTTGGTACGATAGATTAAGCAACTTCTTGGTGAGTAAAAACTACTCCAGAGGTAAAGTGGACCAAACACTCTTTACTAAATGTGTTCGCAATCATATCATTGTTGTTCATGTCAGGTCCCGAGAATTACGCAGCGGATGTTAATAGTGCGGAATAATTCGAGACGATATCCCGAGACGTGAACAGTTGGCAAATAAGCCTCTAGCTAGCACGCATTAAGTGTATAACAACACAACATCATCATAGGGCCCAACTTTTGAACTCAACTAATCTTGGATTCAAATCTCAACTCATTGTATTCTAAATGGAAACTATTACAGGACTAAGACTCAATAAAAAGAAAAGTACATATACCTCACTTCCTACTACATGAATGTAACGCTCAAAGTATACTAACTACAGCTAGACACATAATTGGAATGCTCATCACTCAGACGCATTCCCATCCTCGACTTGCTCTCCCTCTTGAACTTCATAGTCACCTAATTTGTAAACGTAGGGGATGAGCAAACTAGCCCAGTAGGATTTATATCTCAATGTGCGGAAAATGATATAAGTGATTAACAATTTAGAACTAGGTAAGCACGATTAATGTCATGATATGCATGTACAAATAAAACTCATTAAAACATGATACATGAACAAGCAAGATAGAATGATCATGATAGAACAAGATTTTTGAACAAGATGACAAGATAGAACTAGTAATAGAACACTTTGTACAAGCATGCAAGATTTCACTTGATGTCAAGAATGCAAGATATCACAAATTGCAACAAATGCAGGATGGTCATATCACGCAAGCAAGCAAGCACGCATGAGCACGATAATGTATCACTAATCAAGCACGTAGACACTAATGTACACCAAGAAAGGTCCATCAAGAATGTACACTAGGGCACGTGTACGTGGTTATTGTATCTATCATTCAACACGCACGCACGACTCCTAGCACAGATGCAATGCCAGTAATCATTATACCCCATGGTTAACAGTATATTTATGACTCTCTATCATTGGGGCTAGACTGGATCCCTTGGACACTCGCCGTGCCCAGTCAGCATCTCACTTAAGTTTTAAATGTAGATACCCACAGTCATTAATAATGGCCAATGAGAGTTTCAATAAGTAAGCATGTATAATGTCATGTTCATGATGATGATGAAAACAAGTAATAAGTAAATTGAACATGATTTCATGAGAACAATGGTGAAGAGATAAACTTGGCAGCATAACGGTACGATTTATACTTTAATTCAATCTTTACATTAATGGCTTTAGTCTAGATTGTAAATCACACTCACGAGAACAAGATGAGAGAGAAAGTGCATGCTATCTCCAGGGAACTTCAATGGTACAACCAACTCGCTGGGCATGTGGGAATCCATGGTCAGAGGAGATTTACGGAGGCCATGGAGAACAAGGTCGCTAGTCTACCGATTCGGAATGACCGGTAGAGAGCCTCCAAATTCCCAAGAAAGGGCTGCCTAGATGTGCAAGTGTGTAGTGATGTACACGTCTCAATCCAAAATCCATCGTTTCAAACTCGCGGAAAGCACTTATCATGATAACATGACATGACATGAAACTATGCGCTTTAACTAAACATGGATAGCAAGATTTTAAGATACATATTATCATTTTAATAAGGTAGAACAGTACAAAGAGTGAATCAAAAGTTACATGAATGATCGCGTCATTAAGAAGCAATTAGAATGATGTTCGTGTAATTAAAGCTTTTTAAATGGGTTAAATACTTTTAAGCCATTAAACAGATATCATGTAATGATCAGACCCAAGATATGCAAATGACACACTGGATACCATGTTAAACAGACCTCGGGTAGACCTTTGAATATGCGTCCAACACAGTGGACGCACATTAAAATGCAGTGCACATTGAAAAACAGGCGAAACTGTAAAGAGGGTGAATCGCGTCCACAAGCCTGGTCGCATTCATGCTTGAATCGCGTCGTGGGAAAGGGACGTGTTCAAGAAAAGTATTAAACAAATCGTTGGGCGAGAAAAGCCTCTGAAACATGTCGGGGTCGGACGCCATGTTTCAGAGCGGCCCAGACTCCCAGGCGGCCCGCAGACCCACGCGGGGCGTGGACTGGTCAATGCCTACATCGTGTCCGGGTGCGCGGACGCCTTTCATGGGATCACATCGCTCATGGGCAACACGATACCAGGCCCTTGAAACGCATCCTCCTGCCTGGACGTGGTTCAGGGTCCAGACCGAAAACACAGAAAACTGCACTTGGGGGGGTTCAATCATGCAATGCTCATATCTTGTAAACTAGGGATTTTCCGACAAAAGTCTCAACATCAAGTTGTAGGGAACATGGAATAGGTATGAACTATGATTTTTAAATAATTTTCAATGCCTCGGGATGTGTGATAAATCGACATGAACATGAAAAGACCCTAACATGTGCGACTTTGGCAAAATGCCTATAATTCAAAATCTACTCATTGGAATTCGATGAAACCAATTAGACATGAAACTAGATTTGATGATCTGTACATTGGTATAAGATTTGTTATGGTTTTGCCCGAGAAAACGTACCTTTTGGGTTGATGAAGTCTCATTGTTCAGAAATCCCTTGTTCAGACCACTGTTTGAAGAATGCCTAATACTCAATTGATACTGCATGGAAATTGGGCATTCCAGTTGGGTTAGAATATAGTCTTGACCCTCTTTCCAGGGGTATAAGCCTTGCCCAATGGGATTTAGGTTTGACCTACCTTGGGCGACTCCAAGGGAAAGGTTTGCAGAGGTCGATGCAGACAAAAAAGGGGAAGAAGATGGTCTTGGTATGCTTGATCTCTTGCTCTCCAACCACCAAGAGCTCTTCCACACGACCCCAGAAAGTTGTAAAACTCATCCCCAGGGTTTGGTGAAGAGTATTTAAGCAACCATGGTGTTTAGGAGTCCTATTGTGACAAGGAAACTATGGTTGCAGTTTTGGCTTATTATTTTCCTAATTTGAGGATTTCATCCTCCATTAGATTGTGTGAGGCTTTAGGAAACCTCCCAAAATAGTTAAGCACGAATTGGGTTGCCAAGAATGCAAGATCTCTTCCAATTCAACTCTAATTACCTCTTTCTAATTTAAGCTTATTTAAGCTACGAATTTCCATGCATTTTCTTGATTTATTTGATTTTTGGGCCATATGTGGTCTATTGGACCAATTATGATATTGGATCATTAATATATGATGTTGGAAGTCTCTCCAATATTTTTATTTAATTTTTGGTTGCATTGTATTTCCGTGTTAACGGTTTTCCGACTTATTTCCTTATTTGTATAATCGGTCACCATGTGATATACACTTGGTTAATCAGATTTTTCGTCACACGAAATACTTAGGAATAATGTGTGGGGTTGATTTATAATTTTTACGGAATTGTTTGATGTGTTTTAGCACATACGATAATGATACGAATGTTTTAAATACTCTGATATTATGGAAATTATTTATTTTTATTTATTTGGATTTTTATGTAGTTAAAATTTCCGGGTGCTACACCCTCCCCCACTTAAGAGAATTTGTTCCCCAAATTCATGTATAAAAATTTATCGTACAGTGAGGTGTACTTACTTGTGAATAGCTCTGATATCTTTTGCGCATTACTTCCTCGTTTTCCCACGTGTCGTCTTCATCCATGCGTTGATTCCATCTAACCTTACCAGTGGGATGACCTTGTTCCTTAGTTGGCGCAGTTCCCGGTCCACAATCTTAATTGGCTTCTCTTGATATGTTCCGTCTTTGTTGAATTCCAGGAGCTCATATTCTTTGACATGCAACGGATCTCGTACATACTTTTTCAACATGGATATGTGGAACACATTGTGTATTCAATCCATTTGTGGTGGTAAAGCGAGACGATATGCCACCTCGCCGACTCTTTCAAGGATTTCGAAAGGCCCGACAAACCTTGGTGACAACTTGCCTTTAATGCCAAAATGCCTGATCCCACGGCCTGGAGACACTTTCAAGGATACATGTTCACCAACCTGAAACTCCAGGTCTCTTCTTCTATTATCTGCATATGCCTTTTGTCTTTGCTGCGCCACTGCCATTCTTTCTTAATAAGTTTTTTTTTTAATTAAAGGTGATATCTAGACTGATACGACAAAGGAGTGAGCCTCCGATGTCGCGTTCAGCTAGACAGATTTTACATATATAGAAAACATGAAAGGAAAGTACATAGCACCGAGGCACAAGCTAAAGACTCCCTACACAGAGGGTTAAGTGAAAGTGAAACAAAAGCTCAAGAGGACGAAAGTTAGATCAGTGGGATGAGGATCAGACCCCATCCCGAAAGGAGCTCGTAGAGTTTACTCTACGGAAAGTATTTCTGGTAGTAACACCTTTGGCTAAGAAGTTTTTCCTGGGGTTTCCTTTATGATCACCTACATAGCTACCCGGGGATTCAGGAGCGTAATCAGTGGGTGGGCAAGCAATATCCATAAGTGGGCAAACAATGGGACCCTCAATGGCGTCTCTCCTGGACCTCATGCGATTAGCATCAGCACAAGAGGGAGGCGACTGTTGCTGCATCATATGTTCAGAACCATCAGGGGCAGCAGCTTGTGGTGTATGGTTGAGGGGCGGCTGCTGCTTGTAGGACATCCGGGGAGGTGTGGCTTCAGCTGAAGGAGCTTCCAGAGATTGGGCAAACTGATCCGGGTCATCCAAAAGATGGTATGCATCTAAATGTTGTGAAGGCATATCGTCGAACACTTGCACTGCATGACTAACTGACTGAGGATCCTGCTGGACCAGGTCGACCAAGGGGGCATCAGTTACATGTTCTGCATCATGTTGTGCTGTATGGGTAGGAGCATGAGCAGCTGGGGCCCTAGGTGGTGGCATGGCAGGTGCTGCCAGCAATGGTTTAGTGTGAGTTTGCAGAGCAGACCCGGGCAGATCCTTCGGGAGTGTAGTTGCAGCAAGAGCATCTACAAGGGTGCAAATGGGCGGAGACATAATGCTTTCTGAATTGACTATGTCAATGTTCCCAGATGAAGAGCTCTGAGGTGTTATAATGTCTGCAACATTGCCAAGAATAGCTGGAGGGAGATCAGTCATAGAATACTCAGGCAGCTGCTGGGTGGGCATTTCATCAAGTAGTGGCTGGGCAGTGATGGGTGCAGCTCCACTAATTGACATTAGATCATTTTGATGACTTGTGGGTTCAGAACCCCTTAAACTGCTGTTAACGGGGTGCCACATTTGTTTCTTAATCTGCCCCGAACCAGTACCATTTGGGTTATTTCCATGACTGACCACAAGAGGAGGGAGACCTGGGCCATCAGACCTTTGATTTGCTGGGATAGCCACCTTCTTGCACTTTGATGATGGATGACCAATGCGTTTGCAAGAACAATAGAAGTGGGGAGGATCCGGGTAAACAATAGGCTGCCAGAATCCATTTGATCCATAGCCCACCCAAATGCGTTCAGGTAGTTCCTTGGAAATGTCAAGCTGGACATTAACTCGGGCGGCTTGTGTGAGTGACATGCACAAAGTATTCTTGTCCACCTGAAGAACAGGGCCCAAGCTCCCAGCAATGGAGCGAATCAAGTGTTCTGAGTAGAAGTTTGGGGGAAGGTAAGGCATCTCCAACCACACTGGTACCACTGGTGAATCAGCATCATGATAGAAGCCAAGAGTCCATTTGAAGAACTTGAATATCCTGCACATACATAGTATCCTTCAAGAGGACCTAGAGATAATCTTCTCTGCTGAGAAACCGGATTAGAAGATGGCGGGGATCCAATGCACTGATCATAAATTCCTGCTGGAGTCTGAACATTGAGCTAGGTGAGCTCGAATCTCAGGAAATGCAGGTCTGCCATAAGGAGTTCTAGCAACAATCGCTGTTTGCAGGGGTTTGCAGGATAAGTTGATCTCCTCCATGGAGAAGAAGGTGGTAGGCTCACCAGAGTCTGTAGAAGCAGGGGGATGAACAGCAATGGGAGCAGCGAGTGGACTGAGTGATTTTTGAAGCACCTGCGTGAAGGATGGTCGCCCACTGGTAGGAGGAGCTTGGCCAGCAGCAGCATGAGGAGGGGGCGCACCAGATGGCCCCAAGACTGACGGCCAAGCACCAGTAGGAGGAAGCCCTTCACCGCGAGTAGCATCAGCAGGTCCAGTGGGGCCACCAGAGTGAACCCACCCAGCAGAAATAGCAACAGCTAGAAGCGCACCAGGACCCAAGGAAGCAGCTGGAGGAAGCCCTGCACACTGCGCACCAGCATCAGGTCCAGGGGGGGCAGCAGGACAAGTTGAATCGAAAGCCCTATTTGTGCAGATCGCGCCTGCCCTAGGGCACCAATGGCTGGCCATAGTCCAGCAGCACTAAAAGGAGGGGGAGGGGCAATCAAGAGGTCAGATGGGGAGGGGCCAGACCCCCCCCCCCACCTAATAAGCTTACCTTCTCTATGGTTTCCTTATCATCTCTGGTCCTAGCATTTATTTTTCGCCATTTCATACCAACATATTGGAGATCGGCAACTCCTGCCATAAAGTGCTTCAAATGGTGCCATTTGAATGCTAGCTTGATAGCTATTATTGTAGGCAAACTCCACAAGAGGTAAGTGTTCATGCCAGCTACCTCCAAAATCTAGGACACATGCTCTAAGCATATCTTCAATCACCTGGTTGGTTCTCTCCTTCTGACCATCAGTTTGTGGATGGAAAGTGTCTAAATTTTAGTTTAGATCCCAAGGAGTAGTGCAGTCCTTTTCAAAAATGGGATGTAAACCTAGGGTCTCTATCAGACACGATAGACACTGGTACTCCATGTAATTCTGACTATTTCTTTCACAAACAATGCAGCCAGAACATCTACTGACCACTTATTCTTCACTGGCAAGAAGTGAGCCGACTTAGTTAAGCGGTCGACTATAACCCATATACCATCGAATCCACCTCCAAATTTGGGTAGTCCGAAAAGAAAGTCCATCCCTATACCTTCCCATTTCCATGCCGGGATTCTAGGGTTTGAGTTTTCTTGCGGGTCGCAAGTGTTCCGCCTTGACCTTTTGACATGTTAAGCATCGGGCTATATATTCCGCACCACTCTCTTCATATTAGGGCACCAAAAGCTTCTTTTCAAATCATGATACATTTTGGTAGTTCCAGGATGAATGGTATACCTGGTCTTGTGAGCTCATCCATAATCATTTTTTGTCTCTGCATGGTCGGGTACACAAACTCGATCTCGGAACAATAGTCTTCCATCTTCAGTTAAAGAGAAATCTGGCCTCTGGTCTAGATTAGTTTTAATCTCCACAAGTATCGGGTCATTGTCTTGGAGTGCTATGATGTCCTCCAATAGTGTGGATTGTGCTCTACACTAGCAACAAGGCATCCCTTCTCTTTGATGTCAGCATCAATATTTAACTTGGCGAAGTCTTCTAATAACTTCCATTCGCCCACCATTAAACTTGACAATGTGATCATGGCTTTCTACTTAGAGCATCTGCCACTCATTTGCTTTTCCTAGATGATATTGGATCGTGAAGTCGAAGTCTTTGAGATACTCCAACCACCTCCGCTGTCTCATATTCAAGTCCTGCTGAGAAAATAGATACTTCAAGCTTTTATGGTCAGAAAAACAATGAATTTCTCACCTATAGATAATGACGCCATATCTTCAAGGCGAAGACTATAGCAGCTAGCTCCAGATCATGTACAGGATAATTGTCCTCGTGCTTCTTCAGTTGTCTAGACGCATAGCATATAACTTTCCCATTTTGCATTAACACACAGCCTAGGCCGATCCCGGATGCATCGGTGTATACTTCAAAACTACCCCCAGCAACTGGCAGTGTCAGTACGGGTGCTGAGGTAAGGTGCTCTTTCAATGCCCCTTAAACTTTCTTCACATTCATCTGTCCATGCAAATGGATTCTCCTTCTTGGTAAGCTTGGTCAATGGTACAGCTATCTTTGAGAAATCTTTAATGAAGCGACGATAAAAACGGCTAAACCAGAAAGCTTCTAATCTCCGACACAGTTGTCGGCCTTGCCCAGTTCTTTACCGCCTCCACCTTAGATGGATCTACAAAGAATCCCTCCTCGGATATGATGTGGCCAAGGAAGGACACTTCTTGCATCCAGAATTCACACTTAAAGTTTGGCATAGAGTTGATTGTGTCTAAGCACTTGTAGAGCAATCTTCAAGTGTTCTTCATGTTCTTCTTTGGATTTGGAGTAAATAAGGATGTCATCAATGAACACCACTATAAAACTGGTCCAAGTATGGCTATAAATATTGTTCATAAGTTGCATGAAAGCCACTGGAGCATTTGTTAAACCAAATGGCATGACCACGAACTCATAGTGACCATATCTACTCCAGAATGCCGACTTGTGAATATCCTCTTCCTTTATCTTAGTTGATGGTCATCCTGCCGTTGGGGTGATTTCCTAATCAAGAACCTGGAAGAAATGCTATCATTTCAGATCTGGAATCCAAAACACATCCGGAGAAGTAAATGTCCAGTTACTGCCATTAACTAGAAGTCAACGTCAATCGGTGTTGACGTCAGAAGTTTCGAGACAAACAGTAAACGACACCAAGCTTGTCATTGACTCATCCTTAACATCAATAAATATGGACGTTAAGAAGAATTTCGGCCAAAAAATTAAATTATCTAAATAACTTGCATACACAACAGAATACACAGCATAATACATAAAATGTACAACAGTAATAAATACTATATGCACAGTTTAATAAGTATATTTTATGCACAGGAATACACACACAACACACACACACACATATATATATTATATAATATATATATATATACACACATGCACATAAGTAAATACTCATAATATGCACAAAGTTAAACATATTATATGCACAAAAATATACAGTGTTAATGCACAAAATTCGGGGGCCTCACATCTTCTCCTCCTCAAAACGATCTTCGTCCTCGAAGATCGGATCAAGTACCTGTGGTGACATCGTCGGCATCGTCTCCAGTTAACGCATGCACTCTAGCTGGTGCTGGTTGTCTTGCTGCTGGCTTCTTTGTTGCTGCAACTGGAACACCTCGTGGAACGAAGTCTTTAGCTTCGGACACTCCTAATCCGAGGATCTTTGCTGCCACACTTGAGACATCTTCCCGACCTCGTCCAACACAAGTCTCCTCCATGACGCTTGCCGTAATGTACACACTCGGGCTTCTCGCTGCCTATAGAAGCTACTAACTTTGCTGGAACTATACCCGGTTGTTGATCTTCCATGAGCTTCTTCCTCTTTCTATCATGTCGCTGAAATGCTTCTGGTAACCTCTTCATCCGAGCCTTCTTCTCTTCCTGGTACAATTCCATCTCGCTCTCTTGCCTACATGCCGCACTAAGAGCCGTATCCATAGTCCTATGGTCAAAAGCTATAAGTCTGGCTCTCAATGATGGTCTAAGCCCCATCACAAACTTCTTCACCTTGTGCCTCTCATCAACAACTATGTGCAGTGCAAACCTTGACAACTCTGCAAACCTAGCCTCATACTCCAAAACTAACACTGAGCCTTGAGTTAACGCCAAGAACTCCTGCTCCATCTGGTCCTGGATGTGCTCGGGAACATACTTGGCCTCAAACAATCTCACGAACTCTCCCTAAGTCACCTCTAACTTCAAACCCTCATGTTGTGTGCGCAGAACAGAAGACCACCACACATCTGCTCGCTCCTGAAGCATATACGTCGCCAACCTGACCTAGTCATCCTCTGCACACCTAATAGCTCTAAATATCTTCTCGATCTCTCTAAGCAAACTCTCTGCAACCAATGGCTGACTCTCCCGCTTAAAAGGAGGCAGAGCCATCCGCTGGAACCTCTCCATGATCGATGCAACTCCTACACCATGGTTCTGCTGAGCTAGTGCTGGAACCTGAGCCTGAAGCTGCGTCTGAAGAACTGCATGTGTATGTGCTTGAGTCTGCATTACTTGTACAAGCCCTTGCATGAACGTGCCGTAGTCAACCAACGGTGGCGGGGGTGGCGCAGGTGGTCCCTGAGGTGCTTGTACTCTCAGCTGCTCGTTTGCAGTCCTCCTTGGCTCCTCATCTTCAATAGACACACCCGAAAATCGAGTCCTTCCAGCCATTGCCTACAAAATAAACACCAAGTCAAACTCCATTTATTACTACACTTAGCATATTCTCATACATTCCTCTTATCACTTTTCTAGTCCTGCCTTAGTTGTTCCTTGGATCTGGCTATCCAATATAAAGACTTAGGGATGTGAATTTGTTGATGGATATCCATGTATAATCTCAACCCTGTAGTCTCTGATATCATCTCTGTAATGACTCGCTTCCACCCGGTATGGTTATACCAACCCACATCGGATGATAGCAAGTCACTACAGGGGAGAAAACCTCAACGATAGACAAATAGGCTGAGATATACACAAATAGAAAGGAAATAATACAACAGAAATTAAATAACTCTTATTCCATCAACTTTATCAACTACATTCCACAGTCTATATAGTCCAAGAAAGAAATGACATAGCATAATAACCACTAACATGTAGCCAGTTCCAATACATAAACCAAAGTTTAAATTACAATGCATTACATACTAGGAAATAAATTACAAGTCTTCAATCTACTCTTCACGTTCCTCGTCGGAGCTTGCTAACTCCTCGGCTTCTAAATCTCATGAAATGTTTAGCAAGGGTGAGTCTACATAATAGACTCAACAAGTTTTTTTTTTTTTTTAAATCGAATACCTAGAAGAGGCAGAGGGAGAGTGCCCACCCCTTCAGGGAAGGGATGAGGTAACCACTCCACCACCCACTACTCCCAGGGAAATTTTATTAATAAGACATAAACATACATCAAGGCCTAATAGACGGGAATCCTTCCTTATCCAAACGGCAAGGACCCTTACAGCAGGGGGAAGATCGGCCAAGAAAACCAAATATTACAGACAGAAAGAGAGGAACAACAAAGTTCGCTAGAGCATCCGCAACCTGGTTGGCCTCCCTAAATACATGGCAAAATGAAACCTGAAGAGACTGACATTTAGTAAGAATGTCATTAACAGGTAGATATATTCTCCAAGGACATCTAAACAGCCCTTTGATAACTTGAGTGAGAATCAGGGAATCAGACTCAATAGAGATGGTATTGAAACCATGATTGCTGCATAGGTAAATCCCATCTCTAAGCGCAAGGGCTTCAGCTTCAAGGCTGGAGCGAACATGGGGGTATCGATGAGCAAAACAGAAGATAATGTCCCCACGATCATTTCAAAGAACCCACCACCAGCAGCAGTACCCATAGAGCTCTTAAAAGCACCATCAACATTAAGTTTGAGTCTCCCCGTAGGGGGAAAGAAACCACGGATAACCTTTGGGATCAAATCAGGAGACTGCTGAATATGGATGCCCACTGGGATAAGAATCTGATATGAGCTGAAGGAAGGCCTTTGCAGACAAGTAAAGAGGCGCTAATAGCATCCTGCACATTCAACCGAACTTTAGAGAGCACATGAGTGCTGTTCATGGCTATAGAATCATATCTGGATCGATTTCTGCTGCACCACAACTCCCAAATAACAGCAAGAAAGATGAAACAGATGAGCTTCCGATGGAAGAGGTGGCAGGCTGACCATAAGAAAAACATATAACACCATGCATTGGATTAAGAACCGACAAGTTGTGGAAATTTAGAACATCAAAGAGAGACCCCCAAACCGCCTTAGCCACCTCACTGTGGAAAAATAAATGGGTACCAGATTCAATGCTAGGAGAAGAACAACAGGAGCACCTTGAACACAGAGGAATACCACAGCCAGCTAAAATGTCGTCAGTGGGAACACATCCTTGGCCAGACGCCAAACCAGAATGGACCACTTAAGGGGGGCAGCAAGCACCAAATCTTGTTCCAGCCAGCACTAATGACAGGTTGATTAATTTTCTGCACAGAAGATGAAGTAAATGTCCCATCTTGGGACGGACACCATATCCACTTGTCAGCATCCCCAACCACCGCAGTACAATTATTAAGAACAATAGCCGGGCAGAAATGGCGTGCTAACAACAAGTGGGCACCTCCCGGCTCGTGGAAAACATCCTTTATGGAAAGGTACTTCCCTTGTATCTTCCGCCATACAATATCTGGGATGAACTTGTGAAGGGGAGCAGACCCTGTCCAAACATCAAACCAGAAACTAGCAGCAGAATCCAGGTTAGCAACGAGAACCCGATGATTAGAAGCAACGATTGAGGAGACATGCCTCCAGAGGCGGCTGTCAGCGGCATGCATCAGATCATAAGAGGCTTCAGAATAATGTATGTTGTGAAGGTATTTAGCTTTGAAGAAATTGCCCCAAAGAGAAGTGCCCGATCACCTTCCATAACAGCTTGGTCCTAAGGGCGATCTGCATGTCCTGAATATTTAAAACTCCAAGTCCCCACATTCTTTAGGCTGAGCAATAACTTCCAAGAAACCCAGTGTTTCTTCGGAGATCCTTCATAAGAGCCCCAGAAAAAGTTGGCAAGCAGCTTGTGAAAAGAGTAATGACAGTCTTGGGGATAGACAATGAAGACATGGTGTATATCGGAATAGCAGAGAGGACGTGTCTCAGGAGAATCAGCCTACCACCAGAAGAAAGGAAATTTGTTTCCACCCTTGCAACTTTTGAGCCGTTTGGAAATGATATGAGAAAAGAACAATGGTCTCCTTCTTCCAGAATATATTGAAAACACCAAGGTATTTGAAAGGAAGAGAGCCCCGAACAAAACTAGTAATATGGCACAAAGATCGCTAAGAGACAATGGAGCCTTAGCATGAATGATAAAAGAACTTTTTGCCACATTAATAAGCTGACATGAAGACGCCTCATAATCCTTGAGAAAAACCATCAACTTCTTCATATGCCTGGCCGACCATTTGAGAAAATCAAAGTGTCATCGGCAAAAAGGAGATGAGAGACAGGGGGACAACGTCTCATAGTATGGTAAACTCCACCAGCACTCCCACGAAAGAAGGATGAGATACCTCTGCTAAGAACTTCCTGGGCGATGATAAAAAGAGCAGGGGCAAGAGGATCCCCTTGACGAATACCTCTGGAAGACTTAAAGTAACCATGTATTTCACCATTAATTAGGACTGAAACCAGCAGTTCGATAGAAGAGGTTCAATAAGAGAAATGAACCGAAAGGAAGAAGCCGAATTTCTGGAGAACAGCAAAGAGAAAATCCCATTCAAGACGGTCATAGGCCTTGGCCATGTCCAGTTTAAGAATAACATTACCACCTCTGCACTTTCTGCCCAGATGCTGAGACATTTCCATAGCTAACGAGACATTTTCAGAAATACCCCTCCTTTCAGCAAGTAACTTAAAACTTCAAACCATACACTTATCATACATGCTTTCTAACAATTTAACACTATTAAACTTACTAGAATTCAGAAATTAAATTCATATATGCTCATGCTATAACATAAATGATTAAACATGGAATCATATTAATCAAACTATACTAACACATGTAAAATAATAATTCTAACATGGATACTTATAACATGGAATCACTAACAGTAACGCCCCGACGCGGAATATCGGAGCGGAAATTACAGTTGTTAAATAGTACAGAGCGAGGAAATAAATACAAACCATTGCACATATGGAATAATACTAAATGAACTCCGATTTCATTAATAATCCAACAAACTTCATTACATTCTCTAATAACTCATCATCTTCATAAAACTGACTAATACATCAACGTATCAGAGCCAAAACTAGGGCCCATAGTACTTTATTCAAAATCAAACTATTACATAACGTCTAACTGACTCACTAACTCATAACTACGCTAACAGACTACTACTAGATAGCACTAGTTGCTGAATGGTCACTCCTGAGCCTCCTCATCGATCCCATCCTCATGAGTGTGGTCATTGTAATCACAGGGATTGTGCTTCCCCGCGACACGTTAATGGATATTAAATCTAATAGCATGGGAACATGGATGCGATCGCTACCTAGAGCATTGCCTAAATGAATAAAATAACATGGGCTAACTATAGGAAAGGGGGGAAGAGAATAGAGGAATACCTGATAACGCGGTCGTCATGGCTGACGCGTCTATTGTCGCGTCGCCCTTCCCTGTCGCGTTCTCTTCTAGCACGGGAGATGGTGAGTGGGACCTCCTTCCCTTCCTCGGCGGCCAGAGGATGAGAGCTCCTCATAGAACCTTGTTTGTGTGCCTGCCAATCAAAGAGAAACAACAAGAAAAAAGCCCTATTAGAACATGATTAATGTAGCAACTATTCTAAAAATGAAAGGAAATAACCAACATGAAGGGAACGAACTGGGATGGTTTTTAAACCCCTTGGGCTATATGAAAACGTGGGAATGGGAAGGGATGCACCTATCTAGAAATAAAATAATGTGCATGAAGAAATAGAGGGAAAGGAGAGGGGAGAAGAATGAGCCCTATTAGGGCGACTCCCTGGCTTGATGTTCATTCCAATGATCATGCAGAAGCTCCTGGATGAAGTGGGGGTCGCCCTCCTCACGTTCCACGCTCCATGGATATGAAATGAGCAAGCTTTTGAGGTGGGAATGTGAGGGAATGAGAGAAAATGAGAGGGCTGCGTGGCTAAGTCCAGATCAGTGGAGAATTTGGCAACCCTTCGGGGTGAAAATCGGAGCTCTCTTGTCCTTGAAGAGAAGGCTTCTTTTTACAGAGCTTTTGAGAGAGAAAATCTCCTTAAAAATGATAATTAATTAAAATGGGAGATAAATCCCACCCAAATTCGGATGGAGAGTGCTTAGGAGCCTCAAGTAGAGTCCTAGGGCCCAAATCCCGCTTAAGGGGTTGAGATATTCCATAGGGATAAAGATAAAGCCATGAGAGGATAAATAGAAGGTGGTTACGGAGGCCTGCATGCGCAGCTGCTGTCGCGGCGTATCGTAGGGCCGCGACAGGGCAGAGCGTCGCGACAGTGTTGTCCACGTGCATGGATAATGCATGGGCTGGCGCGCAGCCTAGACCATCGCGACTCAGAGACGCGGGGCCACGATGCGTTGCGACTATAAAAATGAAATTTACGTGAATTATCGGCCAACCGCATGGATGGATAAGAGTTATTGATGCTTAAGGACTCTCTGAAAGTGATATGGGCGGGATTTCAAGGCAATTTAAATCATTAATGGGCTCAAAACAAGGCTAATGATGGGCTCAAGGTGAGTGACCAATTAGGGGCCCCTAAGGTGACAAGAAATATGGTTCAACCCATTAGCTAGAATCGGGTGTCTACAGATTGCCCCTCCTTGGCTTCCACTTGTAAGAAAGCGAAAGGAAGTGGAGTGGAGGTGTCACGAAGTGACGGCGGAGTGGAAGTGACGCGGAGCGGACTGAAAAGTGGAAGCCAAGGTAAGAGACACCCGGTCTAACCAATGAGCAATTTGGAATCTCCATGAAAGCCCCGAGTTAGCCGCTCGAGCAGGATGCAAAGAAAAGCACAAGTCTGGATGAGAAGAAGAAAGAGGAGGACGATCAACCCCTCGATTGAGAGGTACCCTAGCCGATTGGCCTGCAGGTTTCGTTTTGGAAGGACATGTGCATGCTAGGCAGGTAACTCATGACTCTGTCCTGGGAGCGGTTCGCAACCAAAACGGATCAAAGGAAAAGGAATTTTGGATATGTAATCCAGATAGAGAAACTCTTGTCAAACTGACGGGAACAACTCACTCGGAGGCAAACCTTCCGATTCGGAGTGGAATTGGATTTCATGTTGGAAATTGGAGGATGATTGGGCACTCAACAAGGGCTCATCAAAAGTCAGGAGTGAGTCAGGAAAGCTCAAAGTCCTACATGATGCATGCTGGGCTAAATAAAGAAATCACTAAAACGAATGCAAAGAAAAGGAGAAAATAGAAAATACATCAAGGATAATATTGCTAAGCAAGATAAGGAAAGGGTCAAGAGACTACCACAACCGCAGTGCATGCCTGAATTCATCGTTCCCGAACTTAACAACTCAACGGCCTATCCAACGATCAACAATATGCACCTAGATTATCACAGTTTTTGGTAAAGGGGAACTCAAATCCCAGAGCACATTGATAACTAGCCGGTCCTTGAACTGATATAATAAGTAGAATACCATATAGTAATGCAGAGAGTAGGGATAGAGATACAATAACAGACTTACCTGTGACGACCACTTTTTGTGATTTTCTATTTTCTGAATTTTTATGAATATTTTTGCATTTTTTTTGTTTTTTTGTTGGACAAGAAACAAACATAATGAGATAATAAACACAATAATTATAAACAATCAAACAACACATATACACAGCACAGACATGAAAACCACCCCTCGGGTGGAGAGGCGACGCTCGGGGTGACCGCGACATAGTCGCGTCGCACCGACCTGCCGCGACATGGTCGCATCAGATCGCGGCGTCGCGACTCGGACCGAACCCAGAAAAACTAGAAAAACGGAGTTATCCTCATCTTAAAATCTAGACTAACACTAGGACTCCTAGACCTCTCCTAGTCTTATCCTAACACCTAGTTGCGGGATTTAGAGTGGGATTATACCTCTCTAGAGTCTATAAAAGAAGGGCTTAGGGGGCTAATCCCGTAGCTAACCCTTAGCCTCTCTTCTCTTCAAGTTTCCTCCCTGTTTGCAGTCATGAAGAGAAACTACTCTGCTTTCAAGAGGAGATCCCCCCTATCGGTCCAAAGGCTGCTAGAGAGTCTTATGCAGCTCTCCCACAAATCTCCGCCATCCCGAGGCATATTTGCATGCGCCCGGATCTCCAAGTAAGTGGCTTTTCCTCAATTTCTGAACTTTCTGCACTTATGTTCTGTTTTCCCCTGTTTTCCCGCTCTTCTCTTCCCTTCTGTTCTCATCTTTCTTCTTCTATTTCAGATCCTTCCCGGCCAAAGGCGGTTCTTCAAGATACGGTGGCTATCTTCGATGCTTGAACTGCTTCCTCCTCCTCGATCTCTCATTGAAAGAGTGGGGGCTATCTACCGTGCTCGTATTGGCCAAAAAATACGACAAGATGGTGCACGTGTGGGATAGTGTCATGGCGCTAGTGGGAGAGGTGGCATCCGCAGACTCATACGTTAGTCTTCCAACATTCGAAGCCACCATCCTTCTGGAGGAGCTGGAGATCATGCTCGGCCTCCCGCGGTACCAAAGGGGCGAGGAACTTGCGGTTTCATATACCGTGGCGCCGATCAACTCCTGGAGCATCCTTGCGGAGATCACGACAAGGAAGATGGATTTGCAGTCCATGACAAGCGGGATGCATGTCCACCTTCTTCCTATTGCGCAATGGATCAACTAGCAATGCAAGCGCAAGACGGGCAATTATCGGGCCATCGCCAAAGTGGCTGCGATCTGCATTTGCGGAGTCATTGTCTTCCCTACAACGGACGGGGCTATTTCCTTCACCAACCTCAACATTGTTGATTCCATTTCAGAAAGTATGAGCATTGGTCAGGCAGTTTTGGGGTTCTTCTATGGCGGTCTATCTTCTGCAGCTACGGGAGGTCCTTTCTTCGGTTCCATTATCACCCTCGAGTTGTGGATGGGCGTTCACATTCAGTTCTGGGCAATGGGGGAGTTAGCCACAGAGTGAAAGACAATGCTCAACCATCCGCTGGCTTTCGTGGGCGGCCCTTTACACATGAGCACCAAGGCGTGGTGCAAGACGGCGCAGCTGAAAGGACGGAAAGCATGGCGTGATTATTTCAAAAGGATGACCGTGGCAGAGTTTGACATGCGCCCCCACTTCATGAACGGCCGGATGATCCACCTACCTCAACGCACCGGGCTCACCTTACGACTCTTGGGCAATGAAGCACTGGTTACCTACAACCCGGACCGGTGCTACCTCCAATGTGGCGTAGCGCGCACGGTGGTCCCCATCCTATCACACTACCCACCTACCCAAGAGAGGAAGAGGGGTGATGAGTAGGACGAGCGCGATGTGCGCAGCGCCATCGTCCATTGGGAAGGATGCGCGAGGAGCGTTGTCCAAGCCGAGGTAGAGGAAGATGACGACGTGATCAAATAATACATGAAGCTTGAAGAAAATTTAGCCAGCGGCGGGGGTCATCTGAGCACGATGGAATTGATTTGTAGGAAAGATGGTAGCTAGGAAAGGATTCTAAGCATTTTTTGATTGTAAAAAGAATTAGGGAATGTAGTGATTTGGATTTAAATGATAAACAGAATTCCTGCATTCGCAAATGGGCTCTATTCATGACGCGACATGTATAAGTGACGCATTTATAACGCATCTGGATGGGCGGTCGCGACATGTTCGCGACCTCCCAAGCTGATGCGACATAGAGGCGACAAACCGCCCTGACGCGATTCAAACCGACCGATTCAAAACGCAAACGGCCCTTTCTTCCCCCTTTCTTACCTTTCAAACATCAAACCCAAAGCTTAATCTCCCAAACTCCTTAACATCCCTTGCTCGTTGCTTCCTCTTGCTTGCAAATTCTCGCTAAACAAAACCAAAGACTTGATCATGGTCATGGAAGGAGGGAAGGACACCGGCGAGAGCTCATCCCGGAGGAAACGCCAAGCGGAGCGGCGAAGCTCTCGGCGCCGAGCGGAGGCAACCCCGATTGAGGAGGAGGTGGCCAACGTTGAGATGGAGGCGGAGGAAGAGGAGGAGGCCCCGGTGATAAATGTGGAAGAGGAAAGGAAGAGGAAAGCCAAAGCGATGAAATCGGTAAGTAAATCGCGCCTAAATCTTTGAATGGATGTGTAGGAGTAGTGGACGGAGCCCCTAGAGGGCCAATGTAGGGCGTGATGCCCAAGGGAAAGAAGATCGGACAAAGAGGGCTCCGGCCGGTCCGATCCTGAGAACGCGTCAGCCCGATCTGCCGCGACATAGTGTCGCGGCAATCCTGGGTGCCGCGACCATGTCGCGGCGACGCGGAGCGACGCGACCTTATCGCGGCCTAAGAAGGTGACGCGATGAGGTCGCGGTGCACCGCACCGTCGCGACAAGGTCGCGTTCTTTATGGGGGGTGCTACTAGAACCGAACATCAAAGCTTGCCTGATTTAATAAAACTTTCACGCCTGCAGGGTGAGATGAGGGCCCGAGTGTCCTGGACGCTCATTTTGGCTGTCTTCCAAGCATTCCCCCGTTTCCAGAGACATAGGATAGAGGAGATGGGGTTTGGGGAGATATTTAGAATAGAGAGAATGAGGGTGGATTCGGCTCTCACCCAGGCTCTGCGGAGCAGGTGGGATGCGGAGGCGACGACCTTCGTATTCCCATGGGGACATATGATCCCTAGTCTAGAGGATGTGAGCCGGATCACAGGGCTCAGAGTGTATGGGAAGCCGGTGAGTGGATTCACCTACCCTTGTTATCATGACTTAGCCGAGCGACTGTTAGAGCTTCCTGTAGAGCGTAGGTCCTCCTTGGTCCCCAGGGTAGCGTTGCAGGCGAGTTGGGGTTATACGAGGCGGGGAAGAGTGCTGGGGAGAGTGATGATGAGTACTTGAGCGGCTAGTTAGGGTCAGCGGAGAGAGTTGGCGAGTGAGCCAGGGGCTGAGGTGACATGGACTTGCGCCGCTTTCTCGTTCTCTTTCTTGGCAGACTTCTGTTTGCCATGAGAGGTGACGCGGTCCATTACCATTTCTTGCCTCTGCTGGAGGATCTGAGCGAGGTAGTAGGGGGGTTGCTTGGGGGGCAGCCTTTTTAGCGCACCAGTTCGACAGCCTGGGCGCCTCGGAGCGGCGACTTCGACGAGCGGGTTCTTCCCTTTCTTCAGGTACACACCTTAAATTTAACCCTTTGAATTGAATTCTTCCTAAACTGCCATCTAACTTGCTTCTCATCTTGTAGGTCTGGGCTTATCTACATCTCCCAACCTTGGGGAGAGGGGATCTCACGCGGCCGGGCCTTGTGCCCATTGCACGCCGCTGGGATTCTCGCCGACATTAACGCAATCTCGGGGACCAGCTGGAGCGACTTCAGGAGGCTATTGACAGCTACCCCTACCTGGATGTAAGTGTTCTAACCTTTCCCTTTGATTAACTGCTTGATTTCAGTTCCCGATGTGTCACACCCCTCCAATTTAGCAGCGGAATAAATCGGAGGGAGACGCGAACAACGAGTATAGTAACGACAATTGCGCATACTGTTGCAAACATCAGAGCATCTAATGAACAATAATCGAAATAACTCTTCGTTTCATTATAAAATCACTAAGACTATTACAATCACTAATTCGGAGCCAATACATAGGGCTCAATGACATCGTTACATTGAAAAGAAATCTAAAGCAATAACTACTAGACTGTAATTGTACTAGGGTAACTTCGTCATTTGACTCTGGGTCACTCATCACTCGGGTCCTGTCCCATTGGTGTGTGTAACGTCATTGTTCGACTTACCTGAGACACAATAACAAATAACGAAGGGTGAGCGATAACGCCCAGTAGGACTTAAATCTCAGGATTAAGCAGGCTTTAAATAATTAATGCATTAAATGGCAGAGTAACTAATGATAGAGCGAGTCATGTAAAGTCAAGAAAGTAATAGCACAAGTAACATGGTTCAAATAGCAGATGAATCAAGTATAGCGCGATGATTAAGTCAAGTCACGATAGAAAACGATAACAACAATAGCAAGTAACGATATTGTCAAGAATGGCAAGCGACATGTATAGCAAGAAGAGTTGATAGTAGATGGGCATGTAAAGAGTAAATTTCACTTTGATTGATTCTCATCAATCGAAATAGTAAAGCACTTTGATCAACTTCGTCAATCGAAATAGTAATGGCACTTTGAATGTGATCAAGTCACGATAGAACGCAATAACTCAAGATAGCAAGTATCAAGTAGAGCAAGTAGAGCGTATGACAAGATAGCGTGTAACGAGATAGCGTGTATGGTTGCACAACAGTGCACTGGTAGAGTACGACAATAGTCACTTGGGACAGTAGTCGTTTCACGATAGTACATTACGTCTGAACTCCTCAGACTAATGTTATAACAGTCAGTGCTAGCACAGTAATAGCACAGAAATGGTACAGTACGTCTGAACTCCTCAGACGATAGTAACAATTGATGTCTAGCCAAGATAGTATAGTCAGAACCAGTGCAATGCAGAACACTGTCAATAGCCCCTGTAGGTATTTTTGGGTGGCTCTCTGCCCCCAGGACTAGATTGGAGCCCCTCGGACACTCTCCGTGCCCTGCACAATATGCATTGATACAGTAGAGTCACAAGACCCATATTATGGTGCTAGACAATCACGAAATAGCACAAATGATAGGAGTTACACAGCTCAAAGGGTACAAGAGAGTACTAGACAAATAGACGAGAGAGACGAGATAGTAGAGTGAACGTGAATATGAGTAGACGAGAGAGAGTATAGCATAGATGAGATCTTATGGTCATTGCACATGGAACGTCGAGTAATGAGCGATAGTAACAGTTGCACAACACGCGCGTACGGTGTTGGCAGTCAGGTGGAACACAACCTTTCCGTTGGCCTCATTATGCACAGTTCCAGAGGTCCGGCGTGATTCAAGATAAGAACGAGAGAACAATCAAAGGCCATACGGATCTTGCTGATCCCTAGAGTGTATCATAGGTGTTAGGGTACAACCAGCTCGTCAACCATGTGGGAATCTATGATGAGAGGAGACTTATGGAGGCCTTGTGCAAGAGTTTACTAGTCCGGCGAAAGGAATATCCAACGGAGAGTTCACCACAAGCCAAGTAAAGTGTGTATATAAAAATAGGTACTCGACGTTCTAGAGGAATTCTAGAATAGTGGAGCGTCGATATCGGTATATAAACAACGCAAGAAACGAATACGAGTCCTTTTAAAAATAGGGCAATTAATATACTTTATTGCAATAAATTACCAGATACATTATGAGATATTTTATGCCAGATTTCAGCCATATATGGATGGTTCATGTGTGTACATGTGTAAGAGACATCATAGATAGAAGAGAAGTCGTGAATATGTATTTTAAAGCATTCAATAAAGCTCCATTTTTAAAACATGTGTTTTTACTGCGGGTATGACTGTTAAAAAGGAGACATAGGCCAGTAAGGATTGCGACAGGGGTAGGGCAGGTAGCGACAAGGCATGAAAGGGTGGCGACAGGGTTGTCTGCTCAGGTGGTCAGAACGCGACGGGGTATCCTGTCACGTTCAGAACGCGACAAGAAGAGGCGTCGCGACGAGCTTGAGAACGCGACAGAGGCGGGAAAGGGTCACGACAAGACATGCACAGGGATAGCGATGGCTTACCTGTCGCTTTCTGAACGCGACGGGTAGACTGTCGCAATCAACCTCCAGAAGGCGGCCTATCGGGCCGTCGCGATCTGGTGGTCTGCGCCTGGGTCTGACAGGAATCAGGCCAGGCTTTGGATTGCGGGCCAACTTGAATCAAATTGATACATGGTGCTTTGAAAAATTAGAACAAATCACATGGTTTATGAAAATTCGTGAAACAAATTTCTAACAACTCCAGATAGGCCAGGGTACATACAGTAAATAGGAATTTGCAGTTTTCAAGAAACTCGATAGGTTTTAATTCATGCAACATGAAGAACAAGAACAATGAGCAACTTGGAATAGACGATTTAATTCGCCAACTAGAGTGAATCAAATTTAGGGCTTTCAGGGCAAAAGAAGCCTATCAACCCTCAGTATTTACTCAAAAAGTTTCATGACAAGAGGATGAGTGGATTCAAAGATATGCATTAAAGAAAAGGGCTCGGGGTCATGAAGTGTACAGAACATTGAAAATTCATAAGAAAAGATTTGATCGATGGAAAAATATGAAACTTGGGGTTTCGTTCAAGAGGATAGGAAGAACCTACAGACGAGATTTCATAATTTTAGCTTGTGAGAATGCCTACCTTTGACTCGATTTGTCTTCTAGGGCTTAGAACTCCAAGAATGAGGAAGAAGCTTCAAGAACTCCTTCTCCCCACAAGATCCTCTCCTCCTTGGCCTCTTCTCCACGTCCAGGAACCTTTGGCAACGAGCTAGGGTCGGCCAAGAGGGTTTAAGCGGTGTATTTATGCTAGTTATGTTTCTAATTCCTAATAGTACTCTAACTCCTATTTAATTTCGAATTTCCTCCTTTCCAAACCTCCTCCCAAGCTTTCCACTTCCTATTTGGGTTAGGATGGGAGCTAAATTCGAGGCCAACCTATTAGGGTAGGTTTAGGAATCCAATTCTAACTCAAACTTCTTATTTAATGCATTAAATACCCTTTTTCTATTTAGGTACTAATTAGTTACAAATTTAGGGTATTTTCCCATTATTCTATCTTTAAAATCCTTATTTTTGCCCACTAATTTCTAATGGGTCTATTTAACCATGCCCATTATTTATTGGAATTTATCTTATAGGTTTTCCCTTTTTAATTAGGGGGGATAATAGAGTTATGATTTTTATTGCATTTTCTTATTTGAATTTATTCATGGGCTATGAGAGGTCCATTGGTCCAAACCCAATATGGTTATTCATTTCATGATGTTGGAAGTCTCTCCGACATGTTCGTTTGTTTCATGGGCGCGTTATCTTTCCGTGTTAACGGTTTTCCGACTTAGTTTCTAAATTTGGATAATTAGTCACATTGTGATGTACGCTTGGCCAATCGGATTTTTTGTTGCACATATTTCTTCGTGGAACACTTTAGAATAATATTTGGGGTTGATTTATAATTTTTAAAGATTTTCAAATGTGTTCTTGCACATACATTAATGGTACGTATGTTTCTATTATTTCGTTTTAAAGAAATTGTTATTTCAATTTTTTTTTTAAATACTAAATTTTCCGGGTTGCTACAAGTATGGAGATAACAGGCTTGTTGGACGGCCAAACTGAAGGTAACACTCTCTCAACAGCTTCCACCATGTGGGTCGTTGTCACACTCTTGACTTTGACTATCCTCCCTGGGAAGGGGAACTTCAGACATTGATGTGCTGTGGAAGGTACTGCCCCTAGAGATTCGATCCACGGACGCCCTAAGATGGCCTTGTAGGTGTGATCAATGTCCAACACATAAAACTCAATCGACATGACGAGTGGTCCTAGTTCTGCTTGCAACGTGACAATCCCATGACAGGCACGCCGGGAATTGTCATATGCAGTTATGGTGGTGGGGGTAGGCTGCAACTGACGCTCTGAGATGTTGCAAGCTCTTACGGTGCTCAATGGGCATACATTAATGGAAGCCCTCGTATCTACTAGCGCTGCATCAATGGCCACCTTGTTTATAGTGAGTGTTACACACAAAGGCATCTTCCTGGGTTCAGGGGCAGCCAATTCGCCATCAGAGAAAGTGATCGTGGGTCCCCTGTTTACAATAGAAAGTACAGAGGGCAGATTATGGAGGTTCATGTCCTCACTGAACATGACCCTTTGCAGGAAGGCCCTTAGGGCATCTTGATGAGTCTGTGACCTCTTGATCAACTCCAAAATAGAGATCTTGGCGGGAGTTTGATCCAAATGCTTTAAGATATCATATTGGGTCCCCTGGACCAGATCTATCTCTTCTGCATCTTGCTGCTGTTGAGTGCTGGTTTGTTGTATTGGTTGACCTGGCATGGATACGGATGCATTAGGGTACATCTGATGGAACATCCGCCCGCTCCGCAAGGCGAGATTATGGTGGAGTGGAGGTGGTGAAGTGTCAAGGATGGAGGGGTTGGCTAGAAATGGCACCGGCGTAGGGGATAAAGAGATGTTGGTGGATGAGGGGATAATGGGTGACAAGATGGGGGAGTCATAAAGCGGCGAGGTAATGGCGGCGACGGTAGGTGTGAAGGAGGGAGGTATGGTAGATGTAGGTGGGGGGTAGTGGGTGTGTCGTGGGAAATGACTAGAAGCTGGCCCACTTTGTGCTCATCATCGAAGGCCCATTGAGCCCATTGAGCTTCTGGTGGTGGGTAATGGACGACTGGATTGACTTGTGCGGGTGGAGGAGGTGGCGGAGCAGGTTGGGGATTTGGGCTGCAGGATGTTGTGGCATGGGGTTGCGGATTATGCCAAGGTCATTTGCCAGCTGCTGCGGCTGCTGCTGTTGTTGCCGTTGCTGGTACTGTTGTTGGAAGGGCTGGAACTGTTGTTGTTACTGTTGCTGTTGTGTTGTTGTTGCTGCTGTTGCGGCTGCTGTGGCCTTTGCTGTTGCTGCTGTTGCCTCTGACCCTGTTGGTCCCTTAAGGTCTGGATCATCCTTTTCATTTCTGCCCAGTCGATTTGGTTCTGCTCATGAAGATCGTATATCATATCTCGAAACTGGAAGCAGTCTGACACATTGTGGCCCGGATGGTGATGGTAAACACAATACTTTGTTTGGTCCGCTGCCATATTCCAATTTGCCTTCTCAGGAGGGAGTCTAAGAGCATTGAGGGACATGAGGGCTGCAAAGACATCGGCAAATGACTCGGGTAGAGGCGGATATTGGGCTCTTTTGCGTCCATTGGGCTTTGTAGGGGCAAAGCCATTTTGAGGTGGAGGGACCTGAGAGTATTGGCGCTGGTCTTGGGGAAGGTTCTGACCTTGAGGAAGTGGTTGCCGGTTGTTGTTCCATGGCTGCTGAGATTGCTGAGTGTATGGGGACCTACCTACTGGGCCTTGGGGGTTACTTACTGCACCTACTTGTTCATTGGTTTGGATCCCTTCAATAACTGGGCCTTGGGGTTTCTTGGTGTACGGAGTTTCAGGGGTCTCAAACATGGAATGTATAGGCGAGTCTTTGAGTTGGGTCTGAATGAAACGGGCTCGGCTATACAATTGGTGCATGGTTGTAATGTCATTCATGGCCAGAATGGCCCGGTAGGTTGGGGTGGCATTGGAGATCAACAGCTTGACTTTCTCCTCTTCCGGCATGGGGCAGCGGACTTTAGAAGCAATGAGCACCACGGTCGGCATAAGTTGAGAATTCTTCTTCGGGCCTCATCTTTTCAGCCACCAGATCTACAAAGGAGTATTCAGGTCCAACCCGATCTTGGAACTGCTGTAAGAACCTTTCTTGGACAATTCAAAAATCCTCGGCTTCTTCAGGGGGGAGAGAATAAAACCACTCCAGGGCTGGAACATCTAAGGACTTTCTGAACAAATATGCCATGAGATGGCGACCATACATATGTGGTGCTGACTCATAAACAAAGTCCTTTAATGAACATAAGGGTCCCCTACCCCAGAGTACCACCGATAAACAGGGAGCTCCGACTGGGGTGGAACCCGGAGATATTAGAAGGATGGGAGAGCAATGTCGGCTACCTTGCGAGGGTCAATCTGCCTCCGGAGGTCTTGGAGCTCCTTTTTCACGACAGCCCACTCCGCAAGGAAGTCGGAGGGGACTTGGGCATGGTGTGTTGAGACAATGGAGCGGGGTGCTCGAAAGTGTGAGACCTCTCACGGGCCGGGGAGGCAGGTTCGGCCGTATAGTACATTGAGGTTGGATGGGATCGAGGTCGGACCTCTCGTGCCGGAAGATAGCTGGGTTCTGAGAAATGAATGGCTCGAGGACAGAGGGGTGTAGGGTCTGCCCCTGAAGAAGAGAGGTGGGGTACTGAGGCAACGTGGGCGGAGGAAATCGCCGGCTGAGCTGAATTACGGGCAGAGGGAGACAAGGGTTGTTTGCCCTTGGCGGCAGCAATGAACTCTCGGACTTGATCCGGAGTTAGATGGGGAAGTAGCTGACTAAATTGGGAATGGGGGTCATCTTCCCTTGGAGGAGAAGGAGGACGGGAGTGACCCCCAATGACAAGAGGAGCCTGAATATGCCCTGGGGGTATGGCCGTTGAGGGCTGGGCCACATCCTCGAGTAGTCCAAGGGGTAAGGCATCGTCAGCAAGGACACAGAACTGTTCCATGTCGAACAAAGGGTTATGATAGAGTACAAGGAAAGGAGGGGAATGACTCGACCTCCCTAGACAATGACGCATGCACCCCCTAAATGACAGGGAGTGATACAGACAACACCTTGACCCTAACACAATCAAGAAAGACTGAGAATAGGAGGGATGAATGAAACACTCAAGTTGTCATGATTAATGCGCAAATTTCTTAAGGTTTGAACTTGACCTTTTAAATGAATTGATTAAGGGTGTGTCACTCGGTCAAATGGACCCTAATAGGTATGAACTCGAGTCCTTCGGTGTCATTAAGGAAGGTACACCCACAAGCAAGGGTGGCTCGGACTAGAGGGTGCAACGGGTACAACCAGCCCGGTGAGCCGCAACGTGCGTACGGTCACGGGGTCTTAGGGAGGTCCTCGGAAGGTGGGCCCGAGTCAACCTACGAGTGCTTGTAGGTGAGAGGACTCACTCATCAATGGGGAACCTGACCAATAGGATGAATAGCATATGCACGGAGCCTAAATGCCCGAAATGTTGCAAGAGTGAAGATGAGGAGCAGACAGGGTGACCAAAATAGCTCTCAGGCCAAGTCGCGGCGGCCGTGTACGCCGCGACCTTATCCCGACAGAGCGGACTACCGCGATACGAACAGACACTGAGAACACAGTCACACACACGCAGACTCAAACAGACTACCTAAACAAATGATGAGTGTACAAAATCGCCAAAACTATACAAAATGGATCATGGAGCATTCAGAAATCGACCCAGGAATGAAAACAGTAACACAAAAAGCGTACCTATAGATGTGACGCTTATCTCGGATGCGACCCTGTCGCATCCCCGCGCACTGCCGCGACTAGACCCGAAAACTTACAAAGAGAAATAAACGGGGAAATCGAATCCTAACACGATGCTAGCATACAAAAAAAAAAATGCGATGATACATGGGAGAAACATACAGAGCATGGGTGCATGGATTCCTAGAAGCAGGATAAGACAGGTAAGGGTCGGATTGTACTAACCTGCTGTCGCGTCCTATCAGGACGCCGCGATCATGTCGCGGCCACGCGATACGCCGTGACACTAACCGAACACAGAAAAATGCAAGAAACAAAGAAGCAAAACAACTAACAGGGCACTAAGAAGCTAATAAAGGGAAAAAAATATATGGCAAGCAGGCAAACTAGATCTATGAGGGTAGCACTGGAGGTCCCACCGTGATCGCCAAAAGGTGTAATCACAGGGATTGTGCTTCCCCTCGACACGTTAACGGATATTAAATCTAATAGCATGGGAACATGGATGTGATCGCCACCTAGAGCATTGCCTAAATGAATAAAATAACACGGGCTAACTACTCTAGGAAAGGGGGGAAGAGAACAGAGGAATACCTGATAACGCGGTCGTCATGGCTGAAGCGTCTATTGTCGCGTCGCCCTTCCCTGTCGCGTTCTCTTCTAGCGCGGGAGATGGTGAGTGGGACCTCCTTCCCTTCCTCCGGCCGGCCAGAGGATGAGAGCTCCTCGTAGAACCTTGTTTGTGTGCCTGCCAATCAAAGAGAAACAACAAAGAAAAGCCCTATTAGAACATGATTAATGTGGCAACTATTCTAAAAATGAAAGGAAATAAACCAACATGAAGGGAACGAACCTGGGATGGTTTTTAAACCCCTTGGGCTATAGGAAAACGTGGGAATGGGAAGGGATGCAACCTATCTAGAAATAAAGTAATGTGCATGAAGAAATAGAGGGAAAGGAGTGGGGAGGAGAATGAGCCCCATTAGGGCGACTCCCTGGCTTGATGTTCGTTCCAATGATCGTGCAGAAGCTCCTAGATGAAGTGGGGGTCGCCCTCCTCACATTCCACGCTCCATGGATATGAAATGAGCAAGCTTTTGAGGTGGGAATGTGAGGGAATGAGAGAAAATGAGAGGGCTGCGTGGCTAAGTCCAGATCAGTGGTGAATTTGGCAGCCCTTGGGGTGAAAATCGGAGCTCTCTTGTCCTTGAAGAGAAGGCTTCTTTTTATAGAGCTTTTGAGATAGAAAATCTCCTTAAAAATGAGAATTAATTAAAATGGGAGATAAATCCCACCTAAATTGGATGGAGAGTCCTTAGGAGCCTCAAGGAGAGTCCCTAGAGCCCAAATCCCGATTAAGGGGTTGAGATATTCCCTAGGATAAAGATAAAGCAATGAGAGGATAAATAGGAGGTGGTTGCGGAGGCCTGCATGCGCAGCTGCTGTCGCGGCTTATCGTAGGGCCGCGACATGGAGATGAGACAGGGCAGAGCGTCGCGACAGTGTTGTCCACGTGCATGGATAATGCATGGGCTGTCGCGGAAGCCTAGACCATCGCGACTTAGAGACGCGGTGCCACGATGCGTCGCGACTATAAAAATGAAATTTACATAAATTATCGGCCAACTGCATGGATGGATAAGAGTTATTGATGCTTAAGGACTCTCTCAAAGTGATATGGGCAGGATTTCAAGGCAATTTAAATCATTAATGGGCTCAAAACAAGGCTAATGATGGGCTCAAGGTGAGTGACCAATTAGGGGCCCACTATGGTGACAAGAAATATGGTTCAACCCATTAGCTAGAATCGGGTGTCTACAGTCATGATCCGACTCACCTGAAACACATTAAATAAATATGCAGGATGAGCGAATAACGCCCAGTAGGACTTAATATCTCATGAACACAAGCATGCTTTAAATAGTTAATGTTTTAATGGCAGGCTAACTAGAGAGTAGAGTCACGTAGAGCATGTCATGTTAACAAGAGAACAATAGCAACTGACAAAGGGAAAATAGTACAACGAGAACGACAATAGAATGGCCATGTGTAACGTTATAATATGTAAATTGCACAACGGTGCACTAGTAACGATCACGCTTGCACTTGTAGAGATAGTACTTTGATTGTCAAGATTAATCTAGATAGTAAAATGGCACTGGATGCATGCCGTAACACATCCTTGATCATTTTAACTCCCATGGGCATTGGCACTTTTTGGGATGCTCCTCCCAGGACTTGATCGGGCCCTATTGCGCTGGCATTAGTCATTTCTTTATCTTAGACAATCACAAGAATGGCCAATAGAGTACCAATAAGAGATAAGAGAGTACTAGACGAATAGACGAGAGAGTAGAGAGAATGTGAACAGATAAGAGGATATGGATATTAGATGAGATAGGGACAATTTCGTAAAACAATGTGAAATCCGATAGTAACGGTTGCACAGCACCAGGTCGGGTGCCGGCAGTCTGGTAGAAGTCACAACCGCCCCCTTAGCCGTGCCGTGTACGCGGGTCAGGTGGTCCGGCGTGATCCCAAGACGAGAAGGAAACACTAAAGTCATGGATCGTACTAATCCCTAAGGTGTAACGGGTTTTGGGGTACAACCAGCTCGTTGACTAAGGACGTGCGCCAAAGCCAAGAAGACTTACGGAGGTCTTGACAATGAGTCCCTGGCCCAGTCGAGAGTATTCTCGATGGAGAGGTGGTCCAAGTCAAGAGAAAGTGTGTAGAAACCTGGTCCGTCATGCCTCAAGTGCTCGAAGCTGAGGGAAACGATAACGGTATTTAAAATGCGCGTATAAAACGAAGAAAATTATATTTAGTAAAATAGGGTAATTTAGTCATTTATTTCTCTAATTTACCGAATATATTATTGTATATTTATCAGGGTCAAATGGCATTAATAATGTTATGTGTGTGTAAGTGTAAAGAAATCTTAAGGATATGACAAGTCGTGTAAATGTCATTTTATATAATGAAATTTATATCGTTAATGCCATTTATTAACGTACCAAGTCGAATTAACTATAACATGGGTTAATCATGGCTAATAAGGGGTATAAAGCTTAAACAACAGGGCATATGCACAATTTTTCAATTCTGGTCGGATTCTTGAAAATGCGGTGGACTTACCCGTCGCGATTCAAATCGCGACGGGGCGGCCGGGCGCGACAGGTGGACTGGCCGATCTGGCACGGTCCGGAGTGGAATTGCGGCGGCTTATGCCGCCGAGTTCTTGACGCGACGCCATCAACGGCGTGACCCCACTGATATCGCGGCGGATCGCGCCGACGCGGTAATAGGTGGGATTGCCCTTTTTCCTTTTTTCCCAGGGCAAATCCTCTTTGATACTAGACGTTCTAAATTCCATATAAAATAGCACGGTGATCCAAAAAGCACGAAACCAGTTTTAAATGAAAGTAGACATATAGATCTATCAACATGCGCGATTAATTTGAAAATAAACAATGTTTAGGCATGATTTGACCGGTTTACTTTTGGTGACCTAAACATGTGCTATCCGGGTTCAATAAATTAATTGATGATGGATACATGATGAAAAATTCCAAAACAAGGGGCGTTCAAAAGCTAACAAGATGTAGTATTTATGATAATTTTATCATGGTATGAAGTCAAGTATGTACGAGGTTCACAAATAAACATGAAGGATCAGGTGCATGGATCTGACAGAGATTCAAAGAATTAATTCTCCCTCATGGGAGATCGAAATAGAGCGAAACTAGGGGTGTTTGAAAGTTAATACGATGCAGTATATATGAGAATTTTATCATGGCTTGAGAATAAGTACATGCAGGGGTATAGAGCAAACATGAAGTTTTAGGTTCATGGTAACAGCAGGGATTCAAGCAATTAATTCACCCAAATGGATGAACGAAATACAACAAGACAAGAGGGCTTTTGAAGAGGTTCATGAAGGCTACCTAGGGTAATTTTTACACGATTTTTGCTTGAGAGATTCCCTACCTTTTTCGTGGAGTAAGAAAGCCCTAGTTTGATGACGAAAAAGAAGAGAAAATCCAAGCTCCAAGCCTCCTCCTCTCCTTGCTCTCGTCCAGAACTTCTCCTCTAGGGTTGCTAGGGTCGAAATTTGGGGTGTTTTGTATGTTTAGAGAGTCCAAACATACTAAAACTCCTTCCTTCCCATTAACTCCGAATTTCTATCTTTATCTTCCACTTTCCTTCCTTTATCTTCTAATTAGGTTTGGGAAGAGAGCCAATTTCGTGGCCAAGGGTTTAGGTTTGGGTAAGGACTCTTATTTTGGATATTTATGGGTTATTTAATATTTATCTTAACCCCTTTTCATTTATTTATTTAATTAGGTATGAATTTCACCTAATTATCTCTTATCCCATAACGGGCTCTCCTCATTTAGGCCCAACAAACCATGTTAGGACCATTAGTACAACCCATTGCTAATTTAGCTTGATGGGCTTTGATTTAAATCATTCTATTTCTATTATTCCCCTTTTTATTCAATTAATTCAATTTTCCTCATTTATTAAAAATAAAAATTTTATTTTTATTCGGGTTTTAAAAATCAAGGGTGCTACACTAACATAGAAACATTCATATACGTACATGCTTTCATTTCTTATTTCATATAACACTAACACATGACTTATATTCATTTATAACATGATACTAAACATATTCATCAAGCAATTTCTATTTCATAGACATAATAACATACACCTACACATGGTACTAAACATGATATCACAATCAAAATTTACATTAACACATGCATTAATTTCTCATGACATGCACACCTGCACTTTTACCTTGGCTTTCACATGTACTTACCTTTACATTATCACACATTCACATACACATGATTTCACATGGTTTTCACTTACACATTCACGTATCACATGGTTTTCACATAGTTTTCACGTTGCACATTCACGTATCACATGTCACTTCACTTGCACATACCACGTGCCACGTTCATATGTCACTTTACACATTATTCACATGTTCATTTTTCACGTTGCCAAGACACAGCCCAAACCATGTTGGGACGGAACAGCACTCAGGTCAGCGACAACTCTCTCACACTACCCACTCGTAGATTCAGAGAGAGACAGAAGGAGGTAGGAAGAAGAATACAAGAACACCAGATTTTTACGTGGTTCGGAGGCAAGAAGCCTTCCTACGTCCACGGCCACAGCAGCTTTCAATGCTTCTTCTCCAAGAAAAAGACATACACTGTGTCACATACAAAGAGGACAAACCCCCTTTATATACTGGGAGGAAAGGGCGCCACAATCGAGTCACACAAGGGCAAATGGGTCCTGTCTCTGAATCGCCTCAGAAAAACATTCGACTGCATAAGTCGAATACTCCACATTTGATATTCGACTGCATGAGTCGAATCCTTCATGCTGACATTCGACTGCATGAGTCGAATCATTCACATCTGACATTCGACTACGTGAGTCAAATCATTCAATCGACTGCTTCATTTCTGACTTCGGCTGTGGCAGTCGAATACTGAACCGCTGCAACACTTAGTCAAAATTTAGCTTCCGGGGGCGCTGCCCCCGGAGACCCCCGCAAGGGGCGCTGCCCCCTTGACCCCTTATGGAGATATGCTTCAGTTCGGGCTCCACATTCTAACAACCACCACTAGAAAGATCACGTTACACTTACACATACACATACACATACTTAATCACTAGGCAAATTGATCAAGTCTTGGCCCTGCAGAACCGGGGAAAGCCCTTCCCACCATTACCAGTGAAACTTGTCCATCTAGGATTTCACACGACCCTTTCCTCGGGTATCACGTAACACGGTTGAACTTTACCGTAGGGGCACTACTACAGTACAACTCCAAGCCAGCAATCTAGGGTGGCAGTGTCTTATTGGCACAATTTATTTATCTTGTCACGTTATACATTTAACACACACATGCCACTTATTCTCTCAGTTCCCATGCACATGCACACACATACATCACGGAGCATAAACTTATCACATTCAGATTCTCAGATCAATCATAAACAGTAATTGTTAGAACTTAATCATGATGCTAATCATATTTTCACACATAAATGAAATCTATTTCAAACATGGTACAAAAAGCTTCACTAATTAATAGCCATTTGCACAGTACTCAGAATCATATTAAATTTTAACCACGAGTTAAATATAGCACAAAAAACTATCTCTAATTTTTTACAATTTTGAAGCAGTCAAACTATTTTTAATAATTAACAAGATTACATGTAATTTAACAAGATTATTCATTTAACATGGTAAACAGTAAGAAGTCGGTTCTAACAGGTCCAAAACATGAGGACAGTCACTCTAAGATCATGGAAACTTTATATCACATTAACATGTAGTAAGACTAATTTTTCAAAATAAATCACAGTCATAACATGCTCATTCTTTAATAACATAAATTATTCTAATTAATGTCATGCTCAGAAATTTGGTAGATCATCATGATATGACCTACATACCATACCTGACAAACCCTGATTTTCACGACATGCACAAACTTCCGAACAAGCAAAAATCACAGTACAAGGATTAAAATGCATTTCTGCAGAAAACAGTTGAATTTGATGACAAGGTTCTAGCCGTCAGAATGAGTTAACGGCAGGATCATTCACCGTCAACACAAGAACTCGGCGGCAACAAAGTGGCCGTCTACCTCTTGTCTGCACACAGTGCAGACCCGAACACAGAAAATAGGTGAATTGAGGGGTCCAGGACATGATTCTAAAATCCGTAAAAATGTGAAAACCCTAGAGGACAAGTCTATGGAGTGAACCAATAAGTCACTTGCCTGGAAATAAATCGATAGAGGGATGATTTGGTCGAAGAAGCCCTCCTCGGCCAATGCCAAGAATGTGAGGTTCTCCACCCAGATCTGACCTTCCTGCTGATGCAGATAATCCTCCGGAGTTGGGGATGATTCCTCAATGCTTGGAGTATCTCCCAGTTGCAGAAGATTGCCAGGAGACCTCACCAATCGCCGAATCCAGTTCGCCAAAGATTGGGTTTTCCCACAGAAACCCCCTAGTTTTTTCCTTTCACAAACCAAAAGACCTAATCTTGCTGAAATCACTAGGTTTTATAGGTTTAAGGGTCGGGTTATGCTTAGGGTTAGGTCATCCTGCCGTTGGGGTGATTTCCTAATCAAGAACTCGGAAGAAACACTGTTGTTTCAGATCTGGAATCCAAAATGCATCCGGAGAAGTAAACGTCCAGTTTATTGCCGTTAACCAGAAGTGAACGTCATCGATGTTGACGTCAGAAGTTTCCAGTCAGACAGTAAACATCACCAAGCTTGCCGTTGACTCACCCTTAACGTTAATAAATATGGACGTAAGAGAATTTCGGCAGAAAATTAAATTATCTAAATAAATTGCATACACAAATGAATACACGACATAAATACATAAAATATGACAACAGTAACTAAATACAATATGCACATTTTAATAAGTATATTTTATGCACAAGAATATATATATATATATATATAATATATATAATAACATCACATAAGTAAATACTCATAATATGCACAAAGTTAAAATATTATATATACAAAATATACAGTATTAATGCACAAAATTCGGGGGCCTCACAGTGTGTGTGTTATTGGTTTGAGCAGTCCTTGCGCTCTTCCCAAGTGTGGGGGTTGATCTGAGATCATGTTGTCTCAAACCTCATGTGTGTGTTGGTGTTTGTGTTGAACTTGCTTGATAAGCAGGTTACCGTGTGTGTGTGTGGACGGTGGATGTCAGATACACAAGTTGTGTAGTCCGAACCACCTAAAATCTTTGTGTCCCGTGGTTTGCATTGATCCATCGTTAGATGTATGCTATGCACGAATATTTGTTCACAGATCCTTCGTACTGCTAATCTTCTAAATGCACTCTACACACACATCTAAGTTTAAAAATTGATCCATAGCCTTTTAAGCTTTTCTACAGTCAGTCTTAATCTCAAAAAGAAGGTCAGTTTGCTTTTATTTGGTAGTAATCTATTCAATGCCCCTTCTAGATTACTGTTTTAGTTAATTCCGCACACCTATCACATGTCTCTTGTCTCATACCTTTTCCCAAACCCAAACAGACCATTTATGATATCGGTGAATCGATTGTACATCTGGGAGATGGATTCTCATGAATGCATTTGGAACTTTTCATATTGTGCTACCAATATATCTATTCTGGTTTCTCTTACCTTATCTGTTCCTTCGTAGGTGAGTCTCAGCTTATCCCACATTTCTTTGGCCAACTTGCATACAGATATTCTGTTAAATTCTTTCTTGCTTAATGAGTAGCATAATATACTTTTGGCCTTGTTGTTCTGAGACATCATTTCCTTCTCACCATCTGTCCAGCTCTCTTTAGAGTTTAGGACTATTACATATCCATCTTCTATTATAGTCTATAGTTGATAGTCTAGACCTTGAAGAAAGAATTCCATTCTTGTTTTCCAGTGCTTGTAGTCTTCTCCATCGAACAGTGGAGACCTGTTGATAGATTGTCCCTCTACTTAACATTTGGCTGTCATTTATCTTTGATCTTCAGATTGTGAGATCTACTTGCTTGAAGAAAGTTGGCTCTGACACTACTTGTTAACCAGGTTGCAAGCCCAGAGGGGGGGGGGGGGTGAATGGATTGCTAAAAAATCATCTTTAAAATTTTCTGTAACAAACAACATTAGAAACATAAAACGTAGAGGTTAGAGTTAGTGTGTAGCAGAAGTAAAGACAAAAGCAATCACACATGCAACAGGAATTTTATCCTGGTTTGGACCTCCTATCACTAGGAGTCCAACGTCTAGTCCCCAGGAATAACTTGGGATTCTACTAATCAAGGGTACAGTCCCCCTCAAAGACACATACACATCTAGCACCCGTTGGCCTTCTCTTCAACCCACGAAGAAGCAATACACCACCTGGTTCAACAGGTCTTCCTTTCTATAAAAGGGAATAAACCACACACTAACCAGTAGGTCTTCTCCTGACTAAAGAAGAGGAACACTCTATGAAGTATAGAGGTGGTGGCCCCTAGACCAAGCTAATAGCAACAATACAATGCTTGATCTAAGGTGCGATCTGAGAGAGAAATGAACTACACACTAAGCAATAACTCTCTCAGATCATTACAAGCTCTCTCTCAAGAAAATATTGAAGAACAAGGCTTCGAGGAGAGCTAAGAGTGGAGATGTTGATTGATAATTACAAAATTTTTATGTTAAAATTCATACATTTAGTTAAATTTAGACAGTCATTGTCTATAAATAATGTGCATTTTGATGTTAATTTTCATTTCATCTGTAAATAATTTTTTGAACATATTAGTTGTTAGATTTTCATTTAAATAAGTCATTTCTTTTATTCACTTTGAAAAATAAAAGTCATTTGCAAATAAATATTGTTACAATAATAGTCTTGTAAATATCTTTAGTGGTAAATAAATAGGGATAATAAATAAATAAAATTTACAACCCCACCCATCCCATTAAATAAATAATATTTTACCATATTTTATACTCACACACTACCCTTTTCCTTTCTTAACCCGCAGGTCCAACAGAAGCTCCTAGAAGCGGTTTGGGGCAGATGTGCAGAGCGGCGGCTGGTTGGTGTGGAGCAGGATTCGGAGGAGGGCAGGAGTGGCGGCGATCCTGGGCTGGACGGATGCTGCTGCTGCGGCCAGATCTGGGCCAGGCAATGGGCGGTGCAGGGCCTGGGCGGCCAGCGCCCAGGTGAACCGGATCTGGAGGCGCAGGGCGGCTGGGCGTGCTGCTGGTGTGGGTGCGGCCAGGCCAGGATGATGGGGTGGGCTGCGCTGGCGATTTGGCGGGAAGGAGGCGTGGCGGTGCTGAGGTGGCCTGGTGATGGCGATCCTGGCTGGGCGGCCTGCTGAGCTGCCCAGGCAGATCTGCTGAGCGCTGGCTGGGCGCCTGGGCCAAGCGGTTGTGGAGTGGTGGTGTGCTGATGCGGACCAGGAGCTGCTGAGGTGGTGCGGCTGAAGCTGCTGAGGTGGCGATCAGCGCGTTGGTGATCCAGGAGGCCGGAGCAGGAGCTCACAGAAAGCAAGGGTGCCTATAAAAGGACCCCAGGTCCTCCGATGCGAGGGGTTAAGCATTAGTTTTGATTTCTTTAGGAATTTTAATTTTTTCTGTACTTTTTTCTTTCAGCATTCCAGTGGGTTTGAGTTGATATTTCTGAGATTTTCCTCTTCTCTGTAAGCGATTGGAGGGTTCCTATTAGAGCTATGTGAGAGGGAGATGAGTTGGAATTTGTAGGATTCTTTTAATTGTTCTCCTGTTCTTCAAGTTCTTAGGAGAGGGTTCGATCCAGTGGAGCTTGCTTTGTTTATTTTATTTCTACAATTGCTTTGTCTTTTTTTTCTGAGTTTAATTGGTTTGATCCATGAGTAAGATGAGTTCGATTTATAGTATCTCTTAACAATTTCCTGTCTTCGCTAGTTCAGATTTTATTTTTAATTTGCTTCTTTGCTGTAACGAATGGGTTGGAAATAGGTCAATTTCTTTCTGTTCTTGCTAGTGAGATTTGTGGAATTTCTTCTTATGTAATTTTTCCTTCGGTACATTACCTTCAGCATCTGTAGTGGAGTTCAGCATTTTTGGGGTTTCTTCTGGAGATCAGAGTTGTGAGAGTTGGGAGAGAGATTCAGAAACATTTTTATTTTCATTTTTTTTCTTTTCTCTTTCTGTGTTGATTTGTCCATGTTCGTCTGTTCTGTGTTGGATTGGGGAGAGATTGATCCAGAAGGCTTCCTTTCTTTGCTTCTGGGAGGTGTGAGATCGCTTGGTTCGGCATCTGTTGTTGTTGAGTAATAATTTTCTGGTTTTTCTTTCCGTAAGCATGAGGGGATCGGAGTTTGGCATTTTGGGATTTTAAAGCAATGTTTCTTACTTCTGTGTTCGTTCCGAGAGCAAGTGAAATTTTCTTGGATTTTTGTTCTTCCACTTCCTCTCTTCTGGGGTGATTCCAGAGAGTGTATGAGAGAGCAATTCCTAGGGCTCTGAGAGATCCATTTATTGCATTTAGTTTTCATTTTCTTTGTGTTGAAGAGCTCAATCCAATGGCATTTATTTCAATTCACTTGAATCTCTTTCTTCTGTGTGAATAGCTAATGTCAGTAGTTCTTAATTTGTTCTGTGCAAATCGTTGAGAGATCAATCCAGTGGTGTTTGATTTCAATTCTTCTGAATTTCCATTCTCCCTGTGTGATTTGTCCATTTCTTCTATGTTTACATGGTTCAATCCAATACATTTGTTCATCTTTTCTCTTCTTGGTTAATAGTTGAGCTTGAGAGATTTGATTGGTGTTACTTACACAATTGATTCTAATGCAATATTAGTTTGGGGAAATAGTGTTTGTTCGAATGGTTTCAAATCAAAGTAGTTTTAATTCAAGCTTTATTCGGCCTCTCCGTGGATATGACCTGTGCTCACCATTGTGCTAGTTCATTTTTGTGATTTTAGATTCGTGAGACAGTTTTGAGAAGGTGGGCATTTTGACGTGTGCAACGAACTCTTGACAACTAAATGCACAGTCAACAATGTCGCGCGTTCATCTTGGCGCCGTTGCCGGGGAGGCATTAGAGTTTGATTTAGATCTATTTTGATTTGATTTGATTTCTATTGGTTTACATTGACTTGTTTGTGGGCTTTCATTTCAGATTTGCATAAGGAGTGGACCATGGAGATTGGGCTTGGCATTTGAGGCCATTGGAGGAGGAGAGCTTGCTGAAATTTTTTTTAATTGCTTTTATTCTGAATTTTAGATAGAAAGAGTGTGAGTGAACTTTGTAGTGAGGCTTTGATGTATTCTCTGTGCATGTACAGAGATTTCTTTCACGTTGGCATGTTATAATTGGACTTTTTGTGGTTTGTGTGGTTTGGAATTAGCTTATAGTACCACTTTATATTTTCTTACCTTCATTTCATTCAAAAAAAAAAACCAAATAAAAATTAAAAAAATCTAAAATCTAAAAAATTTCCAAATCGCTCTTTCATGTTAGCCGTTTGTTTGTAAATAAAATTTTCATTTCTCAAAATTAGAATCTCATGTTTTAGGACATTCATCACTTTAATTGTCATTTGAATTCAATTTTGTTCTTTGCATTGAAGAGTGCGGGGGAAAGGTAAGATTTCTCTCTCTCATTTCATGCATTAGTCTTAGCATTAGAAAACCATTGTTTAAAATTGATCTGTGCACTTCACATTTTAAAAGGACTGTTTAAGGGCTTAACCCATTAGAATAAAAAGATAAGGTGAGGGATTTCATCACCCTTTCCTTTGCCCAAAAATCACAAAAAATTTCACATCTTTGCATTTGCCCAAACTTTCAATAAAAATCAGTAGACTTGGCCCTAGGGTTCATAATTAGATTTGTTCTTCATAATTCTAAGACTTCTCTTTAAGTCTGGTGTCTAGGATTAGAGGTTAAAAAGCTTACGCTTAAGTGAGTTAGAGGTTATTTAATTGGTCCTTGCGAAAGCAAGGGGGCCTCCCTCTACTCCACCTCTTACCTGGCCAGTACAAAAAGAGTTAGGATTGGACTTAAGCAAGCATAAATCTGATTTTGAGAAAAATAACATAAGTCCAAGGAACACTTAGAGTTTAGGATAATTTGATTTGAAAGTGTTTGTTTAAAAAATTCATCAAAAGTCAATAAAAATCTTAAAAATTCAAAAATCATAAATAGAGGGCTTTTTCATCTGTGCATGCTTGGTAGACATTCTCTGGACTTAGATTTGGCTCAACCTATCGATTGAGAGATTCTTTCAACCCATGGCCTATCAAGAACAAGTCCAAACTTTCCAAGGTTTCTACCAACCCCCTCATGATCCATATTCTAACACATACAATCCTGGTTGGAGAAACCACTCAAACTTTTCTTGGAGAAATCAATATGAAGAAGTGTCTCAAACTTCTTTCAAGCAATCCATGTATGGTCAATCCTATCCCATCAGAATTCAGGATTTGACCAATCTTTTTATTTCAGACCTCCCAATTCAATAGAAATCAAAACTTCGATCAATTTGTTCACACCAATTTTCAGCAACCTTCATACAATCAACCACCATCTTTCAATCCAATTGGGAGGATAAAATGAATCAACTTCAAAACATGATGATGACTCTTTGCCAAACTATGTAAGAACAACAAAATCAATATCAAAATCAGAAGCAAAATATTCAGCAAAATTTGGATAGGATAGAGTCTCAGATTGCTGAGGTGTGTAGGGAGGAATTGGGTCAGTTACCAAGTCAAACTATAACAAACCCAAGGAACAATTCTTCTGGATTTTATCAGGACCAGCAATACTATCAAGGTCAGGGGTACAGACCACCTGTCAGACCAAATGTACCTCTACCACAAAACCCACATCAAACTTTTATCCAAATATTTCAGCACCACAAATTCAAAATCAACTTATACAACAGGACCATCATTCTGCCCAGCTAGGGGCCCCCAAGTGGAAAATATGGAAACAGTGTCTACTTTAAGAAGTGAAAACATCATAACAAATCCTTACTCACACATGTCAACATTGCATGAGGATAAGAAAATGAAAATGAACTTGAAATTGAAGAAGAGGTTGAAGAGAAGGTTGAAAAAGAACAATCCAAGGAAAAAGAAAGTTGTCTGGTGGTAGAAGAATCTTGTGAGGAAAAAGCAGTAGACCAACCCTGTGCTCTAGGGTTTGAGGGAGAGGAAGGACAATTTAATTCCATGTTTCAAGGTAATGATCCATCAATTCCATTGAGTGTCCTCCTAAGGTTGAGCTAAAACCACTCCCTGCTAATTTAAAATACATCTTTCTAGGAGAGAACGAGACTTGGCCCATCATAATTGCTAGCGATCTTGATGAAGGGCATGAGAAGAAACTAATTGAAGTCTTGAAAATTCACAGAAAATTTTTTAAAGTGCATGATAAGGTCGGGTATTAAATTCTAGGCTTCATGGAAAATTGAAGTCCCGATGGGATGGTCCTTACATTTTTGTCAGATCTTACGACAATGGTGCTGTCATTATTCTCGATCCTAAAAATAGACAATCATTCACTGTCAATGGGCAAAAACATTTCTTTGAAAGCCCTTTTCTTGAAAATGGATTCTACTAAGCTAGCTGAGCCAAACGAAGCCTAATTGCGTCCGGCTGAAGACGAAATAAACTTAGCGCTTCTTGGGAGGCAACCCAAGTGTATAGACTTCTTTTACAGGTAATTCTCTATCTTACTTTCTTTTCCTGTAAATAAGTAGGGGGGAGAGGTAGAATAAAGCATGCATTCATAGTTCTCACCCTAACCAATGCTTCATTTCCTTTCTGAGCTTGTACATATGCAAATAAAATTCACATGTTTCATCTTTGAATAAAATCTTGAATAAAAATGCTTGTCATTTCACAGACTATTGTCTGATCTTTAACCATTAAATTTTTGTAGTTGTCACATTCCCTTGCAAAAATCCGTGTTAGGTAGCCTTTAGTAAAGGATTACATGTATACTTGTCTACCTTATGTAAGGATTATGGCAAGAAGTTTCATACACACACTACACAGCCACTGAGACTAGCTGAACCCGAATGTAGCAAATTTGTCAAGGCTAGTAGGAGAGAGGTGATTGGTTTTATCCCTTCCCCTTAAGTGAATTGTGAAGGAAGTGAAGGTGTGTGATCAAGGAACCTGACTGTTCATCCTTCCGTAAAGAGGAAAAGAAAAGAAAAATCTAAAGCAAAAGCAAAAGCAAAATATATCCATGAAAAATGCCCCGGATCTAAGTAAAGTTGGACTTGTACTCTTGAAAAGTGATGGGTTGTGTGCAGCATTGTGGATGAAAAAGAAATAAAGAAATTCTGAGTGCACAAAGTGCAAATAAAGGGGCAAAGTGCTCAACTCAGAAAAATAATCCTCAAGGAAGTGGGTAGAATGGAACTGAGATAACAAACCGATCTGACTGAACAAGGATCTTACTCCAAAATTCTTTTCTTCTCCCTCAAATCAATCTAATCTCAAATACTAGCTAAAACAAAGGAGCTTCAGAAGGGCTGATGTGAACTCTTAAGTGGCTATCACTCGTGCACTAATTTCTTGCCATAAGCCTTTACAATTAGGAAAGACATGTCTTTACATGAATCTTTTACATGATGGCTGGTTAGCATGAGATATTACATCTTCTAGTCTTATATTTTGAGTAGTACTTTTTATTGCTAAGGGACTAGCAATGTTTAAGTAGGGGGGAGTGATAATTACAAAATTTTTATGTTAAAATTCATACATTTAGTTAAATTTAGACAGTCATTGTCTATAAATAATGTGCATTTTGATGTTAATTTTCATTTCATCTGTAAATATTTTTTTGAACATATTAGTTGTTAGATTTTCATTAAATAAGTCATTTCTTTTATTCACTTTGAAAAATAAAAGTCATTTGCAAATAATATTGTTACAATAATAGTCTTGTAAATATCTTAGTGGTAAATAAATAGGATAAATAAATAAATAAAATTTTACAACCCAACCATCCCATTAAATAAATAAATATTTTACCATATTTTAATACTCACACACTACCCTTTTCCTTCTTAACCCGCAGGTCCAACAGAAGCTCCTAGAAGCGGTTTGGGGCAGATGTGCAGAGCGGCGGCTGGTTGGTGTGGAGCAGGATTCGGAGGAGGGCAGGAGGTGGCGGCGATCCTGGGCTGGACGGCTGCTGCTGGCTGCGGCCAGATCTGGGCCAGGCAATGGGCGGTTGTAGGGCCTGGGCGGCCAGCGCCCAGGTGAACCGGATCTGGAGGCGCAGGGCGGCTGGGCGTGCTGCTGGGTGGGTGCGGCCAGGCCAGGATGATGGTGGGCTGGCGCTGGCGATTTGGGCGGGAAGGAGGCGTGGCGGTGCTGAGGTGGCCTGGTGATGGCGATCCTGGGCGGGCGTCCTGCTGAGCTGCCCAAGGCAGATCTGCTGAGCGCTGGCTGGGCGCCTGGGCCAAGCGGTTGTGGAGTGGTGGTGTGCTGATGCAGACCAGGAGCTGCTGAGGTGGTGCGGCTGAAGCTGCTGAGGTGGCGATCAGCGCGTTGGTGATCCAGGAGGCGGGAGCAGGAGCTCACAGAAAGCAAGGGTGCCTATAAAAGGACCCCAGGGTCCTCCGATGCGAGGGGTTAAGCATTAGTTTTGATTTCTTTAGGAATTTTAATTTTTTCTGTACTTTTTTTCTTTCAGCATTCCAGTGGGTTTGAGTTGCTATTTCTGAGATTTTCCTCTTCTCTGTAAGCGATTGGAGGGGTTCCTATTAGAGCTATGTGAGAGGGAGATGAGTTGGAATTTGTAGGATTCTTTTAATTGTTCTCCTGTTCTTCCAGTTCTTAGGAGAGGGTTCGATCCAGTGGAGCTCGCTTTGTTTATTTTATTTCTGCAATTGCTTTGTCTTTTTTTCTGAGTTAATTGGTTTGATCCATGAGTAAGATGAGTTCGATTTATAGTATCTCTTAACAATTCCTGTCTTCGCTAGTTCAGATTTTATTTTTAATTTGCTTCTTTGCTGTAACGAAATGGGTTGGAAATAGGTCAATTTCTTTCTGTTCTGCTAGTGAGATTTGTGGAATTTCTTCTTATGTAATTTTTCCTTCGGTACTTTACCTTCAGCATCTGTAGTGGAGTTCAGCATTTTTGGTTTCTTCTGGAGATCAGAGTTGTGAGAGTTGGGAGAGAGATCAGAAACATTATTTTCATTTTTTTCTTTTCTCTTTCTGTGTTGATTTGTCCATGTTCGTCTGTTCTGTGTTGGATTGGGGAGAGATTGATCCAGAAGCTTCCTTTCTTTGCTTCTGGGAGGTGTGAGATCGCTTGGTTCGGCATCTGTTGTTGTTGAGTAATAATTTTCTGGTTTTTCTTTCCGTAAGCATGAGGGGATCGGAGTTGGCATTTTGGGATTTTAAAGCAATGTTTCTTACTTCTGTGTTCGTTCCGAGAGCAAGTGAAATTTTCTTGGATTTTTGTTCTTCCACTTCCTCTCTTCTGGGGTGATTCCAGAGAGTGTGTGAGAGAGCAATTCCTAGGGCTGTGAGAGATCCATTATTGCATTTAGTTTTCATTTTCATTGTGTTGAAGAGCTCAATCCAATGGCATTTATTCAATTCACTTGAATCTTCTTTCTTCTGTGTGAATAGCTAATGTCAGTAGTTCCTTAATTTGTTCTGTGCAAATCGTTGAGAGATCAATCCAGTGGTGTTTGATTTCAATTCTTCTGAATTTCCATTCTCCCTGTGTGATTTGTCCATTTCTTCTATGTTTACATGGTTCAATCCAATACATTTGTTCATCTTTTCTCTTCTTGGTTATAGTTGAGCTGTGAGAGATTTGATTGGTGTTACTTACACAATTGATTCTAATGCAATATTAGTTTGGGGAAATAGTGTTGTTCGAATGGTTTCAAATCAAAGTAGTTTTAATTCAAGCTTTATTCGGCCTCTCCGTGGATATGACCTGTGCTCACCATTGTGCTAGTTCATTTTTGTGATTTTAGATTCGTGAGACAATTTAGAGAAGGTGGGCATTTTGACGTGTGCAACGAACTCTTGACAACGAAATTGCACAGTCAACAATGTCGCGCATTCATAAATGAAGGAGCGAGCTCTTTTCGAACACGTGTTGTTGACTAGCATTTTCTTTATGCGCTTCAATGCATCAGTATGTCTTCACTATGTCACCTAAACATACTTACCTTCTCTTCTTGTGAAGTGTCTGTTGTGTCTCATATCTTAAAACTTATCTCCAGACGGACGTAGCAGGTCCAACGTAGGAGGAGTGCATGACTACCGAAAACCTGCAAACAACAAATGTTTGGATAGAAACAAAGAGAGACATCATTTGGATATCTTCACTGTTAGTCAATGCAGCATGTCCAATGTGAAAGGTTGTGGAATTCCCTATATGGTAATCTAGAAGGGGGGTTGAGTAGATTACCATCAACTAAAAAGTTCTTATCACCTTCTTTTCACGAAGACATAGACTGTGAAAGCTGTAACAGAGTTTATACTAAACATTGATGTGTGTAACTTGACAATGGATAGAGAAAAACAATCTATCAGACGTGTGTAGAGACACCGTGCCTACCAAACATCTAACGTAGAAATGTTCAAACCATAGGACACAGAGTTTTACGTGGTTCGGAGTACACAACTTGTGTATCCTACGTCCACGGTCCACACACCCACGCAGAAAAGACTGCTTATGAGCTAGTTCAACGACTACAACTCACACGCACACAAGTTTCTGATGTGAAGCCACAATCAAACAACACAAACCACGTGAATCAAGCACAAGGACTGCTTGAGACACAACCACACACACACAGATATGTAAAAACCAAAACAGGGAAGAGTTCTGAGTTGAAACACAAATCCTGATTAAGAACTCTTCTGATGAACGTCTGGATGGACTTCAAGCTTCGTCTTGAGGGACACAACTTGATGGAGAGGCTTGAATCCACGACGATCAGACTTCAGTACTGCTGGATCAACAGTTGGTTCAACCTCTGAACAGTAGGGAGAAGCAGAGCAGCATCAGCACCTCTTGTTCTTGAACTTTCTCTAGGGTTTTTGATGGAGGCTGCTTTTGTACGAGATTACCTTCAAAAGATAGCTTATATAGTGGTGTCCACATATGGAGAGACGTGGTAGTTGGAACCACCATGTTTGGCAACTTAAAAACTTTCTGAATCTGAAGGTTTTCTTCGTCTGTCGACAGCACTAGGTGCTCCTGTCGACAGGTGTTGACAGGCAGAGGACTGGGAGTTCGGGACACAGTTTCCTATCAAAGGCTGTCGACAGGTGACACTGGTGCTGTCGACAGGCACTCCTGTTCTGAGGTATGGCTTTCTGGCCTGTGTGCATCTGTCGACAGGGGCCTTTCTAGCTGTCGATAGGTACCTGTTTTTCTTGCTTTTCTTGATCTTTTGAAGCATGTCTTGGTACATGTCTTGCATAGTATCTCACCTATATAAAAGAACTTAGTTAGGGAGATATAATGAATATAAATGATCAATTAACAAGTTTGTTCATTTGCATTCCAAGAGTCATTATCATTAAGTTTCATTGCCTACTATTTACCAAATTTGTCCATGAAATGTTCATGTTCATCATCAAAAATAAAGATGTGATTTGTTGACTTAGCATTCTCATTAGGCATTCAACATATGAGAACTTAACATTCTCCCCCTTTTGATGATGACAAAATTTTCAAATTGAGCTACGATTTTTCAACAATTTTTAAATTCATTTCTCAATTGATTTCTCAATGTATTGCTCAATTGATTTCTCCCCCTTTTGACAACATCCAAAAAAGGCATTCCATTGCATACATCAATGTAACAGGAAGAGAAATTGTGCTTTCATTAAAGAGTAGGCATTACATAATAGCACATTGGACAAGATGACAAAATGTAAATCAAGTAATCAACATGACTCTGAAAGCAAAAGACAACAGCAACACGTGTACCAAAGACATGTAAGACACCTAGAACCTCTAAGCATCATCAGGACCAGATGGGGTAGGGGCCTGACGATCCTCTTGAACATGGGAGGAGAGCCTAGTAAGCCTGAGCTGGATCTGGACTTGAGAGTTAGCCAGTGCTTCAATATTAGTGTCTACTGTGTCCAGTCGGTCATTCAATTAGCAAAGCCGGTAGACATCTGAATTTGCAACTGAGCTATGAGATCTCTGATGGAAGGCTCAATAGTGGTGTCACTAGCAGCAATGCTATCACCATCTTCGGGAGCATCTACAGGCTCAGATTGGGAGTTTTCAGCTTCATCTTCATTGACAGCTTCTTCATCTTCTACATCTTCATCATCACCCTCAGTTGTAGCTTGTCCCTTACCCTTGAGGTCACGGGTCACAATGCCGTCTACCATTTTATAGCCCATCTGTTGTGCAGCAGTGAGATCATAGGAGCTGCGAGACTTGAGGACAATCATCTCTTCTTTCGGAATAGGAATATCAAGGAACAAGAAGAGGGAGGTGAGCTGACATGCATAAGGCATGGACCTCTTGGAGCTACGAAGGCAACTGCAGAGTATGGAGACCATGAAAAGTGGTAGATTGATGGGTTCAAGGTTCAAGAATTTATGGAGCAGGGACTTGTGAATGGAAGTCACAAGTTCACGACTACCATCCTTCGGAACGATGATGGTTGTGAAGATGTGGTGGATGAGATGATGAAGTGGAGGGAAGGAGTTAGCATTCAGTTGCTTACTAACCGTAGGGTCGTATGACTTCAAAGTTATGAGGGTATGGTACTCTTCTGGGGTGGGATGATGGAACTTGATATCTACCCCAGTGTTAGGGATTTGCAAGGCAACAGAGAAAAGATTAGGGGAAATTCGAAAGGAAGTGCCCTTGACTCTGGAATAGAGGTCACCTGTAGCAGTCTGGTGGAGATTCTTGAAGAACTCTGTCACAGCGGTGGGAGAGTAGCGCTTGTGATTATAGCAGAACCAAGACCAACTCTGGACATCAATGAGAGGCAGCAACCCTGGAAAAAGGTCTCCAGAGACACGAAGTCGACGTAGCGGGGTTGCACAAACTTTGTGAAGGTGCCATGGACCTCGAGTAGGTGAAGGTTCTGAGGGATGATGAGCTCCGGCAGACGGTCTTCCCGGTGCTTCGTCCGGCGCTCTGCGGGTGCCCTGGAGCCCTGTCTGGCTTCGGGAGACCGAGGACGACGACGGGAGGCCATCTTCCTGGCCAGTGGAGCCATCTGAAGTTGGATGTTGAAGTAGATGGTGACGGGAGAGAGGAGGAAGACAGAGGAAGGAAGGAACCGGAAAGGGGTGGTTGTGCACCTCTGTCGCCCTAGGAAGGAAGGGTTTGGGGAGAAGGAGGGAAGAGGAGTTTTTGGAAGTGGGAAAGGGTGGAAGGGGACGTGGAACCCTTTTATGGAAGTGATGTGAGAATTTGAAACGATGGGTCCCACGAGATCCGCCTTAAATCGATGCCGGTCGGCTTCCAGAAAACATGCTGCCGCTGGCCCTATCGACAGGAGAAATGGGCCCTATGACAGGCACATGCAGAATTGTGCCAGTGAGGTATTATTGACAGACTTTCAAAGCAGTTGAACATCAAATGTGTATATAAGATGGAAAATGGGTAATATCATATTATAAAATGTCATAGCCACACATATTTTGGACACATCAAGAATATACAATGGTTTTGTGAAGATGTCAGCTAGTTGTTTCTGAGTGGGTATGAAGCTCAGCTCTAAGGTCTTGTTGGCTACCTCATCTCTCAGAAAATGGTGTCTAATCTCTATGTGCTTTGTTCTAGAGTGTTGAATTGGGTTCTTTGAGAGATTTATTGCACTAGTGTTGTCACATAGGATAGGTGTGCATCCAATGTCAATGTTGTAGTCAGACAATTGACTTTTAATCCACAACACTTGAGCCGCACAACTCCCTGCAGCAACATATTCTGCCTCTGCAGTGGAGAGTGCAACCGAGTGTTGCTTCTTAGATGCCCACGAAACCATGCAACCACCTAGAATTTGGCAATAGCCACTAGTGCTTTTCCTGTCAATTTTACATCTAGCATAGTCAGCATCAGAATAAGAGATTAAGTTGAAGCTACTACCTGCTGGATACCAAAGACCCATATCATGCGTACCTAAGAGATATTGAAATATTCTCTTAACTGCAACCAAATGGCTTTCCTTTGGACTAGATTGGTATCTAGCACAAAGGCAAACACTGAATTGAATGTCCGGTCTACTTCCAGTAAGATATAAAAGGGAGCCAATCATACCTCGAAATTGCTTTGCATCTACTGGTTTACCTTTCTCATCACTTTCTAGTTTTATGCTTGTGCTCATTGGTGTTGAGGCAGGCTTGGCTTGTTGGAACTGAAATCTTTTCAGTAGCTCTTTGACATACTTTTCTTGGTTGATGAAGAATCCATCTTCCATTTGTTTCACCTGTAGGCCAAGAAAGAATTGAAGCTCCCCATTAAGCTCATCTCAAATTCACTGTGCATGTGTTTTGAAAACTCTTCACACAATGATGGGTTAGTAGAGCCAAATATAATGTCGTCCACATAAACTTGAACAACAATTATGTGATTGCAGACTCTCTTAGTGAAAAGAGTTTGGTCTACTTTACCTTGTGAGTAGTTTTTGCTTACCAAAAATGTGCTGAGCCGGTCGTACCAAGATCGGGGTGCCTGTTTCAAACCATAAAGAGCTTTGTGCAATTTAAACACATGGTTAGGTTTATCATGATCTTCGAAGCCAGGTGGTTGAGAGACATAGACTTCCTCTTTGATTTAGCCATTCAAGAAGGCGGTTTTTACATCCATTTGAAAAGGCTTGAACTTGTTTGAGCATGCATATGCTAGCAAGATTCTAACTACTTCTAGCCTAGCTATAGGAGCAAAGGATTCTTCGAAGTCAAAACCAAATTCTGATTATATCCCTTTGCAACCAGTCTAGCCTTATTTCTCACCACTTTACCCTCTTCATTTAGTTTATTCCTAAAGACCCATCTTGTCCCTATGACAGAAATTTCAGGGGTTCTAGGAACTAGACTCCAGACACTATTTCTCTGAAATTACCCAAGCTCCTCATGCATAGCATCAATCCATGAGTTTCCTTTAAAGCTTCTTCAACATTTTTAGGTTCCACGTAAGACACAAAAGCTAGATGATCCTGTTCAACTATTTCCCTAAGTTGAGACCTAGTTTGAACCTTTTCATTCACATCTCCTATTATGTTCTCAAGTGGATGATCTTTAGAGTACCTGACATTTGTGACTGTTGAAGGTCCTGGTTAATCTTGCATTTGAGGAGGTTGTTATGGAGGAGGGTGTGCTTGAGGAGTTTGAGCTTGAGGCTCCTCTTGTTGTGGATCTTCTTCAGGTTCATCATTTGATTTCTGAACAAAGTTGCATCATCCTCATCATCGTACCTGCGAAGATGTTCAATGTTAGTCTTGAAGACAATTTTTGAGTTTGCTTTTGTTTTTATTTGAAGTTCCCCAAGTGTTGTTCCTTCAGCTTCATGTTCAAACCTGTAAGCATTCGAGATGTTAGACTTTGATTGAGATTCATCAAAAACAACGTGTGGAGTTTCTTCCACCGTTCTAGTTTTAAGATTAAATACCCCGTAAGCTCTAGAGTGTTCTGAATATCCAAGAAGAATACCTTGATCACTTTTGGCCTCAAATTTGTCTAGATCAGCTTTATCATTATTATGAATGAAAACTTTTGAGCAAAAAACTCTGAAATACCCAATACTGGGTTTCTTACCTTTCAGAAGTTCTTAGGGAGTTTTCTTTATGACAGGTCTTACCATGGCTCTATTGAGTATGTAGCATGAAGTGTTCACTGCTTCTGCCCAAAACGTCTGACAAGTTGACTTTCAACCAAAAGAGTGCGAGCCATTTCCACCAAAGTTCTGTTCTTTCTCTCCACTACTTCATTTTATTCAGGAGTCCTTGGAGAGGAGAACAAATGTTCTATCCCGTGGTGCCTGCAGAAATCAGAAAAAGAGTTGTTATCAAATTCTCCCCCATGATCAGTGCGGATTGAGCATATTTTGTGAACATTTTCATGCTCAATTTTATTGAAGAATTCCTCAAACAGTCTCATTGCTTCCTTTTTGTGTGCGAGGAACTTTACCCATGTGAACCTAGAGAAGTCATCCATAATGACAAAACCAAAGCATTTGCCATTGAGACTTAGTGTTCTAGTAGGTCCAAACAAGTCCATGTGCAGAAGTTCATAGGGTTTAGAAGTTCTTACCAGTGCTTTTGATTTGAAGGATTTCCTTGTTTGTTTTCCCTGTGCACATGCATCACAAAAACTTTCATTTTTATTAAAGGAAATATCAGGGAGTCCACTTACCAACTTCAGCTTCATGATCTTGTTCAGGACATTGTAGCTTGCATGGCCAAGCCTACGATGCCACAGTGTGAGCTCATCTTGTTTATTTGCTACAAGACAGAAGTCTTCATTTTCTGGATCATCCAAGTCAACCATGTAGATGTTGTTCACCCTTTTTCCAGAAAATTTCAGATTTCCTGTATCCTTATCAATGATTTGACATATGCTTGATTCAAAGATAACTTGGTGACCTTTACCACACAATTGACTTATGCTAAGCAAATTGTGATGAAGGCCATCCACCAATAGTACATTGTCAATTGAGTTGGAGACATACTTACCGACTTTACCTGAGCCGATGATTTGGCCTTTGTTGTTACCTCTAAAGATGACTTGACCTCCGTCTTTTTCCACCAACAGACAGAATTTTTCTTTATCGCCCGTCATATGCCTCGAGCAGCCACTATCCAAGTACCATTTGTTTTGATTTTAGGCTGCTAGGCATTCCTCATTGGTGTCGTCGCTTCTTGCCATTAGACACTGAACTTCATCATCTCCAGAGGTAGCTTGACTGTTCTCATCTTCATCTTCATCACTCCAAGTTGCCAACATTGCTTTGGCTTTCTAGAAGGTGAATTTCTCCTTTTCAGTTTATTCTTGAGCTCGGGGCACTCTCCTCTCATGTGCCCTTGCTTCTTGCACTCATAGCACATAATTTCAGATTTCTTGTTAGTCTCAAATTATTAGCAAAGTCTTTCTTTTGGAAAGGTTAAGAATTACCTGACCCTCTCCTTTTGAATTTCAGGAACTTTTTGAATCGTCTAGTGAGCATGGCCATTTCATCATCCTCACTCTCACTAGATGATTCAAACTCCTCACTTTCCTGAGGTGCATCCTTTTTGGACCTGAAGAGCTTTCCTTGGAAGCCTTTAAGGCAATCAACTTTCTAGGATTTTCTTCAGTTTCCATTCTTTTCAAATTTAGTTCATAAGTCATTAGAGAGCCAATCAGTTCATCCAATTTCATTTTTGAGTGATCTTTAGAATCCTCAATGACAGTGGCTTTGGTGTTCCATGAGGATGGAAGAGACCGAAGTATCTTCCTCACCAAATCACTCTCTGAGTATTCCTTCTTTAGACCTTTCAAACCATTTATAATTAGCATGAATCTTGCAAACATTGTTGAACCACTTTATGGTTGTCCTTGTATTTTGGTGATAACAAAACTTATGATGATTTCAAGTATATCTTTGTTGATTATATGTTATTGAATATTTTGTTTCATCTGTGTCGCATCAATCTCATAGAAAAATGCTAAGTCTTTCATTGATGCAATATGGCGCACTAAAATGCTAAATCGATGTTCATTCAATATACATCGATTTCTATTCAAAAGTGCCACATCGATTTCACTAACAACGATTTCATAAGTTACACCATGAGTTGATCGTGTAACGATTCGTCAAGTGAAACATCGATTTTATCGTGCAATGATTTCATAAGTGAGAACAACGATTTGCTATCATATCGATTTGATAAGTGAGCGCAACGATTTGCCCTCACATCGATTTGCCTTCGCAATGATTTGACAAGAAATCGGTCTCATAACGATTTCTTAAGTGACTGCAACGATTTGATAAGAAATCAATCTCATAACGATTTGATAAGTGAGAACAACGATTTACTTCTCACATCGATTTGATTCTCATAACGATTTCATAAGTGAGAACAACGATTTGATTCTCACATCGATTTGTTCAAAGATTTGTTTACAAATGAGCAACGACTCTTCACATAACGATTCATAAGTCATGCTCATAACGATTTCTTCATGGATTCTGTTCAAACACAGATTCATTTATATTTCAAATATGCTTGGCGCTTAAATGAAAAGTCAAATATCTTCTAACAAAAAGCTGCATGCATATTTCAGAGTCTTGTCAAATAGATATGAACTACTATTTTCTGAATGTTAGCAAAACACAGTAGCATGCACTGATATCTTATAAACACTCTCTTATGCTAACACTCTCTTCTATGCTTACAGACCACGAAGACCACCAGAGTCTGATTAAGACAAATGAAGAGAAGATGAGCAACGGCTAGGACTCCAACGGATCCCTTCAACGGATCTATTCTAAGCTGCTCATATGAAAGATGGAGCATGCTGAAGAACAATGGAGAGCTTTCCTGAAGATCTTTGAAGGAGTGTACAACCAGTGAGGAACCTGAACCCCAAATACACTCAAAGGGAAAGAGAGAAAGAGCCTGAGCCCAAGAAGAAGTGTTCAAGCATTTGAAGCATTCGAGCTTTCAAGCTTCCTTCCTTCTCTCTTCATTTTCTCTCTGTGCTCATTGTAATCATGGGGAGAGTCTGTGACTGTGAGCTAAGTCCCGAGTATTCATCTTGTAATAGCTCTCAGTCAGATCTTTCTTTTCTAAGAAAGATTTTTGTCCAGCTGTAGGACTGTATACAGTGTGTAACCCAGCTAGGGGTTTGTGTCTAGCAGAACCACACTGGGGTTTGTTCCAGGAGGTTTACTTATGAACCTGTAAAAGAAGTAGGTTTGCTTCTAATCATAGAAAAGAAGTGGGCTGCCTTCTTGCCCGGAAGGAGAAGAAGACCAGCTGAGGTGCTGGGTGTTGTAGTGTCCTTGAGGGGGACTGTACCCTTAGTTAGTGAAATCCCAAGAGGTTGATTGGGGACTGGACGTAGGACTTCCATGTGGGAAGGGCTGAACCAGGATAAATTCCTTGTGTCCTTTGTGTGATTGTTTATTACTTCCGCACTACTACTCTTTATCACACTAAACTAATCAAACCTTCAAGTGTATTTTTTCTATGTTTAAGTTTCTATTTCAGATTTCAGAAAAACCTATTCACCCCCCTCTAGGCTAGCTTGCTGCCATACCGAAAGGGCCAACAAGTGGTATCAGAGCGTGTCTCTGAACATTCAAGAAGATCCAACGATCTTAGAGCAAAGATCCATGGCAGCTCAAGGATATGCTGAAGGACAATCAGTCACCAGACCTCCATTCTTTGATGGAGAGGACTACAATATAGGAAGATGAGAATGGAATGCTTCATTCGAGGCACAGACTTTGATCTATGGCAGGTAATAGAGGTAGGTGATTTTGTTGTTGTTCCTGCTGAAGGTACTACTGCGATTACATCAGCTGATAAGTATAAATTGTCTCTAAACTTTAAAGCTAAGAACTATTTATGTTGTGCCTTATCCAAAAAGGAATTTAGTAGAGTTTCTGCATGTAAATCTGCAAATGAAATGTGGGATAAACTGTACATAACTTATGAAGGAACTGATAAAGTAAAACAAACTAGGATTGATATTCTTGTCTCTCAATATGAGCAATTTAAAATGCTTCCACACGAAAATATCACTCATTGTATAATAGATTCTCGAGCATAGTAGTTGGTTTAAGCTCTCTTGGTAAAAATCTATCTGATGAAGAAAATGTTAGAAAGATACTTAGGTCTTTAACTATCTCATGGACACCTAAAGTAACTGCTATTGAAGAGGCCCATGATCTAACCAAATTATCTATTGATAACTTAATAGGTTCCCCCATGGCACATGAAATAAATATGGAGCGTCTATCTGAAAGCTCATCAAAGAAAAAATGTACTAATGCTCTCAAAGTTGTAGCTACTCCTTCTACTTCTTCTTCTTCTTCAAGTTCCAGAAATGCAGATTCTAAAGATAGTGGCATAGATGAAATTCTGTCCAAGTATCAAAAAAATTTTAAGAAGAAGAAAAATGGATCGAGAAGGATTCAAAAGAAAGAAAGAAAGAAAAAGAACCAGTCTGCTATGAATGCAAAAAACCTGGACATCTAAGACCGGATTGTCCTAGACTGAAGAAGCCTGGTCAACCAGAAAAGTTCAAAAGGCAGCACAAGAAATTCAAAAGAAAAGCCATGGCGGCTGCTTGGGAAAATGATGAAGCCACAACTTCAGATTCATCAAGCTCAGATTCCGAAAAGGAGCAGGTAAGTCTAGCCCTCATGGTAGGACTAGATGAGGTACGTTCTAACTCATTTTTTAATTCTTGCACAGATTCAGGGTCAGAATCAGAAGACTTAGAAGAAGTCTTTAATGAATAAACACAAGGTTGTTGTAAAAGAATTGAGAAATATCAAGAACAACCTTACTTGTTTGGAAAACACTAATTCTGATCTTAATAAGAAATGGAACAATTAGAAGAACAATTAAAAGAATGTAAAAATAATAATTATCGTTTAAATGAAGATTTGAAAAGTAAGAATAATGAGAAGTTAGAGTTGGAAGAAAAATGGAAAACTCTAACTGAAGAAAATCTTTATTTAAAAGAATCAGTTAGAAAATTAACAAAAGGAAAAACATCTCTAGCCTTATGCTTAAAGGATCAAAATCTGGAAAAGACAAGCAAGGCCTTGGATACAACCTTCTAAAAAGGGAAAACAAGTTATAACTTCTGAACAATATCCATTACCAAATTTTGTACAAGCAACCAAAATGACTCAGGAAAAGGCCTATGTATAAGAAAAAGTTTACAGAAGTCACGTTCTAAAAACTCAGCACAAAGAAAATAAGAACAGCAAAACAATCTAGATTCATTGTTGTTCTCATTGTAATATACTAGGACACACTGTAAACACCTGCACAACAAGGCACTTAGTTTGGATCCCTAAAGGATATTTTCAGGCATCTAACCATCAATGACCCAAAAAGATTTGGGTACCTATTATTGAGTAATTTGTTTGCAGGTTAGCCTTGGAGCATTAGGATCAAGGATGCTCAAGGCAGGGATGACTGCAGACTTTTCACTCAAATCATATCTGAAGAGGGAGTAGTCACAAATTATTTTTAATATTACTTGCTAGTTTCCTTCAGGTGGAGCATCACACTAAGGGGGAGCACAGATTGTTGAACCCCTCTATGGTAAGAAATCTCTCAAAGGGGGAGAGATAATCATGGTAAGATCCTTCCTTTTGGTTAGTGACAAAAAGGGGAGAGTTTGTATGATTTTTCTGAAACCTCTATGCTTTATATTTTTTTATCAGAAAATTCTCATAAATTTTCTCATCACCAAAAAGGGGGAGATTGTTGAACCACTTTATGGTTTCCTTGTATTTTGGTGATAACAAAACTTATAATGATTTCAAGTATATCTTTGTTGATTAAATGTTATTGAATATTTGTTTCATCTGTGTCGCATCAATCTCATAGCAAAATGCTAAGTCTCTCATTGATGCAATATGGCACACTAAAATGCTTAATCGATGTTCATTCAATATACATCAATTTCTATTCAAAAGTGCCACATCGATTTCACTAACAACGATTTCATAAGTTATACCATGAGTTGATCGTGTAACGATTCGTCAAGTGAAACATCGATTTTATCGTGCAACGATTTCATAAGTGAGAACAACGATTTGCTCTCATATCGATTTGATAAGTGAGTGCAACGATTTGCCCTCACATCGATTTGCCTTCGCAATGATTTGACAAGAAATCGGTCTCATAACGATTTCTTAAGTGACCGCAACGATTTGATAAGAAATCGATCTCATAACGATTTGATAAGTGAGAACAACGATTTACTTCTCACATCGATTTGATTCTCATAACGATTTCATAAGTGAGAACAACGATTTGATTCTCACATCGATTTGTTCAAAGATTTGTTTACAAATGAGCAACGACTCTTCACATAATGATTCATAAGTCATGCTCATAATTATTTCTTCATGGATTCTATTCAAACACAGATTGCCTTTATTTCAAATATGCTTGGCGCTTAAATGAAAAGTCAAATATCATCTGACAAAAAGCTGCATACATATTTCAGAGTCTTGTCAAATATATATGAACTACTATTTTCATAATGTTAGCAGAAATACAGTAGCTTGCACTGATATCTTATAAACACTCTCTTATGCTAACACTCTCTTCTATGCTTACAGACCTCGATGACCACCAGAGTCTGATTAAGACAAATGAAGAGAAGATGAGCAACGGCTAGGACTCCAACGGATCCCTTCAACGGATCTATTCTAAAGCTGCTCCTATAAAAGATGGAGCATTGCTGAAGAACAAAGGGAGAGCTTTCCTGAGATCTTTGAAGGAGTGTACAACCAGTGAGGAACCTGAACTCCAAATACACTCAAAGGGAATGAGAGAAAGAGCCTGAGCCCAAGAAGAAGTGTTCAAGCATTTGAAGCATTCGAGCTTTCAAGCTTCCTTCCTTCTCTCTTCATTTTCTCCCTGTGCTCATTGTAATCTTGGGGGAGAGTCTGTGACTGTGAGCTAGGTCCTGAGTGTTCATCTTGTAATAGCTCTCAGTCAGATCTTTCTTTTCTAAGAAAGATTTTTGTCCAGCTGTAGGACTGTATATAGTGTGTACCCAGCTAGGCGTTTGTGTCTAGCAGAACCACACTGGGGTTTGTTCCAGGAGGTTTACTTCTGAACCTGTAAAAGAAGTAGTTTTGCTTCTAAGCCTAGAAAAGAAGTGGGATGCCTTCTTGCCCAGGAAAGAGAAGAAGACCAGCTGGGGTGCTGGGTGTTGTAGTGTCCTTGAGGGGGACTGTACCCTCGTTAGTGAAATCCCAAGAGGTTGATTGGGACTGGACGTAGGACTTCCATGTGGGAAGGGCCGAACCAGGATAATTCCTTGTGTCCTTTGTGTGATTGTTTATTTGCTTCCGCACTACTACTCTTTATCACACTAAACTAACCAAACCTTCAAGTGTATTTTTTCTATGTTTAAGTTTCTATTTTAGATTTCAGAAAAACCTATTCACCCCCCCTCTAGGCTAGCTTGCTGCCATACCGAAACGGCCAACAAACATGTCAGAGATAGTTTCATCATTATTCATTTTAAACATTTCATATTCAGAAACTAACATGCTTGCTTTGGATTCCCTTACCTCGGATGTACCTTCATAGATCAATTCAAGTTTGTCCCACATCTCTTTTGCTGAGGTGCACGTGGAGACTCTTGAATATTCCTTTTGGTGGACCGTGCACTGCATCATGTTGAGGGCGCTCTAGTTGAGTGTCCCCTTTGCAATCTGGTCCTTTGTCCAGGTATCTTCATCCTCAGGAAGGGTGTATGGTCCTTTGCTGACGATCTTCCAAAGCTCGAAGTTTTCTGCTCTTAGGAATACCTGCATACGGTTTTTCCAGTATGAGTAGTCAGTGCCATCAAAGAAGGGTGACCTGGTCACTGAGTGTCCCTCGGCCATGTACCCCTTGTTAGTTTCCATGAGATCAAAGTTCTCCTGATCGTAAGATCAAACAAGTATAACAGTAGATCGGAGAAACCGAGCTCTGATACCAATTGAAAGGTTGCGGGATTCCCTATGTGGTAATCTAGAAGGGGGGGTGAATAGATTACTATCAACTAAAAAGTTCTTATCACCTTCTTTTCACGAAGACACAGACTGTGAAAGCTGTAACAGAGTTTAAACTAAACTTTGATGTGTGTAACTTGACAATGGATAGGAAAAAATCTATCAGATGTGTGTAGAGACACGTGCCTACCAAACATATAACATAGAACGTTCAAACCATAGGACACATAGTTTTATGTGGTTCGGAGTACACAACTTGTGTATCCTACGTCCACGGTCCACACACACACACAGAAAAGACTGCTTATGAGCTAGTTCAACGACTACAACTCACACACACACAAGTTGTCTGATGTGAAGCCACAATCAGAACAACACAAACCACGTGAATCAAGCACAAGGACTACTTGAGACACAACCACACACACAGATATGTAAAAACAAAACAGGAAGAGTTTTGAGTTGAAACACAAATCCTGATTAGAACTCTTCTGATGAACGTCTGGATGGACTTCAAGCTTCATCTTGAGGGAAACAACTTGATGGAGAAGCTTGAATCCACGATGATCAGACTTTAGTACTGCTAGATCAATAGTTGGTTCAACCTCTGAACAGTAGGGAGAAGCAGAGCAGCAGCAGCACCTCTTGTTCTTAAACTTTCTCTAGGGTTTTTGGTGGAGGCTGCTTCTATACGAGATTACCTTCAAAAGATTGCTTATATAGTGGTGTCCACATATGGAGAGACGTGGTAGTTGGAACCACCATATTTGGCAACTTAAAACTTTCTGAATCTGAAGGTTTTCTTCGTCTGTCGACAACACTGGTGTGCTCCTGTCGATAGGTGTTGACAGGCAGAGGACTGGGAGTTCGGGAGACAGTTCCTGTCAAAGGCTGTCGACAGGTGACACTGGTGCTGTCGACAAACACTCCTGTTCTGAGGTATGGCTTTCTGGCCTGTGTGCATCTGTCGACAGGGGACTTTCTGGCTGTTGACAGGTACCTGTTTTTCTTGCTTTTCTTGATCTTTGAAGCTTGTCTTGGTACATGTCTTGCATAGTATCTCACCTATATAAAAGACTTAGTTAGGGAGTTATAATGACATATAATGATCAATTAACAAGTTTGTTTCATTGCATTCCCAGAGTCATTATCATCAAGTTTCATTGCATACTATTTACCAAATTTGTCCTGAAATGTTCCTGCTCATCATCAAAAAGAAAGATGTGATTTGTTGACTTAGCATTCTCATTAGGCATTCAACATAAGAGAACTCGACACAATGTTGTAGGAGTGTGTGAATATTGGAAACCTGCAAGATAAAATGCTGTGATACAGATAGACCATATGGGTATCTTCACTGTCAGTCAACGTCACAGGTCATGCTGTAAGAAGATATACCACAGAGGATAAGCTCATTCTATCACCATTTAAATCTATAGACGACATTTCATGAAAATGGTAAATAGTAAAAGATTATGTGCTGGGAAATGTATCCATTGATAGACTATACGTAGAGAATATCCTTGAATGCTTTCCTAAGAAGGATATGTAACAAATAGTGGGAAATTTGAAATGCACATCCTTAAAACAATTTGAAAAATATTGTGCGCCAAGATTTGTTCAAAACAAAGATTATTTATAAAAACAGTCATATATTTATTTACAACCACAATCATATGATTATTACAATGATAATCATTAAGGTATTGATAATAGTTTATCTATAATAACAATAATAATATGACGCCATCAATGTTTAAAAGACAATCGATGTCCAACAACAATCGATGTCTAACAGCAACCGATGTCTAGGGGAAATCAATGATTAAGGGAAATCGATGTCCAAAGGCAATCGATGTCTAAAGGCAATCGATTTTGAAGGTGATTGATATCTAAGGCAATCGTTGTCTAAAGGCAATCGATGTCTAAAGGCAATCATTGTCTAAGGCAATCAATGTCTAAAGGCAATTGATCTCCAAAGGCAATCGATGTCGAAAGGCATCGATGTTTAAAGGCAATCGATGTTTACAGATAATCAATGTTTAAAAGACAATCGATGTTTCAATGCAATTGATAAGACAATCGATGTTTAAAGATAATCGATGTGAAAAAATCGATATTTAAAGATAATCGATGTTTTAAATGTAATTGATGTTTTGATGCAATTGATAGATAAAGACAATCGATGTGATGCTAAGCAGTAGTCGATGTTTGAGTGAACTATAATCGATGTGAGCCAATCGATCTTAACTGTACAATTGATGTGAGTTTGTTTAGCAATCAATGTAGACTAAAAAAATCATATGAAAGTGACTTCTAACTTAATTGAGTTTATTTAACTTACTAGAGTAAATTCCCTTGTGACATATTGACAATCTTCAGAAAATATTTTGTTTATATAACATACTAGAGTCATTTCACTTGTGACCTGTTGACAATCATCAAAAAATATGTTAGTTTATTTTACTTACTAGAGTCATTTCACTTGTGACCTATTGACAATCTTGAAAAATATGTTACTCAAATATTTTTCATAGTTTTGTTATCACCAAAATAAATAAATGGGGATAAATTATTTATCATTCTCAATATCTGATTCTCTGTTGCGGAGCTGATAATAGCCTGTTCTCAAGTCAATCTTCAAGAAAACTAGAGCTGACTGCAACTGATCAAAGAATCATCAATCCTAGACAATGATACCTATTCATGATGGTCACCTGATTCAGCTGCCCATAATAGATACACAGCCTCAAACTACCATCCTTTTTCTTCACAAATAACATAGGAGACTATTGTACTTTGTAGATTTTGATCATCACAAAAACACTAATTCTAATTCATGATGATAAAATCACAAAAGACAAATTCTTATCATGTATGTTAATGACCTAAGTATTTGATTTATGTATAATTAATTTGAGGGTCTAATTTGTGTGTTAAGTGTGTAGGAAAATAGGCCAAAAGTTATATTTGGAGTGTCAATTAAAAGGCCAAGGCGTAGACAGAACAAGGCTGAAGATCGGCTGAAAAACTACAAAACTGATAGACTCGGTCGAACTAATTCTAAAACTCGGTCGACCCATTCTCCCATAAGGTTTTGTTTGGGGACAATTCAAATTGGTCGATCGATTTTGCAAAATAGGTCGACCTAAGTGAACAGTGTCAGCACATCAAAATGCAAGTGTTTAAGATTGGACGATCGATTCGGGAAAAACTGCCGACCATTCTGGTGATTTGAACACAAACTTTCCTAAAAAGAGTAGGATCGAACTCTTTCCAAACTTTGAGAGATAATTTAGGATTATAAATACAACATGTTCTCATGATTTGGGAGTTTTCACCACGGATCCAAGAGCCCATCATGTCCCCTAGAGTTCAGAACAAGCGTTTCTTGCCCTAGAGAGATCCTACAAAAAACTCTGAACATTTAGAAGGTTGGAAGATGAGTTCTTATTGATCTAGAAGACTTCCAAACATCCCAAGGAGCTTATCTTCATTATAAAGATATGTGCTTGGGTCATCAGATCGTGGTTCTTGTCCTAGAGAGTTCTACATCGGCTTGTACATCAGGTTGACGTCGTCGGGTAGAGACGATCGCATAAGCCGATCTTTCAGACAGGGGGAATTCTTGTATTTTCTATTCTATCTCTTTTTCCACTATTATGTGCTTATTAGTTTGTTTTTATTTTGTATTGAACATCAACAGTTGTGTGTGTGTGTGCTTGGTTTGTGAGTATGGAGTTTGGGTTTTTCGTTTCTTTATGCTCGTGAAACAAGGATCATGTGAGGGGTTGGTGTTGTCCCTAGGAAACAACCGTGTGAGGGGTTTTTCACCTTGTACATGAGAAAAAAGTTAGTGGAAAATCCTTATGGGTGTGTGTGGTAGTGGACGTAGGTGCACATGCGTGTTGATCGAACCACTCTAAAATCTTGCGTGTGCTTTGTGGTTTGATCCATCTCTCCTACCTCCTTTCTACACACGAGGATAGTTGTTTTCGCTATTCTAATGTTTATTTTCCATTGTGCATCTCACGATTAGATTTTTTCAATTGAATTTACTCTATTCTATGAAAAAGATTTTTTTTTATATAGGTGATAACCAATTCGCCTTTCTCCTCTTGGTTGATCATCACACATACGTGTTCCTATCAATTGGTATCAAAGCAGGGCTCTTAATACTAGAGTGATCTTGTGTGCGATCGCCGCTTAGGGATTTGTGCCTGAAGGTCATTCCATCCACCATCTACCATACTTCGATGGAAGCAATTACTATTATTTGAAAAATCGTATTCACGTCTTTCCTAGAACTCCAAACTATGAGATCTAGAAAGCCATGTGTAACACGCTGCTAGAGGATGGGGGAAAGTGGATAGAGGATATATTAAAAATCCCAAATTAACTTTGGTTCCATGAATATAATACAATGTACAATACACCCTGATGAATATTTTCGTGTCCCTATGCGCAGCTCAGCAAAGGAAATGTGGAAAATTGAAGCTAATATAAAAAGGCACTTCAGAAGTCAAAGAGACCAAAATGACCTTCCTGGTCCATGAGTACGAGATGCTCAAGATGAGCCCAGTGGAGTCAACTTCTGATATGTTCACTAGCTCTCCAAGATCTCAAATGGACTGAAGGCACACGGAAAGAATTACCCGGACACGGAGATAGTCCCTAAAATTTTGAGATCCCGCCGGCGTGGAACACCAAGGCTACGGTCATTGAGGACACCAAGAAATTTTCAAGCCTCAATGTGGAGGAGTTGATTGGGGGTTTCATGGCTTATGAGATCAATCTAAAATAGGAGGAGGCTGAGCAACCAATGCTTAAGAAAAAGGATGTGGCTCTCAAGGTTTAGAAATCCAAGATATATAGTCCTGAAGAAAATTCCTCAAGTGAAGATGTGGAGGAAGTGGCCAAGCCCAAAACTTTAGAAAATTCTTGAGAAAGCAAAGGCCACAACATACAACATTCCATAAAGACTACAAGGGCAAAAACAAGAAAGGAGACAGCAACAGAAAACTAAAGTGATCTTCTATGAGTGTCAAGGCATTGGACACATGAGTTCGAATACCTTGTCTACGTCAGGGCCAGACTAAGTCAAGGCAATGAAGCCCAAAGCCATATCGCCACGTGGAGTGACTGCGCCATCATCTTCCAGAGTCGAAGAGGTCGAAGAATCTAAGAAGGAGGACTGCGGTCTCATGGTTATTGAGATGAATCTCCCGAGGTAAATTCTGAACGTGAATCTTTTACCCTGAGGAGATGGAAGAATGTTACTATATTTTGCATGAAAAATAATAAATGTCAAAAAGGAAAAAAAAGTTCTGAAAATACAATAAATGATATCTTACATAATAAGCATCCATGTGAAAAATGTGACTTTTAAGTGTATAATGCATTGTTCAAGATGAAAATGAATCATTCAAAGAAAATTTCATTGTATGAAGAAGAAATGCAATGCATGCCTTATGATATTGGTCTTTTGGAAAAAATTAGCATGCTTGAAAAGGAAAACAATTCTCTAAAATTTAAAAATGATGAACTGAAAAACCAAGTGCATGTGCTTGATGAAAATGCCAAAGTTTTTGAAATTCTAGCAAAACATTGCTTGAAACAATCAATGATCTTAATCTACTATTTCTAGACTCATGAAGGGGAAACAAAAGCTTGATGAGGTGCTTAGCGTTAAAGCTAATACTATAGATATGGTTCGGCTATTCCCCTAAAAATAAAAAGAACCAATTCTTTGAGTCTAAATAGTGACATCTTTTTGTCATGCTTCCATTATGTCAAACCATCTCAGTCACATGCTAACAAAACTGCTCATGTTAAAAAAACCTATTCATGCTAAGAAAAATGTGCAACCCAGAAAACCAATTCATGTGAAAGGAAATAAGCATGTGCACCCAGTGTCATCCATAGGCCACGTCTCACACAACATGTTTCTAACATCACATGTTATTATGTAGTAGCAATGGTCATATGAACTCTACATGCTTAATGAAAAAAACATGCAGAAAATGAAATATGGTATGGATTAGAAGGACTTATTGCCTTCTCGAACTAACAGTGATGGACCCAAACTGTTTGGTACCAAAGAAATCCACTTGAGAATTGTGGTTGTAGATGTCTTGAAAAATTAGAGTTGGAGCATTAATGTGAATTTAAGACGTCGGAATAATTCTGTGAGTATTGTATATTGTTTTGATGAGCTTCTTAGGTAAGACATGAATACTCTTGTTATATTCTCATTGACTAGTTCAGTCAGAATCTATCAATTGGCCTCATTATTTACTTGTTTAGATTTTGATGAACACCTAAAAAAAAAAAATGAAAAATAAAAACAAAAAATAGAGTCAATGCATGTTCTGCTTGGATGTTTATTCCTTATGTGCTTCATGTACTTTATATGTAAAACACCCTGCTTAATTCTTTTTATGGCCTAATACTCTCTTAGTATTTTTATTGCATTTGACTTGAAACTTAGTGTGTTTTAATTCAATCAATAAGGGGAAGCAATTCGCATCGGTGTATGAATACATTAAGGCGGAGCTAAATAGTTATGCATTTAACTTGATTATCAAATACCCTGAAATTAAGTCTAACACAATTATGCACTTGATATTTATTGGATATCACTTTGATGATAGGTGGAAAATTTCTTAATACTTTTGAAATGCTTTAAATCCACTAAATTGTAGTAACTCATAAGGAAAAAGCAACATGTCCCAAATTAAAGGGGAACTAAAACTAGTAATCGGGTGTCTCCACTAAACAAGTGAGGAGGCCTGCGTCAAACGACAATATTTTCCTCAAAAGTGAAAGAAAAGAAAAGAAACAAAAATTGATACAATTGCTTTCGAAATAAAAAAAGGGGGCAGAGTAATGGCTACCAAAAATAGAGGGTCTATCATCCATGGGTAAGATGAGAGTATTCACTATGTTAATTGGAATTTCTATCTATCCCCATGTGTGTTGCTATTAATCATATCTCACAAATCACTTTTATGGTTTTTTAATTTGAATGGTCTTTGAACTTCATTAAATACGTTGGCTAATATGGCTTTCTTAGTGCTGCACTCTGTCATCCTCCCTTTAGTGATATCTTCATATATCCACTTTGTTCTTGAGCCAAATGCATTTCTTATTCCTATTACCACTCACTTTTTGATGCTGTCAAAAAGGGGAGTGAATATGTAGAAACAATATGTAGATTTTATATTCTGGTTTGGGGGAGAGTTGTTCAAAAGAAAAGGGAGAGTAAGAAGTATTTTTGAGAGGGCGAGTAATTGCATGACTATGAATTCTTGCATGCATGTGTGTTGTGTAAAAACAAAAAAAAATAGAACAACAAATTGGAATAAAAAAATCAAATGTTATGTTTTATGTGAAAAATCTACAAAAAAATTGTCATCATAAAAAATGGCGAGATTGTTGTACTTTGTAGATTTTGATGATCACAAAAACACTAATTCTAATTCATGATGATAAAATCACAAAAGACCAATTCTCATTCATGTTGATGACCCAAGTATTTGGTTTATGTATATTTAATTTGAGGTTCTAATTTGTGTGTTAAGTGTGCAGCAAAATAGGCCAAAAGTCATATTTGGAGTGTCAATTACAATGGCCAAGACCTAGACAGAACAAGACTGAAGACCGGTTGGAAAATTGCAAAACTGACAGAATCGGTCGACCTATTTCTGAAAATCGGTCGACCTATTCTCCCATAAGGTTTGGTTTGGGGATAGTGCAAAATCGGTCAACCTAAGTGAACAGTGTCAACACATCAAAATACAAGTGTTTGAAGATCGGACGACCGATTCGGGAAAAGTAGTCGACCAATTCGGCGATTCCGATAAGAACTTTTCTAAAAAGAGTCCTACAAGGATCGAACTCTTCCAAACTTTTAGAGATCTTTTGGGATTATAAATACAACATGTTCTCATGATTTGGGAGTGTTCTCCACACACTCAAGAGCCCATCTTGTGCCTTAGAGTTCAAAATAAGGGTTCTTTCCCTAGAGAGATCCTATAGAAGCCCTGAACATCCAGAAAGCTGGAAGATGAGTTCTTATTGATTTTGAAGACTTACAAACATCCCAGAAGCTGATTTTCATCAGAAATATATGGGCTTGAGTGACTAAATCGTGGTTCTTGTCCTGAAGAGTTCTACATTGGCTTGTACATCAAGTTGACGTCGTCGGGTAGAGACAATCACATAAGCCGATCTTTCAGACAAGGGGAATTCTTGTGTTTTCTATTCTATCTCTTTTTCCACTATCATGTGCTTATTGGTTTGTTTAGATTTTGTATTGAACATCAATAGTTGTGTCTATGTGCTTGATTGTAAGCATGGAGTTTGGGTTTTTGGTTTCTTTATACTCGTGAAACAAAGATCGTGTGAGGAGTTGGTATTGTTCCTGGAGAACAATCGTGTGAGGGGTTTATCAGCTTGTATCCGAGAAACAAGTTAGTGGAAAATTCTTATGGGGGTGTGAGGTAGTGGATGTAGGTGCACATGTGTGTGTTGGCCAAACTACTCTAAAATCCTGCATGTACTTTGTGGTTTGATCTATCTCTCCTACCTCCTTTCTACACATGAGGATAGTTGGTTTCGTGATTCTAAATGTTATTTTCTATTGTGCATCTCACAATTAGTTTTTTTAATTGAATTTAGTCTATTTAGTAAAAAGTTTTTTTAATATAGGCAAGAACAAGTTCACCACGCCCCTCTTAGTTGATCATCACACATATGTGTTCCTATCAGAGCCCCCGTGCTCCTTTAACTGCCACTTTAGCTCCCACAACTTTGTTGGTGCCATACGGTTGGGTGCAGGGGCTATGGGAGTGGCACCCAGTACCAACACAATAACAAACTCAATCTCTCGATGTGGTGGCAAACCTAGCAGTCATCTGGAAGCATATCATAAAACTCACACACCAGAGGGATTTCCTGCATCGTCGATGAAGACTGCTCAAAAAGCACTAAAGAAGCAAGAAAACTGGGGCTCCAAATAGAATCTGAAAATCCACAATTTCGATTCGATTTCAATAAAATTAGTAGTTTTGGAATTTAAAAAAGATACTGATAGCTTATCGCGATCAAAATTTTTGATAATCTATCGGAATCGAAATTACTTATTATGAAACTGATTTCCAAATTTTGATTAGATTAATAATAAAATAAGAAAGGGTAAAATGTAGAAATATAAAAATACTTAAAAATAAAAACTCACTTAACGTTACAACTCAAAGGACTCAAACCTATTAATGGCCCTCTCACACTCCTCAACTGTGATTAAAAGTCACATAATAATATTGATAACAAGAAAAATAAATAATGTGATAAAATTTTGAATCCAATTCTGATTTCTATAATGAAATCAAAATCGTATAAAATCGGAATCAATTATTTCAAAATTATCAGAATCAGAATCGAAACTCGAAATTGCTTATCAAATCGAAATCAGAATATGTATTTCCGGTTTCGATTTCGTACCTTTTGTAGCCATAAGAAACCCTGACACCCACTAGCAACCACCTAAAGCAGAAACAAAAGATGGTAGAAGAAGGACAATACCCTAGAAGTAGAAGGCATCACCTCCGGGCGTCTAGAAGTACACCCTCTTCTTCCGACAGTCCACAACTACTCTGCACTGGTCAAGCTAGTCCATACCCATTATCACATCATAATCTTGTAGCTGCATGGCATACAGATGAGCCAAAAACTATGACCCTCAAACTAACTGGTACCTCCTCAACACAATACGAGTACCCAAAGTCACCAGTCGGTATGTAACGACCCGACCTCCCGGACCCCCGCAAGGGACCCCCGAAGGCGCGCCGCCACCCACGATTCGAAGACCCGGAAGGGTTAGAATTTAGTCCATGAGATAAACAATGATTCAAATAACTATAACAAGAAAGACTGTATATTAATAAAGAATTAAGTACAACATGTCCCAAATAAAAGTACAGGTATAGAAACAAGGCAAAGTCCTTAAGGGCATACCTTGAGGACTTGCAAAAAGGCCACTCTCACTCACACTACAAGAGCACTCACGCTCACAACTCACAATGCTTGGAACGCATGGTGCAACAAACCACCACCAAGACCATCTGGCAACGAACTCCTGCGACAGCGAGTCCTACTAGAACAGAGTAGGGGTGAGCCTCACGAACAAGGCTCAGTAGGGATTACCAGTCCCTTACCACCAGAGTAGTAGGAACTCCAACAAAGTGGAAGAAAACTACTTTACAAAGTAGTAAAGTGAGAAAGACCTACTATAGAGTACTACAAAGCCGCAGAAATAGAGAAACGCCTCGACCAAAACCCGGGTCAGGCCAAAGACGACTCCCGCAGAACCAACGGAGTCAAAGCACATGCGGAAGCAACTAGAGCAATGCCAAACCCGCAACCAGGGTCGGGCCAGGGCAACACAATGCAGAGCAAACCCTCGGCACACACCCGCCGAGACAAAGAAGCTCACAGAACACCAGAGCGACCACGTGAGACCAGAGTCTTACGACACGAGCACCCAACAACCCAAACCTCCACGAGGTCAGAAGGAACAACCAGTGTCACCACGAGAGACACCGAGAAACCAATGAGAAAACCCGTCTCCATAGGCACAGCCACCTCAGACCTCCACCAGGTTGAGGGCCCACAAG
>CM024756.1:20305658-20360084 GCA_014218235.1 Colocasia esculenta | reverse complement strand
GTTTGTTTTCTACAAGACACAAATCATCTTTTCGGGATCATCTAAGTCAACCATGTAGATGTTGTTTATTCTTTTCTATAAAATTTTAGACTTCCTGTTTCCTTATCAAGAATTGACATGAATTGGATTCAAAGACAATTTTATGACCCTTATCACACAATTGACTTATGCTAAGCAAGGTTGTGATGAAGCCATCACAAGTAAACATTGTCTATGGAGTTCGAAGGCAAACTTACCAACCTTACCTGAGCCGATGATCTGGCCTTTGTTGTTACCTCCAAAATCACTTGACCCATCCATCTTTTTTCCACAAGCAAACTGAATTTTTCTTTATCGCCTGCCATGTGCCTCGAGCAGCCACTATCCAGGTACCATTTGGTTTTGATTGTGGGCTGCTAGGCATTCCTGCACATGTGGATCAACAAAAAGAGGTTTTGGTACCCAAATTACTTTGGGTGACGTTGTATCATTCATGCCAAACAGTAAATGCTTAGGGATCCAAATCTGTTTGAATTTCAAGTTATTGGATTGTTCCAGCATTGTTTTTCAATATTGCCCGACCTTTTTGTAGATTTGCATGATGAAGTTTTTTGAACAACAGTGGGCTTGATATCTTGGGAGCATGCATTGGCATCTTACCCTTTGTTGCCTTGTTAATTTGGGTTTAGGAGCATGCTTTTTTATCCTGTCTTGGGCTTGTTGCAAATTCCTTAGATTGACTAGGAACAAACTTGATCAATTAGGTTTCTTGTTTCTTACCCTTTCAGGATTTTTCTTATTCTTTGAAGGGGTTTGTTTACTGATCTTGGGTTGGAATCAATGAAATCTATTAGCAGATTTTGCCAATTTCCCTTGGCTTTGCATTTTGAAACCCACCCATGTCTTGCAATAAACACTTTTGAACCTAGAATTGCATCCAGATTCGTTTACTTTTGACAAAGCCAGAAAAATCTTTTGACTTACCTCTTACTTCCTTTTCAGCTTGTTCCAATCTTTCTTTAGATTAGCATGCTCACTTTTAAGAGTTTCAAGAGAGTTCATTAGATCATCTCTTTCCTTTTGAACTTCTTGAAACTTAAGTTTCATGCTATCCAATTCATCACTGTGTGTTTGTTCATCAATCTTCATCTTTCAATTACCTTATTCAAGGATCAATTTCTTCATTATTGTTGATTCATGAACAAGGGAATTGACTTTCTTCTTGAGTGCTTTATTTTCAGACTGAATTCACAGACTTTTTCAAATAGAACAGTATAAGCTTCTTCCCATTCAGTAATAGAATATGTTTCAAAGGAAGAGCTTACCTCGTTGGAGTCATCACTCCTTGCCATGAGACACTGAATCTCATCATCTCCTGAGGTAGCTTGACTGTCCTCATCTTTATCTTCAACTTCAAGTGGCCACCTTGCTTGGCCTTCTTGAAAGTGAACTTGTCCTTCTTCAACTTCTTTTGAGCTCGGGGCACTCTCCTCTCATGTGCCCTTGCTCTTGCACTCATAACAGACAATCTCAGACTTTTGTTAGTATCGAATTTATTAGCAAAGTCCTTCTTTGGAAAGGTTTAGAGTTACCTGTACCTCTCCTCTTGTATTTCAGGAATTTTTTGAATTGTCTAGTGAGCATAGCCATTTCGTCATTCTCACTTTCACTAGACGATTCAGTCACATCACTTTCCTGAGTATTATCTCCTTTTTGGAAGCTGAAGAACTCTTCCTGGAAGCCTTCAAAGCAAGTGGCTTCCTGGATTTTCTTCAGTTTCCTTTCTTTTGACATTCAGTTCATAAGTCATCAGAGAACCCATCAATTCATCTACTTTCATTTTTGAGAGGTCTTTAGAATCCTCAATGACCGTGGCTTGGTGTTCCATAAGGATGGAAGAGACCGAAGTATCTTCCTCACCAAGTCACTCTCTGAGTATTCCTTTTTAAGACCTTTCAATCCATTTATAATTATCATGATCTAGCAAACATGTCAGAGATGGTGTTTCATTATTATTCATTTTGAACATTTCATATTTTGAAACCAAAATGCTTACCTTTGATTCTCTTACCTCAGACGTACCTTCATAGATCAGCTCAAGCTTGTCCCACATCTCCTTTGTTGAGGTGCTTGTGGAGACTCTCGAGTATTCCTTCGGATGGACCGCGCACTGCATCAAGTTGAGGGCGCTCCAGTTGAGTGTCCCCTTGGCGATCTGGTCCTTAGTCCAGGTATCCTCGTCTTGAGGCAATTTGTATGTTCCTTTTCTTACTATTTTCCATAGTTCGAAATTTTGTGCTCGTAGAAACACCTGCATCCGATTTTTCCAATACGGATAGTCAGTGCCATCAAAGAAGGGTGGCCTGGTCACTTAGTGTCCCTCGGCCATATACCCCATGTTAGATTCCATTTGACCATGAATCTTCTGATCGTAAGATCAAACAGATAAAGCAGTAAATCGAAGAACTCGGCTCTGATACCAATTGATGTTGCGGAATTCCCAATATGGTAATCTAGAAGGGGGTTGAATAGATTACTGTCTATTAGGAAGATTACACCTTCTTTTCACAAGAACACAGATTGTTGAGTAATTTAGAATTCAAACTAAGTGCGGATGTGTGTGACTCATAATAGGTAGAGAGAAAACTATAAAGCATGTGTAGAGACCCGTGCCTATCAAACATCTAACGTAAATTCATGCAAACACAGGACACGAATTTACATGGTTCGGAGTACACAACTCGTGTATCCTACATCCACGGGCCACACACACATGCAGAGCAATCTGCTTATGAACTAGTTCACAAACTACAACTCACACACACACGTTATCTGATGTGAAACCACGATCAGAACAACACCCAGACACGTGTACCAAGCACAAGGACTACTTGACACAACACAACACACACGGATAAGGAAGAAAGTAGAAACATAGAAGTTTTGAGAGTTGAAGAACAAATCCAGATTGTAAACTCTTCTTGTAAACATCTGACTAGACTTCAAGTTCATCTTGAAGATCACAAGTTGATGGAGACACTTGAATCCACGACGTTCACGCTTCACCTCCGTTGGGAAGACTTCTCTTCTTGGTTCAGGCGGTAGGTTGAAGCAGAGCAGCAGAACAAGACTTCTTTTTGAGGGTTTTTGCTTGGAGGCTGCCTGTGTACATGATTAGCTTAAAAAGGATGTTTATATAGTGATGTTTACATATGGAGAGTCGTGGTAGAGAGAAACACCACTTGGGCAATGTTAGATCTTTCCGTATCTAAAGATTCTGTTCGTCTGTCGACAGGTCTGGCTGCATCTGTCGACATATTGCAACAGGTTTGCAACATACATAGATCTGGGATTTCAGGTCTGTGAGATCTGTCGACAATCGACTTTCATCTGTCGACAGATATCTACAGTCCAGATATCTAGAACTTTGTCAGTGACATCTGTCGACAGCCGTTGGGCATCTGTCGACAGATGGCTGTAACCTGAGCTTTGAGCTTTTCTGGCTAACCATATCTGTGAGATCTGTCGATAGGAGCACTGTGGTCTGTCGACAGGTGACATGGTTCACAGCTTTTTGTGATCTTTTTCTTTTGTTTGTGATAGCTTGGCTTTAAGCATTTGTACCTACATGATAAAACATGTAAAGTTAGATATTATGAGTACATAGATAACCAAGTAGTATCATGTTCTTTGTCATGTATTGTAACGACCCAGAACCCGCATTACCAGTAATAATCGGTAACCCAATTCTGACCCGCTAACCCACGAGACAAGCTCGGAAGGGTAGGAATTTAAGAGTCCGAGGAGACTATGTAAGAAGATACACCCATGCAAAGCAGTAAAATTCCACTATATGAACATATCATATACAACCTCAGAGTCTGAGACAAAGTATAGAGTACAGAAGTACAACAAAAAGGTACAACTCACTGCAGCTAGGGAGCACCAACACCGGAGTGGCTAGACTCGCTGGAACGGGAGTCGACGAAGACCCACCTGAAAGGGAAGGGAGTGAGTCTCAAGAAAAGAGACCCAGTAGGGAAAAGTAACCCCACGGCAACTAAACTAAAGTGCGGAAAGTAAACTGAAAGTAAGTACACACGTCGCACCACAACACAAAACTGTTAACCACGCGGCTCAGTAACACACACTCACACACACAGCAAGTAGGACTCAGCTAGGGTCTGTGGCTCGGCGTCCCGTCACCACAGAGGCTCTCAACCCCAGCCACGTGTGCACACTACAGACGCTCTCTCTCACGTCTGGTCCACGACCGGTTTTCCCCTACGCTTGACCCTAGCGGTAGAGAAGGGGCTCCACGGAGACCGGCTCAAAACCACCAAAAGGAGTACGCACAGGACAGAGTCGCACTCGTGGTCCCGGCTCACTAGCGGAGGACAACCACACGCTAGTCGTCTAGACGGAGTCGCACCCACGCCTAGGTAACACAACAGAAACGGGTACCGGTAACGCAACGCGCGTACAATAGACGGAACACACTCAACGTCTGAAACCCCGTACAGTAGTAAACACCTCGTGCCACAAACAACTACTCTTATGCACAGGCGGAGTCACACTCTAAGCCTGGCCCACTTGTGCTATTAGGGCGGACATCATATGTCAATCGCCTCTAATCACACAACCTAAGTCTGCTGGGACACAGGATATAATGGCCACATCGATTGCCGCCAATCAGAGATAAACGGCAACCCCTATGCCGCCAATAATAACTAAACGGCAATCGACCTTGTCGTTTAAATCACCCCTGAAGATCTCAACGTCAACAGATGTGGACGTTGATATCTTCAGTCCCCCATACCCAGAACTGAACCGAATCAGTCCCAATGGGTAGAAACACTTAACCAAACTCTGACTGATGGAGGGAAACACATCCTCTCATCAATCCACATTAACAGAACATCATAATTAGACAATCTAACACCTAGATTATCCAAACCACCCTCAATTCCGGCATAATATAACCTAAACCCTAAACCATGATTTGCACATCTGTTCAGTTAATTGGACATGCTGGTTTGCTGGGGAAGGTTATAGGGGTTAAGTCCCCACCTCAGAACGCTTAATCAATCCCCAAACAACCACCAATCGCGCCGGATCTCCCGAAGACTCCGCGCGAATCACGCCAAAACCTTGCGTTTCCCGCCCGATCTAGCAACGCCACACGATCCAGGAGCTTCCCACGAGCTCAAATCACCCAACAGAAGCTGCAGGAATCAAGAAAGGCTAAGGTGGAAGGAAGGAGTGGAAATGAGAAAGGTAGGTTCTGCTCTCGGGCTTCCCTACTTCAACAGGCCCGACCAGTCAACGTCAACATCACTGGCCGCCTACTGAACCGCCTACAGTCTGACGTCCAGATAGCATGTCGTCAAGTTCAAGCTCAGACGTCCACATCGCTGGACGCTGACTCTGACTCAACGTCAATCCTTGGCCGTCAACCACAAGTCAACGACAATGGTCTTGTCGTCGACCACACAGAACCACTACAGACCCAATAAGGATCCCTTAAAGACCCGAGACCTTACATATATCAAACCGCAATTAAACTTATCTATCGTCAAAAACATGTTGTTAAAAATATTAGAATGAAAAACCAACACAATCATGCATTCTTGGCTACCCAAATTCGTGCCTAACTATGGTGGGAGGTTTCCTAAAGTCTCACACACTCAAAGGGAGGAAGAAATCCTCAAAAATAGGAAACTAACATGTCAAAACCGCAACTTTGCTTTCCTAGTAATAATAGGACTCCTAAACACCATGGTTGCTTAAATACTCTTCACCAAACCTTAGGGACGAGTTTTAGAACTTTCTAGGGTCGTGTGGAGGAGCTCTTGGTGGCTGAGGAGCTGTGGAATGACCACAAGAAGCTCATCTTCTTCCCTTTCTCGTCTGCTGCGAACTGCACAAACCGTCCACTTGAGATCAACCAAAGGTGAGTCAAACCATAACCAAACCTTGCAAGACCTATACCCCTGGAAAGAGGGTCAAGTCTATGTTCTAACCCAAGTGGAATTCCCAAATTCCATGCAGTATAGACGGAGTATTAAGCGTTTCCTCCAAGTGGCCTGAACACGGGTTTTCTAGAAAAAAGGGACTTCTTCAACCTAGAAGGTAGGTTTACTCGAGCAAAACCTTAACATATCCTATAACAATGTGTAGAGCATCAAGTTAACTTTCGTTCCCACTGGTTCATCGAATTTCATAGAGTAGATTTTGAACTATAACGTTTTCCAAAGTCGCGCACTGTCAAGGATTTTCCCGTTCTTTATTTGTTGCATGCGATTTGAGACCGAATTAGAGCAAACCCCCACATGAACATTTTCCTACTAGTTGTCCTCGTCATGTCTTGTGATTCACATTTTGCCGAAATGTCATTAGTTAGAGAGTTATAAGCATGGTAAGAGGGTTGCTGCTTGAAACTTCATTTTCAGGTTGCACTTGGCTTTTACGTTTGAGTTTGACTTGATTAAGCCTGTCGAAACCAACATTGTTTCTAATTTCGATTTACTGGAAGCACCCTTGCATGTCTAGGTTGGTTTAAAACTAGTTTCGTTATTTTTCATGCATTGTACAATTTGTTCTCTATTTTTGAAGCACCCTGTGTCAATATAAGGCAGTTCTGGACCGCAATCCAAGAACATGTCCTTTCTCTGTCAGATTAGGGCGCAGACCTGTGAACGGGACAGCCCGATAGGCCGCGTTCTGAGTCTTGTCGTGATAGCACACCCGTCGCGTTCTGAACGCGACGATCACCCCGTCGCTATCCCGCTGCTTGATCTGACTACCCCGTCGCGTTCTTGACATCCCATTGTCACGTTCTGTCCCCGACCCATCGCGACCCTTACTGGGGTCCGTCGCGACCTGACCTCTGGTCTGACAGCCCTGCGATGTGCCCCTGATCAGACAAGCCTTGTAGGGCCCTCGAATTTTGTAGTATTACTTTATTACGTGTAAATAATTCATGCTTGTGTATGCATAGATGTACATATCTACGTACGTATTAACTAGTTATACTTATGTGTGCATGTGTATAATTAGTTGTAAATAGTGTATGAATTGCATTATGGTAGTGTGTACATGATAGTATATATATGACATATATATATGTATAAGAAGCATGATTTCTACAGGTTTTAAGTTCTGGTCGAAGGGCCAAATTGGCGTCAACATGGATGGACGTCCATGATGAGTGAGGTCCACCTCGATGGATGCTAATACTTAAGTCAACGGTCATGGATGTGGACGTTAATATCTCTGACCTGCATGCGTTGCAGACCCGAAATTCTGGGGGCAAGCAAGCCCAGCCACTGGGGAGATGTCCCCAACGGCTATCAGGCCATCCATCACCCTTCCGGGATATCTCAAACCCATTCTCCTATAAACCAAACCCCTTATGCACCAGAAGAGCTCTCTTGACTCTTGAAGAGAGGAGAGAAACCCTAGCTCTGGACTGAAGGAAACCTGAAGTTTGCATGCTTTGATCCGGCAATTTGGAGCTCATCCGGTGACCTACAGCAACTGGAAGCTAGCTGGAGCCTAGAGGAAGGCTTCCCCGACTCCAACCTGCTGTGGAGATCGACTAAGAACCCGAAGGAGTGGTGTTTTGGAGGCTTCTTGGGACTGCCCAAGGAGATCTTCATCAACCTCTTTGATCCCTTTGAAGATTTATTAGAGGCAAGTAACCCATACATTTCGTCCATGTATGAGTCTAGTAGGGTTTTACCATTTTTACAGATTTTCCTCGTGTCCTGGATCCTCACACTTCTCTTCTTTTGGAGCTCGGGTCTGCGTCTTGCACAGACCTGAACTTGACGGCAAGTTCTCTTGCCGTTAAGATCTTCAGTTGGTGGCATGCGATGATGTCGTTAAGCTCCTATAACGGCCAGACTGTGCCGTTAACTTTTTTAGGATAGATTAGTGAGCTGTTCTCCCTTCTATATGATTAATTTCCGAAGTGTTTTCACATGAGGATATAATGTAATCGTATATGTTATGTAAACTAGACAATGTGATGTGTGTGGAATTTTTATGTGCTTTTTGGTGAATGGCATGAATTGTTAGACTTATCGAAATACATGTTTGGAAAATGGATTATGCATGTTCACCTACTGTCTACATGATCCCTGAGGAAGGGAATGCCCAAAATTTTTAAAAACTATGAATATTGTATCAGTCCATGCCCTGAAATTTTGAGAAATTTTCCATGATTGTGGGATTTACTGTAAATTCTGTTTAGGAAATATAAGACATGTGTAGGATTTGTAAAGTTTACAGTAAATTGTGTGTTGTGCAATAAATCTGGGGAAAATTCCTGTGATGATGTGTATGTTAGGTTCAGGGTGTGAACTGTCAAACTGGATATTCATGTTATGTTCCATGATAAATTGAATTATGAATGGCATGAAATGAATGATTTAATTTTGTAAATGTAATATGACTCAGAAAAATCTGAAATTTGCATGTGGGGTCATGAACCTGCAATTAGTGTGGTTCAAATTTCATGATATTTGGATAACTTAAAGTGTATTATGAAATTTTCCATGTGAAAACATGTGATAAATGCATGCTATCATAAATATGATTTGATGATGTGTTTGCCAACTGATTAATGTGAGCTACTGAATGTTTGATTTCTGTCAACAATAGTATCATAATTAGGAAAACAGAGCCATGGTGTATAAGAGAGAAAATGTAAAGACATGTGTCTTCATGTGTAATATGTGTGTTAAAAATCGGAATGTGTAATGTGTAAGAATGTGCCATGTGTGACACTGCTTCCATAGAGGGTTGTGGAACCGTACCATGGAAAAGTCCCATGGGAAGGTTCAATGTGTTAAGATCCTAAGGGCATTAGGATGAAATCCTGGAGGTGGACAAGTACCACTGGTTAGGGTGGAGACTTGTTCTCCCGGTCTGCGCAGTCCAAGAGTCGTCACTGTATTGCCTAGGTGGATCTATGTGTATGTGTTATGTGATGTGTCCTTCTAATGGTGGTTTGGACTATGTGTCACGGCACTAAATTGTGAAATGTGAATGTGACTATGTGTAAATTGTGTAGTGTGAATATGTGTAAATGTGCAATGTGTAAAAAGAGAACTATGTGAATGAATGATTGTGCAAACATGTGAACCAATAAGTTAGATTGTGAAATTGTGATCCATGATACATTAATGTGAAATTATGTTACAACAGCAACCTAGTTGTGTTTATAAGAATGTTTCATATGTGTAAAAATGCGTAGAATCCATGTTAGGAACAATTCTTGCTTATGTGTAAACGTTTCCATGTTTAAGTGCTATCATGTTGTAGTTAAATCGGGAATGTAGCTCTCATGTGATAGAATGCGAATTGCTAAATCCATGTCAAAACAGCAACTTAAAGTGTATAAAAATGATAATGTGCATGTGTAGAATGTGTAGAAACCATGATAGGAATGTTTCTTTTATGTATGCAAGAATACCATGTTGGTTGCTTCCATGTTATAGCCTCATTTGAAATGTAGCTTCATGTGATGACATGAGTAGAAAGCATGTGATAGGATATTATTTTGGAATGGCTTAATTCATGTACCATGTGTTTTAAATTTCGTAGAATTATTGATAGATCATGGTTGTCTTATCAATCCAAGCATGCTATATGTTTTGCTTTGTAAATTGGAATGAAAAACCTACTGTGATATATGCATGTATGGGGTGTGTGGTGTTATTTGCTGAGTCTTTTAGACTCATTCCTTGCTTCGGCGTACATGTTTAGTAGGTGGTACACCTCTGGAGGAGACCGTAGAGAGCGACTCTGAGCGGGGAGTAGCTTGGCGGAGTTGTAGTTGTGACATTTTGACTTTCATCGTATGTAAAGTGAGGCATTGTAATAGTAACACTATGTAATTGTGGAAACTATGTATTTGAATTTAGCACTTCATTATGTGAACTTTAATTCCTTTAAATTGTCATTAGATCATGTATGTAAATGTGGATGATGAAATGAAATGAAAGACATTGTTCTTTACTTCCGCTACTCTGTATTTATATTTGTGTGTATCTCAATCATGTGATAGCGTTTGGGTAAATCCCGCTGTGATAACGTTCACTATACCGACGTGGGTTGGTATAACCATACCGATATAATGAGGGTCGTCACAGAGATTTGGTATCAGAGCGACCGGTTGAGATTGCACATGAATATATATAAGTCATCATCCTCATTACATGCTAAGTCTACATAGGAATGTCCACATGTGTGAAAATCATTAATAATGAGTGGAAAATAGATAAGAAAATGGTTAGGAAATAAATTAACGTAGCTCTAATAGTGGCTGAAATTTATTGCAGCCATGGCTTCGAGAGGTAGACGTGGTGGTGTGCCTGCTCGTGAGGGGAGAGAGAGGCGTGAGGAACGGAGGAGCAGCAGGCCCGGACACTCAGGGTCCTGTACTTCCCCCACCGCCGCCTGTGGATTATGGAGTGTTCATGCAAGGGTTGGGCAGGCATGCAGACGCAGGCCCACACCCAGGCTACACTCCAGGCCCAGTTGGAGGCTCAGGTTAGCATAATCAATCAAAGTGTAGTCTGTTTTATTTAATTGTATGATGTTATGTTGAAGTGTATTGTTGGTGTTTGATGTAGCAGGCTCAAGTCCCAGCTCAGAACCATGGTGGACCCTCCATCATGGAAAGATTCAAGAGGATGCTGCCACCCTCTTTCAAGGGGGAGAGCGATCTATTACTAGAAGAGTTGGATGAGGGAGATTGAAAAGATCTTCCGAGCTATTAGGTGTGCGGATGAGGATAAGGTTACTTTAGCCACCTATATGCTTCAGGTATGTGTTAGTTTTGTATGTGGTATGTTCTATTAAGTTAGATTTGTTTAGATGGTGCTTATGAACGGTTTGTACTACAGGAAAGAGCTGATGTATGGTGGGCTTCATTACTACGTACATGGTTTGAGGACGGCGCGGTTGATGTTGCTTGGGACGAGTTCGTGAGGCTCTTTCGGGCCAAATTCGTCCCCGAGCATATCAAGATTGGATGGAGCAGGAGTTCCTCTCTTTGACTCAGGGCTCCATGACCGTGCTCGAATATGAGGCCAGGTTTGCAGAATTATATAAATATGCACCTCATATCATGACAGATGAGCGCAGGAAAGCAAAGAAGTTCATGATGGGCCTGAAGCCATCACTAAGGATGAGGCTAGTGGCATTTCACCATCATACCTTGGACGAGGCACTTAGTGCTGCTTGTAGACAGGAGGGCGAGATGCAGCCATATCTGGAAGAGAAGAAGGCTTCGCAGAAGAGACCTGCAGCTACGTTCCAGCGGCAAGACAAGAAGAAGCGTGTGTACCAGACACAACATCGATCGTCAGTAGCAGTCGACAGTACTCAGGTACCTTCTGTACATTCCCCTGGTGTGAAGAAAGAGTGTCCCCATTGTGGGAAGACACATGGTGGTTCCGATTTTGGATGGTTGCGGGAATGTGCTTGAAGTGTGGAAGCAGCGACCACAAGATCAAGGATTGTCCGAGACTTCAGCAGGGAGTCCAGCGCGGAGCGCCAGCCCCAGCAGCGGTAGCAGCATTAGCGCCAGCTACAGGAAGACTAGGAAGGCCTCGAGCCCAAGCTCGAGTGTTTGCTTTATCGCGCGACGACGCCGAGTAGGCGGAGCATGTCACTGAAGGTATGATTCTTCTCCTAGGTGTGAACGCTCGGGTTTTGTTTGACACAGGTGCAACTCACTCATTCATTTCCGAGCGGTTTGCTAGGCAGTTAGCTCTAGAGTCAGGCATAGAGTCTGAGGATTAGAAGTCCCTTTGTCTGTGCAGACACCTGCGGGTACGGTATCGACTAGGAAGTGTATTCCGTCGTTACCTATGTGCATTAAGGATAGGGTCCTAGAAGGGTGTTTCATCTTGCTAAAGATGAAGGACTTTGATGCTATTCTTGTCTGGATTGGCTAGTGGAGCACTACGCATAAGTAGATTATCGTGGAAAGATGATTTTTTCCGCATCCTGGTGAGGATGAGTTCTCTCATCCCTTGCCAAGGAAGTTGGCGGGGAAAGTTGGTCATCTCTGCCATGAAGGTGATGCGCATGGTAAACAAGAGTTGTGACGCTTTTCTTGCCAGCGGTATTAGTACCCGAGGCTGATGAGTCACCTACTCTTGCAGAGATCGAGGTGGTGCAGGACTTTCCAGACTTTTTCCCGATGATTTATCTTGATTGTCACCGGATAGAGAGATAGAGTTCACCATAGAGTTACTTCCGGGCACCTCTCCTATCTCGAAGGCTCCATATCAGATGGCACCTGCGGAGTTAGCGAGTTAAGGAGGAGGCAGTTGCAAGAGTTGCTAGATAAGGGATTATTCGCCCTAGTGTTTCCCCTTGGGGCGCACCTGTCTTATTCATAAAAAAGGGATGGATCACTTAGGTTATGCATCGACTACAGGAAGCTAAACCAAGTGACAGTGAAGAACAGGTATCCCTTACCTCGTATTGATGATTTGTTTGACCAGTTGTAAGATGCGTCAGTCTTTTCTAAGATTGATTTACGATCTGGTTATCATCAGTTGAGGACTCAGAGTGAGGATGTGTCCAAGACAACATTCAGATCGCGTTATGGACATTATGAGTTTTTGGTTCTTCCTTTTGGATTGACCAACATCCCTGCAGCATTCATGGATCTCATGAACAGGGTGTTTAGACCGTATCTAGATAGTTTTGTTGTAGTGTTTATTGATGATGTGCTGGTCTACTCTCCGGATGAGGCCACACACCGTCAGCATTTGAGGGTAGTGTTAGAGGTTCTTCGTGAGCATAAGCTGTATGCTAAATCAGCAAGTGCGATTTCTGGTTACGCGAGGTTCATTTCCTCAGGCATGTTATCTCCGGTGTTGGTGTTGCAGTTGATCCAGCAAAAGTCCAGGCAGTTATGGATTGGGAGATTCCCAAGACCCCTTCGGAGATTCGTAGTTTTCTGGGTTTGGTTGGTTACTCTCGGTGATTCATTGAAGGATTTTCATCCATCGCCGCCCCATTGACTCAGCTCAACAGAAAGGGAGTGAAGTTTGTCTGGTCCGAGAAGTGTAAGAGTAGTTTTCAATTGTTGAAAACTAAGCTCATGTCAGCTCCGGTGTTTGTCTTGCCAAGCGGTGTAGAGGGTTTTGCTATCTACACGGATGCGTCTCAGATTGGCTTAGGCTGTGTGCTCATGCAGCAAGGAAGGGTAGTGGCGTATGCTTCTCGTCAGTTGAAGGAGCATGAGCGTAACTATCCGACTCATGATTGGAGCTTGCGGCAGTGGTTCATGCACTAAAGAACTGGAGGCACTATCTTTATGGTGTCAGATTTGAGGTGTTTACCGACCACAAGAGCTTGAAGTATCTTTTCTCCCAAAAGGAATTAAACTTGAGGCAGAGAAGATGGATTGAGTTCTTGAAGGACTATGACTTCGACCTTCAGTATCATCCTGGAAGGCGAACGTCATAGTGGATGCTCTAAGCAGGAAGAGACCGTCTCTCCAGCAGGATGGAAGATGTTGGAGGATGCGGCTTGCGCGTTGACTGAGTTAGAGCCATCGCTATGCCAGGCTTTTGTAGCTCAGTTATCCCTTAGGTCCTCAGTTTTGGATGAGGTGATCGAGCAACAGAAAGCCGACCCTAGACTCTTAGAGTTAGTGGGCAAGGCAGGCATTGCTCGTGATGAGGACTATGTGATTAGATTCCATCACCGAGTTGTGTGTCCCTGATTTGGTAGATGTCCGTGGGCATGTGTTAGTAGAAGCTCATAGATCGTGATTCTCTATTCATCCGGGTAACACTAAGATGTACCAGGATTTGAAGGGTCCTTTTGGTGGTCTTGCATGAAGAGGGATGTGGCAGATTATGTATCCCGGTGTTTAGTATGCCAGCAAGTGAAGGCCGAGCGACAGCGACCATCCGGCCTTATGCAAAGGATGGAGATCCCAGTGTGGAAGTGGGAAGCTGTCACTATGGACTTTGTTTCGGTTTGCCTCGATCTAGAAGGGGCAATGACTCATTTGGGTATTGTGTAGATAGATTCTCGAAGACTGCGCATTTCTTGCCTATGAAGAAGAAGCAGTCAGTAGAGAGCTTGGCTAGATTGTATGTCAGTAGCATCATTAGATTGCATGGTGTGCCGAAGTCGATCATTTCTGATCGAGATCCGAGATTTACTTCGAGGTTGTGGAAGGTCTTCAGGATGCGTTAGGTTCGGAGCTGAAGCTCAGTTCGGCGTTTCATCCCCAGACAGATGGACAGTCGAAGAGGACTATCCAGACGCTCGAGGATATGTTGAGAGCGTGTGTGCTGGATTGGAAGGATGATTGGGAGCGTCATTTACCTCTTGTGGAGTTCGCATATAACACAACTTTCTTTCATGCGAGTATTGGTATGGCTCCATTTGAGGCATTGTATGGAAGGCCTTGCAGATCTCGTTTATGTTGGGAGGAGACCGGTGATAGGCAACTGATCGGTCTCGAGTTAGTTCAGGAAACTTCAGATAAGGTCCAGCTTATCAGGAAGAGGCTTGTTGCAGCGCAGGATAGGCAGAAGAGCTACGCCGACAACAGAAGGAAGGATTTGGAGTTCGAGGTGGGTGACATGTCTTCTTGAAGATATCCCTACTCGTGGTGTCGTCAGATTTGGCAGGCATAGTAAGTTGAGCCCTAGATTCATTGGTCCGTATGAGATTCTCAGACGATTGGGCAGCGTGGCATATGAGCTAGCTTTACCCCCAGCTTTAGCTAGTGTTCATCCCAGTTTCCCACGTTTCTATGCTCAGGAAGTATGTCCGAGATCCATCTCATGTGATTAGTCATGAGCCAGTGGAGATTCAGCCAGATTTGTCGTATGTGGAGCAACCAGTAGCTATTCTTGACCGGAAGGTTCACATCTCCGGAACAAGGGTATTGCGTCGGTGAAAGTTCTATGGCGGAACCTCTCGCGAGAGGAGGCTACTTGGGAGCTTGAGGATGCGATGAAAGAAGTATCCCCGTTTGTTTGAGTAGTTTTGTTTAAACTTCGAGGACGAAGTTTCTTTAAGAGGAGAGGGTGTAAGGCCCTCGAATTTGTTTATTACTTTATTATGTGTAAATAATTCATGCTTGTGTATGCATAGATGTACATATCTACGTACGTATTAACTAGTTATACTTATGTGTGCATATGTATATTTAGTTGTAAATAGGTATGAATTGCATGGTGGTAGTGTGTACATGATTATATATATGGCATATATATATATGTATAAGTTAATCATGATTTTCTGCATGTTTTAAGTTCTGGCCGAAGGGCCAATTGGCGTCAACATGAATGGACGTCCATGATGAGTCAGCGTCCACCTCGATGGACGCTAATACTTAAGTCAACGGCCATGAATGTGGACGTTAATATCTCTGACCTGCATGCGTTGCAGACCCCGAAATTCCGGGGGGGGCAAGCCCAGCCATTGGGGAGATGTCCCCAATGGCTATCAGCCATCCCATCACCCTTCCGGGATATCTCAAACCCATTCTCCTAAAACCAAACCCCTTCTGCACCAGAAGAGCTCTCTTGACTCTTTGAAGAGAGAGAGAAACCCTAGCTCTGGACTGGGAGGAAACCTGAAGTTTGCATGCTTTGATCCGGCAATTTGGAGCTCATCCGGCGACCTACAGCAACTGAAGCTAGCTGGAGCCTAGAGGAAGGCTTCCCCGACTCCAACCTGCTGTGAGATCGACCAAGAACCCGAAGGAGTGGTGTTTTGGAGGTTCTTGGGACTGCCCAAGGAGAGCTTCATCAACCTCTTTGATCCCTTTGAAGATTTATTAGAGGCAAGTAACCCATACATTTCGTCCATGTATGAGTCTAGTAGGGTTTTACCATTTTTACAGATTTTCCTCGTGTCCTAGATCCTCACACTTCTCCTTCGTTTGGAGCTCGGGTCTGCATCTTGCACAGACCTGAACTTGATGGCAAGTTCTCTTGCAGTTAAGATCTTCAATTGGCGGCATGCGATGATGCCGTTAAGCTCCTATAATGGCCAGACTGTGCCGTTAAGTTTTTCAGGACAGAACAGTGAGCTGTTCTCCCTTCTATATGATTAATTTTCGTAGTGTTTTCGCATGAGGATATAATGTAATTGTATATGTTATGTAAACTAGACAATGTGATGTGTGTGGAATTTTTCTGTGCTTTTCGGTGAATGGCATGAATTGTTAGACTTATCGAAATACATGTTTGGAAAATGGATTATGCATGTTCACCTACTGTCTACATGATCCCTGAGGAAGGGAATGCCCTAAATTTTTCTAAACTGTGTATATATGTATCAGTCCATGCCCTGAAATTTTGAGAATTTTTCCATGATTGTGGGATTTACTATAAATTCTGTTTTAGAAATAGAAGACATGCTTAGGATTTGTAAAGTTTACAGTAAATTGTGTGTTGTGCAATAAATCTGGGGAAAATTCCTGTGATGATGTGTATGTTAGGTTCAGGGTTGTGAACTATCAAACGGATATTCATGTTATGTTCATGATAAATTGAATATGAAGGGCATGAAACTAAATGATTTAATTCTGTAAATGTAATATGACTCAGAAAAATCTGAAAATTTGCATGTGGGTCATGAACCTGCAATTAGTGTGTGGTTAAAATTTCATGATATTTGGATAACTGTTAAAGTGTATTATGAAATTTCCATGTGAAAACATGTGATAAATGCATGCTATCATGAATATGATTTGATGATGTGTTTGCCAACCTGATTAATGTGAGCTACTGAATGTTGATTTCTGTCAACAGTAGTATCATGATTAGGAAAACAGAGCCATGTGTATAAGAGAGAAAATGTAAAGACATGTGTACATTATCTGCTCGTGCGTGCTTGCTTGCTTGCGTGATATGGTCATCCTGCATTAATGCAATTAGTGATATCTTGCGTTCTTGACATCAAGTGATATCTTGTGTGCTTGTACAAGTGATCTATTGCTAGTTCTATCTTGTCATCCTGTTCAAAAATCTTGTTCTATCGTGATCACTCTATCTACCTTGTCCATGTATCATATTTTTATGAGTTTTATTCACACATGTATATCATGACATTCATCATGCTTACCTAGTTCTAAAATGTTAATCCTTATATCATTGCCCGACATGAGATATAATCCTACTGGGCTAGTTGCTCATCCCCTACTTTTATCAATCTAGTGACTATGAAGTCCAAGAGGAAGAGCAAGTCGAGGATGGGAATGTGTCCGAGTGATGAGCGTTCCAACTATGTGTCTAGCTATAGTTAGTTTATTTTGAGTGTTAGAACAATGTAGTAGGAAGTGAGGAATAAATGTAATTTCCCTTTTATTGAGTCTTAGTCCTGTACTAGTTTCCATTTTGAATACAATGAGGGGAGCTTTGAATACAAGATTAGTTGAGTTCAATTTTGGCCATATGATGATGTATGTTGTTATACATTTAGTGTGTGCTAGCTAGAGGCTTATTTGCCGACTGTTCAGTCTCGGGATATCGACTCGAATTATTATTCCGAATTATTAATTAATATCTACTGCGTAATTCTCGTGATTGTGACAGTTTAATGGTAACAGAGCCTAGGAATACTATATAGGATATATGTCTCAGGATTAGGAGATACCTATGGAACCAAGGTCATGGAAATTAAATACAGTACCTGGTGAGATGGGTAGAGACTGGGAATATGTTAGAAAGAATTAAACACTCTTACCCATTGACTCTGATAATGTATCTAGAGACATTAATTGGTTTCCATCCTTTTCTCAGGAACCCTCATAACTCCTACACCCAATCGCAATGGCTTGCAACCAATGGCATGCCATGCAAGAAACAGTGGCAGGACTCACACAGGCCCTGCAGAATGTGGTTCAGGCTGGAAATCAGGCTGCTGCAGTTAGAAATGGAGCCGGTGATCTGCATCGCAACTTTAGGAGTTTGAACCCTCCTTGTTTCTCGGGATCCCCTGATCCGGATGAAGCGGAGAATTGGCAAGAGGAAATAGAAAGAATTTTCCAAGTTATGTAATGCACCAATAGAGAGAAGGTGGTACTGGCCACTTCCCAATTTACTAAGGATGCCCGAGCATGGTGGAAAGGCCAACATCAGCCCATCTGCCAAATGTAGCTGAACTGGAATGGGCAGGTTTCTGGGACATGTTCCGAGGAAAGTACTTCTCAGAGAGGGTCAAGGAAAAGAAGGCGGCGGAATTTGTCGCACTAAAATAGAAAGGGATGTCAGTGGCTGAGTATGAGGCTCAGTTCGCACGTCTTGCTGTGTATGCCCCACACCTGGTGGGAACTGAAAGACTAAAGGCTAAACGTTCATGGATGGGCTCAGGCCTATGTTCATTGAAAAGATCAGACCACACAACATCCAAACCTACACTGAGATGGTCCAAAGAGCTCAACTGGTTAGAAGATACTATGGCTAAGGTGGATGGCATGAGGGGAAAGGACATCTCAAAGCCGACCTTTACAAAAAGGGGAGCAGTCGATACAACTGGAACTTTCCCTAATAACAACAATAATAACTACTACTAACAACAAAAGGCCAACCACTGGGAAGGACTATGGCATGGAGAAAAAGATCAAAGTAGAAGAAACAACGACGGTTGAATATTGTAAATTTTGCAACAAGCCTGGGCACCAAGCAGAAGAGTGCTGGAAGAAGGCAGGAGCTTGCCTGCGATGCGGGAGTCGCGACCACCGCCTTCCGAACTGTCCCATGCTAAAGGACCAAGCTGGAAGGAACCAAGGAGTGGTAAAGCGTCAAGGACGCATGAATGCAATAACGCAAGCGGAGCTCCCGGAAGGAGGTATGATTGTTAAAACCTAGACTGATCTTATGATGTTTTCTTATTAGTACATTTCTAAGTGGGGGAGATTATTAAGGAGAAATTGGAAAGGAAGGAACCAAATGAATAGTATAGGTGGTCATAGGTGTGGATGTGGGACTAACCTCCATGATGTCGAAAAAGTTAGAAGAATTAAATCCAAAACGACCTCAAGGATCATAACGTCCAAAAGCCAACTAATGACTTGTGAATTTGGGGACCAAATTCTCTTAAGTGGGGGAGGATGTGGCACCCCGGAAATTTTAATTACCTAAAAATTCAAATAAATGGAAATAAATAATTTCCATAATACCAGAGTATTTAAACATACGTATCATTATTGTATGTGCTAAAACCACATCAGCAAATTGTGTAAAAATTATAAATCAACCCCAAACATTATTACTAAATGTTTCACAAACAAATTTGTGCCTAGAAAAATCGGATTAGCCAAGTGTAAAGTGTTCCCGACTTATTATCGTAATTCATGAATAAGTCGAAAAATCATTATCACGCATACTTGGATGAGTCAGAAAATTAAATAAAAATCATATACAGACTTCAAATAATATCTCTAATGACTCATCAAGAAATTGGATCAATAAAAATTATTGGAATAGGTTTAAGAGTTATTGTGACCGATTATCCAAATTCGGAAACAAGTCGGAAAATTGTTAACACAGAACTACAACGCACCAAAAATTAAATAAAAATGTTGGAGAGACTTCTAAAATTATATATTAATGGCCCAATATCATAATTCGGCAAATGGACATCATTTGACCCAAAAATCAAATGAAACAAGAAAATGCATAGAATTCGTAACTCTAAATAGGCTGAAATTAGAAAGAGGCAATTTGAGTTGAATTGGGATGCAATCATGCATTCTTGGCAACCCAAATTCATGCCTAACTATGGTGGGAGTTCCTAAAGCCTCACACACTCAAGGGAGGAAGAAATCCTCAAAAATAGGAAACTAACATGTCAAAACCGCAATTGGCTTTCCTAGTCATAATAGGACTCCTAAACACCATGGTTGCTTAAATACTCTTCCCAAACCTTAGGGACGAGTTTTAGAACTTTCTAGGTCATGTGGAGGAGCTCTTGGTGGCTGAGGACTGTGGAACGACCACAAAGCTCATCTTCTTCCCCTTCACGTCTGCTGCGACCTGCACAAACCGTCCACTTGAGATCGACCAAAAGTGAGTCAAACCATAACCAAACCTTGCAAGCCTATACCCTGGAAAGAGGGTCAAGTCTACGTTCTAACCCAAGTGGAATGCCCAATTCCATGCAGTATACACGGAGTATTAAGCGTTTCCTCGAAGTTGTCTGAACACAAGTTTTCTGGAAAAATGGGACTTCTTCAACCCAGAAGTAGTTTTCTCGGGCAAACCTTAACATATCCTATACCAATGTGTAGAGCATCAAGTTAACTTTCGTTTCCCACTGGTTTCATCGAATTTCATTGAGTAGAATTTGAACTATAAACGTTTCCCAAAGTCGTGCATTGTCAGGGCTTTTCCCGTTCTTTATTTGTTGCATGTGATTTGAGACCGAATTTGAGCAAACCCCCAACATGAACATTTTCCTACTAATTGTCCTCGTAATGTCTTGTGTTTAACATTTTGCCTAAATGTCATTAGTTAGAGAGTTATAAGTGTTGTAAGAGGGCTGCTGCTTGAAACATCGTTTTTAGGTTGCCTTGGTATTTACGTTTGAGTTTGACTTGATAAAAGCCTATCGAAACCATCATTGTTTTCTAATTAAGATTTATTGGAAGCACCCTTGCATGTCTAGGTTGGTTTAAAACTATTTTCGTTATTTTTCATGCACTGTACAATTTGTTCTCTATTTTTGAAGCACCCTGTGTCAATATAAGGCAGTTCTGGACTGCAATCCAAGAACATGTCCTTTCTCTGTCAGATTCAGGCGCAGACCCTGTGAACGCGACGGCCTGATAGGCCGCGTTCTGAGTCATGTGGCGGACATCACCCTGTCGCGTTCTGAACGCGACGATCACCCCGTCGCTATCTCACTGCTTGATCTGACTGCCCCGTTGCGTTCTTGACATCCCATTGTCACGTTCTTTTCCCGACCCATCGCGACCCTTACTGGGGTCCGTCGCGACCTAAACTCCGGGTCTGACAGCCCTGTCACCTTATCACATGCACCCGTCGTGATCTGCCTGCCTGATCAGACAAGCCTTTCACGATCCTTACAAGGCACTGTCGCGTTCTGATCTGACCCCGTCGCGATCCTTACAAGGGTCCGTCGCGACCTCAGGATTTTTCATGAAACCCCACCTATTTCTTTTACAAGACTTACTGCTATACCTGAGGTCTGTTTAAATATGATTTTAGCGTGTAATTCACATGTCTTAGGTCTGATCATTGCATGATGGTTTATTTAATGGCTTAAAAGTGTTTAACACATTTAAAAAGCCTTAATTACATGAAGATTATTCTAATTGCTTTCTTATTGATATGATCATTCATGAAACTTATGATTTGCTCTTGTTACTATTCTAGCTTGATTAAAATGATAATTATTATCTTAAAATCTTGCAAACCCATGTGTAGTTAAATGCATTGTTCATTGCATGCCATCAGGTTAAGTGTTTTCCGCGAGTTTGAGACCGATGGATTGTGAATTAACACCGTACATCACTACACACTTGCACTGTTAGACAGGCCTTTCATGAGAATTGGAAACTCTCTACCAGTCATTCCGGATCGGTAGACTAGTGACCTTTTCTCCAAGGCCTCCATAAATCTCCTCTGACCATGGATTCCCACATGGCCGACAAGTTGGTTGTACCATTCAAGTTCCCTGGAGATAGCGTGCACTTCTTTCTCATCTTGTTCTCATGAGTGTGATTTACAATCTAGACTAAAGCCATTAATGTAAAGATTAAACTAAAGTATAAATCGTACCGTTATGCTGCCGAATTTATCTCTTGACCATTGTTATCATGAAATCTTGTTCAAATTAATTATTACTTGTTCTCATCATCATCATGAACATGACGTACACATGCTTACATCTTGAAACTCTCATTGGCCATTATTAATGACTGCGGGTATCTACATTTAAAATTTAGTGAGATGCTGACCGGGCACGGCGTGTGTCCAAGGGCTCCAATCTAGCCCCAATGATGGCGAGTCATGAATATATTGTTAACCATGGGGTATAATGATTACTGGCGTTGCATCTGCGCTGGGAGTCGTGCGTGTCGTGTTGAATGATAGATACATAACCACATACACGTGTCCTAGTGTACATTATTGATGGATCTCTTCTGGTGTACACTAGTGTCTACGTGCCTGATTAGTGTTACATTATCGTGCTCGTACGTGCTTGCTTGCTTGCGTGATATGGCCATCCTGCATTTAATGCAATTTGTGATATCTTGCTTCTTGACATCAAGTGATATCTTGCATGCTTGTACAAAGTGATATATTGCTAGTTCTATCTTGTCATGCTGTTCAAAAATCTTGTTCTATCGTGATCACTCTATCTACCTTGTCCATGTATCATGTTTTCATGAGTTTTATTCGCACATTCATATCATGACATTCATCGTGCTTACCTAGTTCTAAAATGTTAATCACTTATATCATTGCCCGCACATTGAGATATAAATCCTACTGGACTAGTTTGCTCATCCCCTACTTATATCCAATCTAGGTGACTATGAAGTCCAAGAGGAAGAGCAAGTCGAGGATGGGAATGCGTCCGAGTGATGAGCGTTCCAACTATGTGTCTAGCTATAGTTAGTTTATTTTGAGTGTTAGAACAATGTAGTAGGAAGTGAGGAATAATGTAATTTCCCTTTTATTGAGTCTTAGTCATGTACTATTTCCATTTTGAATACAATGAGTTGAGCTTTGAACACAAGATTAGTTGAGTTCAATATTTGGGCCCTATGATGATGTATGTTGTTATACATTTAGTGCGTGCTAACTAGCAGCTTATTTGCCGACTGTTCACATCTCGGGATATCGACTCGAATTATTCTGAATTATTATTAAAATCCACTGCGTAATTCTCGGGATGTGACAGAATGTGTCAGGTATGAACAATTTCTTGGGGTCTGGAGGAGGAGGGATTGTTGCTTTTGTGGTTGGGGAGAGGGTTCTGGACAATACCAAGGTCCTTTTTGGTGTACCTAGACTTGGCTATGGCCACCTTGACATCCTCCCAATTAATCCTACATTGGTCGTTCATGTCGTACACCCAGTCACGCAAAGTGAAGAAATTGTTGAGTTTGTGACCATGGGCCCTATGATAAGGACAGTATTTTGAGGTATCCGCCCTTGGATTGACGTTTTCCATTTGTGGGGGAGTCGGATAGCATCACAAGACATGAGGGCGAAGAATACGTCCTCGAGGATCTCAAGGAGAGGAGGATAGTGAGACCTTTTGGGACTGGTCTGGGTGTAGCCAGAAGGAGGAGGAACCGCAGAATAAGGCTTGGAGGGGTGTGACGGGAATGGAAGGAGGTTGGAAGACTTGTTAGGAGGCCTCAATGGCTGGCTGCAAGCACTAACGGACTCATTGACGGTCCCCCCCTCGGTGGTAGTTGCCGCGGGAGCCTTACGTCCCTTGGGCTTCCTTCGAAGAAATGTGGAAGAGAGGAGTCCTTGATCTGCTTCTGAACCACCCTAGCTCGATTATAAAGATGTGTGAAGGAGGGGAACTCACTTAGCATCAAAACAGAGCGAAGCAGAGGGATGGTGTTGGTGACTAGCATGGTTATGGCTTGGGACTCCGGATGGGTATGTCGGCTCTTGAAGCCATGGATCTCCATCGGTTTGCAAAGGTACAAAGTCTTCGTCTGGCATCATCTTTTCTGCCACCAAGTCGGGAAGTGTAGGGACTTGCGTGGCCATGTATGAAATGCGAGATGAATCGCTCGAGACTATGTCGAAATTAATAAGATCCGATGCAGGTAAGGAGGTGAACCACCTCAAAGCTTCCCCCTCTAACGATTGTTGGAAGAGGTGAACTAAGAGGACCGATCGTACAGCCACTGATGGGAATCCATGGTAAGCTAGCAAGGTGGAATTGAGGGTCGGAGGTCCCGTCATACTTGCGGTTTCGGGCCTTGAAACTCGGGGGAAAGTTGGCATTGGAAGCTTGCAGTAGTTCTAAAGGGAATGAGGCTTGGAAAGAGACAGAGATTTAGCCAAGAGCTTCCCAATAAGACCCTCCATCTTCGACCGAGAGATGGATTCGGATTGAGCGGGGGCTGTGGGCTGAACATTGGGTGGATAGGAGAAAGGAGGAGTTGGGAAAAGAGTAGGTAAAGAAGTGGGAGGATTCGGAGTGGAAATGGGGACGGGGGAGATGGGAACCTGTGAAGGAGTGACGGCCTAGGAGCGGGCCTATATGAAGAAGCAAGGAAGGAGAAGAGGATGGAGGGGAAGGGAGGCCGCTGCCTGGACAGTATGCTTAGAAAGCATAGAAATGATGTCCTCGGGCGAATAGCGAGAGAGGAGTTTAGAGATTCGGGGTCTTCTTGATCGTCTTGGGCATAAGTTGGATTGCCCTCAAACTCACACTCTCCTCATTGTTGGCCTGAGAAGAGGACTGAATGGACTCTTCAGGTTGCATATCAGTGTTGACCATTCTGACAAATTCATCATTGATGTTATCGTCATATTCGAAAGCCGGATTGTTAGACATGTTGCAAGAGTTCAACCAAGAGTCCATTTAACAATACAAACTACTAATTTTATGATGGTTTAGTTGATTAATTACACTGTTATCAGGAAGAAAGTGGATTTCTACCAAACAATGTTGTCAAACAATGTCCCCAAAATTTTAAAGATTGAAGTTGTGTGTTAATTAACTTTGTAAAAGGCCAATTTCTCTCACTCCTTACTCAAAGCCAGGTGAGTGGGGCGGACTAAGTGGGAAGGGTAAAAGCTCTCCTGCCCCATACTGTGAGGGAATCCACGAAATTTAGGGACTTATGGAGTTCTCTTTGGATCACCCGATTTACCCTAGAGGAATCCCCGAGTAAAAGGCTGTAGACCAAGGAGGGGCTATCCTAGAACGTGTGGGGAGGCTAGAACAGATGAGAAAGGACCCACCTCATGACACAGAACCATTAGAAGGCAAACAGGAAGCAAACAGAAAGAAAAATAGATCAAAACAGCCAAAAACAAGCTTCTGGGAAGGTAAACAGCAAGACCAGCGACGTCAAGTTCCTCAAAAGCATGTAAACGGCATGATCGACGGATGCTGAAGAGAAGTAGACGACAACAGAGATTGACGTTCAGAAGAACTAAACGACAGGAAAGATGGACGCTTACCTGGGTAGACGGCAGTATTGGTTGCCGTTTACCTGGGTGAAGACTGAACCGTGGCAGTAGTGCTGGTCCCACGTGATCGCCAAAAGAGAGACTGTGGACGATCCTTGCGCCGTACCCCAGTGACTCTGGTGTCCTCCGGAGGCTCACGAACGTCGCTGCTCCTCTCGTTGGCGATGAAGGGGTTGCCGGTTGACTTCGTTGACTCCCCGGTTGACTCAGTTGACTGAGGAGAAAACAAGGAAAACCACAAAGGAAAGAAGAGATTGCGATCGCCAGGGCCTTACCTGTGCCCACGGAGGTGTTGTGATCACGTCGGTGCAGTAGCCTCGCACAGCGGTGGATGCGGGACTCCAACTTCTTCTTCTTCGGCCGGCCGGCCAAGAATGAGAGCTCTACGGTCTTCTTTGATGCGTTCCTGCCACAAAAAGAGACTCTGTTAGACTAAAGGAGGTGTGGTAAACATCCTAACAGAAGAAGAAAGCCCAAAAGGAGAGCCTCGTACCGGTTTCGGACATGAGAAGTGGGGTGGCCAAGTGCTATGACCACCCTTCTTCCCTCCGTTTTTGGTTGGGAAACCTCTTTATAGGTGTGTAGGAGGGTGCCCTACGTGCCTAGGGTGTGTTTGTGGGTATGTGTGACATGCAAAAAAAAGGAAGAAAAAGGGGAAGAGAGAAAGAGGAGGGTGATGATCGTCATTTCTGGTCGTGGTTGACTCCTTGCTGGGCTCCTCCAATCCTTGGTGAAGCTCCTAGACACCCCAGATGATGAAGAAGAAGAGAAGGAAGGAAGGTGGAGCTGGTTGCACTTTTCTCTCCCTCTCTCAAAGTAGCATGATGTGAACGTCCAGCCTCTCCCCTCCCTGCTTAGAAGGCCAGAGGGTGAGTTATATAGACAGTGGGGGCCATAGCTAGGGTGCCTAGGATGCTAAGTGTGAAGAAACACACTTGCACACTTGGCAATCCGTGAGTTTTAAGCTCCACCAATGGGAGGGGGCCACATAGGATTTTTACTTGGTCAATGGGGTGCCAAGGTGCCCATATGCCCGTTGGGAACGGCTGCATGCGTTGTATGGCCGAGAGAATGGCACTAGTGGGCTGGAATCTCGGGCAGTTGTGCAGACCAGGTAAACCCAGCTTGACATCCAACGATCCTGCCGCCAACCCCATGCAGGCATCCACATCGGTGGACGCCAATAGTAGTCAGCATCCAGGGGGATTACCGCCAACATGCAGTCAGCGGCCGTCGATGCTGCCGTCTACATGGGATCCGAGGCAAGTCAACAAATGGTCAAACGGGCCTTATTGGGCCATGGAACCATGCGGGGATGGGCCAAATCTCATGTCTACACCCGGGTCGCCCTCTCTCTTCCAATCTCCCTTGCATGCTGGATCAACCACCAGGCCAGCCGGTCCAGAAGATCCCGTGCTTGTTTGTCTCTCAACACCTCTTTCTTGTCCTGTACGATGTCCGTGAGGATCTCTTCCCATGGGAGAAGAGGAGTCATCACATCGTACTCCAGGCAGTGCCTCCACCCCAGAAACAATTCCACCTCTTCTTGTAGCACTCTCGCTTCAAACCCCTGGAACACGAACATGTGTTTGTGTGGATGCCACCGCTCCACGAGTGCTCCCAGGGCGTCAAAGCTCCACCACATCTCCTTCATGTTCTTCACCAGCACCACCATAAAGCTCAGATTCCATGCCCCGATGAAACTCCTCATGTCTATGGTTATTGCGTTCATCAGGTTCACGAGCCAGGAGAGGCCCGTACCTGACCCTGGCTTGGAAAGGCAGGCACCTCCTGCACATCCATGAAAACCATGAGAAAGAGTTTTGGGGCATTTTTACCCAACAGGAGTAAAACAGCAATACATACCTCTCCATTGGCCAATCAGGTGCTCAGATGCCCCAGAACTTCACTCAAGATCCCCGGTTCATGCTCGTGGACTTTCCAGTCGATGAAGAGGCCATGTTTTCTGCTTCAATTCGTCCCAAAACCCACTGGTTCGCAGTTGAGGAAAGAGAGGACGAAGGAAGAAGATGGTAGAGTCCTTGAGGACTCCCAATACCTATTTTTTCGGCTTGATCCGCTGGCTTATTAACGTCCACATCGTTTGGCATCAGGTCTCTATTGATGGCGGCATATGTGGACGCCTACCCATGTAGACGGCGCATGATGTTGACGTCAATAGGTGTTGGCGACATGCGATCTGGACATTAACATGCTGGAATTTTCAAAGCTTTATTGTTCCATATGGGTTATTATTTCTATATCTTGTGCTTCAAGTTGTCTTGCAGATATTTAAGCACAAGCCGTGCTTCAACTTCGGACACTCATTTGACCGTGAGTGTTACACAGGTATGTCTAACATAGGACCCCCCGGAGGCGAATAACTTGGCGACTGTGAACCCGAGTTCCCCTTTACCAAAACCATGACGGGTTTGCGATCTCTCAGTTATTTGTTGGCCTTAGAATTTTCCTCTGGTTCTAACTTGCATTTTAGATAGGAAACCCACACCAGCATGCACTGCTAACCGCTTTCTTGCTAACTAAAAAAAAGAAAATGGAGAGTTCCTCGATCACTCTGTGGCTCCCAAACGCAGGTGGCCTACCGGTCAGCACCTCTTTCTTGAATATTTGAGCCGATTTCGGGCCTTTGTTGTCCCCCCTTCGGGAACTTGTCCCACCGTGCATATCACAAGTAATCAGGCAGTCTTGTTGAGTCCACGTGAACTTTCGCCAGCCATGAGCTTAATTCTGGACTTCAGGCTTTCCAAACATTGATTTCAGTTAGAATCTTTTGATAAGTCCTTTGAGAGATCAACCAATCCCTTGTCTCCACAACCCCCTAAATCTGGACAGACGTCCTAATTAGGTCAGCGAGCCCACACGAGCTCTGGTTATGAACCCCTCGATTCAACCGTCATATTACAACTCCTTTGACTCAGACACACCAGAAACTAGTCAAAGTCCAACACGGCAACGCCAGGGACCCTAGCATTGGGTTGCAGTTGTAGTTACATGGGTAGATCACCCTTCCTCTTATCGACATTTGTCTCTCAGACGATTCGTCACTTGCTTCTAGCCACAATCTTTCGTATGGCTTGCTAGAATTCCAATCATCGGAGATGGCCATTCCATTAAATGTCCACGTCCTTTGTTTACCGAGACACCAACCTTTCAGTCCGCTCTGCTCCCTTGCAAGACCGGATGTCTCGGAGGGGCATTTGTAGACGCGAGATTTGGCCCATCCCCGCGTGGTTTCATGGACTAATAAGGCCCGTTTGACCATTTGTTGACTTGCCTTGGATCCCATGTAGACGGCAGCATCGACTGCCGCTGACTACATGTTGGCGGCAATCCCCCTGATCGTCGACTCTAGTTGGCGTCTGATAACCACATAATTTTTGAGTTAAATTTCATACATATAGTAATTTTAGACAACCATTGTCTATAATAATGTGCACATTGATTTTAATTTCTATTTCCCATAAATCATTTGTTGAACATGTTAGTTGATATTTGGGTTTAAACACATGTTAGATTTTCATTTAATAAATCATTGCTTTTAGATTAGGTTCATATTGAAAACTAAAGATCTTTGTAAATATTGTAGGTAGTATGTGTAAATTTGTAAACAAATAAAAATTTGAATATAACAAAATTAACACCATCATGCCACATACCCCACTCAATTATTAATAAAATATAATAATAATAATTTCTTTAACATCACACCCAATCCCATTCTCCCATCTCAACACCCTTTTAACTCTTTTAACATTGGGTTTGACTCATCTCGCAAGAAAGAAGCTACTTGAAGCAGCATTTGGGGTTTGAGCTCCCGGGTGTGGTGCGATGGCGGTTTGAAGGCTGGGGCGGCCTGCGGAGCTGCCCAAGGCAGATCTGCAGAGAAGGCGGCTGGCGCGGCCAGATGGGCGACCAGGTGGATGTGGCGCGCCTGCTGGTTGTGTGAGAGGCGGCCAGCGGCCAGGTTTGTGCTGGCTTGGGTGATGCAAGGCTGCTGTGAGGGGAGATGGAAGCCTCTGAGGTGTGTGAAGCTAGTGCGGCACTGGCGGAGGTGTATGTTGGGCCATACGATGGCCAGATGAGCAGGAGCACCTGCGTGCGTGCGAGCTGCTTATCCCCTGCACAGAGGATGGACCAGGAGGCCAGGGCAAGACGGTGCGGCGCCCAGGGCTGGCCGTGTGACTGGTGCGGCTGGAGCGCGAGGCAGAGCAGCGGCGTACGGCATGGCGCAGCGCAGCTGAGGTGGCGGCCATGCCAGCTGGGCTGGCGGCTGGGCTCGTACAGATGGAGCCCGGGCGTGGTGCGATAGCGAGCCAGCTCTGGTTCGCTGCAGGGGGTGGGCCGTTGCTGTGCGATGTGGCCATGAGAGCTGATGGAGCTCCGCATGCGGCTGGACTAGGGACCAGCTGAGGTGGCTTCTGGCGCCCTGATACGCCAGATTTGGGCTGAGGTGGCGGCCAAGTGTGCAGGGCTTGCACAGGAGGAGTTTGAGAGGAGGCGCCCAGGCATCTCTATAAAAGGACCCCAAGCCTCACAGTTGAAGGGGCTCTGGTTCGATTTTGAGAATTTCATGCTATTTTTCTTCTGTAGTTTTTTCTTTTGAGCAGAGCAGAGCTACGAGGTGGGGAGAGAAGGGGAGGAGTTCAAGTTTTTAGATTTTCATTTTTTTTGTTCTTCGAGAGTTCTTTTGGTTTTGATTGGAGAGTGGGGAATTCCAGACGGGTTTTAGGATCTGTAATTTTTTAGTTTTCTCTTACTGGTTCGACTATTAGGTTGGGAGTTTAATTCTCTATTTTTCTTCTGTGTTTAGAGTTCGATCCAGTGCCAATTGTGTTTTCTACTTCTGCTGTATTTTTTTTTTGATATTAGAGATGGTTTTGCTCTCTGAGACTATTCTGTTCTTCCGGAGGAGAGAGTTTGATTTTGTGTCTGTTCAGCATATGTTGGAGATGTTTGGGTGCTCTTCTATGCAGATCTGTGTAGTTCGGCATTTGTAAGTTTGTCAGCATCTGTGAGGGGAGAAGGACGATCCAGGTGATTTCCTCTTTTTATCAGAAAGGCGACTGCAATTTTTTTGGGGTTTCTCTTTACTGCTTGTAAGTGGAATCCGGGTTCTCGTTTCCTCTGTTCTTGCTGTGAGAGATTTCTGAGAGAGGGGAGATCGGTTTTGTAATTTTCTTGGGATTTTCTTCTTCGTGTGTTGTTTTCTGTTGTCTGAAGGGAGTTGGTGGTTTGGGCGGAGTTGAAGGTTTTTACAGGAATTAGTGCCATTTCGGCTGGATATCTCTGTCCCTGCCTCCCCTTGTGAGAGAAGAACTGATTTCTAGCTATCTACGACTATGGGTTTGGGTTTTTTGGTTGTTTATTGTATGGATTAGGATTTTTGGTTGCTCATCGGTGATCTTGTGGGCATTCCTGAGAGGTAGCTGTGGGTTCTGGTTCATCTCTGTAGTCGTTCTTTAATCCGTGGAGAGTTCCTGTGCATCTCTGTTGTTGTTCTCTAGTCTGTGCAGGAACAGAAGTTGGGAGCACGAGGTTAAATTTCTTCAACTGTAATACTTGTCAGTCTAAGGCGTAAAAGACGGCGGTGGTTTCCTCCTATACTTCACTCGTGGCGTCTAGAACACTTCTGGAAGTAGCAGAGATCATTCAGAATTTGATAGACTAAGGAGCTCGGCTCCTCTTCTGATTTTTTGCTTTTAATTTTTTAATTTCGTTGGTGTGCTTAATCCTCCCTGTGGACAAATTTTGAGTTAGCATTGCAGTTTATATTTCGTTGCTATTTTCTTACTAATTCACTAGACTGTGGGGAAGACGAGATCTAATGCATTTCTCCTCACTGTTCTGAAGCTGATTGCATCTTATTTCTATTTGTTCTTCTCCCTCTGCTATGAGGATACAATGGTTTGGAATGTTCTTTGAGAATTCATGTTCCGTCATCTTTCCGAAGCAATTCAGATTTAGAGGTGCATCCATATGTGCTTAGTTTAGATCTCTCTCGTTTGTTTGATCCCTCGAGTTGTGAGGGTACAGTGATACCAAGTTTCTTTTCATTTCAATTCCATGTGTTCTTTCATTAAGTTTAATCTGTCAAGATTGTGTGGGATTTGATCGGTGTTGTTTACACATTCACTTTTAATGCATTGTCGTTAGAATGATTTCAACTTAAAGTAGTTTAAATCAAGTTCTATTCAGCCTCCATGTGGAAATGACATGTTTTCACCACCATGCTAGTTCATCTTTGTTATTTTAATTTTGTGAGACAGTTTAGAAGAAGTGCGCATATTGACTTGTGCGAGGAACTCTGGACAACGAAAAATGCACAGTCAACAATGCTGTGCGTCCATCTTGGCGCCGTTGCCGGGGAGGCATTAGAGTTTGATTTAGATTTATTTTGATTTGATTTCATTTCTATTGGTTTTACATTGACTTGTTATTAGGCTTTCATTTCAGATTTGCACAAGGAGAAGAACTTGAAGATGGGCTTGTCATTTGAAGCCCATTAGAGGAGCTTGCTGATTTCTAGTTTTTACTATTGTTTTTAATTCAAAAATTTAGATAGGGGAGTGTGAGAGAAATTTGTAGTGAGGTTTTCATGTACTCTCTGTGCATGTACAGAGATTTCTTTCTTGTTGGCATGTAATAATTGGACTCTTTTTTGTGTTTGAGAATTAGTTTATAGTATCACTTTATATTTTCTTAGTTAAATTACATTTCATTTAGTACAAAAAAAACCAAATAAAAATTAAAAAATCTAAAGTCTAAAAAATTTCCAAATCGCTCTTTCATGTTAGCCGTTTGTTGTAAATAAAAATTTCATTTCTCAAGATTAGAACCCCATGTTTTAGGACATTCATCATTTTAATAGTCATTTGAATTTTATTTCATTTTCTTGCATTGAAGGGTGCGGGGGAAAGGTAAGACTTCCATCGCTCGTTTCATGCATTAGACTTAGCATTAGACAACCCATTGTTTGAATTTGATCTGTGCACTTCACATTTGAAAATGGGACTGCTTAAGGCTTCACCCATTAGAATAAAAAGATAAGGTGAGGGATTTCATCACCCTTTCCTTTGCCCAAAAATCACAAAAATTTTCACATTTTTGCATTTGCCTAAACTTTCAATAAAAATTAGTAGACTTGGCCCTAGGGTTCATAATTAGATTTGTTCTTTCTCATTCTAAGACTTCTCTTTGAGTCTAGTGTCTAGGATTAGAGGTTAAGAAGTTGACGCTTAAGTGACTTAGAGGTTATTTAATTGGGTCCTTGCGAAAGCAAGGGGGCCTCCCTCTACTCCACCTCTTACCTGGCAGGTACAAGAAGAGTTAGAATTGGATTTAAGCAAGCTTAAATCTAATTTTAAGAAAATAACATAAGTCCAAGGAACACTTAGTGTCTAGGTTAATTTGATTGAAAGTGTTTGTTTTTGTGTTGTTAAAAATTCATCAAAAATGAATAAAAATCTTAAAAATTCAAAAATCATAATAGAGGGCTTTTTTCACTGTTTATGCTTGGTAGACGATCTTTGAACTTAGATTTGGCTCAACCTATAGACAAGATTGAAATTCTTTCATAGGATGGCCAACCAAGACCAGAACCAATTGCTAGAAATTTAGAAGAGGCTGCACCCAGATAGATGAAGGAATACTTTATTCCTTCTAACTATCAACCTGCTACTTGTATCAGGCCGGAAATTCCGGCAAATCTTTTGAGATCAAACCTGGAACCATTCAGATGTTGCCATCCTTTTATGGCAATCCCAATGAAGATCCTTATAGGCATATAGATGAGTTCATAGAGATCTGTTCCACTGTAAGGATCCAAAACTTCACTGAAAATGCCTTAAGGTTGACCCTATTTCCATTCTCCTTAAAAGACAAGGCTAAACATTGGTTGGGAACCATAGGGAGAACTATCACAACATGGCCAGAAATGCAGCAAGAATTTTTAAAGAAATTTTACCCGATTGGCTGAACAAATACAATGAGGAGAGCAATAACTGGATTCTCCCAACACCCGGGAGAATTAATGCACGAATCATGGGAGAGATTGAAGGAGTTGCTTAGAAAATGCCCCATCATGGTCTGTTGAGGTGGCAAATTGTTCAAGCCTTTTATGACGGACTGACTGAATCAAATAGGCAAATGGTTGATGCTTCGTGTGGAGGAAATCATGACTAAGAGCGAGGATGAGGCATATAATCTTGTTGAAACATTGAGTGAAATTCTATCAATCATGCCTCACTCTACTCTTATGAAGAGGGTTAGGACCTGTAAAGAAGGCAGGGATGTATGAAGTAAAAGGGAGGAGAATCAGATTCTAGGGTAGAACATCTGATAGCTAAACTTGATCAGAGATTAGAGCAGAAGTTGGAACAAAATTCGATCAATTATTATCTTTGACTGGGCAAACTACACCCAAAATTTCTCAACAACCTGAACTTGTGCTATGTGTGCTAGCCCAGCTCATCCAACCAGTGCTTGTCCCACTACTGCCCAATTACCCATTTCATTCAGGAACAAGTCCAAGCTGCTCAAAGCTCTACAAACCCCTATGATCCATATTATAACACATACAACCCTGGTTGGAGAAATCATCCAAACTTTTCATGGAAAAATCAATCCGAACAAGTTTCCCACCTACCTTCAAGAAATCCATGTACGGTCAATCCTATCCCAATCAGAATTCGGGATTTGGCCAATCTTCTAACTCAAAACCTCCACAATTCCAAGGAAGTCAAAATTCCAATCAATTTGCTCATACAAATTTCCAACAACCTTCATATCAACCACCACCTCCTCAACCTAATTGGGATGATAAAATGAATCAACTCGAAAACATGATGACGACTCTATGCCAAACTGTGCAAGAACAACAAACTCAAAATCAAAATTTTCAACAAAATTGGCAAGGATAGAGTCTCAAATTGCTGATGTATGTCAAAGGAGGGAAGTAGGGCAATTGCCAAGTCAAGCTGTAGCAAACCCAAGAAACAACCCTCCTGGATTCTATCAGAACCAGCAATACCATCAAGCTCAAGGGTATAAACCACCACCTACTAGACCACATGGTCCTCCACCACAAAACCCACAACAAGCTTTTGTCCAGAACATTCCTGCTCCGCAAAATCAAAATCAACCTATACAACAGGATCATCCTCCTGCCCAAGCTAGGGGCCCGCAAGTAGAGAATGCAAAAACTGTGTCTACCTTAAGAAGTGGAAGAATCAGAACAAATCCTCACCCACACGTGTCAAATGAGGATAAAGAAAATGAAAATGAAATTGAAATTGAAGAGAGAGTGAAGAAAATGTTGAAAAAGAAAATTCCAAGGGAAAAGAGAAAATAATGAAGAACCTCTAAACAAAACCAAGATGAGTGAAGACCCAAGCTGTTACATTCCAAGAGTCCCTTTTCCTGAAGCTTTAAAGCCAAAATCCAAAAACAAATCCACTGGTAATGAAGAACTCTTGGAGCTATTTAAAAAAGTTCACATCAACATTCCTCTGCTTGATGCCATCAAGCATGTGCCGGCCTATGCCAAATTTCTAAAAGAAATGTGTACTCCAAAACGAGAAGTGAGAAATAAAACTGAAACCATCATTCTTCCAGAAATTGTGAGTACCATTGTCTTGAATCAACTTCCTAAAAAGCTCAAAGATCCAGGCACTCCACTAATTCCTTGCACCATCGGTGGAGTCACATTGAGAGCGGCCTTTTAGATTTGGGAGCCAGTGTCAATCTCTTACCTTCTCTATTTTTGAGAATTCAAGATAGGAGAATTGAAACCCACTTCTGTTGTCCTTCAACTAGCCGATCGTTCTGTCACCACTCCAAAAGGCTTAGTTGAGGACGTTATTGTGAAAATCAATGATTGTTACTTCCCTGCTGATTTCATCATTCTGGACATGAACACTCCTCAAGATTTAACTCAGTCCACCATTATCCTTGGTAGACCTTTTTGGCCACAGCTAGAGCCAATATTGACTGTGCTACCGGGATGATGGATATATCATTTGGAGATAGGCGGTTAGTATCAACATTTTAGGGCATCTAGGCACCATAACCGAGGAGAAAGTTGTCTAGTGGTAGATACCTTGGAAGAATCTTGCATGGAAGAAACGGTAGACAAACCCTCTGCTCTAGGGTTTGAGGGAGAGGAAGGACAACTTAGTTCCATGTTTCAGAATAATGATCTATCATTTCCATTAGAGAGTCCTCCTAAGGTTGAGCTAAAACCACTCCCTACTAATTTAAAGTACATCTTTCTTGGAGAGAATGAGACTTGGCCCGTCATAATTGCTAGTGATATTGAGGAAGGGCAGGAGAAGAAATTGATTGAAGTTTTGAAGAGTCATAAGAAAGCTATAGGTTGGACAATTGATGATTTGAGAGGGATAAGTCCTTCATGTGCACACATCGCATATACTTGGAAGAAAAGGCTAAAAGTTCAATAGAAATGCAAAGAAGGCTTAATCCCACATGAAAGAAGTTGTTAAAAAGGAGATTGTCAAATGGCTGGATGCTGAATTCATCTATCCCATCTCTGATAGCCAATGGGTTAGTCCACTCAAGTTGTGCCTAAAAAGTCAGGACTGATTGTGATTCAAACGGAAAAGGGTGAGCTCATTCCCACTAGGCTGGCTACAGGATGGAGAGTGTGCATTGACTATCGCAAATTGAATGCGATGACCAAGAAAGATCATTTCCCTTGCCTTTCATTGACCAAATCTTAGAGAAACTTGCTGGACAAAAATTCTTTTGTTTCCTTGATGGATATTCAGGGTATAACCAAGTGGCTATTCACCCTGATGACCAAGAAAATACCACTTTCACATGTCCATTTGGAACCTTTGCCTTTAGACGCATGCCTTCGGGCTGTGTAATGCTCCCGCAACTTTTCAACGTTGCATGCTGTCTATTTTCTCAGACATGGTTGGGGATTACTTAGAGGTTTTTATGGATGATTTTTCTGTGTTTGGAAATGACTTTGATTCGTGCCTCGACCATTTGGCTGAAGTGCTCAAAAGATGCATTAATGTCAATCTTGTCTTCAGTTGGGAAAAGAGCCACTTCATGGTTAAGGAGGGGATTGTCTTAGGGCATATTGTCTCAGAGAGAGGGACAGAGGTAGATAAAGCCAAGGTAAATCTCATTTCCGAATTGCCTCCTCCCAACTCTGTCAAACAAATTAGATCCTTCCTTGGTCATGCTGGATTCTATAGGATGTTCATCAAAGACTTTTCCAAAATTGCAAGGCCATTGACTTCTTTGTTGAAAGACACTCCTTTCATTTTTGACAAAGCTTGTCATAAATCTTTTGAGGACTTAAAAGACATTTTGACCAAGGCTCCAATTCTACAATCTCCAACTGGTCATTACCATTTGAGATAATGTGTGATGCTTCAGACTTTACTGTAGGTGCTATTTTGGGGCAGAAAACTAATAAAAGATCTGTAGTGATTTATTATGCAAGCAGAACATTGAATGACACTCAAATTCGATACACAACCACTGAGAATGAGCTCCTAGCTGTTGTCTTTGCCTTAGAGAAGTTCAGATCTTACCTTTTAGGAGCCAAAATCATTGTTTTCATTGACCATGCTGCCTTGAGGCATTTGCTTGCCAAAAAGGATGCCAAGCCTAGGTTGATCAGATGGATCCTTTTATTACAGGAGTTTGACCTGGAAATTCATGATAAGAAAGGGTCCAAGAATGTGGTAGCTGACCATTTGTCCAGAATTATTGCCCCGGACTCCATGCCTATTAGAGATGCTTTCCCAGATGAGCACATTTTAGCTGTCTCCAATATTTCATCTCCATGGTATGCACACATTGTGAATTACAAAGTCATTGGACGAGTACCTGGAGATTGGACCAAAAATGAAAGAGAGAGATTCTTTGCTAGGGACAAGTATTTTATTTGGGAAGATCCGGAGCTATTTTTCATAGGACCAGACCAAGTGATAAGAAGATGTGTCCCTGAGAGTGAGCATCAAAGTGTCCTCCAGTTTTGCCACTCTCTTGCTTGTGGAGGGCATTTTTCAGGAAAGAAGACCGCTGCTAAGGTCATAGACTCTGGTTTCTACTGGCCCACATTGTTTAAGGATGCCCACCAATTTTGTAAGGCATGTCCTAGATGTCAAACAATGGGAAATATTTCTAAGAAGGACATGATGCCTCTTAACCCCATTTTGGTTGTAAAATTTTGATGTATGGGGGATAGACTTTATGGGACCTTTTCCACCGTCCTTTGGATACACATACATTCTAGTTGCTGTTGATTATGTGTTCAAATGGATAGAGGCCATTGCCACAAAGACCAATGATCATAAGGTGGTTATCAAATTTGTTCAGAAAAACATCTTTTCTAGATTTGGGTGGCCCAAAGCAATCATTAGTGATGGAGGACCTCATTTCATTAACACTCAGTTTAGGACCGTCCTAAGGAAGTATGGGATTACCCATAAGCTGGCAACACCTTACCATCCACAAACCAGTGGCCAAGTGGAAGTTTCAAACAGGGAGATTAAGAACATTCTCCAGAAGTCGGTTAGGCCTGATAGGAAAGACTAGTCAGAAAGGTTAGATGATGCATTGTGGGCCTACCGAACTGCTTTCAAAACTCTCATTGGAATGTCCCCTTACCGGCTTGTCTTTGGAAAATCTTGTCATATGCCGGTAGAAGTTGAGCATAGAGCCTATTGGGCTATCAACAGGTAAATCTTGATTTAGCCCAAGCTGGTCAACAAAGGACCTTGCATCTGAATGAGCTAGAATAGCTCAGAAATGAAGCCTATGAAAGTTCCAAGATATATAAAGCCAAGGCCAAAGCTTTCCATGATAAACACATTCATAGAAAAACCTTTCAAGTGCATGATAAGGTTTGGTTGTTTAATTCTCGGCTTCGTCTGTTTCCGGGAAAATTGAAGTCCCGATGGGATGGTCCTTACACTGTCGTTAAAGCTTACGACAATGGTGTTGTCATCATTCTTGACCCTAAAACGGGACAATCATTCACTGTAATGGGCAGAGGTTAAAACATTTCTTTGAAAACCCATCTTCTGTAAAAATTGATTCTACCAAGCTAGCTGAGCCAAATGAAGCCTAATTGTGTCTGGCTGAAGACGATGAACTTAGCGCTTCTTGGGAGGCAACCCAAGTGTACAGATTTCCTTCATCAGGTAATTCTCTGTCTTACTTTCTTTTCTTGTGAATAAGTAGGGGGGAAGAGGTAGAATAAGCATGCATTCATAGTCCTCATCCCGAACATTGCTTCATTTCTTTTTCTTGAGCTTGTACATATGCAAATAAAATTTTTTTTCAAAAATTTCACAATGTTTCATCTTTGAATAAAAATGCGTGGCTTTACGCATCCCAGACTAGGTGTATGATCTTTAACCATTAGAATTTTGTGGTTGTCACATTCCCTTGCAAGTATTCATGTTAGATAGCCCCTAATAAAGGATTAAATGTACTTCTTGTCTACCTTATGTAAGGATTTATGGCAAGAAGTTTTCATACACACACTTCACAACCACTTAGACTAGCTGAATCCGAATGTAGTAAATTTGTCAAGGCTAGTAGGAGAGAGGTGATTGATTTTCTCCCTTCCCCTTAAGTGAATTGTGAAGGAGGTGAAGGCATGTGATCAAGGAACCTGACTGTTCATCCTTCCTTTAAGAGGAAAAGAAAAAGCAAAAGAAAAAGTAAAAGTAAAGAAAAAAATATATATCGATGAAAAATGCCCCGGATCTGAGTAAAGTTGGACTCGCTACTCTTGAAAAGTGATGGGTTGTGCAGCATTATGGATGAAAAAGAAAAAATTCTGAGTGCACAAAGTGCAAATAAAGGGGCAAAGTCTCCAACTCAGAGAAATAATCCTCAAGGAAGATTCGCAGAATGGAACTGAGAGAAACAACCCGATCTGACTGAGCAAGGATCTTATTTCACAATTCTTTTCTTCTCCCCGAATTAATCTAATCTCAATTACTAGCTAAGGCAGAGGAGCTTCAGAAAGGCTGATGCGAACTCTTAAGTGAGCTATCACTTGTGCACTAATTTCTTGCCATAAGCCCTCACAATTAGGAAAGACATATCTCTACATTAATCTTTTACATGATGACTGTTTAGCATGAGATATTATATCTTCTAGTCCTACATTTGGAGTAATTTTTATTGCTAAGGGACTAGCAATGTTCAAGTAGGGGGGAGTGATAACCACATAATTTTTTGAGTTAAATTTCATACATATAGTAATTTTAGACAACCATTGTCTATAAATAATGTGCACATTGATTTTAATTTCTATTTCATCCATAAATCATTTGTTGAACATGTTAGTTGATATTTGGGGTTAGAACACATGTTAGATTTTCATTTAATAAATCATTGCTTTTAGATTAGGTTCATATTGAAAAATAAAGATCTTTGTGTTGGGTTCATATTCTGGAAACTAAGTGAATTCACACTCTAAGTGATAAATGAAAGTCCAACAATGTTTTTAATGATGAATGAGTTGAATTGAGGTTTCATACATGTCAATTAACATGATACAATATTTGGTTATCTATGTCTTCATTATACCTAACTATACATGTTTTATCATGTAGGTACAATGCATATAACCAAGCCTTCTCAAATCATGAGAAAATGATCACAATCACAGTGTAGACATGTACCTGTCGACAGACCCAAAGGCATATGTCGACAGATGCCACAGGTGTGATCAGACAGAAAAGTACTGAGAGCACCTGTCGACAGATTCTCAGAGACCTGTCGACAGATGTCACAGACAGAAATGCCAGAGTTCTGTGTTTTGGCAAAACTGTCTCTGCCTGTCGACAGATGGATATCGCCTGTCGACAGATGCCACAGACCAGAGCAACCTGAAGTCTGTCTATTGCAAATCTGTTGCAATCTGTCGACAGATACTCAGAACCTGTCGACAGACGCAGAGGATCTTCAAATACGGAAACCTTCCTTCATATCCAAGATTGTGTTTTCAAGTCCCACGACTCTCCACATGAAAACACAACTATATAAGCATCCTTTTGAAGAGAATCTCGTACAGAAGCAGTCACAACCAAAAACCCTAAGCCAAGTCCAAGAGAAAAGAGTTGCTGCTGCTCTGCTTCAAGTCTGCAGTGCAGAGACCGAAAGATCAGTTGATCCTGCAGTACTGAAGATAGATCGTCGTGGATTCAACCTTCTCCATCAGTCCAGAGCACTCAAGTCGAATTTTGAACTCCATCCAGGCGTTCTCAGAAGAGTTCCACATCAGGATTTACTCCTACACTCTGAACTCTTCCTGTTTCATAATTCTCATCAACTGTGTGTGTGTTTGTGTGATTCAAGCGTCTCTTGTGCTTGAGATCACGTGTGTGTGTTGTTCTGATCGTGGGTGCACATCAGAAAACACGTGTGTGTGTGAGTTGTAGTCACTGAACTCGCTCATAAGCAGTTTACTCTGTGTGTGTGTGTGTGCTGTGGACGTAGGATACACTGTTGTGTACTCCGAACCACGTAAATCTGCGTGTCTCGTGGTTTGATCATTTCTACGATAGATGTTTGATAGACACGTTGCATATTCACACACTAGATAGGTTTCTACATCATCTACACATAGTTTAGATCTTGATACTGTCTTGATAATCTGTGCTTTAAGAAAAAGAACGTGATAATAGTTTTTAAGAGGCAGTAATCTATTCAACCCCCCTTCTAGATTACCATATTGGGAATTCCGCAACCCTTCACTTTGTAAATAAATGTTGCAAGTAGTAAGTGTAAATTTGTAAATAAATAAAAATTTGAATATAACAAATTAACACCATCATGCCACATACCCCACTCAATTTTATTAATAATAATAATAATAATAATTTCTTTAACATCACACCCAATCCCATTTTCCCATCTCAACACCCTTTTAACTCTTTTAACATTGGGTTTGACTCATCTCGCAGGAAAGAAGCTGTTTGAAGCAGCATTTGGGGTTTGAGCTCCCAGGTGTGGTGCGATGGCGGTTTGAAGGCTGGGGCGGCCTGCGGAGCTGCCCAAGGCAGATCTGCAGAGAGGGCAACTGGCGCGGCCAGATGGGCGACCAGGTGGATGTGGCGCGCCTGTTGGTTGTGTGAGAGGCGGCCAGCGGCCAGGTTTGTGCTGGCTTGGGTGATGCAAGGCTGCTATGAGGGGCGATGGAAGCCTGTGAGGTGTGTGAAGCTAGTGCGGTGCTGGCGGAGGTGTATGTTGGGCCGTACGATGGCCAGATGAGCAGGAGCACCTGCGTGCGTGCAAGCTGCTTATCCCCTGCACAGCGGATGGACCAGGAGGCCAGGGCAAGACGGTGCGGCGCCCAGGGCTGGGCCGTGTGGCTGGTGCGGCTGGAGCGCGAGGCAGAGCAGCAGCGTACGGCATGGCACAGCGTAGCTGAGGTGGCGGCCAGGCCAGCTGGGCTGGCGGGCTGGGCTAGTACAGATGGAGCCCAGGCGTGGTGCGATGGCGAGCCAGCTCTGGTTCGCTGCAGGGGTGTGGCCGGTGCTGTACGATGTGGCCATGAGAGCTGATGGAGCTCCGCATGCGGCTGGACTAGGGACCAGCTGAGGTGGCTTCTGGCGCCCTGATACGGACCAGATGCTGGGCTGAGGTGGCGGCCAAGTGTGTAGGGCTTGCGCAGGAGGAGTTCGAGAGGAGGCGCCTAGGCATCTATAAAAGGACCCCAAGGTCCTCACAGTTGAAGGGGCTCTGGTTCGATTTTGAGAATTTCTTGCTATTTTTCTTCTGTAGTTTTTTCTTTTGAGCAGAGCAGAGCTACGAGGGTTGGGGAGAGAAGGGGAGGAGTTCAAGTTTTTAGAAATTTCAGTTTTTTTTTGTTCTTCGAGAGTTCTTGTGGTTTTGATCGGAGAGTGGAGAATTCGAGACGGGTTTTAGGATCTGTAATTTTTTAGTTTTCTTCTTACTGGTTCGACTATTAGGTTGGGAGTTTAATTCTCTATTTTTCTTCTGTGTTTAGAGTTCGATCCAGTGCCAATTGTGTTTTCTACTTCTGCTGTATTTTTTTTTTGATATTAGAGATGGTTTTGCTCTCTGAGACTGTTCTGTTCTTCCGGAGGAGAGAGTTCGATTTTGTGTCTGTTCAGCATATGTTGGAGATATTTAGGTGCTCTTCTGTGCAGATCTGTGTAGTTCGGCATTTGTAAGTTTGTCAGCATCCGTGAGGGGAGAAGGACAATCCAGGTGATTTCCTCTTTTTATCTGGAAGGCGACTGCAATTTTTTTGGGGTTTCTTCTTTACTGCTTGTAAGTGGAATCCGGGGGTTCTCGTTTCTTCTGTTCTTGCTTTGAGAGATTTCTGAGAGAGGGGAGATCGTTTTTGTAATTTTCTTGGGATTTTCTTCTTCGTTGTTGTTGGCTGTTGTCTGGAGGGAGTCGGTGGTTTGGGCAGAGTTGAAGGTTTTTATAGGAATTAGTGCCATTTCGGCTGGATATCTCTGTCCCTGCCTCCCCTTGTGAGAGAAGAACTGATTTATAGCTATCTACGACTATGGGTTTTGGGGTTTTCTGGTTGTTTATTGTATGGATTAGGATTTTTTGGTTGCTCATCGTGATCTTGTGGGCATTTCTGAGAGGTAGCTGAGGGTTCTGGTTCATCTCTGTAGTCGTTCTTTAATCCGTGGAGAGTTCCTGTGCATCTCTGTTGTTGTTCTCTAGTCCGTGCAGGAACAGAAGTTAGGAGGACGAGGTTAATTTTCTTCAACTGTAATACTTGTCAGTCTAAGGCGTAAAAGACGGCGGTGGTTTCCTCCTATACTTCACTCGGTGGCGTCTAGAACACTTCTGGAAGTAGCAGAGATCATTCAGAATTTGATAGACTAAGGAGCTCGGCTCCTCTTCTGATTTTTTTGCTTTTAATTTTTTTATTTCGTTGGTGTGCTTAATCCTCCCTGTGGACAGATTTTGAGTTTAGCATTGCAGTTTATATTTCTGTTGCTATTTTCTTACTAATTCACTAGACTGTGAGGAAGACGAGATCCAATGCATTTCTCCTCACTGTTCTGAAGCTGATTGCATCTTATTTCTTATTTGTTCTTCAGCCCTCTAGCTATGACGGTACAGTGGTTTGGAATGTTCTTTTGAGATTCATGTTCCGTCATCTTTCCGAAGCAATTCAGATTTAGAGGTGCATCCGTATGTGCCTAGTTTAGATCTCTCTCAGTTTGTTTGATCCCTCGAGTTGTGAGGGTATAGTGATACCAAGTTTCTTTTCATTTCAATTCCACGTGTTCTTTCATTAAGTTTGATCCGTCAAGATTGTGTGGATTTGATCGGTATTGTTTACACATTCACTTTTAATGCATTGTCGTTAGAATGATTTCAAGTTAAAGTAGTTTAAATCAAGTTCTATTCAGCCTCCCTGTGGAAATGACATGTTCTCACCACCATGCTAGTTCATCTTTGTTATTTTAATTTTGTGAGATAGTTTAGAAGAAGTGCGCATATTGACTTGTGCGAGGAACTCTGGACAACGAAAAAATAGTCAACAATGTCGCGCGTCCAGCGTCCACCTATGTGGACGTCTACATGGGGTTGGCGGCATCATCATTTGACGTCAACCTGGTTTTACCTGGTCTGCGTAACTGTCTGAGATTCTAGCCCACTAGCGCCATTCTCTCGGCCATGCAACGCATGTAGCCATTCCCAACATGTATATGGGCCACCTTGGCACCCCCTTGACCCAGTAAAAATCCTACTTGGCCCCCTCTCATTGGTTGGAGCCTAAATACATGGATTGACAAGTGTACAAGTGTGTTTCTCTTCACACTTGAGCATCCTAGGCACCCTACCTCCAACCTTCAGTCTATATAACTCACCCTCTAGCCTTCTAAGTTAGGGGGGGAGAGACTGGACGTCCATGCTATGCTACTTGGAGAGAAGAGAGAGAAAATCCACTTAAAGCTTCCAACCCTTGCCTCCTCTCTCCCTCTCAACTCTTTGAACGTCCAGAAGGCTTCATCAAGTGCTGGAGGAGTCCACTAAGGCGCCATCAACGACAGCAATGAGGATCATCTCCCTCCTCTATTTCTCTTTCCCTTCTCTCTCTCCTTTAGTTTGCATGTCATTCACAGACTCACACACACCGTAGGCACGTAGGGCACCTTCCTACACACCTAGAAAGGGGTTTTCAAACCAAAAACGGAGGGAGAATGGTGGTCATAGCACTTGGCCACCCCTCTTCTCAAGCCCGTAACTGGTATGGGACTCTCCTTTTGGCCTTTTCTCTTCGTTTGGACGTTCACTACACTTCCTATAGTCTAATAGAGTCTCTTTTTGTAGCAGGAACACATCGAAGAAGACCTTGGAGCTCTCTTTTATTGGCTGGCCACTGTCCGCTGCGCGAGGCACGTCACTGGCGTGATCACAACACTCCTTGGGCACAAGTAAGGCTCTGGTGATCAAAACCTCTCCTATTCTTTTGCTATTTTCTTTGTTTTTCCTTTTGGTCAACGTGGTCAACGAGGAGTCAACAAAGTCAATAGCTCGCCTTCAACGCCAACGAGGGGGCGGCGACGTTCATGAACCACCGAAGGATCCATAGTCACCGGGGCGTCCACATCTGGTCTCACATGGTTACTCCGGTGTTCCGTGAGCCCCTTTGTCCCGGAGGTGTGTGCTGAGGTGTTGCTTCTGCATTGTGTCTGACTCCGCTGGTTCTGCGAGAGTCATGTTTGGCCTGACCCAGGTTGTGGTCAAGGCGTTTCTCTGTTTTTGCTGCTTTGTAGTACTCTGCAGTAGTGTTTCCTACTTTACTGCTTTGTAGAGTAGTTTTGCTTCCACTTGTTGGAGTTCCTGTTGCTCTGGCTGGTAAGGGACTGGTTATCCCTACTGGGCCTTGTCTGCAAGGCTCACCCCCCTATTCTCTTCAAGTAGGGACTTGATGTCGTAGGAGTTCGTTGACGGATAGTCGTGATGGCAGCTTGTTCTCCGTGCGTTGCCTGCTGTGTGAGTTGTGAGTGTGAGTGCTCTTTGTACTGTGAGTTGAGAGTGGCCTTTTTGCAAGTCCTCGGGTATGCCCTTAAGGACTGCACCTTTCTTTCTATACCTATACTTTTATTTGGGACATATTGTACATAATTTCCTTGTTAATGTACATACTTTTTGGTTATATTTTTTGAATTCATTGCTTATCTCCCTGGACTAAATTCTAACCCTTCCGGTCTTCAGATCCGTGGGTGGCGGCACGACCTTCGGGGTCCCTAGCGGGGGTCCGGGATGTCGGGTCATTACAGTGGTATTAGAGCTCAGGGTCAGGGGTCCAACGAGATTTGTAATGAGTTAATAACTATGGCTGTCCCAAGAAAGGTACTAGTATGCTTCTGGCCCACCGTGTAGAGTGCTGTTAGGTGAGCATTTGGCTCTTTGTTGCAAGTGGCAAGCTTTCCAGTAAGGTCCGAGTGTGAGCTGCAGGAGAGTGTTGCTGCTGTGCTGGGTGCGCATGCTTCGAGCGTGGTTGTTGTTTTCGCTCGTGCTGCGGTGGGGTTCATCATCGGCCTGCGCGTCCGTGTGGGTGTGTCATGAAGGCTGAGAGAGCCTACGTGTGGTGTGGCCTTCACCATTGCAGGATTGTGGTCTGTGGAACCGATAGAAGGTGTCCTTGCCTTGTTGGCTGTCCCCTTGTTGTTGGGGTGTGTCCTTGTTGGATGTCCCCTTGTTGTTGGGGTGTGTGCTGTGTTGGCTGTGTGTTTGGCCTTGTGTGCCTATGCCCGTTGGGCGCTCTGCTATGCTCAATCGGCTTCTTTGCTCGAGCTAAGCAGATGCTTATGTGCCATGTTGCACCGCTGGTTGAGTGCTATGACACCTGTCTATGGTTGTTGTGGGCCTTGTGCTGACTAGTTGTGAACTCTGGTGAGGTGCTCTCGGAGTTCTTCTCTGTTGGTTCGGGTGGAGGTGAGGATTCCCCAGAACTGTGTTGTGCTCGTTTCTGGTTGTTGCGGCATTGCCCTCGGAGTTGAGGCGCATGCTTGGCTGCTTGTGTTCTAGTGATGTTTCCCAGAACTGTTTGTTGTTGTCCTAGTGAGAGTTCCTCTCCCTCTGGGAGTGCTTCTGTGCTCATTAAAGTCTTCCGCTGTGTTACCTCCTTGGTTTGAGGTCTCTATTGTCTATTTGGTTGTCGTTGCGTTGCCCTCGAGGTTGAGGTGCATTGCTTGGTTGCCCTGTGTTCTGGTGATGTTTTCCAGAACCGTTGGTTGTTGTCCTGGTGAGGGTTTCTCTTAGGACTATTTCGGACTTGTTATTGTCAGTGGTGGAGCTACCTCAGGGTCTGGGGTGTGCTATTGGTTGGCTGGTGCGTTCTGGTGGGTTTTCCAGAACGGTGCCTTGGTGGTTCTGGTGGTGGTTCTCCCAGAACCAGTTGCATTACATCTGTTGGCTGCTGTGTTTCTCTCTGTTGGCCATGTGTTTTGGTCGTTTGGTTGGGCGGCGTTCTGGTGAGGTTCTTCTAGGACGGCTCTTGGCACTTTTGGTGGAGGTTCTCCCCAAAGCTACTTCGTGTTTTTTTGGTTGTCACTGCTCTCTTTCGGTGGACATTAGCTGTCATTGTCGCTGGTCGGATTGTCCACGTTGCAGTCTATTTGGGCGTTGTCGGTCAAGGTGTTGTGCCTTTGACCGTGTGTCTGGCCGTGGTGCTGGCTAGGTTATCTTCCTATTCATTTGCGCATTCTCGGCTGTACTGGTGGGACTTCGTGCGTCCTCCTAGTCAAGAGGTTTGCTTCGTTTCTCATGCCCTGCGTGCTCTCCCAGATGGTAGTCTAGTGAGTGTAGTGGGTGTTTGGTTGGCTATGCCTCACATGTGAGTGCTAGCCTTGTGTGCTGTTTTCTCCTTTGTGTGAGGAAGAAGCTAGTTGTGTGCCTTCTTCCTCTGCGTTTCGTGGTTGCTCGGGGTGATGGTGCTCTGCCATGGCATTAGGTACCATGCCGCGCACCGTGGCGCTCACCGTGGCGACCTTTATGGTGAAGGTCCCTCCCCTTGAATTTGTCTTGAGGTTGAGCTGGTTGCTCCCCTCGTGCGCGTGGTTTCTTTGTGGTGCGATAGGTTTGGTGACCTATTGTCACATCTCTTGTTGTGCTGGTTTCCTGTTGCCTGACTGGACGATGTAGGGCAGTGCGCCCTGTGTTCAGTGTGAGGCTGCACTGGGTGTTTTGTTGTTTGGCTTGCTTGTGCAAGCATCATCCCAGTGTGTGTTTTCGCTTGTGCCTCAGCTGTGCTTGAAGGTACTTGTCGTTGTCTGGTGTGTGGCCCTCCCCACCTATGGTGGTAGGAGCGATGCCCTGTGTTTGCGAGCTTCTAAGAGCCAATATGGTTGTTGTGCTCTTGAAACTATTTGTTTTTCACGCGTTTCTCTTGTGGGTCTCTAGTGGAGAGTCCCTTTTTGTTGGCCTTGAGTCATTTCAAGCCGTTGGTGCGGTTGTGTACTGCACCTGGAGCGTGTTTCTTTTCAATGCTTCGTGTCCTTATGCTAGAGAGTTAGCGGCCGGTGTGGCCTGTTCTGCCATTTCAAGCTTGTGGCTTCTTGCAGGTGGCTTTTGGCAGGTCTCTTGTGGAGAGTCCTTCCTGTTAGCCGTGCTGTTTTGGCCGTTGGTGCAACTGTGTTGCATCTTGCCAAGTTTTGGTGCTTGGTGGCACCATATGCTCGAGATTAGGTTTTTGTTCTGTTCCGTTTAGAGCCTTGCTGCATTGTGTTGCACCCTGGGTGCTCCTGGTGCTTGTGTTGGCACCGTGTGTTGTGCCATGTGTTCTGATCGTAAGCTTCGTGCGTCACTTCGCGAGTTTGCTCGGTGTTCGAGGCGTTGAGCTTTCCGCCTTTGGGACACTTTCTGCTGGCCGTGCCTTGTGGCTGTACTGTTACCGCTGTGGGGTGGCTCCTTTGCCTTGTCTAGGTAGCCCTATTGGTGGTACGCCAGGCTTTGGTCGCGACTTGTGTCCGGGTTTCCCCTCTCACTTTGGGGAGCGAGTGTGTTCGGTTGGGGTACCCTGCTTCGGTTTGGGTCCTTTTGAGGTCGATGCGTTACTTTCGACCTTTGTAGTTGTTTTGTTACCCGTGCAGTTACCGACGTCTTGAGTTGTCTGGCCTTGTCAACCTCAGACGTCTCCTTTAGGTTTTGTCTCTACACGTGTGCTTGTAGAGCGTTTGGTTGGGTTTTCCGTGGCTCCACGATCATTGTGTGTCCTTATCGGACCACGAGGATGATTTGGGTGATATCTAGTGGTGCTGACGGACACTGTCTTGCTTTCTTTGGTTTTCTCCATGTGCGTGTTTTTCGCTTGGCTTTGGGTCACCCTTAAGAAGTTCTCGTTTGGCCTTGTCATAGGTGCTAGTTGTCTCTAGTTGTGCGGAGCCATTCAGCGGTGTCTTATGGATGACCTCTTGGCATTTTCTTAGTTGCCGTCAGTAGCTGGGACCTCTGTCTAGTCGCTGGTGACAGAGGGGGTTACTAACCGGTTGTTCTCCACAACGTGGTCTGTTGAGGGTTCAGTCGTGTGGTTTTCGACTGGCATTTTCAGTGTTTCTTGTCGGCTTGGTGCGCGTCGTGCCTGTGGAGTTGTCGACATCTACTTGTGTGCTCTACGCCGTTGTTGTGCGCCCTGTGAGCTGTCGGATGTCTGGTTTGGCACTCCCTTTGTGGATAGGTTGTGGTGGTGACCACTGGGAAGTCGTGGTACGACTTAGTGGTCCCTTGGCACCTGTTGCTTTTCTCCGACCGGGTTTCGCCCTTGATTTTGAGGACGAAATTATTTTTTTGTTGGATATATTGTAACATCTCGGGCTTTCCGGTTCCCTTCGCTGCGTCGTGGATGACTGGCCTTGTCGCGACGGAGGTGCCCGTCGTGACAGTCATCCATGTTGCGACCGCCTTCTGTGTCGCGTTCTTGTTGCGCCCGGTCAGCAGGTCGCAGTAGTGTTTCCGCTTTTTGGTCATCTGATGCCTGTCACAATGGCAGGCGTGGCAGACTGACCTGTCGGGTTGTCGTGGCACCCCGAATGGGTGCATTCTGGTCGCGATTTGGGCGGCCGTCGTGATAAGGTTGGTATCGCGATACCCCGCCCCGTCGCGTTCTGGGGGCCGGAGGCTAAAAGCCTTGTCCGGTTTCCCCCTTTTCCTTTTTCTCTTCTTTCTTCCTTTCCTCTCTTCTCTGAGGGGAGAGGTCTCCCTCTCATCTTACTCCGGTGGTGGAGCTTGGTGGAGCGGCCGGCGGCTCGTGCGGAGCAGAAGCAGTGCGCGGGAGCGAGGAGGAGGTGGCGAGCTCGTTGTGAAGGCCCCTTTGTGGGTTGGTTTTTCATTCTCCAGTAGGGATTCTTGTGCCCTTTCTTGTTGGTGTGGATTGGGAGTCGACTTTGTGGAATGCTTGTGTTTACTGCTTTCCCCATGCTCCCCTCCCCGTGGTTGTGGTGTTTGTAGCGTGTGGGGGACCCCGAGATGTAGCATCCTGGCGGTCAGCCTTCCAGCTGATGTCGCGACTGCCGAGCGCGACGCGACATTAGAGAAGGCATCTCCCCGGTTCGACACGACCTTATCGCGGTGCGATTGGCCGTCGCGATAAGGGTCATGTCATGACCCGGTTGCCCGTCATGACAAGCTGTTGTCGCGACGCGCAGCCCTATCACGACAAGCTTGTCGCAGCGCTTTTCCTTGTTGCAACAACCTGGTTGTCGTGATGCGCTTCCCTGACGCGACTTGCCTATCGCGGTTGCCCTACCCATCGCGATGGGATCACGACGGGCTAGGAGGGCACGATAAGACTAGGCTTTCCTCGGGTGTTTTCCATGGCCGCAGTTGGCGTGTCGGCGTGTGCCCCAGGGCAGGGTTGCCCTTAGGACCTTCTGGTGGGAACGTGGCAGGTTGCCTCCCTGCGTTCAGTGACCAAAGGTGACACCTTCGTGGCGATGTCCTAGCGGTGTCGCTAGGAGGCTCTTGTTTGTCGAATAATCGATTGTCTGTCGGTCAATCGATTATTAGAAGAGCGTTGGGTTCTGTTATGTCAGGTGTGTTCCGATTTCTCGGGCCGTGCCATGTGTGCCGGCGTTGGCCGACAACCCTTCTGGGGTTTCCGGAAGGGGTGTCGTGCGAGCCTGTGCCTGCTGGGTTGTCTTGGTTACGAGCCAGCGGTGCCGTTTCTGTTGTGGTTGCCGCACCAGTGTTCTTGTTCGCCCTGTGCTAGGCACTTGAGGGCTTGTCCGTGAGACAGGTTGTTACCGTTACCTGGGACCCCTAGCCCCGCGCGCCTGTGTCAGAGGGTGTTTCTCCAGGCAGCGGGCGTGCTCAAGTCACGAACTTTGAGCAGAAGGGGAAAACGGTGGGGGCAACGGCGTGAGCCATTTGTAGAGCTCTCTTAGCTGGTCTGGGTCTCTGAGGTGGTCACGCACTCGTCCGGTGCGGACTAGCTAGTCCTTCTCACTGCCTTGCTCTACGTTGGTTCCAGAGCCGCGTCGGGAGGTCAGCGTGGGGCCGCAGTTCAGCCGGACTGCGGTGTTTGTGGTTGTGTTCTTTACTATGACTCGCTAGCCTCACTCTACACAGGGAGGTCGTAGGCAGGAGTCATCGGCTGGCGAGCGAGAGGGTGGACCGTGTGTCCCTCTCTTAGTTGCCTATGGTGGTGGCTTGTGTGCTCTTATGTGACGATATATTCACGTTGTTTCCGAGATTGGGTTTCTCGTTGCCCTAGCTTGCACGGTGGTTGTAGCCTAGCCGTGTCTCACTTCCTTGGGTTTGGTTGGTTTGGCCTTGTGGGCCGTGCTTAGTGGTTTTCCGCTCTGCGCGGTTTCTCTCGGGGTGTCTGTGTAGACACCCGACTGCTGTTTCGGTAACCCGTTCCTTGGTGCCATCTGTGGGCACTGTACGGTGTAGTTCCCTGACCTCGTGGCGTGTCCGAGGTGCAGGGTGGTTCTACTTATGGGCCCTCGACCTTGTGAGGGCTGAGGTGGTCGTGCCTATGGTGAGACAGTGCTTCTCACGTGGTTGCTTGGTGTCTCTCGTGGTGATACCTGGTTGTTCCTTCCCGACCTCGTGGAGGTCCGGATGTTGGTGCTTGTGTCGTGAGACTCTGGTCTCACGTGGTTACTCCGGTGTTCTGTGAGCCCCTTTGTCTCGACGGTGTGTGCCGAGGTGTTGCTTCCGCATTGTGTCGACTACACTGGTTCTGTGGGAGTCGTGTTTGGCATGATCTGGATTGTGGTCAAGGCATTTCTCTGTTTTCGCTGCTTTGTAGTACTCTGCAGTAGGTGTTTCCCGCTTTACTACTTTGTAGAGTAGTTTTGCTTCCGCTTGTTGGAGTTCCTGCTGCTCGGCTGGTAAGGCTAGTTATCCCTACTGAGCCTTCTCTGCGAGGCTCACCGCCCTACTCTCTTCAGGTAGGGACTCGTTGTCGCAGGAGTTCGTTGCCGGACGGTCGTGGTGGCGGCTTGTTCTCCGTGCGTTGCCAGCAGTGTGAGTGGTGAGCGTGAGTGCTCTTTTGTACCATGAGTTGAGAGTGGCCTTTTTGCAAATCCTCAGGGTATGCCCCTTAAGGACTGCACCTTTCTTTCTGTACTTGTACTTTTATTTGGGACATGTTGTACATAATTTCCTTGTTAATGTATGCACTTTCTTGTTATAGTTATTTTAATTCATTGATTATCTCACTGGACTAAATTCTAACCCTTCCGGGTCTTCGGATCCGTGGGTGGCGGCACGACCTTCGGGGGTCCCTAGCCCCGGGAGGTCGGGTCGTTACAATGGTATCAGAGCTTAGGTGTCCAGAGAGATTTGTAATGAGTTAATAACTATGGCTGTCCCAAATAAAGGTACTAGTACGTTGTTGGGCCGTCCGTGTAGAGTGTTGTTAGGTGAGCATTTGGCTCTTTGTTTTAGGTGACTAGCTTTGCAGCAAGGTCCGAGTGTGAGCTGCAGGAGAGTGTTGCTGTTGTGCTGGGTGCGCATGCTTCGAGCATGGTTGCTGGTTTCGCTCGTGCTGTGGTTGGGGTTCGTCGTCAGCCTGCACGTCCGTGTGGGTGTGTCGCGAAGGCTGAGAGAGCCTACGTGTGGTGTGGCGTTCACCGGTGCATGGTTGTGGTCTGCGGAACCGGTAGAAGGTTTCCTTGCCTTGTTTGTTGTCCCCTTGTTGTTGGGGTGTGTCCTTGTTGGATGTCCCCTTATTGTTAGGGTGTGTGCTGTGTTGGCTGTGTGTTTGGCCTTGTGTGCCTGTGCGCCGTTGGGCGCTGTGCTCTGCTCAATCGGCATCTTTGCTCGAGCTAAGCAGATGCTTGTGTACTGTTTTGCACCACTGGTTGAGCGTTGTGACACCTGTCTGTGGTTGTTGTCGGCTTGGTGCTGACTAGTTTTGTGAACTCTGGTGAGGTGCTCTCGGAGTTCTTCTTGTTGGTTCTGGTGGAGGTGAGGTTTCCCAGTCTTGTGTTGTGCTCGTTTCTGGTTATTGCGGCATTGCCCTCGGACTTGAGGTGCATCGCTTGGCTGCTTGTGTTCTAGTGATGTTTCCCAAACTATTTGTTGTTGTCCTGGTGAGAGTTCCTCTCCCTCTGGGACTGCTTCTGTGCTCGTTAAAGTCTTCCGCTGCGTTACCTCCTTGGTTTGAGGTCTCTGTTGTCTGTTTGGTTGCCGTTGCATTGCCCTCGAGGTTGAGGTGCATTGCTTGGTTGCCCTGTGTTCTGGTGATGTTTTCTAGAACCGTTGGTTGTTTTCCTTGTGAGGGATGCTCTCAGGACTGTTCCGGCTTGTTTCTTCCAGTAGTGGTGCTACCTCAGGGTCTGAGGTGTGCGATTGGTTGCTGGTGCTTCTAGTGGGTTTCCCAGAACGGTGCCTTGGTGGTTCTGGTGGAGGTTCTCCCAGAACCAGTTGCATTACTTCCGTTGGCTGCTGTGTTTCTCTTTGTTGGCCATGTGTTTTGGCCGTTTGGTTGGGCCGCATTCTGTGAAGTTCTTGTTGGACAGCTCTAGGCGCTTTTGGTGGATGTTCTCCCCAAGCTGCTTCGTGTTGTTTTGGTTGTCGTTGCTCTCTCTAGGTGAAGTTGAGCTGTCGTTGTCGCCGGTCGGATTGTCCATGTTGCAGTCTGTTTGGGCGTTTTCGGTCAGGTGTTGTGCATTTGACCGTGTGTCTAGCCGTGGTGCTGGCTAGGTTATCTTCCTGTTCGTTTGTGCATTCTCGGCTGTATTGGTGGGACTTCATGCGTCCCCCTAATCGAGAGGTTTGCTTCGTTTCTCGTGCCGCGTGCTCTCCCAGATGGTAGTCTAGTGAGTGTGGCGGGTGTTTGGTTGGCTTTGCCTCACGTGTGAGTGCTAGCCTGCGTGTTGTTTTCTCCTTTGTGTGAGGAAGAAGCCAGTTGTGTGCCTTCTTCCTTTGCGTTTCATGGTTGATCGGGGTGGTGGTGCTCTGCCATGGCATTTGGTACAATGCCGCGCACCGTGGCGACCTTTGTGGTGAAGGTCCCTCCCCTTGAATTTGTCTGGAGGTTGAGCTGGTTGCTCCCCTCGTGCGCGTGGTTTCCTTGTGGTGCGATAGGTTGTGGTGACCTATTGTCCCGTCTCTTGCTGTGCTGGTTTCCTGTTGCCTGACTGGAGGATGTAGGGCAGCGCGCCCTGTGTTCAGTGTCAGGCGGCACTGGTTGTTCTGTTGTTTGGCTTGCTTGTGCAAGCATCGTCCCAGTGTTTGTTTTCGCTTGTGCCTCAGCTGTGCTTGGAGGTACTTGTCGCTTTTTGGTGTGTGGCCCTCCCCACCTGTGGTGGTAGGAGTGGTGCCCTGTGTTTGCGTGCTTCTAGGAGCCAATATGGTTGTTGTGCTCTTGAAGCTATTTTTTTTCGCGCATTTCTCTTGTGGGCCTTTGGTGGAGAGTCCCTTTCTGTTGGCCTTGAGTCGTTTCTGGCCGTTGGTGCGGCTGTATACTGCACCTGGAGCGTGTTTCTTTTCGATGCTTCGTGTCCTTGTGCCTAGAGGGTTCGCGGTCGTTGTGGCCTGTTCTGCCCTTTCAGGCTTGTGGCTTCTTGCGGGTGTCTTTTGGTAGGTCTCTTGTGGAGAGTCCTTCTTGTGCTGTTTCGACCGTTGGTGCAACTGTGTTGCATCCTGCCGAGTTTTGGTGCTTGTGGTGGCACCATGCCCGTGATCAGGTGTTTTGTTCTGTTCCGTTTGGAGCCTTGGTGCATTGTGTTGCACCCTGGGTGGCTCCTGGTGCTTGTGTTGG